>CM068839.1:5636822-6836822 GCA_028554795.2 Sinohyriopsis cumingii
TATAAACAGTGAAACCTGATAATTAAGGACACCTACGTGTTCCAAAGTATAGTTTTTGTTTACTTATTATGAGTTAAATCTGATAACCCACTTTTCCTCTTCACTATGTAACCAGCTTGGGTTTTCCCTAGATTAAAGCATTTATGCTCGAGATCTCAAAGCTAGCAGTTGTAACATCTAACAATTAAATATACAGCACTATATTATCAAGTTCGCTGCCACAGCTGTTCTTTTAGTGTCCATGACATGTTCTGACATTTAATCTAGGATTTAATGCCTGAATCAAAATGAATATTCATCTACCATGCCTTCAACTTTTATACGTCAGGTTTATATTCAGTTACAATACGCCTTTCCACACGTGTTGGGGGATAACATTTGTTTGCAATCTGATTAAAAAAGACACAGCGACAACATTCATAGAAATGGTCAACTATCACAAAACAGCATAATCTTTAAGCTAAAAAAAACACGCTACGTGGTTTCTCTCTCTCTCTCTCTCTCTCTCTCTCTCTTAATACTGTTTACTCTTGGAATTTTGTTACGAGTAATTTAATTAGATAGAAGAGCAAAGTTTATATCAATATATTCTACATGGCGTAGCAGATGTGCATGGTTTGCAGACTTCATATCAATTTATTTCACAAGTCGTAAGTGATGGCATAGTTTGAGGACTTCATACCAATTGATTCTACATGACGTAGGTGATGGCATGGTTCGCGAGCTTTATATCAATTTATTCTACATGGCGTAGGTGTTGGGCGCTTTTAACTGATTTTATACCAAGTTATTCTACATGGCGTAGGTGATGCAATAGTTCAACAAAAATTGTAAAATGAAAACATTTTAACTGGTTACGAACAGAAGCGTATGTTTTACGTATGTTGGTCAGCAGCAGAGAGGTTGAATAGACCACTTGCTGGAAGGTCCATTTTTTAAAAGTAAAGCTTTACGCGAAAACTAAATAAATAGGTCAATAACGTCAAACCGAAGCCTCTATCTAAAATCGAAAGTTCCTCTAATTGGGTTAGTTTAATTTGATACTTTATCTTTGTCGTTTGTGTTTTTCCAAATTTTGTTTATCCACAGTGACATTTATTTGTGGTTGAACCCTCTCTGCTGCTATAAAAGTGTTAGCAATTAGATCGTTATTATATCAATAATGTAATCTTTCACTAGTAGATTAGCTAGAGAAAGATTATAAGCAATCAGAAGATATATTCCTGTTCGTGATGCAATCAAACAAAAATGGCATGCATGTCAAGAAGCACAAGTTGAATATGCAGAAGATAAAGATAAAATGTTAAACATGTTACAAAGGTAACTGAAAGAGTTGCAGAAACTACTGAAGGTCTTCTTTTAGCAATAAGACAAGCTGCTGAACAAACTGAAAAGAAAGCAAGAACAAACAAACAGGCAAAAAAGATTTCAAGAGCTCTTCCAACTGAAATAGTTGCCGCTCAGCCACACTCTGCTCCTCAACTTGGTGAAGTAGAAATACTTAACGGCGCTGCTGGCGAACCAGAAATATAAACAAAAACAAAAAAGGAAAAAAGAATTGTTTGATAAATTTACGCCAGAAACAATTAATACTATAAAATCGTGTTTAAAAGTACAATATTTTGCTGCATTTGCCTCTGTGAGTTATAACTATAGAGGAAGACATTTAAAACTTAATATGCCAATAAGCCGGTGTCAAAAGAAAACTGATTCAAATGGCTACTTCGAATGAAAAAAGATGTAAGTAATCCAGGAATGATGATCTTCATTATATAGCATATTTAGATGAAATAAATTAGTATTCATGGATAGAGCAATATTATAAATCTAAAAGATTAGCTCAACCTTTTTTCTCAAAATACACCCATGACGATGTCTTTCATGAAATGTTACTCAGTAATTATTTTACCATTCCATCAGTTCGCGGCTCATTTTGCTACAGAGAAACTTCGTAGGAGCCTACCAGTCTTCATTTTCTCATGGATATAATATCGAGTTGTGTCTGATACGGACACACTGGATTATGGAATACCAGATACGGTTTTAAGAATGTTATCGCAGTTGATATGGTTACATGTTGTCCCGGATGTTTTCTTGGTATGTCAGAGTGTTCTAAGCATTTTGAGCGATTTGGACATCCAACACACGAAATGACCAAAGTATCGAACAAATAACCATTACCAGATTTTGACCTGACTGGATTTACTAGCATCGATTCATTTAAGTTTGCTGAAGATCTTCATATAGTTTGTAATGTCTGGTTTGGCAACCATTTTTCAGAAACAATGTGGACACCAACATTATTATTATGATATATGCCGGATGTAAAATTATTGATATCGTTGTTTGTAAGTGAAGCAGTTATATCATGCAGTTCGCAGCAATAAGTTTGGTTACGACATCAAAAGTAATAATCTGATGATGAAAATCCTGATATGACTGATTTTGATAATAAAATCGCAAAAGGTATTGGCAGAAAAATAATCGGTAAATTCACCCAAGAAGGATCATTTGAACATAAACGATATTGTTCAAGATTAATAATAGATGATGCTGAACTCGATTTTATAATTGCTGATACAACGAACAGAAACACATGTATAAATCGAAGTAATTTTAATTTATCAGACGGAACTAAATTAGGAATAATTGTGAGTTATATCGTTGGTGAGTCACCGCAGTTTGATCATTTAAGATCTTCTGTGCTTGCGTACGTTTCTATAAATCTAGTATCGATGATAAATAGAGTTTCTGAGTTTGCTGTCACAGTCGCTACGGATTCATTTTATATCATTATAAATACAGGATTGCTAGAACAACAACATATCGGCATGGATGCATCACGGGGTGAATGGAGAATAAAACAAGATATGTATTTATTTATTTTGAATCCGCTGAAGATGAAATTAAGAATAATTATTACCAAAAACTTAAAATATCAAAACTGTCATCAGCACCATCTGTTTATGATCCTGTAGCTAGACATAAAACAGTTTATCCCAATGGGCCTGGTTGTTGCGGTAAAACAACTCGTGTGATTGAATTATTTCGGAATTTGGATATAATTGTATTAACACCTACACACAGACTCGCAAGAGAAATGAAAGAAAGAAACATTAAATCTGCACTTATCATAAATTCTTTAGATGGAAAGGAGATAAATGGACTCATGAAGAATAGGCAAGAAATATATTCGAAGGAGTATTGTTTGGGATGAAATATGCACCATTTGGATCGTCGATGATCGAATCGAATGGTCAAACTGAGTTTTTCTCGCAGTGTCTCGAGTCTGAAGGATATCTCATCTGCAGAGCATCGTCATAGACTTCACAGAAAATAATAATAAAATACAGGAAACTAACGATGATATAGTAAGAAAATTATTTTAGTTATAAACCGTGTCACAAATAAATAAGCGTGACTTTGATCTCGATGCTTTATATATCATGCCCTATAAAGAACGGCAGAATAATATTTTGGGAGCTGTAACATAGTAATGTTGTGGCAGTATTCATATAGTAATCCAAGATAATTTACCGTAGATGGAATTAATAGCAGTCGACACACAAGCGAAAATGTGATGCTAACCTGTCTTGAATGTAATCGACGTCGTGGTGCTAGTTTACAAAAGCGAATGAGGTGGTAATTGTGTGTCTTCGGGAATTACTTGTAATTGTTCACATACAAAACCACATTCAAGAGCAGTTGAATCTAATTTGTAGAGTACAGGTGTACCCGTGGATTTTACCACGCTTGAAATTGTATGTGTCGTAATACTCCAAATAGGAAAAGTCTCTCTTTTTTTACCACCTTCAAGTTCACCAGGTTTATATAAATATCTAACAGTAACATTACCACACTGTTGTTTTCAAAAGTCATTTCGTTGTGTTGGTATATGGTTTTTTAATTGTGTTAATGGGTTTCATAGAAATCGTAGCAGTAATTTCATTATTTAAGGCATCTATCACACTTTGTAATCTTGAAAACCATTCGCAAGATCTCATATAGTTCTGAATTATTTCCTTTGCATATTGATATCCAAAAAAACAGCTCAGCATGTGTCCAATTAAAATCGTTCGACAATTGCCTGATCACGATGAATTGCAATATGTCCTGGTCTGATTTTTTACGTTATGTTTTTTTTTTCCTCAAACATGATACTGCACCAAGGAAGTCCTTGCCACAATCAACCTGTAGCAACTGTGGCCATCCCAGAGGTCCTCGTTGATAAATTCGTTTAGAGCAGATACAACTTCTACTGCTGTTTTAGTAGATAACGTCTGTGCTTCCTTATATCTACTTGCAACATCAACGACTTCAATGCCTATTTGTATGTACGTGATTGACGTTTACCAATATTAATAGCATCGTGCGGTAAAAATAAAATATCTCCTTGATGAACTTCATTATGAGTGCTGACATCACAATGTGCAGTCGGAGTTATTTTAGATGGTGGTAGTAAATTTCCATATTGCCTGTCGTGCTAACCTATTAGCAGTAACAGAACGTGTACCATTTGCTGCATCAGCGAGTTTACTAATCGCTGCTCTACCCCTCCAATATCATCTTGGGCTGTAATAAATCGATTCCATTATTTTATAAAAATCGGTTGATTAATTACCGGCTCCTAATACTAGTTTACCTTTCATTGCAGACCTTACTAACCAGTTAGCTAATGATTCTCTGAAAGACTTTTTTTTATGGAATATAACGAGTGAATCAACTTCACATCTGCAAAATGTCGTTGTTGTAAATCATTACTTTTATTAGCTACATCATGAACGTGACATGTTTGATCAATAGCATTTCTTGGATAATATCCAGGTCGTCGATGATCTCGCTCGTCAAGTCAGATATCAAGTCAGGTTCCAGAACCATAGTAGTTATATCCTGGAAGATGTTTTTATCCTGGGTATTCAGCCCATGGAGTTCCTGATAATTTTTCTAACAACGTAACGATGTCAACACCGTACTTCATACGAGACGAAATAAATTTATATTTATTTGTACCGCATTTCTCACATTTGCCTGTAAGTACACGCTCTTTTTTTGTTTTTCTTATTACTGTTGTTAATCCACTGGAGGGGTGGATGCTCTACATTAAACACAATATAAATCCATATTATTTATTATATTTTTATAGCATGGATGTCATTGATTTCTCAGCGACACGAAAAGAGCCAATCAAACATCATCCAGCACTACCAAATTATATCAGAACAATTATCATAGGTCAATTTTGGTCTGGTAAGACACAATTATTACTTAATCTGATAATGAGATGGCTCAAATAAGATAAGTTCTATGTTTTAGTTCCGTTAGTTGATAAATCAGAAATGTTACGATGTACTAAAATATTTTATTGAAAATGCAAAATTACTGGACGAAGATGGTAATGATATTATTGATTTTATCACCGATATTGATGAAGCCCCGTCCGTGGATGACCTTGATGGATTTATTAACAATTTAATAGTATATGCTGGAAAACAATCAAATCCAGCTAGATTATTTTATCGAGGCAGGCATAAAAATATTGATTTTATATATGTTACTCAGCGATATACACAAATACCAAAGTATTTTTAGATTACTGCAACATTTTAGTTGTGCTTAATAGAGTCGATACACATACTCTGCGAAATATTCATCAGACTTGGTGTAGTTGTTGTTGTTGTTGTTGTTGTTGTTGTTTTTGTTGTTATTGTTGTAGGGTTTAACGCAATTTTTCAGCACATGATAGGCTATACATGGCAGCCAGTATTAATGGTGGAGGAACAACTCGGGAAAACACCAGAAAGAACCACTGACCCACGAGAAGCTACTGGCAAGCTTTCTCACTTACCCACATTAGCCGAATCCGAGACTCGAACCCACGCAGACAGAGGTGAGATGGCAGCGATCCGTAACGGACGGCGCTTTAGACCACTCAGCCACTCGGGGCCCCTACTTGGTGTAGTGGGGATACTGACATGATTATGTTCAAAAACTTCTTTTCAAAAGCACAATCTTCTCCACACGGATTCATAAAAATTAATTTACATTATCCTCAATCACGATATCGTATAAGTCCTGATAAAATCATAGGTTGAGAGACTGATATAATAATGATTTAATTGCTCACACATTTATAGCAGCAGAGAGGGTGCGACCACAAAATACGTGTCACGTGGGTAAACAAAATTTTTAAAAATACAAACGACGAAGATAAAGTAATAAAAAAACTAACCCAATTAGAGAAACTCTCTGGTTTTGTTAGAGGCGTCGGTTTGACGTTATGGACCTTTTATTTTCATTTTTTGTAGGCAGCTTTATTTTTCAAAGATGGACCTTCCAGAAAGTGGTGTGTTCACCCTCTCTGCTTTTTGGTCCTTCTCGATACGTTTTGAGATTCGTTCGGAACAAGCATTTTGTCATTGGTGTATTTGTCTGAATCAGATTACGAATACAAATTTATCGCTGAAAAACATCCCATTTGTACTTGGACAGATCGTGAATCGGCCATAACTTTAGGATAGAGCTTTTGTACGCATAACTAACTTTGCGGGTGTTCTCATTACGAGAAATATATAGATAAAATGTGCATTTGGGACTGTATACATTGCCAGATTTAGCAAGTGTCCGTTAGGACATGCTTCATAAGTAAACAATATTGTTTTCAGTACGATAAATGTTCTATGCATAAAAGATGAATCAAATTGCTCAACCTTGGAAAATTGTTATATAAAAGTTTTGTATTCTGACAAGAACATAGTAAAGGCGCGCAATGAACTCAGGTGGACAGGAAGCCCACGGAATGCATGAAATGTAGCAGATATGCGACTAATAGACCAATCAGGTTAGTAAAACAAAGTTATAAAATATACCTATATAAAATGAAAATGGTAAAACAAGTTGAATATACCTTCAGTGTTGGAGGATACGACCAAACATGACTGGCAGCAAGCTAAACTGATTGTCCTGTTATAACATTCAGCTTTGGATTTAGCTATGTATGGAGGACAGCCTTCAGGACTGAAGTCCACCACTGGTTGATCGCCATGAACACATCTGTCTATTAGATGAAGGAACGAGTAACTCAGATAAATACATTCATGGTGATGAATTTAATCCTGGAAAGTGTATATTAATGTCTTATCGAAATGTGGTTGTTCTTGTTGTTGTAAAGCAAACATGTTTTTAAACACAATTTAAAGTAGTAATCTACGCATTATTGCTACAGATTAGACAACAACTGTCTTAACATCTGCGTTTCTGTATGAATAATATGTTTTATATTCAGCTCACTTGTAGGAAGAGAAGTATTCAACAGGCGTTACAATATACGCCAGAAATGAAAATATGTCACTAAAACTGTCATTTACGTTCCGGCGTGCAAACTCTGTAATATGTATTATGCTGGCTGCAGAGGTGACGAGCAAAAATCACTGTCAGCACAAACTCGCAAAACATTTCATCACAGTGGGATGCTCGGTCCAGTCGCTGAGGAAGATACAAATTAAGTCAACCAACGTGACCAAAAAAGAGATACATTTGTTACGGCAGATGCGATGATATAGAGAGTTCTGCTCTTAGGAAAACATGTTGAAGACCAAAATGTGCTTGGTTTTAACCCACCGAATTTAGATTTGCTGTTTTCTTTTTTCTCTTGCAAATTGTTAAGGATCATTCTCCACTTGTGATATCAATTTGTTATTATTGTTAGTATACTTTTTCCAACTTATGTGTCATATATATATATATATATATATATATATATATATATATATATATATATATATATATATATATATATTGCTTACCAGGAACCAACGAAGCTCTAGTCGATGTTACACAAGCACCATTTATACACCACTGAAAAGAAATTAAAGGAGTTACGTATAATATATTAATGCAGTAAATTCTCTAATGGAACCGTCACATTCGAAACATTGGGACCCTTTCCACGATAAAGGAAACCATGTCGTCGCATAACTACGGAAAATGATATCCATTGAAACAATTGAATTTAAGCATATTTAGGAAACTGGTATGGACACAAAGATATTTGTTCGAGGGTAAGCGATTTTAGAGAAAATATTTCATCGAAAATAAAATTAAAATCGATCAGTTACTTATACAACCTTTCCGTTAGCACAGGATGTGCCCTCGTGCGGAACCACCAGCTGGCAGCTATCAGTAACTGGGCTGAAACAGTACATACCGGTACATATCTCTTCATATCTACCTCCAAGCAGAACCTAGAAATTAAAATTGAACACTCAATCTTTTCTGAGCATATAATATCCAATTTAATTTAAATCTAAGATCCAATGCAAAATCATGAGGTAAAGAGGGAACCAACTTTATGGGAAACGTTCGAAGAAAATAAGTAAACAATGAGACAACCATGCATTTTTTTTTTGTTGTGCCTGTGTTAAATAACATGCAGTGACCACGATGCGACTTTAAAAACATTGGTAGGATAGTTGTATTCCGAAAATGCATAATTTATAATGGAAAGGTGGAAATAGTAAAAGGAATGAAATCAGTCAAAGAGAAAATAAAGATAGACGCTTAATCAAAATGACTGATAGATGAACATAGATCAACATAGTGCACATTTTACTTGATTGATGTCATGAAGATAGATCAACATAGTGTACATTTGACTTGATTGATGCCATGAACATAAATCAACATAGTCTATATTTGACTTGATTGATGCCATGAACATAGATCAACATAGTGTACATTTGACTTGATTGATGCCATGAACATAGATCAACATAGTCTACATTTAACTTGATTGATGCCATGAACATAGATCAACATAGTCTACATTTAACTTGATTGATGCCATGAACATAGATCAACATAGTGCACATTTGACTTGATTGATGCCATGAACATAGATCAACATAGTCTACATTTAACTCCATTGATGCCATGAACATAGATCAACATAGTGCACATTTGACTTGATTGATGCCATGAACATAGATCAACATAGTGTACATTTGACTTGATTGATGCCATGAACATAGATCAACATAGTGTACATTTGACTTGATTGATGCCATGAACATAGATCAACATAGTGTACATTTGACTTGATTGATGCCATGAACATAGATCAACATAGTGTACATTTGACTTGATTGATGCCATGAACATAGATCAACATAGTGTACATTTGACTTGATTGATGCCATGAACATGGATCAACATAGTGTACATTTGACTTGATTGATGCCATGAACATGGATCAACATAGTGTACATTTGACTTGATTGATGCCATGAAAATAGGTCAACATAGTGTACATTTGACTTGATTGATTCCATGAACATAGATCAACATAGTGTACATTTGACTTGATTGATGCCATGAACATAGATCAACATAGTGTACATTTGACTTGATTGATGCCATGAACATAGATCAACATAGTGTACATTTGACTTGATTGATGCCATGAACATAGATCAACATAGTGTACGTTTAACTTGATTGATGCCATGAACATAGATCAACATAGTGCACATTTGACTTGATTGATGCCATGAACATAGATCAACATAGTGCACGTTTGACTTGATTGATGCCATGAACATAGATCAACATAGTGTACATTTGACTTGATTGATGCCATGAACATGGATCATAGCAAGATATTGTTTCTATAAATCGGAAAGGTAATGCTCCGATATTAAGGAAACTACCTACTGGGTATTCTTTTGTACCAAAAATGATTAGAAATGCACAGAACTGTACGAAAAACTAAACCTCACCCTGCACATGTAGGATTTTCTACCCTGTATGATCTGACACTGTCGGTCCGCGGTCAAGCGAGACCCTGGCGGAGTCCCTGTGTAGACTGGAATGACTGTGCTGTTCGCAAGTTTCGGCAAACAAATGTTGGGCAGACTGAAATGTTAATTAAGTACTGGTTTATGCGATAATATGACCCAAATGTAGTTTGATAACCCTTCTCGGTAGTTTTCAGTCTCATATATTTTATTTATTGGACAAATAGTTATAAAGCAAACTGTTTACCATGCTCTCGAAAACATCTATGGTGTCTTTTCTCGGTCTGTGCTGGAGAGAACAAGATAACAGCATGAACCATAGCCCCGCATTGTCAGACTAATGTTCATTGACGTTTTAGCAGAGATGCAAAGTGGACGCGCTACACTCCTCTTATCCGGTCCGTATCCAACAAAAGTGTAAAGTTTTTCAACCCTACTCACATACAAAAAACAGCCAGAACCATAAAAAGACCCATTTGATTTAATTAAGTGTTTGAGCGGTGCATTTATGAGAATTGCAAATATGGGCAACAGTTGCCTTACTTAAAACTGGTATGATGTGTTGTCCTTAACCTTGCTATCCTTATCTAATGTCATGATCGCTCTTAGAATTATCCTGACCTCCACGGAAGGGTGACCATGTCTGAAATATCTGTACGTTTAATGCAAGACAAATCATCACGTTTAACACGTGGTTTAAGCATCAAACTGAAATCAGTATACCGCTTTCCTTCAATTGTGTTGCAAGTATTATCTAGCATGTACTAGTGGATTGCACAAAATAGGTTGCACTCAATCTTCAAATAAATATATATGTACAAAACCAGCTGCTTGCATTATTTTAATGAGGAACAATAATAGCTCTTATAATAGTAATATGGTCTTAAACGAAGTTTAATAAAAAGGGAAAACACCATAGTTTTATTAAATACAAGAAACATTTTATTTCCCTTGAATATAAAAGTGAAAGTTTAAAAAGAACTTACAGTAACGTGAAATAAAGCCTAAATAGCGCTAAAAGTTCTATTACAAGTCCAAATATATGAAGTTCCAATTGAAATACAGTGGTATTCCAAATAAGTTCCAATACTGAATGTGTTGATGGTACTGTGGTCCGGAACGTGCTATAGTGGCATTGGCCTGGAATGCGGCGCTGAATTAATATTATTTTGATGATTCACAATAAAATAATGCAATATGTCCTTGATTGAATTCGCTATAATTCCAAATTATTTTAGGCAAATTATTGAAGACTTTGTAATTCCAGTGAATAATAAATTGAATAAATACATCCACCAAAACTAAAAACTGAACACAACAATAAGACTGATTTCGCTTCCGATGCTAAGGCAAGAATGAATAAGTTTTCAAGTAAACAACATTACATAGAAAGTTAAAAGACAATAGTAGAGCGAGGGTGTAAGTCAGTCTCCTCTCTAAAACATTGCACGTTGTCAGCACGTTTAGGAATTTTCAAGTAAAACACAACTATTCTACATTCAGGTAGAAGTAAACATGTTTACTTCCATTGATAATGATCTGAATATTCAATCTATCTTCATAGAGAAGCAACATCTATATATTATGTTGCTTACAAAATAAATGTCGCTGGTTAGGTACACAATGAACTTGATTTTGGACAAAGATTTAGTACAAAATACAAATATACATAACGTATAATCATGGCATAAATCAAACAATACAAATTAGACACACACAACACTATATTATCAACATACATTTAAATTAATCAATAATATGCTGAATATATTCAATTATTTCAACTAATGTATTAGACGTATGAGCAAGTAATAAATGACGACAAACAAATGCGGTGTATACCATGCAGGAACGTGAGCAGGTGAAGTGAACAATGGAAAGAATTCAGCAGCTTACGTTAGAAAACAAAATGAATAAAGGACCAAAATTATTTATGCTCCGTTATGGTGTTCGGAATGCAAGTTTCGTATAATAGATGATGATTGTAATCCCGCCTTCAAATAAAACAAATCAGGCGTCTATATCTCTTATCAACATGAATGTTGAAGCTATTAATTAATTTGTTCATGACGCTTCTGTTGATTTTTACACCAGATTGGAGATAAAACAGAAAGCATTGGTTAGATTTGAATATGCAAGGATAGTCTAATTTATATGGATTGAAATCAATGAGATTTAGGAGAGAACACTATTTCATGTTTTGGAATACAAAGTACAATCGTTACAAATAGAGATTTTCTGTAGAAGCAGTATTAAAACATGTTACACGTAAATATAACATTGAGAGTAGCAGTAATTATTTTCGGAGAGCAAATACGTATGGTTCAGCATTTAACGGGAGTAATTGTTTCAAGTATTGGACCTTAATAGTACATATTAGTCGAGAATAAGATATGGTAAATATGTTAAATAACTGCAGGGGACAATTACAATGTACATTCAAACGAGAGCACATACACTTACCTAGCTGTACTGAGAAACCAAGGTAGTGACTGGTTTATTGAACAATTTGGATGTTGGTTTTGATTAATTTTGTCTACTCAGCTGAATGTTATATTAGAGAAACTTAACAAAACTAAACGTAATTATTGTACCAGATTATCAGAAGGTAAACATTTTGGATACACTTATTACCATTATGACCGGTGTAAGTGTTTGTTAAATTTCTTTAAAACTTCGCTAATTTTGTGGCTATTAAATAGCAATACTGCCATTGTAAGGTACATACAAAGCTGTTGACAAACAAAAGACCACAAGATGTTACACATAATTAACCTAACACTTTGTTAGACATGAAGCGGTAGTGTCAAGCAAGTATTACAAGTGACAATACGTAAGCTGGTTCATAATGTTTGATGTAAAGTTGCAAAGTTAAAAGATTTTGTTGTTGTTGTTGTAGGGTTTAACGCCATTTTTCAGCACACGATAGGCTATACATGGCGGCCAGTATTAATGGTGGAGGAAGAACCCGGGAAAATTCCAGAAAGAACCACCGACCCACGAGAAGCTACTGGCAAGTTTTCTCACATGCCCACGTTAGCCGAATTTAAAAGATGAAAGCGGGAAATAATATAGAGAGTATTTGTACATATCGAAACCAAACTGGTCGTAACATTACCACCTCCTATCCAGTAACGCATTTGTTACACAGATATATATAATTATTTATTTAAAAAATTCATCTTATTGTGCTGTGTTTGTTTCGATCTTACTCTGCCTTATAATATGTTCATTTTATATGTTAAATTTCTGTTATTCGTTATTCCTCTCTTAACTTGCCTGATCAGCAGAGGAAATGTTTTCACTGTACTAATACACAGCTCATGAAAGCAAGTAAACATTCTTCTCACATGAATAGGATACCATCCAAAAAGGAGATGCTATTGTACAATAAGAACACAGATGCATTATATATTGCTAGACCAAAAGGGAGGTAATATAGTATGATAAGAACACATGCATTGGATACTGATAGACCAAAAGGGAGATAATATAGTATGATAAGAACACAGATGCATTGGATACTGATAGACCAAAAGGGAGATAATATAGTATGATAAGATCACGGATGCATTGGATACCGGTAGACCAAAAGGGAGCTAATATCGTATGATAAGAACACCAAGGCATTGGATACTGATAGACCAAAAGGGAGATAATACAGTATGATAAGAATACCAAGGCATTGGATACTGATAGACCAAAAGGGAGATAATATAGTATGATAAGAACACCAAGGCATTGGATTCTGATAGACCAAAAGGGAGATAATATAGCATGATAAGAGCACGGAGACATTGGATACTGCTAAACCAAAGGGAATATAATATAGCACGGTAAGAAAACTTAGTCACTGGATACTGTAATGTTATTTGTTATTGAAGAATAACTGCAGAAGGCGTTCTATAGTATTTATTATATACAAGACATTAATACAGCTTGGAAGGGGAGTAAAGTCTGCCCTGAGTGTATATTTCCCATGGAACTTAAACACTAGTGAATGTATAACATAAACCAGCTGTTGGTGTGTATCAGTTCTAGTCCAGTGTGGAATGTCTCATTACTTTTACTGTCAAGTGATATTTCAAAGCTAATTAGATTAAGGCTTACACTACAGATACTGATAAACAAACATTCATAACCTGTTTGAAAAGGTAAATGAAAGCAGCTTTTGCTGCTATCAGTATTAATAAAACCTGAGAACATGTTTAAGCTTTAAAATCCTCGGTAGATTAGCCTGTGAAACGATTATGATAATCCTTCTTCTCTGGCATAGCCGTTTACCCACCTTCTCTTCGCCTTGTCTAGTGTGTTAACAGATTGATAAAGGCTCTGTTTCAGCTGCTATAATAATATTGTTACCAAGTCGTTTTTCTTTTGTAGCAGTGTTGAATCCTATTTTTAAACTATTGAATGACTTTAACCAACTTGTTGCTGTAACTATGAATGCTAACTGTTTCCTCACCATATCAGTTGGTAAGAAAGTATGCAATCCTAATCAACGACATAATCAAATCTAGCTCTGGTATCTAAAATATAATGTTGAAATCTTATCTTAATGTTTTAACCTGAGTCATGGCTTTGTTCAACATAATCTAATATTTCAAAAAAGGTTTAATCCGACTGCGTTATAGATATTCTGTTTTAAAACACATATTAGATAAGACATTCGGCTTTAGGTCGATATCGTTATTATTTCTTCCTTCAGGCTATTCCGAGTCTGCAAAAGGATGTGTATATTATTTCCATAATCATCTTCTTCTTACAGTCATTAGACGCTTTCATCTCTACTTCCAAAGCAATTCAGACTCTGCGCCCATTGTATTGTCTCTCACCACTAGTTATTTCAGTGATATCCGTACCTAGCAAACTTTGTCAGAATACCAAACTGATTTAATTTTACAAGATGTACAGCGAACGTTGATTTAGAAATCTCTGAGGCAGTTATATTACAAGGCTGCTAGGCGATTTGTAGTCGCTCCGACAACGTATGCACAGTGATAGGCCGGAACAGCGTATGAACAACTGATGCATGGACATAATTTACTAACCTGCGCACAGTTATTGTTACTGAGTTAGGTATTGGTTGAACACACCATTTGTATGTTGGCTATATATTCAGCCAAGTTGAATATTAAAATTGGTCACAGAATAAAGCAAGAAATAACTTGGTTTCGCCTTAGAAAGATTTGATCATTTTCTTCGTACATGCGTACAACATTACCTATGGTGGATAATTGTTTTTCTAGATAAACAACTGAACTAGCATGTATCTCGTCGTAGATCGCTTGTCGTGTGATTCACTAAAAACACGGCAAGCAAGGGTATTTTACCCTGACTAATACTCACTCTCCTGTGGATTTAAGGCAAGTTCCATTTCTAAATGACACACTGGTCTTTGGAACTTATCAAGGAGTGAACGTTCTCCATTTGTGTTCTCCAGCAATAGGGGTAAGTGTTATATTTGCATTTTTTATATGTGAAGCGTATTCGGGTTTTAACGTCGTATCATGAAATGATGTGTTTACTACTACGCAAATTTGAACCGTTGTGAACTTTTGAATTACAAGTTGCTATTAGAGTTAAATTTAGTAGCATGTATCTATAGATTTTAATTCCGAACCTAGTATTATGACCAGTTTGGTTTTATTGAGGCTGTTTATTGCTGTCTGAAGCTGTTTAGGGCTGCCTATACGTATGTCTATGCGCATGGTTGCTCCATGAAGGGTGTGCCAACCCAATTTAGGAGAACTGTGTGCTGTCGGTACGTATGTGTGTGCGTGTATCTCAGGCTGGCTGTCTGGCAGTCTGTGTATCGATATGGAAGCTGATGTAACCATCAAGGCCATATGAAGACGAAACCGATAGTTTCTAAACTGGTGGATCCATGAAGGGTGTGAGGGCCAACCCAAGAATTCGAGAGGGCTGTGTGGTTTGTCAGTGGACACATTTGCAAGTTTTACAAATATTTATGAATCATACTGCTGTACAAATGACTGAGTCATGTTTTTTTTTTTTGAATTGGTTGTTTCAATTGAGTACAACTGAGTCATTTTGATTACATGAGATTATGTAAATTTCACTTTCATTCCATAAGATTAATTGAATCTTTACTTTCATTCCAGCAGATTATTTGAATATCACTTGCATATCTGACGATTATTTGAATCTTGGTCATACATAAAAATACATTAATCATTTTTAGTTTACCTATTTCTGAATGTTTGGATAGAGTATTTGAATGAGACGTATGTTTGGAGCGTGAAAGAATCGCTGCATTTGTAGTGTATATATATCATTTTATACATTTTCATCTTTCATCACATTTGTGTTATGTTGTCATTCGATCCAAGCATCCATTCAGGTCTATCCTGTTACAAAATTATTACAACAGATGTTTCATTGTTTCCGACATGTCTTGTTGTTCTTTGTCTCAGGTGCTTATTTACCTGATAGAGACGTAGACTATTCAGGCAATAGTTTCATGAGAGAAGATGTGCAACAGAATAATGATTTTTACTAACTCTATTATGCTTTTTTATGTCAAATGTTAATACGATATTCCGCACCTAGCTGCTGCCATTCATGTTGCTGCCCAACAATCTGATTTTGCAAAAGCTCAAGTCACACTGCAAATACCATAAAATAAGGAAAACGTGTTCGGTGAAATAAAATTAGAACACACTGAACATTGTTTTTCATATAACTCGAACAGGGCTACATATTTAGGCGGGACACTGATAACATAAACTGTAACATATTTACAACAAATATAGTCGAATCATCAATGGTTTCCAATACCTATAAAAAGCTTGTGTCTGCTATTATCAATTTACTTTGCAAAATTGCATTACTGGCACCCTTGATTCTGCATGTGACTGCTCAGCTTGGCACATAAGATTGTACTGTTTTATTTACTGCATTTACATGTTGTCATTTATAACAGTAACATGTTGTCATTTATTATATTTAGAGGAATTTAATACAGTAGTTGCAATAGCGGACGATTTTTCAGATGGATATATGTCCAGGTCCAGTTTTATACAAACCTTTTTCATCTCTCTCTCTCTCTTTCTCTCTCTCTTCACAAGTTCGGCACATATGTGTAATCACAATTTTGATATATACGTGTGATCCCAAAGCAATTATACGATCCAAACAGCATTTATTTTTTAAATATGTTGCCTCCTATTAACGTTATACGAACGATCCTAGGGATCAAAGTTAAATGCATGCTATCTATAAAAAAATCAAAGTGATTAACCGATTAGTACTCAAGAATTCATCTCATGATATAGTACACAAAATTAAACATGTATTGTGAAATCAATTATACAAACAAGAACATCACTTTGGGTTTAAATTTAAGCCGAGAACCCAGAAAGTCTGTTTAACTAATATAAGGTCATACAACAGGCTGACGAAATAGGTGTTACGAATGACGCAACTGATGCAGTGGATTTGGATGTGACATTTTAATATCGTGGGATTTGGGTCACTATTTTAAGAGGTGCGGAATTTACCAACACACACGAGAGAGAAAGGATAGGCACCTTTACGTTCTTGTAACTTACGCAAATAAATGCTCTCTTATTTCTCTTCCTGTACACCCCGAGAATATCCAAGGATTATTCTTCGTCTGCCCCGTCCTTGCCACACTAGGTGTAGACATGATGAACTGATCGTGGGCAGAGCAATTATTCTCCTTTCCGTCTTCGTTTGCGCCCAGACTAAAATGAGAACGAGAATATCATTGGACGAAACTGAAGAAGAAATTTTTTTTTGAAATAAAATACATTGTAATATCACATACTTTTACATTAATATTACTTCATTTTTTTTTTGAACATGTCTTTTTATAAGAGTATTCAGCATATATTTGCACCTTTTGTGTCTGAACAGACAACCCATTCATAATGATATGGTCGGCCGAATCAAATGTGAGCACGTGCACTCACTATCCCTTGTTTCTATCAAACGATTAAAGTCGCACAAAAACCAAACACTCTGCTCAACCTGGAAATAAAATGCTTGTATCCACTCAAACACAATGTTTTACCTACATTTAATTGCATTAGATCCATTCAAAATCTACACACCATGTTCTTCTATCTAAACTAAAGTATATTAGACCCATTAAAACACCAAAAAAACGTTATTACAAAGCATGCTTGCTACCTGGGGAAAAGTGATAATTTTTTTTCCTAGCACACAGAGACGAGTTAACGTGGCAGGAGGTAGCCTACTGCCGAGTTCTGTAGCATCATGATCATGCATGATACACTAAAGTGGGTGGTATTATAGAAAGGTAGGCTAATGTAGCTCTACAATGATACCAAATAATCTGAAATATCTAGTTGCACTACAAAATACAGATAAAAAAGTATTCATTTTTGGACCCGATTTTTTTCTATCCAAACTTCGCCCGTGGTCGGAATCCGATTTTGTGTCCGAATTTTAGGCTTTTTGGTCTCACATCTAAGATGTTAGTGTTAGGACTGGTCAGCATGGTGTCAGGATAATGTTACTAGGTTGGACATGATGCCACATGTCTGCGACATGATGCTTCAGTGCTAGATATCACTATAAACTGCCACACTGCAAACATGGTAGCGATACGACTAAAAACTTGTTAAAACTATGTTAAAATTCCAAATCACACACACACACACACATAGCTTCTACTCCAGCTTAAATCAGGTAACCGTGAAATGTTTGATTTTTATTTATTTTCCAGAATACAAGAAACAGTTGGCGAGGCAGAAGCTCTATGCAATTTTGCGCTTATATGACCTTTTCTTTTTTCTGACCTGTGTGCAATATGATGAGAAGCAACTGTTGCTAGGATAAAATCAAAGGTATCTTGCACGACGACGATGTTGGGTTCCTGACAAACGGTGCCAAACTGAGAAATACCTGAAAACAAAAAGGTTCCAATTACACATTATTCAACACAAACACACAGGACATGACTAAATATCATTTATTTGACGCTTGAGGGAAATGTGACAGTTCTGCATTGTTATTGTGTTCTTCCAAAATAAACAACCCCGTAAGACAGTCTGTATTCTACTCAATAGTCCATTAAATTTATATTACAAATGAGATGTAAAGGGAAGTGTGAAGAAGGTTAAAAATGATTGGAGCATTACGGCACAGAAGCGAAAGTAGGTTATTTACTACAGTTGGAATAAAGTGCCTTGCCCAAGGACACACCAAGGTGCTCTGTTATTTGATGCCTCTACATTTGTAGGTAGATGAATATTATACATTCCAGGACAATACAATGGTTAAAAGTTTTTGGATGCTGGAACATAATTGTGAATTGTTTAACATCGTAGTTGCAGTCATATCGAAGGTTCGAAAACAAGTCTGATTCTCTCGGGAACTTCAGTTTTTGTATTTTTTTAAATCTCCAGATCTCGGGTTCCAAATTGTGACTCATTATTTGGACAAAGATTACCGAATAAACTGGTTATCGAGTTTGCGAGCGCTTAGCCGAAAGCAGGAAACCAATACATTGCGTGGTCTTACAACTTGTTTTATAGGCCTACCAAATTCAAGGATAGAAGCTTGATACCAAATGAAAATCTCACGATTTCTGATCACAAAGATGTTATAGGCCTGTAGCTGTCTGACCTAATGAGATATTATTTTTTAAATAACGAATAATAGAGACGTTTTGGTGATAGGTGATCGAATAGATAAGACATGATTATAATTTACATATATATTCGAATATATCAGCTCATTTCGATCTTCGCAACAAATCTAAACTTTCAGTACATCGGTATACGAACCCTGCAGGGTCTGATTTCTGTCATCCAGAAGCGTCATCCTGGAAATAAGAAAATAACAACAATGTTAACATAATTGCTAGAATATGTCATTCTCTTCGATTTTCGTTTTACAGTTTTTTTCTTCAGTATTTAAGTTTCTGAACATTCATTATACTAGTCCTGAGTGAAAAAAGTATCATTATTTTATTCTCTCTCTCTCTCCTACGCCCCCTCTCTATGTCTCTCTTTATAATACATACATACATAAATACATACATACATACATACATATATACATATCTGGGTACGATAAACTCGAAATTAAAACTTAAAATCTCAGTCGAGCAATATGATTGGATGCAATCTGAATACCAACACGATCTACACAACCACGGTTTCCCTGATTTGTACTCAGATTTCAGAATGACTATAACTGAATCTTTGGCAGTTCAGATAATTGTGTGTGTGGACAATAAACATAAAAAATCAATAAGTAGCAAAAACATACCTAAATTGATATGAAGTCAATGAGGGTTGAATCAAGTATATTACATAGCTTTCTCTCTCTCTCTCTCTCTCTCTCTCTCTCTCTCTCTCTCTCTCTCTCTCTCATAACTTACGCTGTCAGACCGAAAACTAAATTATAATCTCTAATTGACACATCATTGCTTCCTTTTAACCAACTGAATAACTCCTCTTGGGCCGTTCTAGCGCTTATTGCTGGTGTTGATGAAGATGAGGATGAAACTGTGGTAGTGTTCCAAGGACACCCCTCTAATGACTGCAATAATAATAATAATAATAATAATGATAATAATAGTAATAATAAGGCACATACGTAAGCTTAATTCAAACTTCTACGGGCATTCCTCTTTTCCAAACTTTAAATGTCTTAAAAATGTCATATCTAAAATGCCAGCTTTAGACAACTTTTACTGAAAATAAGACATTTAAAACATGGAATGCAATACATTGAATTAATATATACAGCCAGCTACAGAAAGTATCTTACTGTCAAATAACATTGTATTTTAGAACTAATGACAAGTTTCCATCTGACATTACTTTTGTTTTAATAACCTAGTTTTTTAATTACATTTTATCTAGCACAGAAAGACTTAAAGAATTTGTACAACCATTAGTAGTGAAGTGGGGCACCCTACGGACAATGGGAATTAGCATTACAGGGACCTCTGGGTCAATCTACGGACAATGGAAATTTAACATGGCGAAAAATCGTGGGTCAATCTACGGACAAGGGGAATTTAACATGGGAATAAATCGTGGGTCACTCTACGGACAAGGGGAATTTAACATGGGATTTTTTTTCTTTAAATTTTAAAAAAAATTTTTTTAAAAAAAGGGGTAGGCAATGGAAAGGCTATCTCTTTTCGAGAAATATGGGGGCCCTGAAAAGGGCCTTTGGGTTTTTTCTTCTTCTTCTTTTAACTTCTTAACTTCTTCCACCATCCTCTTATTTTGTCCATCATTCCTTTCTTCTTTTTCTTTTCTGTTTCCGGCAACCAGTCCGGGTGACCCATGGCTCGGAACTTCTCTTGGATTTTCATCCAGTTTAAATTTAGTTTCTCTAGTTCTTCCTTTTTCTTTCTATTTTCTTCTTCTTTTCTTTCCTTTGACCACTTTTCTTTGATCTTCTTGACCTCTTCGGTCAGCACATTCCTCATTACTTCTTCCGCTTTCTTAAGCTTGTCTAAGCCCCACTTCACAAAAGACCAATCTGTCCATTCCACAATGTCTTCTAAAAAACACCTTACACTTGTCACATAAACTATCGCTTCTTTCAACTTACCCACTTTCACATACGGTGGGTTAATTAAACCTCTGATTCTCTTCTCCTCATCCTCTATCATTTCTTTTACTATATCGATGGCTAAGTGGAGGCTGGTTACTTGTCTTGAGACGAAGTCTTTTGTCACTGCATGCCTCCATTCCTGTTCAAGCCTTTCTGCTACATTCAATCCATCCACCATCCAATACCAACTTCCCATAAGGTTGTTGTACAAAGCTGAAGCTGCTGGCATCTTCTTGTTTGCTTATTCCGTAGAATGGGCTCCAATGGCAAACACTGTTAGTTTTATACTTAAAGCGCGAACGTGAAGGAAAACATCCCCCTAAAAACATAAAATTGATATTACCTAGATCATGACCAAACAAAGCGCGTACGTGAAGGAAAACATCCCCCTACTTTCTCATTTCATATAATAAAACCCTAACTTTACTCTTCACATACGCTAAGAAACCCATAATCTACTATTCACACAAACATACCTGAGCTCTTACAAACACAAACACACAAACACACAAACGCATACCCTCACACTATCTTAAAAAAGAGTTAGTGTTTATTTTCACACTACTCTACCTACTCACATCATTGGCAAATTAATAGTTATTTCTTTTCTAGACTATTGGGTAGCCCTGAAAAGGGCTGTTTTTTTAAACTCCAGATGCACCTATCTAATGGTTGCACCTTCCTGGCCTGGCGCCGCACACGCATCTTCTTCCCCAGTCTTCTTTCACCTTTCTTCTGGGGAGCGCAGAGGGAGGATGATTCGCTTCAGCACCCCAATCCTCTGTTTCAGGAATATTAAACGACATCCTCTCTTCTCTTTTCTTTTCCTCCTCTTCCCTCTGTCTTCTCTCCTCTTCTTCCTTCTTTATTCTTGCTTCTTCTACTATAGCCTCCGCTGATAGTTCGTTTACTATCCGCCTGGCATATTCCAGGTGCATCTGGAGTTCTAACAGTTTCACTATTCTGCTAGTCATTCTTCTGGCTGTGTTGATCAATCAACAAGGGTAGCTGGACTGCCGAACGAGTTTCAATTTATACTGAAAGCGCGTACGTGAAGGAAAACATCCCCCTAAAAACATAAAATTCATCTTACCTAAATCATGACCATAAAAACAACATCAACGCGCGGACCTAAAAGAAACACTCGCTCACTTTTTTATGCTACCCATCACTTCAATAGACTATCCACATACGCAAAGCAATCCAATATAACCCTAAATATACACCTCAAACAGCCCAAAAAACAAACATCATTTTAATCTACTATCCACACCAACCTACTTTATCACTTACTAACACAAACACACCAACACATACCCTCAAAATTTTTAAGAAAGAGTTAGTGTTTATTTTCACACTACTCTACCTTCACACATTGGCAAATGGATCGTTACTTCTTTTCTAGAGTATTGGTTAGCCCTGAAAAGGGCTGTTTTTTTTGTTTTGCTATGGCATTCTTTTTTAGTTTCTAAGAATGCGATGTCCTCTGAGGATAGACTTTCTGGCAATAGGTCTGCTTCTTCGGAAAGAGAAGAAGAATTCTTTGGTGTCGATACGACAATCGACAAAGCCTCTGTCAGCTTCAGGTTGCTGCTGTTGCTGCTGCTGTTGCTGTTGTTGCTGCTGTTGCTGCTGTCTCTGAAGTCTGTACTTCTCTGTCCATTCTTCTTTCTCCTTGTTCATTTCTTCTCTGAAGAGCTCTTCTATCAGGTCTTCAGTGATTTTTAACATTCTCACATTCTCTATTTCTTCTGGCTTCGGTATCAGACTGTGTCTGACCCTATGCAAATTCACGTAGGCTTCGTTGAGCTTAGCTAGTTTGGAGCACATCTTCTTAGGAGGATGAGTCGACAATGGATGGCTAGACTGGGAACAACCCGGTTCTTAAAGTTAAAGCGCGGACGTGAAGGAAAACATCCCCCACACGGTTTTCGAGCTGCAACGTTCATGAGAGGGATAGTAAGAAATGAAAGATCATCAATCCAACATTCTTATAGCTAAAAAAACCACAAAGGCATTTTTTTCAAAACACAACATTTTTTTATTCAAAAATCACTTAACACTAAACAACAACTCTAACATTTTTAACAATAATCCAACACTATAACATCTAACAATTTTTTTCAAATCACAAACATTTTTTTCTTCAAATACTATCTACTTTAAACAAGGCTGACAACGTTGTAAATGAAACTGTGATTTCCACTGTTGGAAATCATTAGGCCATTGATGGACACTACGTTTCCTAGCTTGAGACAAAAGATAAGCATAATGGTCACAAAACCATCGATCTACTTTCACATCGTTTCTAGCAGAAGAACGAGGATCAAAATGAGTCACTAAATGTTCTAAGGAATAGCCCAGGCTGCGATGATGCAGAAAATACACACAGTACTGTCCGCACACCAAGGAATCTGTGCCTTGTAATTTCACATTATTGAATCGGGTGGTTTGAGCATTTCTTCTCATAAAGTCGATGATATCGTCTTCCAAAGGGGGCAATCCGTACGAATCGAAATATTCCACACATCCTTCTTGAGGAAAGTAAACGGCTACCCAGTGGGTTCCTGGGAGATGACTTTCGTCCGTGTTGATCACGTAAGCTTGATGGTCTTTAGGTTTGCGATGAGGGAGTTCATCTTTAGCACAGACGACAGGATTCCAAGAAGCCGTATACGAACTGTGGTTCAAAAGGTAATAAAGTTCCCAGGTATCCATTGTTTTGTGTTTTTTTCTTCTTCTTCACCACAGGTAATAATAAGTCGTCAATTCGATCCTGACTTTTTGCTTGAAAATGTCTGACGAATAAACGGTTATTCGTTCTGTTTCCTCACTCTGATTCAGGAGAGCTTCGATACGATGGATCTCTTGAGTGGTTAATGGTGGACAAGAATGTTCACGCAAGTCTTTATACCACTGGTGCAACACGTCTTTGTTTGAGATGAGACTCCAAGCTTCGTCCAGATATTCGTCCAATTTTTCTTCTTGACTCAACATCAGGCATTTATCGTGTTGAATTTGACTGGGATGATCGTTTTGACATCCATAACAATTTTTCTTGATCAATTCCGTTATTTTTTCGACCAAGTGTTTGGCAAAACAGGAAACTAAATGGGCTTCTTGTTCTGGCCATCTCGACTTCATTATGACAATTTCTTCGTCTTTGTCTTGGGATTCTCCTTCCACGGTCTCCTCACATTTCATGTCCAAAGTTTCTTCACTAGGTAAAGAGGGATAACAGTCTTCCATGGCTTCTAGTAATCTAGAATGACTTCTCTCAAACTGTTGATTTCTATTGTATTGTCAAATTCTGCATACAGGATCACGTTCAACGTTGGATCAGCAGGGTCTCGATTTGCAAACTGAATTTCCACACGAATCTGGCCAGATTTTATAGGGTGGAAATGTCCCTCGTCGCTGCCTTGGTCTGGAGTGAAATCGAAAGCCCACAAAGCGTAGCCTCCTGCATAATCTTCGTACGTAATACCGTGACTGGTATTGGTTCCTAACTGTCCGGTGGCTTCGTACAGGGACAAGTACGATCTCAAGTAATTGTTCTGGGCAAAGTTAGGCTCAAAGGGTCGTGTACACAAGGTCTTGCCGTCACGACTGACTTCGATTTTGGACACGCTAGAGTGTCGAAACTCAAAAGGATTTTCGTTATGAAGTCCATTGAAAGCTGAATTCCTGACGATACCAACGATCAAACGCTTGGGTAACTGTCCTTGGAACAGATGATCTTCGATCATGGATCGCTGTCCAACAGGAATGGTGAACGTTTTCACTTCCACACGTCGTATGGGATACTTGGCGGTCGTTCTGCTCAACGTCTGACTGATGTCGTTTCCCACTTTAGGTAACACTTCCACACGGCGTACGTAAAGTCTGGCTTCTTGGATAACAGTTTTGTATTCGTTGGCATGGGCCATCAAATGGAAAGCGGCAGTGCTACGATTCAGTCTCAGGCGAATATCAACTCCGTTCAGTAAATACTTTTCTTGTAACCACATGTCCAAATGCAAACGATCCATCAGTTCTAAACTACGTCCTTGCAAAATTTTAGTTCTACGTGTGTTAAACCCCACATTGTGAGGATTGTCATCTTCTGTCAGGGCTGTGTCGCTAAACGTGCCTGCACCTGCCGTGTCAGGTTTCCATACCACGCAAGCATCCAGATGAGTATTCTTGGCTTCTTTTCCGTACGTCAAGAGATTTTCCAAGTAGGCACGATATGGGTAAGTATCCATGCTGCTGCTGACCAGTTTGTTATTCAAGTACAAGTCCACTTCGCTGAACAAGGAATGCATGAAATTGTTGACGGGCGCTACCCTATCATTGGCTCCAGGATTGGTGTTGTCAGTTTTGATCACTTTGACTTTCAAATACAGGTAACTGCTATTCAGATCGATGTAATCTTCGGGTTGTCCTTTGATTTCGAACTCGATGGGAGCGGAATCCGTCAAAGAGGAGACGGGATGAAATTCCACCCACTGGGATTCTTGCATCGTCATCATGGTGGGGGGCATGGCAAACATATCCAGTTCCGTCTTGGAACAAGCACATGACTCTCGGTGCATCATTTTTTCTGTGTCTCAATAATCGAAAACGTCTAAGTCTCGAACGGTTCTTCTTTTCTTGGCTTTTCTAGCTTGAAGTCTGGTGAAAGGGTGTTTTCTTCGTCGTCTCTTTCTGCCTTGTCCTTGCTGAATGCCTGACTCGGTAGCGTGCAGGGCATTTATAGGTGTGTCTCGTCGGCCTAAAATGTCTTTACCCGTTTGCAACAGGACATTTTTGCCTGCCCTCATGAAGGCTTCTTTAGGGTTTTGTTTGTCGATGATGACATTTTGGAGAAATTCTTTGCCTTGCGTCAGTGCCGCATCTTTCAAGGCGTGCAATCCGCGTGTCACCATCGGTTTCAACACCGGGGCCACCGAACGAAAGGCCGATTTTAACATATCTCCTAAACCGTGTCCTCGCTGTCGTGCAACCCCTTGGTACACTGGATACATGACTTGCTTACGAATCGTGAGAGAACCGTTTTCGAAAATGGAGTTTCACCGTGACTTTTCCTTTGGTGAATGGAATATTTTGTCCCAAATCTCCTTTTATAGTAATGTTGACCGTGTCCAAATACGACTTGCTGACCGGCAAATAATGAGGATGGACAAATTCGCGGTGAACGTGGTAAGTGTTTCCACCTTCCTCGTCAGCGTTTGCGGCAGAATCCACTTTGAAAGGAATGACACGCAGTAACGGCACGGAGGTGTGTCCCACCACGTTGTATTCCACCACATCGGAGTACACGAACATCAAATTCAGTCCTTGGTTCAGTTCTACTGGGGTACGAAATAACTTGCTAAAAGACTCGTTGTCGTAAACGATGGGTAATTCGTTGTTCTTGAGTATGCTCATTCTCAGGTTCATGTCTCCGCCCAACATGTCAAACAATTCAGGACAAAATAAAATGGACATGATTTTACTCCGCTCAAATCTCATCGAGAAGCGACGAGCTACTTTGTGGTACTCCATGGTGACACTTATTTTGGCATGCTCCAAAGCTTTCCCAAACACGCCATTAAACTTGGCAGCTATGACGTTGACCAAATGTTGACCACTGAAATAATAACCTGGGGGAATTAAAAAGTGGTAGGTCCATTTTTGAGTTTTCTCATTATAGATTTTATTGTCATACGTGACTTTCTTATTCAACTCCTGTTGCAATGACTCGTCATGAACTTCCACATTAAAAAAATTTTGATTGGGAATGACATTGAGGACTTGGGTCGGGTGAATGATTTCCACTAAAGCCACTTCCCAATGGGCTTCGTGATCTAAGGGGATGGCCTGAGGTAATTTGGCCGTGTAACAGCACAACGTGTTGTGGGGAAACACCTCCATGGAACTGTCACTGGGTAAGGTTAAGTAAAATTGGTTTTGGTGACTCATAATTCCAGAGTTCTGTGGCTGTCCGAGGGAATATTAGTGGATGTCAGAGGTGTGTCTCCGCCCAAAATGGGGTTCTGGTTGTGGTTGTTGGAGTGGTGACTGGCACTGGCACTGGACACAACGTTCCCGTTCGAGGAGAATTTCAGGGAGGGATTGGGAAGCAGGTAACCGATGCAACTGCTCAATAAAATGGTCCACAATTGTTTGTCTCCTTGTTGCAAACTCAAATTGGCGATGGCTGCCCCGATGACACAATACACCACGAAGATTTGGCAGAAAAAGACGATTTGCGTTTTAGGCACACGTTCTCCACACCACACCCACAAGGGTTGTTTTTGTAAATCTTGCACAGAAGAACTAGGGGAAGAAGGACTGGTCGACGTAGCTGCGTCTGCTGCTGTGTGAAAGGGCATGATGGTCACTTCTTCTTTTTATAGTCGATGACTTGCGAAGCGTCGATCCAAGAATCGAAACTGGGTGGATATCCTTTCCAACGTACTTTGACTTCTTTGACACGTCGTTTGCCCACTTTACGGGTTCTGCGTTCGAGAATGCTTTCGATGTCGTACACGTCGTCTTCTTTTTTGGTGACACGTTGTAACTCGGGCAAATAAAACGTTCCTTTGAGTACTTCTCCGTTCATGTCTTCCAATTTATAGACGGCAGGATGACGGCCATGCACTCGTCCAGTGACGCGAAACAATTCGGTCGTCCAGTTAGGTAAGTAACCTTTGTCGAAAGTGCGTTTGGTTTTGCCAATGCGCACCCAATCTCCTACGGTCAACTCTCCACTTTTCTTGGGGACAGCCCTCGTCGGGGACGTACCAAACAGACGCTCAAACACCAGCACTTCGTTGTCGGGAGTCACTTCTTGCGGGGCACGTCCGATGCTTCGATGGTAAGATTGGTTGTACGCTTGCATCAGGTGCGGTAAGATGTCGATGTACTTCAGAGTGTGGTGATGCGTAAAATATTTCCACATGCGTTCTTTCAAAGTACGTTGAAAACGTTCCACGATGCTGGCTTTGGTTTCGGGATTCTCGGTGGTAAAAAAATGAATGTCACGTTTCTTTAATTCTTTTTGGAAAGCTTGGTTCAGAAATTCGGTGCCTTTGTCCGTTTGCCATCGAAGAGGGCGACGACCGCTTTGTTTCAACACCCGTTGCAGGGCTCGCACTAACTCGCTGCTCGATTTGGAAGTCAAGGGCACGACCCAGGCAAATTTGGAAAAGACGTCGATGACACAAAACAAATATTTGTAGCCGCGATTGTAGCTGGCCAAATGAGAGACATCGGCTAAATCGGCTTGCCATTGATGATCGATGCCTTCCACTCGGGTGCGACTTCTGGCAAACTTGCGTCGAATGGGTTTGTGTAAAGTGTAGGTAGCTTGTTCTTGTAACCATCGTTGCACTTGAGGTAAACGGAGACTTTTCAGCCGCGTTTTGGCAGCACGATACAATTTTTGAACTCCTGCGTAACCTGCAGGATGCGAGGGATCGTAGTAAATGCTGGCTAAGACTTTTTCCATTTTTTATTTTGTGTGTTAATAAGTCACCCACTCTTCGGTGATGCTACTTTGGGTGGGACGAAAGGGTGGTTTGGAAACGGATTTACGTGTCCGATGGGCTACGGGAGTAGAAGTCGAAGGTAGTGGTGGTGGAGGTGGAGGTGGCAATGGAATGACTTTGGTTTTCTTTTCTTTTTTCACTTCTGGTTTCCCTTCTTTCTTTTTCACTTCTGTCGAAGAAGGCGTGGACATCATCTTTTTAACCCAAGCTTTCATTTCTTCTCGTTGGGGTGTGGGGGACGGGGTCAACAAGGATCCTGCAATCTTACTCGAAATGGGAGCTGCTGACGGTGTTTGAAACACTTCGCGCATCTCTTCTTCCTCAGGTCTTTGTGGGGTAGCATCTCTGGTAACCCTTGGGGATGGTAGTGGTGGTGGTGGTGGTGGTGGTAATGATGGTGCTGGACTTTTCATCAAGGTCTTAAAATCTTTTAGAGTGGGTAAAGCTGTTTCGTCTAAAGCTTTCTGGTGAAAGAGTTGCAGTCGTTGCAAGAGTTGACCGTACTTTTGCGATTTTTCTGTTTCGGACAAATCTTGGCGATCCATCAAGGATTGCAATTCGTGTTGTAACTGGGACATCTCGCTCAAATTGGGATTGGGAGGTAAATGCGGGGTGCGTTGTTCTTGCCACCGATGGTATTCCATCCATCGTTTGTAAGGCACTAAAGCTAGTTTTCGTCCTTCCATGGGGTTGTCAGGGATGAATTCTGAGATCTTGGGACTTCCGAAGGCCTTTTTATCTTGCTCCCATCAGTCCTCCCAACATGGTTCCCAAGACTCCTTTTAGTATGGGGCCTAACAAGAGAGGTAAAATGCCTCCACGTTGGACCAACATCTTCTTTTTTTGACGAATGGGAATTTTCTTTTGAACCATTTTCCGAAGAACGTGACGATGTTTGCCTAAGCATTGTTTCTGGTGTTTGGACAAAGGGATCGTGCCTTTCAAAACGTTCAAACAACATTCGCACACGGTATCGATGACCTCTTTGGAGGCCGTTTGAATGAGTTTTTTTCGTAGGGGTGAAGAAGCTTTGGACAGGACAGATAACATGTCCCCATGTTTAGCTAAACGTGGTGGCAGTCCTTTCCTTTTCTTTCCTTGGGGTTTTCTGGAGGGTGACATTTTTTGCTTGTGGTTCCGGGACATTCACCGAACAGACACTAACGTCGATGACTTAACGCACACCCTTTTATCTTTTTTTTGGGACTATCGCTTTGTCATAAAGGTGACAATGTTTTTCCGAAAATCGCCAAGGAATCCTCCCCTTTGTTGACACCTCTTTTTCTTGGAACGACTGTGTCTTTTTTTAGGGTAACGTCGATGCTTGGCTAAGCGCTTTGTCGGATGACGCGTCTGCCTTTGTCTCTTTCTTTTGTGGCTTCTTGGAGGTGACATCTTTTACAAGTTCACTGATACCCCCCGACTTGGTCACAGGTCTTTTTATACTGGAACTCGTCGCCACTGATTGTCTTTACGTTTTATCAGTTTGAGGACAGGCATGACACGTCGTGCAGGGGTACGTAACGGACTAAATCGAGCCAGTTCTTGCTTGGACAAATCCAGTAAACTTTGTAACATGCCCGATCTTTCATGGACTTTGATTTTGGGAGAAGGTACTTTGTGAGCAGCAGCCACTGCCGCTAAATTGGAAGGTCCTGCCACTGGGGAAGTTCTTTTGGGGGTCATCAACGGAGAAGTTCTTGGTGTGATCAACGTCTCCAAGTACTCTTCAGTTCCTGGTGACATCAACGGAGAAGTGGACAAACGTGAGGCTGCCGGAGACGTTGTGGCAGGTCGTGGCTTGCGAGTGTAAGGTTGCGTCCTGGCCGAAGTGCCTCTCTTGCGACTAGTTTTCTTCTGTGGACTTTTCTTTTTTTGAGGACTTTTTCTCTGTTTCTTTTTCTTGGGGCTTCTTTTCTTTTTCCGGGGTGATGGTGGTGGTGTCTGGTAAGAGGAGGGTCCTGCCACTGGAGAAGTTCTTCTTGGGGACTTGGTCTTTTTCTTTTTCTTCTTGGGGCTTCGTTGGACTTTTGTCTTAGGGATAACTTTGGGGGCATTAGGATCCCATCTTAAGAGTGAGCGAATGATGACCCCTCCTAGAGTACCGCTCCCTCCAGGTTTCAAAATGATTTGTTTTTTGGTTTGAGTGTCGATGCGGGGATCGGCCAGTTGGACCAAAGCGACTTTGTTTCGATCGAAAAAGCGTTGGGTTTGATGAGGAATCTGAATGATTCCTTGGAGTAATTGACGTGCCGTCACCGTGAACCATCGTAAGACTTCTTTGAGACTAGCTTCTAAGACACGAGCTCGTGTTTGTGGATCTTTTTCTCGACTGATGCCATACAAGGCACGAATCAATTTGACGGGAAGATGTGACTGAAGGGACGTCATGTTCACACTGTGTGAGACAGACGAAAAAGGGTCTGAGGTTTTTATAGATTTTTTTATGGGGAGTGAAATGAAGTCGAGGACGGAGACGTGTACAGGACAGGCCCTCCGTCTTGGCACCAGTGGTGAAACAAGTGGGTACGAAATCGCAAATCCTCGGGAGTCGTAGGTTTCAAATCGACGAGTAAATAGGCGTGTGGCGTTTGAGTGGCATCGTCGTACGCCTGAGTCAGCCAAGGCGTTCCTAACTGTTTGGCTAAAACTTGCACTTGCGATTTATCTCGAGGGCTTTTAAACAAGACCACGTAATGCGCATTGAGACTGATGGTGCGATGGGCTTTACTTTGTTGAAACAAATTTTGGGTGATGTAAATGACACTGGCATTACGGTGATGCCCTTTGCGCGTGAACCACAGTTTAATTTCTTCTTCGTCTTCTCCTAACATGTCGTCGAAAATGACCAAATGGGTTAGACGGGAGTCAGAGACGATGCCATCGTCTTCTTTAGGAATGCCTTCCACAAACACGATGGAATCGCCTTGACTTTCTCGCAAGAGGTTGTACGCCGATTGCCACTCTTTGTAACACCACACGATCCGTTGAGGGGGCCGATCGATCAAATGATGTTTATGTTCGATCAAACGTTTGACGAATTCGGTTTTGCCCGAACCGCTAGGTCCAGCAATGAGCATGTTAAAGGGATGGCGAAGATACAAAGCCTCCCAACTGGCACGATCTAAGTGTTCGTCGATGACTTTGACAGTAGAGGAAGAGGGAGCAGAGACAGCAGAGGTAGCCATGGTGTGAGAAATGTCACTTGTGACACGAAAAAACAAACAAGACAAGAGTTTATATACTTTTTCAGAACACGTTTATTGAATGTTTTTTTTTCAAATATGAACACGAAAGACAAAAATACATACAACCCAAATAGTGATGTACAGGAATATAAAACACAGCAAAGCGATCAAAGTGGAATATAAACAAGTGTCTGTACAACATGTTTTGGTTAACCAAGATGTCCTAGGGACAGTGTGTAATGTTCTTACAGTCTCTACATGAGGTATTGTCACACAAGTGTCCTCCCGGAATGACCTTTCAGGCATGTCCATGACAGTCCTGTCCTGAAGCGAGTGGTTGTTCTCGGTGACGGGTTCTTCTGGCACCGTCACTAACACGGGTTGAAAAGTAACTTTTTTCCTTGAACAACTCTTGTGCATACTGGGCCACTTCTTGGGTCCAAGCCTCAAAACCCCCCTTTTTCCAATCACGAACATCTGTCCAATGAGGGTGTAAGTCACAAGCTACACACACATCGTCATACACGTCTTGGGTCGCTAAAAGTTGACGAATCTTTTTTTCCTGTTGAGGTCGAGAAGTATCCAGATGAAAACGCAAGGCTTTGAACAAAAGGAGTTTTTCGTGACCATTTAAGGCCATGGAGGTGGTAAGTACTGATCGTAAAGAGTCCACAAAGAATCGGCTGGTAAACGAAATCCCAGAAAACAAGTCACTAAGACACACACCACTTGTCGTCCAAAATTGAATGGATATAGTTGTTGTAATAATTGATGGTAATGATCCACGGTTTGAATATGGTCATTGAGTTCCTTCCACGGAATCTGTTGGATGACATGTGACATAAACCGTGGCATGGCAGCCTGTTTTTATATTCTCTTTTTTTCGGATGCAATAGACGTACTTTCTAGCCAGAGATCTTCGTTCTCCAGTAGGGAATCTAAATCTTGCATACTGTAACCGAAACGTCAGAGTTCGTTTAGGTGTTTCCTCTTCCTCTAAGTAGATTCCACGTAAAATATGTTTGTAATCCTTTAACTTGTCTTCCTCAATGCGTTGCACTAGGTGAATCTCGAAGTAACCATAATTATGAACATGTCGATCATTAGCGACCTCAAAGTGTTGAACAATGTCTGACCATTGAAAGAATTTCTGACGAATCAGTTCTCTTATACCATTCAGGTACCAGTGGTTAAAGATCTGGTGACGTAACGGATGCAATTGTTCTTTACGTTTCACTTGTATTTTCACCAGCTCTCGGTAAATCCTTTCTCTCAACTCCTCAGGCAAAGCACGAATGTTCTCTAGCAAAGTATCCATGAATAGGTCATACTAAATCCTCTTTGGTCTGACACAAGAAATGTACTCTTTGCACAAACATGGTTTCACTTCAGTGTCAAATTTAAATCGTTGAGTCACTAATCTACACATAACAATTCGTTCAGAAGTTTCCTCTTTCACCAAGTTGACATTGTGTTCAAGATGTTGGTAATTCGTTAACTCTTCCTCTGGAATTCGATGCAATACGTTTACAATGTAGTAGATAGAATCGTCCATACCAAACCAATCCTTTTTATAACCAGGAGATCGTTGATCAATGTCTGTCCAATGGAACACTTTCAATTGAATCAGTCCTTGTATAGCCTGAAGGTACCAGTGGTTCAAACACCGGTGACGTATCGGATGCAATTGTTCTTTACGTTTCACTTGTATTTTGACCAGCTCTCGGTAAATGCGTTCTCTCAACTCCACAGGCAAAGCACAAATGTTCTCTTGTAAAGTATCCATGAACAGATGATTATGGTAAGAAGTTACTTCAATGTCTCGGTCCCACTAAAGGTAAGTAATGACAATTCGGTGACCATCGAGCATGTTCTACGTAGGCCGAATCTTGCGGTTCCCAGTGGTGAAGTGACACACCGCAACTGAAGCACTTGACTTTATCTCCTTCGCCCAAGTAGAAAAATCCGGCTCTGGCTAATTCTTCGGGGGTCGGTCCTCCCAGATACTTTGGCCATTTTCCTTTGAACGATTGAAGACGATTTTCAAAGTCGCAGTATTCCGACAAACGCACAGGAAACGAATATTCGTCTTTCACAGGTTCGTTTCGATGAGGGTTGAGTGACATGGGTAGGAGTTTGCTCAGGGCTGGATGACATCCGTAAGGGGGTAGACGTGAAGGTGGACATTCCCCTTTAAAACGAAACCCAGTAAAATGTCCAAGAGGACGAGCAGCATCACTTTCGCATCCCACAGGTCTGACACGCACAGCATCACTTTCCATGATAGGGGTAGGGGTACTAAAGTTCCCATGATGCTTTACGGCATCGCTCAGGTCACAAGGTACAGCATCGGTCCCATCGCAAGGCTCACAATCGCACTCGTCTGCAAACTCCGTTACGCAATTACAATGGTAACCACATGGACAATCGCAGTTTCCTTCCGGACATTTTCCGTCGCAATGCATGGGTCTTATCCATCCAGTATTAGTCACACTAGAGGAAGATACAACTTTTTTACAATCCCCAAACTGAAACGATGTCTTTTTCAAAGTATTCATCTTGTTCGCTCGGTCTTGGTAGTCACAATGAACTATCGATCTTGACCATAGCCCTTTTTTATACTAGTCTCAATGCAGTCTCCAACTTGTACATCTTTCCTTTTTTACGTTTTTTATGTCCTGTTCTGGAAGGTACCGTCTCTAAGGTACCGTCAACATTGTACCGTAGTGTAATGGGTGGAAAGGCCATAGAAAGGTAAGGGCAATTCGGAGACCATCGAGTATGCTCCAGAATAGCTGAATCTTTATAGATACATAGATCCATTCGTAACTTCAGTCCGCAAGCGAAACACTGTACCTCGTATCCCAATCCTGACTCAGGTCCCAAGTAGACAAATCCTGTTCTAGCTAAAACATGCGAAGAAGGTAATCCTTCCCTATCCGTAGGCCATTTCTGAAACGTGTCCAATCGACGGGCACAATCACAATAGTCAGGTAAGAAGACTGGAAAATGGTAGGGTTTGAACTTGGAGTTCTCATCGGGTTTCTCACTCGATTCTTGCTGTGGCGAAGTCATCTTTCTGGTGGGGTAACTATCCTCTTACAACCAATGTTTTATACCAACGTGTCCATACGGTAAGGTGAAATGATTGGGAAGTCGAACTCGCTTCTGGTACACGATTTGATAGACTTTTTCCAAGGGCCGACTGACGATGTGGTGAGTGGGTAAACGTACAATCTTGTTCGGTTGATAGGTGGTCACTTTAAAGTTTCCATCCTCTCCCGATTGCAAGGCTTCTTTCAATACCCCAAAATTGACCACTCGACTGGTACGATAATTCAAAGTCAGTCCTTTCACTTTGCACGTCGTGTGCACTTCTCCTTGTTTGTCCCGGTATTCGTAGCCGTAATTTTTGGGACCGCCACTGACGAAACTTAGAATCTTGTCGTCGGGATGCTCGTCTGTCCAGGCTCCTAAACGGTCTCCTTCGATGTTAGGGTGATGTTGAATCGGGTGATGGATGTAAATGCAACTGTCCGTGTCAAAGTACAGGACGCGTTCTTCTAACAGTTCTAAAGCTTCGTACAATTTTAAGCGAGCATGAGCTGTCACGTAAGCCGCAATGATGACATTTCCAAAAGGGTCGTCTTGTACAAAGTCCAGATCTTCTTCGTAATTGACCAAGATCAAATTCTCTCGAACGACGTCCACGTGTTTCATGTATTTGGTTTTGTCGTGAATCATCTGGAAGTAGCGGGAAGGTTCTGTCAAATATTCCGTCTTGGGTAAACACGGTCGTTGTGCCATTTTACCCCACAAGCAATTTAACATCACTTTGGCAAACGATCGCCTGCCTTCGTTTTTCTCGATGTGGTCTAAAGTGATACCTTCTTGTTCGTAATATTTCTCTTTGAATTGTATTTGGTCTTCGGGAGTGTGACACCAGGAAGGATAGCCGCTGGCTTCTTGTTTCAGTTTCAAAAAGGCATCCACGTAGTCAGCGAAAATGCCTTTCTGACTGGGATCACCCTTGTGGTATTGTTGTGTCTTGGGAAAGTGGCAAATTTCGTACACTTCTAACAGTTGGTATCCCATGTCCAGAGCTTTGAACAATTCTACGCTGACCCAGGTTCCCGTCAAGGCCCGTTCTTCCTGGCTGTGATGGCAAGGTTGATCTTGGTTGCACGTTTCGGCACAAGTACGGCACAAGGGAAACATCAGTTTGCCTTGACAATGGTGAGGTAAGACGGGATGGTAGAGGTTCGTGGGAGGTAAAACTTTACACTTGATCAAGCCTTCGTATTGTCGAATGTTTTTCAGGTCGATGTGTTCCGTCAGCAATTGCGGGTGCCCTACAGGAAAGCGACAATATTTGCACACGTAGGGATACAGCGAACACACGTCCAAGTATTTGATTTCTTCTCCTTTCTCTTCGTCGGCTTGGTACAGCAAACAGGTGGCATTGGTCCTTCCTCCGTACAAACTATCCCTCGGGTTCAGCGGGTCCATGAACTGGTAACTTTCCACGAGACGTTTAAACTCGGGATCGGTTTTCATACGGTGATCGTACTCGTGTTCCCACATTTCCACCACTTGGTATCCTTCCTGTTCTAACTTTAGACGTCGCTGACAAGTGTCCTGGTACAAGTCTTCCATGGTTCGTTGCAAAAACTGATTTTTAGTACCACGGTCAGGGTAACAGACGGGACATCCGTGAAATAAGCAACCGTTAAACTCGTACACGATCTTGGGGTTTTCTAAGTCCCAGCCATCTACCGAATATGTTCCGATGGTCTTTTCGCCCCCTCCGTTGCGGGCATGCTGAATCCACTTGTCTTCCTTGTCGCACAAGTAATGTAACCAACGTAGGGCTTTGACCGAGTATTGACGTTTGACAAAGTGGGTCGTTTGAGGACTGATGACAGCCACGGTGTTTTCAGGCATGAATCGTTGTCGATACACTAAGGAACACGCTTTGGCAATGGTGCAAGCTTCTTTCAAAGGATCGACCCCTCCGTGTTCCATGAACAGTTCTCGAAATTTTCCACAGCAACGCCGTAAAATGTCCACGTCGGAACGACAATACTTTAGCATTTCTTCCTGAAAGTCGAAAGGGTCCGAGGCGTGAGCCTGGTACCAAGCGTAGAAAGCTTCTCGTTGTTCGGTACGCATGTTGTCGGGGTCGTAATAGTGAGCCTCAGGTAAATGGGGTAGAACGGCGTGTTGATTGGCTTCCGTATTGAAAAAGTGTGGAAAGTACCCTTTAGCCATTTCTGTCATTCCAAACGTTTTAGGCATTCGACTCAAAGGCATGGCCAAATAGCTCATCGAATCTTTAAACTGTACTTGTCCCACTTGCATGAAAATGATTTTGGCTCCGTTCAAAGTCACTTTAGGACGCTCGGTGCCTTGTTCCGTATAGTACCTCAAAAGAAACTGTCCATCGTATCCGGAGAAATTGTGAGCCATCACCGTGGCATGACGATGACAATCTCCGTAACGTTCGATGTCCTCTTGGCTCCACGTCTTGTCGATGGGGTCTAAGACCCATTGTGCAAAATCGGCTAACGTGTTCGGTCCCCGAAAGATTTTTTCACGTCCTCCAGGAATCTTGCTGCAGTGAGGGCAATGACTGAAGATAGGTTCTTGAATGCACTTCTCGCACGCTCGATGAGCCACGCAAAAATTAGGAATGTGAATGCCGGTCTCTTGCATGCATTCGAAATCGAAAAAGATGAAATTGCCTTTCTTCTTGTGACCGTCCTCTTTCTCTGGTGGGGGTTGGTATTTTTGCACGTAGCATTGGTGTTCCAAGTCCACGATGTGGTGACAAATGTGACATTTTTTCTTTCCTCGACATACGTGTGCCTTGGCATTATTGGTAAGTATGCCTTGTCCACACGTAGGGCACAATCTCAGCAGTTGACAAGCGCATTTCTTCTGTGAACCTTGCGTCTTCAGATGTTGTTGGTAACAGGTAGGGCTGACAAACGTGCGCAGACAAGTGGAACAAGGCACTGGTTCTTCGCTCAGACAGGGTGGAGAGGCCAAACATCCTGAGCATTTCCATCCACAATGTTTGTGTTGCTCTCGATTATTATAACCATAGTCACATTTCTCACAATAATAAACATATCCCAGGAATCCAGTGATACTGGTAATGGTATCGAAATGGTCATCGTGATGATAAAGGTGAATGTATTTTCCGTCCTTAAAGTCTTGGCCTCGAAACAACAGAGGTCCGCGCACTTCTTGAGGGTGCACTTTCAAGGTGTATCGTGGAGCTAGGACATCTTGCAATTTTTGCATCTCGGGAATGCCACAGGGTGTGTCTTTGGGCAGTCCGGCTTGTTGTAACAGGAGTTCTGCTTCGTTTCGTTGTTTGGCTCGGTCGGAACGTTGAATAGTGTCCCAGGTTCTTTTCCATTCTACCGTGTCGTTCTTGTTGGCATAGGTTCGTCCCACCACGATGGCACGGGCTAAACACATCTGGTCATGAGGGTTGTTAATTCGGACGAGACTCGTTTTGGTGTTGCGAAGGTCGTCCACCAATAACATCTTTTTGCGTCCAGTCCCTTGAGGAGGAGAGACGTGGGTCATGTCCAGTGTGGCTTTACCATCGGTGATGTCAAACTGATCATTAGATTGTTGTACGTGTTGAATCTTGTCCATGACTTTGGAAGCAGTTAATTCTGCAGGGGTGCTAAACTCGATCCAAACAGGGGATTTCAAACCGTCGTGTTGTATGGAAAGTCTCAAGCGATCGTCTTCTTTGGGTTGACATTGTCGCTTGAGTGCAGTGAGCAAAGAATCCCACACCTCAGTGATGAACCCTTCTGCTTTCTCTAACGGCACTTCAGCCTTGAAATCTTTAAACTTCACCGTGTATTTGTAAGCCGTGGTTCTAAATTTTCTAGAGGAGCGCTTTTCCGTCTCTCGAATGGAATAGTACTTTTCAGGGTTAACTAAGGGTGATGAACTTGGTTTAGAGGGTTCGGATTCTGGTTCACTCATGTCCTCTTCAAAATCACTGGCATGAATTTGTGCCAAGATCTCAGCCCTGGTACGAGGCGATAGATCACGTTTCTGCCTCTTACTTTCTTCTTTCTTCTCGAATGAATGGGATCGTTTCATCTTGAAAGCAAAAAGTCAAATGACTCAAGTTCAAACACCATAAACTACTTTATAGTCATAGCAGACCAGCGTATATAAAAGGGTGTGTGTCTTGTCCTTTCACTATTCATTTCACTCTCGAGCCGAGCACAACGATGGAAGAGACTGACCAGATGGAACGTTTCGTCAGAGCTTTGCGAGGGGTCATTAGAAAATTCTCTTCAGACCAGCCTACGGACTACTCTCCTTCCTTTAGAGATAAAAGTCAAGATACTTGCTATATCTGTCAGAAGAAAGGGCATTGGTCTTCAGAGTGTCCAGACCGTCAAAAAAGAAAAAAAACAGGGGATAAAAAAGACAAAAGTCAAGATACCTGTTATTATTGTAAAGAAAAAGGACATTGGTCTCCAGATTGCCCAAAAAAGAAACAAGAGGAGTCAGAAGAAAAGAGGAATTCTTCAGAAGAAGAGAGGGATTCTTCAGAGGAAGAGAGGGATTCTTCTGAGGAAGAAAGAAGACAGGTGAAGAAAAAGAAACAGGAGAAAAAAAGAAGAAGGGAAGAAAGCGAGGAGGAAGAAGAGGAAAAGAGTGTGACGGTGAAGAAATTCAAAAAACAGAGAGACTAAAAAGGAGAAAAGAAGAAATTAATGAACTTTTCATTAAAGTGTTGTGTTATAAATTGTGAATTGGATTGTAAAAAATGGAGAAAAGAATAAATGAATGATATAAGGTAAGTGTCTTTGAGTTGTGATTTTAAAATAAGAAGCTACACTCACGCACTCATACACAGACACGTATTAAAAGGGTAACATGGGTGAGTTTTTTTTTTTTGAGTTATTGGCAAATTGAAATTGTATTTCTTTTCGAGAAATGTGGGTGGCCCTGAAAAGGGCCTTTTTTTCTTCATGGTGTAGGGGTGAGTTTAACCGATTCAGCCCCGATCCCGTCTGTAGGCGTGATGAGGCTGTACCCTACTTCAAAGCCCTGCAGCATCGAGGCCACTTAAGATAGACCAACGTGGGTGGTATTAAAAAAAAGCAGACAGATATAGCTCTAAAATGGTATCAAATAATCTGGAAGTTCTAGTTGCACTACAAAATACAGAGAGAAAAAGCTCATTTTTTGGACCCGGTTTTTTTTCACCCAAAATTTGCTCGAGATCGGAATGCGATTTTGTGTCCGGATTTTAGACCTTTTGGCCTCAGATCTAAGGCATACCGGTCTTAACTGAACACAGACAGGTGAACCTTTGCAAAAACTAGGATAAGGTGGGCATTTGGAATAAATTGTGGTCTCCATACGAAAATGATGGGTCTATTAAGCAAAAAAAAAAAAAAAAAAAAAAAAAAAAGAACTCCAACTTTTACCCTTCTGCTCATGCGCAAGCAAAATAACCAATGGAAATTGATGTTTCTAATACAACTAGGCATTATTCTCATGGATAATCTGTTGAACACCGCTGTATTACGATGTGTTCAGAAATAGCACTCCAAATCTCGTTCCTACGCACATTTCAGACAAAAATGACAAAAACCTCTGGGGCCGAATGAGTTAAGCAATCAATTTTAACTGCCTTAAGCCTTTGCCACGGCCAAGGCCTACTTCTGGACTGCGTAATGTTGATGATGATGATTGGGTTGAAATCACTAAAGGTGGTACGGTAGGCTTAGTCACAGGGTTGACATGTTTGGCTCGGGAAGGTCGTATTCTCTTCGGTCGTGATAAAGAAGTCTGATACATTTGTTTAAGACTTCTTAACTCCGCTAAAATGTCCAACAGTACCGTGACCGTTTGATTTTCACCCTCTTGTTTCTTTGCTGCTACTTCTTCTTGCTGTTGTTGCTGTTGTTTTTTTCTTACCTCTTCTTCTTGTTGCTGTTGCTGTAGGAGAAAAGTCTGTTCCGCTTCCTTTTGTCGTTGTATAAATTTCTCCAATTCTTCTTTCTGTCTCTGTCTAAAATTCTCCACTTGCGGTAATGAAGAAAGTAACGAAGGTTCCGGAACAAATTCTTGCGAGGAGAGAAAATCCACAAAATCCCAATTCACCTCTTCTGAAAGTAAGTCCGGGTTCCCTTGGGCAGTCTCCCCTGCTGGTGCACCCCACTGGATCGTTTTCTGAGTTTCCGTCATGTTGAATCACTGTCGCATAGATTGACTGCACACAAGCGCTAGCGAATCTATATTGACTACGTGACGTCACAGACTGCTCTCTTCGGATTGGATGCGAGCTGACTGAATTCTGTAACGCGTGTTCGGATTGGTAAATGAACTCAATCCGTTTCAATCCTTCCTCCGCCTATAAATAAGCGCCGTTCAATGCATTGATTCACCTGTTCTCGTCGCTTCAAGATGTGGACTACAGTTGAGTCATCCACCCTTGCGTCTTCCATGATGTTTCGGACAGACTTGCTCATGTATGTCCGATCGAAGTGGACCGTTGTCCACAGGACAAACACCAGCCTGTGGATACGTAGGATCTACGTCGAAAGACAAGGATGCCTGAAAAGAGTGCTGATGTACGGACCAACAGTAAAACGCAGCCTAAGGACAAGAAGAAGACCAATGCGGTGCCATTTATGTTAATGAATAAATTAACATAAAACCCAAAGGCCCTTTTCAGGGCCAGCCATATTTCTCGAAAAGAGATAGCCTTTCCATTGCCTACCCCTTTTTTTAAAAAAATTTTTTTTAAAATTTAAAGAAAAAAAATCCCATGTTAAATTCCCCTTGTCCGTAGAGTGACCCACGATTTATTCCCATGTTAAATTCCCCTTGTCCGTAGATTGACCCACGATTTTTCGCCATGTTAAATTTCCATTGTCCGTAGATTGACCCAGAGGTCCCTGTAATGCTAATTCCCATTGTCCGTAGGGTGCCCCACTTCACTACTACCATTGTTTTAAAAAGACTTAAGTTTTAGTAAAATCGATTTTTAAAAAAAGAATACCGAATTTTTCTTAAAACATTAAGATTTCACTAGTACAGTTTCAAATAAATTCACTAATGCAAATCTTGCAAAAAGACTGAGCTAAGGTTTGACAATAAGTTGTAATGAGATGTACATAAAGGTCTTTTGAAAAAAAAAACATAATTATTTACATTATAAATTCATCCCAACAGTTTAAGTATTAATAACGAGTTATAATTAAATTTCTATTGAAAAGACGGCAAATATTCTGTTCCATTTTAAAAGATATTTACCGTAAAATATATAAGATAACAAGCTAAAATCCTAATTTAATGTATACTCCAGCAACGTATTTAATCTATGATGTTTTCAGTTATATCCTCAAATTTGTCTTTGATAATTGATAACTTATGATGTGTTTCTTCTTAAAAAAAATTTCCCTCCACCACCACCAATGTTAGCAAGAGTTTTATCATTTTGTAGACTATCCTTAAAACTTCAATCCTTTTTGCAAACCTATAGAAACTGTTTTGTTAACTTACAAGGCCGCATTTGAATTCTCCGACTGGTCCAATGGGTTAGGCAATAGAAATCAGTTGGCTAAAATAATATTTCTCAGCATTTCCCGATTTTGGGAAACTTTTCAAAGATTTACTGATAATAACACCGCCACCAAAAGAAAAGTGATCCATAATTCAGAAGCTTTTGCATTTACCTTTTGCCAGATTGTATTGTATTGAGTGCAATAAAATGAACTTGACCAAGAAGTGTTTTATGACAAACCTTTTCGTCACATATGTCACAAAATTATAAGGAAAGCATCAACAACCAGATACGTCATGAAGTGCTTACGTAAACAACCAGATATATCTGCCATAAAGTACTTAGGTAAACAGCCAGATATATATCTGCAATGAAATACTTACGTACTCATGTGCTTATGATACTAGGAAAGTATTTAATATTAAATACTTACGTAAACAGCCAGATATATCTGGTAATTTGGGTATGTGAAAAAGCTTGCCAGTAGCTTCTCGTGGGTCAGTGTTTTTTTTTCCTGGGTTCTTCCTCCGCCATAAATACTGGCCGCCATGTATAGCCTATCGTGTGCTGAAAATGGCGTTAAACCCCACAGCAACAGCAACAAATATATATGCCAATAAGTACTTACGTAAACAGCCAAATATATCAGCAAGTACCTAAGTAAACAGCCAAATATATCTGCCATGAAGTACCTACGTAAACAACCAAATATATATGCCATGAAGTACATATGCATGCATGTGCTTTATGATACTAGGAATGTATACATCACCAGATACATCTGCCAATAAGTACTTACGCAAACAGCCAGATACATCTGCCAATAAGTACCTACGCAAACAGCCAGATACATCTGCCAATAAGTACCTACGCAAACAGCCAGATACATCTGCCAATAAGTACTTACGCAAACAGCCAGATACATCTGCCAATAAGTACCTACGCAAACAGCCAGATACATCTGCCAATAAGTACCTACGCAAACAGCCAGATACATCTGCCAATAAGTACTTACGCACACAGCCAGATACATCTGCCAATAAGTACCTACGCAAACAGCCAGATACATCTGCCAATAAGTACCTACGCAAACAGCCAGATACATCTGCCAATAAGTACCTACGCAAACAGCCAGATACATCTGCCAATAAGTACCTACGCAAACAGCCAGATACATCTGCCAATAAGTACTTACGCACACAGCCAGATACATCTGCCAATAAGTACCTACGCAAACAGCCAGATACATCTGCCAATAAGTACCTACGCAAACAGCCAGATACATCTGCCAATAAGTACCTACGCACACAGCCAGATACATCTGCCAATAAGTACCTACGCAAACAGCCAGATACATCTGCCAATAAGTACTTACGCACACAGCCAGATACATCTGCCAATAAGTACCTACGCAAACAGCCAGATACATCTGCCAATAAGTACCTACGCACACAGCCAGATACATCTGCCAATAAGTACCTACGCAAACAGCCAGATACATCTGCCAATAACTACCTACGCAAACAACCAGATACATCTGCCATGAGTTAGCTACATCTTTATGTGCTTTAAGATACCAAGAAAGTATCCACGACCATATACATCTGGCATCTGGCATTAAGTACGTACGTATATATGTGTTACAGATACAATGAATGTATCAATAACCAGATATATGTCATTCAATACTTAAAGATGCATGCATTATAAGATACAAGAAAAATATAAACTACCAGATATATCTAAGCGTTTACATTTGCATGGGTTCTAAGACGCAATGAAAGTATAAACAGCTAAATACATCGGCCAATACGTATGTATACATGTGTTATTAGATACAATGAAAGTATAAACAACCAGATATATCTCCCATTAAGTACTTACGTAAGCAATGTAAATATCTTTGAGATATATCCTTAACAATATCTCGGAATCATCAAGCTGTGAAAATCGTCGATTGACCTAGAAATGGAAACAGTTTGTACATTTTTGAGTAAAACAATTGACTGGCTGGTTGGTGTTTAATATGGCATAACAGCATATGCAATAGTTCTTGATGTCGAGTCAATGTGAGTTAAATAACTTCAGTAGACATACACCACGGTTGCTGACCGGGACTGATTACTGGGTGACATTTACTTTTATATCTGATAAATACCAAATATTAATCAAATTTCATATGGAAAATTTAACGTACTTCGCCTTGGAAGTTCAAAATTTACTGAGACGTGCATGAAGGGTCCACTATATTTCTCCTTGAAAAGTCCGTATTTACTGGTGTACTAGATTTCCCTCTGAAAAGTCCGTATTTACTGGTGTACTAGATTTCCCCTTTGAAAAGTCCGTATTTACTGGTGTACTAGATTTCCCCTTGAAAAAAGGCAGTATTTACATAGACTTGCATCACTCGTCTGCTATATTTTCAATTTAAAATGTCAGTATTTACCTAGACGTACCAGTATATCGTTAGCAAATATATCTCCCCTTGAAAAAGTCAATGTTTACCAAGATGTGCATCACTAGTCAACTATATATCCACTTGAAAAAAGTTAGTGTTTACAAAGACTCACATCACTTGTCTGTTATATTTATCCTTGTAAAAAGTCAATATTTACCGAGACGTACATCACTAGTCTAATAGATTTCCCCTTTAAAAACGGTTCATATTTACATAGACTTACTATCTACTATATTTCCCCTTTAACAGAGTCAATATTACTAAGACATGCATCACTAATCTACTGGATTTCCCAGCGAACAATGTACGTATTTATATACACATACACCACTAATCTGCTATATTCCCGACTGAAAGAGTCAGTATTTACATAAACGTACATCAGTGGTTGACTATATTTCCCCTTGAGAATAGTCAATATTTACCGAGCCTTACATCAAGGGTCTATGACATTTTCTCTTGCTAACGTCAATACTTACAGCAACTTAAATCATAAAATACATGAAAAAATTGTGTTTTAATGGTATGTTGACTGGGGACAGATTATCAGTGTTTCGCCGAAATAGGAATGGATTGAACCATCACGTGGCGTCATAAATAAAGCTCGAAGTTTCCAATGCGTCTAAAACAAATGTATCCGAATGATATAGCCATACAAGAATGGACTTCAAAGATCAAACTACTAGGAATCACGAGTTTCTCGTCACCCAGTTTTCAACCTTCCAGGTCTTGATTTGTCTTGAACTATCTTTGTGCAATTAGATGCATGCAATGAACCAATTATAGATATGTCAGAGGAACAATTCATTACTTTCGTGGCATCCACAAAATCAGGATCGTGAGAAAAATCACGACCTAAAAATTATACGTTTGAAAATGTTTTTATTCGATAAATTCCTCCCCACTTTTCTTGTCCAGGGTGCTCCATTGCACCCCACTCACTCCACTAGTGTACCATACTCAACTTCACCTACTTCACTCTACCAAACACCCTCTATTTCATTTTTACACACATTATTATTATTATGTTAGTTTAGAAATTCCTACACAGAGTCTGGAAAAGGTCGGTCATTGCGACACTGGTGTAGACCCACTACAACAAACAGACTTACCCTATCAATCAGAAGTGTATAAAAGTTTTTTATCAATTCCAGAACAACATCTTTGCCGACAGATGAATTGGAAATGTAGTTACTTATGACATCTCTCCACCTGCAAGGGGAACATGCAATTTGGATGAATATGTAATTTCTATCATTCACAACCAAAACGAAAAATGCTATAATTTTGCAATATCGAGATAATATTATGTAATATGAAATAAAACTTATTTTTTTTAAAGAATATTTGTCACTCTCAAAAGTTTGTTCAATTCATTAAACACATTCAGAATTGTGGTTGTAACAGTGTTGTCTCGAGAACCGATGTATATTGATGCCCTTTGTACCGAGGGACTGTGTGACCGGTTGCACGTGATATTTGAACGTGCAGAAAAAATGTTATCATAGTATTATATATCTTGGACAATTATAATTCGTACCCTACTTAAAATGGAAACTGGGTCTCGGAGTTACACTACCATAACCTAACCTGCATGCAACAAGCTTTTCACCCCTCGTGTAGGTGTACATCCGCAAAAAAAAAAAAAAAAAAACGATGGAAACTATCAGTGTATATAGGCACTAGCAGCAGAGAAGGCGAACAGACCAAGATCGAAAAAGCGTCGAAAAACTAAAAATAACCCTTCCTACGAACAAAGAAAAAAAAAGCGTCGACACGAATTTAACCAAAAGCGTCGACATAAATTGAAGCAAAAATAAATCTTCCAAAGATTTCTCAAATTGGTGTTACTTTACCGTCATTATCTTTCTTTTTTTTTGTTCGTAGAATGGTTTATTTTACCACGTGGACACTTTATTGAGGTCCCGCCCTCTCTGCTGCTATCAATTTATCCAAATATTTCATCAAGATCCACACGATATCTTGTTCTTGGATCATGTAAATTTATCGTTATAAATCCATGTGCAACTTGAGCTCGTGAAAAGAAATTTCTAATCCATGTCACCACCACACCAAGTTTGATGAATATTTCGCAGTGTATGTGTGTCTACGCCATTAAACACAACTAAAATATTACAGTTATCTCTGATCACTTTCGGAATTTGTGTGTATCGTTGAGTAACATAAATGACATCTGTCTGCCACGAGAAAATATTCTGGCTGGATTGGATTGTACATCATCATACACAACTAGACTCTACGGACGGTGCTTCTTCGATATCTATTATAAAATTAATAATATTTTCACCATCTTGCATTTTCGTTAAAGTCTTTAACCTCTGATCAGGTGCTTCATTAATTTTTTACCGTCGGCCGCGCGAATTATTAATTTTTTTGATTGTTATTAATTTTCATCGCAAAAATATGAAGGAAGTCCCATTTTCCTAATATTTATGGACTTCCCTCATCATAACGGGAAAATTAATTTTCACCGTCTTAAAGTCTTTAACCTCTGACCAGATGCTACCAAATATAATTTGTCCCATTTCAACCAATTGCGTCTTACCAGATCCAAATGGTCTTACCAAACATCATTGCGTGACATATATTATTAGTGTTCCTCAAACATCATAGCGGGGTCAGATTATTATTTTTAGAATGACCAGATTATTATTTTTAGAATGACCCGAGTGTTATTTGTCGGGTCAAAGGTCAAAATGAATCGCGGTTAACGGTCCAAACATGTTTTGTGTGACCGCCATATCTTTTCACGAAAATTCGAGTCAAAGGTCGGATTGTTATTTAATTTTGGTCTGTATGTATGTGGAAACTAGCAGAAACATATAATATTATAGGAAATCTGCTAGTTTCCACATATATACAGATTAAAATTACTGATCTATAAACACAGATCTGCGGTTGACACAGGTCGGGTCAAAGGTCGGATTGTTATTTTAATCTGTATATATGTTCAAACTAACACAAACATAGGAAATCTGCTAGTTTCAACATACATACAGATTAAAATTACTGATCTGATTCATCGTAGCGGCTAAACGGTCCAAACATGTTTTGTGTGTTCAACAAACATCATTGCGTGTGGCGAAACTATCAGAAACATATAATATTATAGAAATTCTGATAGTTTCGCCAGTCACCATAACAGGGTGGATTACTGATCTGATTCATCATATCTGCTGAACCAGCGATTAACGGTCCAAACATGATGCTTCAGCTGTTTTGTGTGTTCATCAATGATTGTAACATCATTACCACCAAAACAATCAGTGATATCTATGATTGTATTTTTCCATGTATCGTTGTTAATAAAATCCGATTCGGGCCAGCTGGGATAATGCAGCGTGTAATCACCCCGATTAGCGTGATTGGTATCGTTTGGTTTTAATTCGGCACCAAAACACTTGTAGATTGATTTTATTTTCTCAATGATGTTTTTTGCATCGTTGTTGTTTGTAATCGCGCCTCCGGAAAAATTACCGAGAAATGTCTTATAAATTTATTATATTTTTCCACGCAATTCAGATTGGTCATCGCTGAATTAATGTTAGTAATGAGTTTCTCACGATCGATTGTCAATGACGTCACTGATAGATCATCCGGTACAATGTCGGGCAACGAAAACATCTCAAGGACGTCTCGAATTATTATTAGTTTTTCTCGCGGTGAGATTTTATCTGATCTAAATGTCTCAGTTATCGCGTCTCCGTTGTTGTGTTTATCAACAATAATCCGTTGAGCGCGTGTCATCTGTGTTGATTTTTTATAGAGTCGTTCGATCTCATCCTCGTCGAGTTTGCTACAGTCGCATTGGAACAGATAATTTATGTATTTTAATTTTTTCTGATACGGCTCCAATCGTTCATTTGGTTTGTAATGATGATATTTCGGCATTCTACTGGTAGTGTTATTTTCGTCAGAATTGGTTTTATTTTCGCCAGAATCGGTTTTATTTTCGTTAGAATTGGTTTTATTTTCGTCAGAATTGGTTTTATTTTCGTCAGAATCGGTTTTATTTTTACCAACACATGAATTCTTTATTCTTGCACCAATTGACGTCTTAAGAAACACATCAACGGCAGGATCAGCGTTAATCTCATCACCAGAAGCTTTCTTCATGTTTTTTTTTTTTTTTTGTTAACCAGATCTTATATTCATCTGGCTGAGTCTGGATTATTTCGTATCCAGTGTTCTTCATTGAATCAATCAACCTCGGAGTAAAATACATTTTCGAGTTATTTTCCTCAATAATATTAGTGATAAATGCGAATCCGAATGCAGTGTTAATCTCGCCTGGTGTCGGTGTTCTAAACAATTTTTCTTTTTCTGTCAAATTCTTCTCATTATCGATGATCGTCGCGATTATATCATCTCGAGTCAGATGTAGATTTTTACAACAACGATGCGTTGACGAATAATGAATCACATTTACACATCTAAATCGATGGAGAGCCTGTTTTGTTGCATCAACCAATCCAACCTCATACGAGAACACGAACAGAGTTTTGAATTTCTCATCGATGATACTAACACCTGCTTCAAGAGTATTATTGAAAATAACCACGTCGGTGTCGCTGAACGCTGTGTTAGTACTAGCGAAATCTTTCGCTTTTTCTTCAGTGTTGGTATTTGCGTGATAATACTTAACGCGATATTTGAAGTGTTGTAATTGCCTGGCTAAATTTTCCACGGAATAAGAACCATTAATTTTGTTGTGCGTGAATATTACCGCGCGATTCCCACCAGATAAATGATTCAGTAGATTAATGTAATTATCCTTATGTGACGGTTCTACAATAAACCTCTTACCGTGATCAGGCTGGTAATTATCAATAATAAATTTCATATCGTGTCGATTCAGTTTATCTCGAAACAGTACAAGATCGTCATTATTCGCGTCTGCGTCTGCAACTATTACTCGCGGTGCCATCATAATCAGCCCAGCGAACTTATTCCAGGTGTATCGATTGCAGTTTGAAAAGCACTGCCGCATTAATCCGTGTAGTTCATCAACGACAACCACGTCTGGTACGCCTCGCACACGTATCAATGATTCCCACTGCACGATGACTCTTCTGGACTTAGTAAATATAATATCGCCAGTGATATCCGAATAAGATTCAAATCCGTAATCTGATTTTATCTTTTGTGTGAAAGTTTTTCGATATGATAAACACAATACAGATTTATCTGGCTCGATTGACGAGATCGCCGCAACAGACTTTCCCATACCACATGCTGATCCATCGAGATAATCACCGCCAAAGCTCTTGCATCCTGAACCGCGTTCATGCAACGGCAGTGCAGTGTAAGAATAATCAGGTGTTTTATCGATAACGGTGCCGGGGTAAGTTTTTCTCTTGTACTTGATCGACATCAAATATCTTACATAATCAGGATCTCGTTGATGTTCCGGCAGAGTCTTTACAACAGCGTCAACGGCACTATTATTTGATCCTGAAAAGGAATCTCGTATTTGGTCACAGTAATCATTCTGGATTGTTATTTTTTCCGCTATCACGAGGACAAACGACAATAAAACCATCACTGTGTACATAAACGAGGCAATTGTCGCATTTATCTTCAGGATGATCATGAATATAATTCCAACCGTGACGACGCTGACATATTTTGCAATAATGTCCCGGTCGACGTTGGACAGTTAATCTATTCCTTAGTGACGCGGTAACGGTGATTAATTGATCTGACTCGCCTGTTAACGCGATTGATATTTTCTCGAGATCCTGCTGAGTTATCTCGTTGGAATAATCATTAAGATTATTTTCTTGCTGCGGCTTGTATTCGACCTCACGAGGTTGAATTGAGGTTGGACAAACTAACAAATCGCGCGGAGTGGTAATTTGACCCGAGATTAATCTTTTGCAGACCGAGTTTGGTTTGTTTGATCTGGTTCCTGCTAGCCTTATGCCGTGTAATCCAGCCTGACGATCAATCTTCCAGTGCGGGTTATCTTTCGCTGCTTGTTTTGTTAATTCTATCTGTGTATCGAATGATACAGGTTCAGATTTGCACATCACGTGATAGCCATGCGTCGTTGTGAACAAATAAACATAATCACGGTTGCAGTTACATAATCGAGAAAAATAATCAATAATCGTTATGTGATCAATTAATTCATCTGATTCTTTCAATGTTCCGTGGCAGTCAAACTTATTTTCGTGTTCTCGGTGTAGTTTATAAAACGAATCGATGTCGAAGATTGGATATCTCGACCTAAATCGCGGTATTATTTCTGTGACTGATGTCTGACCAATAAAATCATTGGCAACCTGTTCATAATCATTATCGGACGGAAATACATAAAATCTATCGAAATGTTGAATAATAATTCTTGGCAAATAATGATCATTAAAAGTATCAGATCGAATCGCACGAATTGCTGTCTCTTTACTTGCTGTTGATACAGATTTATCTAGCGTCGTTATCAAGAAAATATCATAATAATCTCGCAGCATAAAATAATTGGTCTCAGCTAGGACCTGACTATCTTCCTCGGTAACATTATCGAACAGATTTTTAATAATAAAATTCGGATTATTCTCGAGGCAGAAATATTTCTCATTTGAAGATTTGCCTGTAGATATAGTTTTACCACAGTTGTTTTTTTTCTGTCATTAATATTAAGATATCCTTATCTCTAATTAGTTGATTTTAATCAACCAATTAGACAAATGAGAATATTAAAAATAAATGACCAAAAATAAATGTTCTTGGTTATTGCAAGGGTCATCAGAAACATGCGGAAAGTCCTGCCGAGGTGAATTTTGCAGTGAACATATAAAATTACTGCGAAAAAATAATTCCCGAGGACCTCAGCGATGTGTCTCTTGCAGCCGTGGAGTTCGCGGCAAGATTCCACTTTGTTCTGATTGCGGCTGATTTAGATACAGATGCCTCGTTGAGTATCGCACGAGGACAAACAAACCTATTCCAACGATCGAAGATTTCTTATCGTTGTAATTTTTTCTATTCAGATTTTTTTGTGATTAGTGATCCGACCAGTAAGATCAGTAATTTTAATCTCAAAACATGGCACAACTATCAGAATCCCTATAATGTTATATGTTTCTGATAGATATGCCATGTTTATAAACTAAAATTAAATAATACTCAGACAATTGACCTTTGACCTGAAAATCGAGTTTTGACCTTGACTTGACCTGTGTTTGACCTTTGACCTGTAAGATCAGTAATTTTAATCTCAAAACATGGAACAACTATCAGAAATATATAATATTATAGAAATTCTGATAGTTGTTCCATGTTTACGGACTAAAATTAAATAACAATCAGACGATTGACCTTTGACCTGTCATTGCGATTGGGAAACTAGCAGATTCCCTATAATTATTATTAATTCAGCTAGATTCCTCAGTCGATCCGGCCTTGTCATTGCGACTGGGGAAACTATCAGAATTCCTGTAGTATTATATGATCTCTGATAGTTTCCCCACTCGCATGTGTTAACAGGAATACTTGTGAATAACAACATTCAGATTGACAAATTGACACTTCTATGATGTTATTTCTGAAAGTTTCCTCATATCGCGTAACTGTGAAATTTGAAACACAAAAAATGATCAATAAATTACTACAGCGCCATATTGGAATACCCGAGTTATTTTGTGGCGGAAAATATAATCAGATCTGCTTTCTCAAAAAAAAACATAAACAAAGAATCACCTTCCAATATTGTTAATGAGATAAACTATCATCACTACCTCGAATTATATTTTTTAACTATTTTTTTAATGATTTATTATTTTAGGTCGCAGTATTTCCCCAATAAACTACTTATTTTTTGACTCATAAGAAAGAGAGATTACTTCTGTATGTATATATTTATTCGTAAATTTCTGACTTTTATGGTCACAATTAGTCAGTTTTAACCATTTACGTCGTAATTAATTACTCGTAGAAGTATATTTATGTTTTTTAGTTCACAAAATAAATATATAAACGTATTTCCCATCATACAACATAGCGGAGTTATTTTTAGATCTGTTACGAGAAATCGAGGCAGAACACGCAGTTTTAATGCAGATATTTACAATCTGTTTAGGAACCGCTGTTATATAATACAAATCGATCTGTAGGTAATAATAATGCAGTGGTTGTATATAGACAGAACACGCTGTTTGAGTGAGATATTTACAATCTGTTACGAAAAACACGCTGTTTATATATTTACAGTCTATTCAGAAACCGCTGTTTATATATTTACAGTCTATTCAAAAACCGCTGTTTTAATGTAGAAACCGTTGTTTTAATGTAGAAATATGTACCGTAACTATATATTAATTTATAAAACATATGTTTGTAAGAAGGTTCAATAGCTCAGTCAGTAACTTATTGGACTGTGACGCTCGCGGCCCAGGGTCGAATCCCCATGGCTGACAATTGTCGGTGGTACGCATAATTGCGATTTTTTAAAATAATTGGGGGGCTCCGCCAACCCCCCAACCCCCGCTCAGCAGAACCCTCCAACCACATATCACTGGTGGTCGATACATGTTTTGTATCACCCACGGGCTGATTATTGGGGTGGGATGTGTTCTGCTGAGCGTGTATGTTTGTACTGTCCTTCATTCATTGTAGGTTTGTGCCATCCTTCATTCATTGTATATATTCATTCATTGTATATACTCATTCATTGTATATATTCATTTCATTGTATATATTCATTTCATTGTATATGCTCACTCATTCATTGTATATATTCATTTCATTGTATATACTCATTGTATATATTCATTCATTGTATACATTCATTTCATTGGATGTTTGTACTGTCCTTAATTAAGTTATATGTTTGTACCGTCCTTAATTAAGTTATATGTTTGTACCGTCCTTAATTAAGTTATATATTTGCACCGTCCTTCATTATCATCTGAGCTCACTAAAACACTTGATTAGGGGCTCGTCATTCATTGCATATATTATTTGAGCTCGCTAAAACACTCGATTAGGGGCTCGTCATACATCATATATGTTGTGCCGTCCTTGAAACATCCCTCCGAACTCGCTAAAACACTCGATTAGGGGATCCAGGGATATATTTTTTATTTTAGAGATTTATATATTATATAATGAACCATGAAAATATCAAAGACATTATTTCTGCTATTAAAAAATTAGAAGAAAACGGAATTAATGTACCTGATGAACTAAATCCTGAAAAAATAATATCTGATTTTGAAACGTTAGAAGAACTTAAAAATGAAAATATGTATGTTCTATCATCTCAATATAAGTTCATAAAGCAGATTCAGGCATCCATGTTTCAGTCACTAGCTATGGTGAACGATGATCAAGTAAATGAATTTATTCCTCTTTCTGTTGCAGTAGAAAAGGTCAGATCGGGATTATCCAACGAGTACGAAACGAAAAAAAAACAATCAGCAGCCGCATAAGATACTTAAGAAAAATTATGTCAGCAGGTAACGAAGTTACAAGTTACCAAAGCAACCCAGAGTAGTAATATTCTGAAATATAAAATCTGATCGATTGGCACCAAACTACAATTGGTACCAATCACCCTATCAGAATTACAAATCTGATTGATTTACACAAATTTGATTACCAACCACCCTATTAGAATTACAAATCTGATTAATTTACACAAATTTGAGTACCAACCACCCCACGAAAATTACAAATCTGATCGATTGGTACCAAATCACCCTTTCAGAATAATAATAAAATATTTCAGGATAATACAATATTTTTTTGTAGTATTTTTTTGGAAAACTGATTGACTGGCATAATTTTAAGTACCAACCACCCCATCAGAATTACAAAACTGATTGATTTGCATAATTTTAAGTACCAACCACCCCATCAGATTGATTTGCATAAAAAATAAAATATTTCTGAATAAAAACATATTTCCGAATAATAATAACAAAAATTTTTGTAGTATTTTTTGGAAAACTGATTGATTTCTATGTTTTTGAGTAGCAATCACCCCATCAGAATTAATAAATTGATTGATTTGTATAATTTTAAGTACCAATCACCCCGTCAGAATTACAAAACTGATTGATTTGCATAAATAATAAAATATTTCAGAATAATAATAAAATATTTTTTGTAGTATTTTTTGGAAAACTGATTGATTTACACAAATTTGAGTACCAATCACCCCATCAGAATTAATAAATTGATTGATTTACACAAATTTGAGTATCAACCACCCCGTCAGAATTAGCAAACTGATTAATTGGCGTAATTTTGAGTACCAATTACCCCATCAGAATTACAAAACTAATTGATTTGTATAATTTTGAGTATCAATTACCCATCAGAATTAATAAATTGAATTGATTTGTATAAAAAATAAAATATTTCTGAATAAAAACATATTTTAGAATAATAATAAGATATTTTTTGTAGTATTTTTTGGAAAACTGATTAATTTGTATAATTTTAAGTACCAATCACCCCATCAGAATTAATAAATTGATTGATTTGCATAAATTTAAGTACCAATCACCCTATCAGAATTAATAAATTGATTGATTTGCATAAATTTGAGTACCAACCACCCCGTCAGAATTAGCAAACTGATTAATTGGCATAATTTTGAGTACCAATTACCCCATCAGAATTACAAAACTGATTGATTTGTATAATTTTGAGTACCAATCACCCCATCAAATTGATTTGTATAAAAAAATAAAATATTTCAGAATAATTTTTTGGCAAAGCTGATTAATTTACCCATCAGAGTCGAATTCATAAAAAATAAAATATTTCAGAATAATAATAAATTGTTTCAGATTATACAAAACTGATTGATTTGTATAATTTACCCCATTAGTGGTTAATTAACCCCATCAGACATACAATCTGATTAATTTGTACAAACAATAAAAAAATACTTTTATTTATTTATTTATTCTGAAATATTTTTATTTATCTAGAAATATTTTTTTAAGTTGATTGAGTTTAATACAGGAGTGTGTATAATTTAGAATCTGATCTCTGTTGCAAATGATCGCGATAATATGCTCTCGACGGAGCTCATCTAACTGTTCTTGTGTTAATAAGAAATCCTCGTTTCCGTATTCATTAATAACTAAATTGCTCTGTGTTTGGGGGTTGTGAAAAACTATCAGAAACAGTATTATTATATAGTGATTCTGATAGTTTCAATAGTGACAATAGAATAGTCTGATTACTGATCATCGGTTAACAATCCACACGTGATATTTCACTCATTTCGTGTGTTCGTTAACAACTGCCAGCGGTTGTTATCATCGCAGGTATGGGGAAAGTGGCACAAAATAATATATTATTAGTGATTGTGCCACTTTCCCCAGTCGTCATATAGGGGTCAAATCAACAATCTGAATCCTCGTATCTGCTGTAGTAACTTTTTGTGTTTCAAATTTCACAGTTACGCGATATGAGGAAACTTTCAGAAATAACATCATAGAAGTGTCAATTTGTCAATCTGAATGTTGTTATTCACAAGTATTACTGTTAACACATGCGTGTGGCGAAACTATCAGAAACATATAATATTATAGGAAATCTGCTAGTTTCGCCAGTCGCAATGACAAGGCCGGATCGACTGAGGAATCTAGCTGAATTAATAATAATTATAGGGAATCTGCTAGTTTTCCCACTCGCAATGACAGGCCAAAGGTCAATCAATAAAAATAACTACAACAATCGCTGAGTATTACTTAATTTTACTCTGTATATATGCGGAAACTTCCAGATTTCCTATAATTATATGTTCTCTGGAAGTTTCCGCATATATACGGACTAAAATTACTGATCTACAGACAGGTCGGGTCAAAGGTCAATCAATAAAAAAAACTATAACAATCATCCGATTGTCAGGTCAACGGTCAATCAATAAAAAAAGCTATAACAATCATTCGATTGTCGGGTCAAAGGTCAATCAATAAAAAACTACAACAATCGTCTGATTGTTGTTTAATTTTAGTCTGTATATATGCGGAAACTTCCAGAGAACATATAATTATAGGAAATCTGGAAGTTTCCGCATATATTCAGACTAAAATTACTATCTTACAGGTCTCAGGTCAAAGGTCAGATCACTAATTACAAAAAAAATCTGAATAGAAAAAATTACAACGATAAGAAATCTTCGATCGTTAGAATAGGTTTGTTTGTCCTCGTGCGATACTCAACGAGGCATCTGTATCTAAATCAGCCGCAATCAGAACAAAGTGGAATCTTGCCGCGAACTCCACGGCTGCAAGAGACACATCGCTGAGGTCCTCGGGAATTATTTTTTCGCAGTAATTTTATATGTTCACTGCAAAATTCACCTCGGCAGGACTTTCCGCATGTTTCTGATGACCCTTGCAATAACCAAGAACATTTATTTTTGGTCATTTATTTTTAATATTCTCATTTGTCTAATTGGTTGATTAAAATCAACTAATTAGAGATAAGGATATCTTAATATTAATGACAGAAAAAAAAACAACTGTGGTAAAACTATATCTACAGGCAAATCTTCAAATGAGAAATATTTCTGCCTCGAGAATGATCCGAATTTTATTATTAAAAATCTGTTCGATAATGTTACCGAGGAAGATAGTCAGGTCCTAGCTGAGACCAATTATTTTATGCTGCGAGATTATTATGATATTTTCTTGATAACGACGCTAGATAAATCTGTATCAACAGCAAGTAAAGAGACAGCAATTCGTGCGATTCGATCTGATACTTTTAATGATCATTATTTGCCAAGAATTATTATTCAACATTTCGATAGATTTTATGTATTTCCGTCCGATAATGATTATGAACAGGTTGCCAATGATTTTATTGGTCAGACATCAGTCACAGAAATAATACCGCGATTTAGGTCGAGATATCCAATCTTCGACATCGATTCGTTTTATAAACTACACCGAGAACACGAAAATAAGTTTGACTGCCACGGAACATTGAAAGAATCAGATGAATTAATTGATCACATAACGATCATTGATTATTTTTCGCGATTATGTAACTGCAACCGTGATTATGTTTATTTGTTCACAACGACGCATGGCTATCACGTGATGTGCAAATCTGAACCTGTATCATTCGATACACAGATAGAATTAACAAAACAAGCAGCGAAAGATAACCCGCACTGGAAGATTGATCGTCAGGCTGGATTACACGGCATAAGGCTAGCAGGAACCAGATCAAACAAACCAAACTCGGTCTGCAAAAGATTAATCTCGGGTCAAATTACCACTCCGCGCGATTTGTTAGTTTGTCCAACCTCAATTCAACCTCGTGAGGTCGAATACAAGCCGCAGCAAGAAAATAATCTTAATGATTATTCCAACGAGATAACTCAGCAGGATCTCGAGAAAATATCAATCGCGTTAACAGGCGAGTCAGATCAATTAATCACCGTTACCGCGTCACTAAGGAATAGATTAACTGTCCAACGTCGACCGGGACATTATTGCAAAATATGTCAGCGTCGTCACGGTTGGAATTATATTCATGATCATCCTGAAGATAAATGCGACAATTGCCTCGTTTATGTACACAGTGATGGTTTTATTGTCGTTTGTCCTCGTGATAGCGGAAAAAATAACAATCCAGAATGATTACTGTGACCAAATACGAGATTCCTTTTCAGGATCAAATAATAGTGCCGTTGACGCTGTTGTAAAGACTCTGCCGGAACATCAACGAGATCCTGATTATGTAAGATATTTGATGTCGATCAAGTACAAGAGAAAAACTTACCCCGGCACCGTTATCGATAAAACACCTGATTATTCTTACACTGCACTGCCGTTGCATGAACGCGGTTCAGGATGCAAGAGCTTTGGCGGTGATTATCTCGATGGATCAGCATGTGGTATGGGAAAGTCTGTTGCGGCGATCTCGTCAATCGAGCCAGATAAATCTGTATTGTGTTTATCATATCGAAAAACTTTCACACAAAAGATAAAATCAGATTACGGATTTGAATCTTATTCGGATATCACTGGCGATATTATATTTACTAAGTCCAGAAGAGTCATCGTGCAGTGGGAATCATTGATACGTGTGCGAGGCGTACCAGACGTGGTTGTCGTTGATGAACTACACGGATTAATGCGGCAGTGCTTTTCAAACTGCAATCGATACACCTGGAATAAGTTCGCTGGGCTGATTATGATGGCACCGCGAGTAATAGTTGCAGACGCAGACGCGAATAATGACGATCTTGTACTGTTTCGAGATAAACTGAATCGACACGATATGAAATTTATTATTGATAATTACCAGCCTGATCACGGTAAGAGGTTTATTGTAGAACCGTCACATAAGGATAATTACATTAATCTACTGAATCATTTATCTGGTGGGAATCGCGCGGTAATATTCACGCACAACAAAATTAATGGTTCTTATTCCGTGGAAAATTTAGCCAGGCAATTACAACACTTCAAATATCGCGTTAAGTATTATCACGCAAATACCAACACTGAAGAAAAAGCGAAAGATTTCGCTAGTACTAACACAGCGTTCAGCGACACCGACGTGGTTATTTTCAATAATACTCTTGAAGCAGGTGTTAGTATCATCGATGAGAAATTCAAAACTCTGTTCGTGTTCTCGTATGAGGTTGGATTGGTTGATGCAACAAAACAGGCTCTCCATCGATTTAGATGTGTAAATGTGATTCATTATTCGTCAACGCATCGTTGTTGTTGTAAAAATCTACATCTGACTCGAGATGATATAATCGCGACGATCATCGATAATGAGAAGAATTTGACAGAAAAAGAAAAATTGTTTAGAACACCGACACCAGGCGAGATTAACACTGCATTCGGATTCGCATTTATCACTAATATTATTGAGGAAAATAACTCGAAAATGTATTTTACTCCGAGGTTGATTGATTCAATGAAGAACACTGGATACGAAATAATCCAGACTCAGCCAGATGAATATAAGATCTGGTTAACAAAAAAAAAAAAACATGAAGAAAGCTTCTGGTGATGAGATTAACGCTGATCCTGCCGTTGATGTGTTTCTTAAGACGTCAATTGGTGCAAGAATAAAGAATTCATGTGTTGGTAAAAATAAAACCGATTCTGACGAAAATAAAACCAATTCTGACGAAAATAAAACCAATTCTAACGAAAATAAAACCGATTCTGGCGAAAATAAAACCAATTCTGACGAAAATAACACTACCAGTAGAATGCCGAAATATCATCATTACAAACCAAATGAACGATTGGAGCCGTATCAGAAAAAATTAAAATACATAAATTATCTGTTCCAATGCGACTGTAGCAAACTCGACGAGGATGAGATCGAACGACTCTATAAAAAATCAACACAGATGACACGCGCTCAACGGATTATTGTTGATAAACACAACAACGGAGACGCGATAACTGAGACATTTAGATCAGATAAAATCTCACCGCGAGAAAAACTAATAATAATTCGAGACGTCCTTGAGATGTTTTCGTTGCCCGACATTGTACCGGATGATCTATCAGTGACGTCATTGACAATCGATCGTGAGAAACTCATTACTAACATTAATTCAGCGATGACCAATCTGAATTGCGTGGAAAAATATAATAAATTTATAAGACATTTCTCGGTAATTTTTCCGGAGGCGCGATTACAAACAACAACGATGCAAAAAACATCATTGAGAAAATAAAATCAATCTACAAGTGTTTTGGTGCCGAATTAAAACCAAACGATACCAATCACGCTAATCGGGGTGATTACACGCTGCATTATCCCAGCTGGCCCGAATCGGATTTTATTAACAACGATACATGGAAAAATACAATCATAGATATCACTGATTGTTTTGGTGGTAATGATGTTACAATCATTGATGAACACACAAAACAGCTGAAGCATCATGTTTGGACCGTTAATCGCTGGTTCAGCAGATATGATGAATCAGATCAGTAATCCACCCTGTTATGGTGACTGGCGAAACTATCAGATTTCCTGTAATATTATGTTTCTGATAGTTTCGCCACACGCAATGATGTCAAAAAACATTCAGATCAGTAATCCACCCTGTTATGGTGACTGGCGAAACTATCAGAATTTCTATAATATTATGTTTCTGATAGTTTCGCCACACGCAATGATGTTTGTTGAACACACAAAACATGTTTGGACCGTTTAGCCGCTACGATGAATCAGATCAGTAATTTTAATCTGTATGTATGTTGAAACTAGCAGATTTCCTATGTTTCTGTTAGTTTCAACATACATACAGATTAAATAAACAATCCGACCTTTGACCCGACCTGTGTCAACCGCAGATCTGTGTTTATAGATCAGTAATTTTAATCTGTATATATGTGGAAACTAGCAGATTTCCTATAATATTATATGTTTCTGCTAGTTTCCACATACATACGGACCAAAATTAAATAACAATCCGACCTTTGACTCGAATTTTCGTGAAAAGATATGGCGGTCACACAAAACATGTTTGGACCGTTAACCAATACGCCGTGGCGATTTATTTTGACCCTTGACCTGACAAAAATAACAATCGGACCTCAGTTCGCTGAATCGCGGCGATTTATTTTGACCCTTGACTGCGATTCATTTTGACCTTTGACCCGACAAATAACACTCGGGTCATTCTAAAAATAATAATCTGGTCATTCTAAAAATAATAATCTGACCCCGCTATGATGTTTGAGGAACACTAATAATATATGTCACGCAATGATGTTTGGTAAGACCATTTGGATCTGGTAAGACGCAATTGGTTGAAATGGGACAAATTATATTTGGTAGCATCTGATCAGAGGTTAAAGACTTTAAGACGGTGAAAATTAATTTTCCCGTTATGATGAGGGAAGTCCATAAATATTAGGAAAATGGGACTTCCTTCATATTTTTGCGATGAAAATTAATAACAATCAAAAAAATTAATAATTCGCGCGGCCGACGGTAAAAAATTAATGAAGCACCTGATCAGAGGTTAAAGACTTTAACGAAAATGCAAGACGGTGAAAATATTATTAATTTTATAATAGATATCGAAGAAGCACCGTCCGTAGAGTTTAGTTGTGTATGATGATGTACAATCCAATCCAGCCAGAATATTTTCTCGTGGCAGACAGATGTCATTTATGTTACTCAACGATACACACAAATTCCGAAAGTGATCAGAGATAACTGTAATATTTTAGTTGTGTTTAATGGCGTAGACACACATACACTGCGAAATATTCATCAAACTTGGTGTGGTGGTGACATGGATTAGAAATTTCTTTTCACGAGCTCAAGTTGCACATGGATTTATAACGATAAATTTACATGATCCAAGAAAAAGATATCGTGTGGGTCTTGATAAAATATTTGGATAAATTGATAGCAGCAGAGAGGGCGCGACCTCAATAAAGTGTCCACGTGGTAAAATAAACCATTCTACGAACAAAAAAGAAGATAATGACGGTAAAGTAACACCAATTTGAGAAATCTTTGGAAGATTTATTTTTGCTTCAATTTGTGTCGACGCTTTTGGTTAAATTCGTGTCTACGCTTTTGGTTAAATTCGTGTCGACGTTTTTTTTTTCTTTGTTCGTAGGAAGGGTTATTTTTAGTTTTTCGACGCTTTTTCGATCTTGGTCTGTTCGCCCTCTCTGCTGCTGCACTCGATTGCAGCTGACATACACGCACTAATGATTCTTCTCAGAGAAACGACGGCATATATAATTTAGCATTATAAGCTACGATATGCAGGAAACAGCGAAAACTACTGCACCTGGATACTATAGAAGGATGAGCGATACTATGAAGTGTTATAATTACATTTAATTACAGTGCTATTTTCCCTAATACGGAATGCAGCAACCCGTATGAGCAGTGACGTGAGAGTGGAAGCAAATGTTCGGTAGCTTTAAGCGCGAGATACAAAAGGTCTACAGAAAATTCGGCAGGCGGATTGGAAGCTGACTTTTAAAAAGCACCCTGCAGAAAAATATACCTTTTATTAAAATGATAGATATTAATAGTGAAAATGGGTGTACTAACTAACCACGTATACAATATTTTGCTTCATAAATCTGTGTAAGTCCTTGAAAACTCCGATCAAATAACGCTTGCAACTTTTAGTTGGCTCAGCACATAATTTGCGTGCAACACGCTCTGTCTTGAAAGTATAAATAGATAGATAATAAAAATTAATTACCAGGAAAAACGAAACTCGGTGTAAGAACCTCAATCAAATTCGATTTTAGGAGCACGTCTAAATCAGTGAAAATCATTAGTCTAGGAGAGATACTTGCCTTAGACCAATCCTACAAGTTGTATGATTCAAACTTGATTAGTATTAAAATTATAAACTGTCAGAATAGAAAGACTTTGATCTCCAGCTTGAGTCTTGTGCTCGCAGAATTTGAGAAAGTGGCCTCAGAAACTCTTAAAGCAATAGTGTCTGTATTAGCATGGGAGGATATTGTCAATCGTGTATCAAATACTTCGCCTAGTCAGTATTTCGTCAGTCAGTTTCGAAATACTACTATTGTAGTCGGTATTTGTGTTTAAAGCACCGATGTTACTTTTTGTTCAAATGAAATACGACGTTAAACGTTGACAGAATTGTAATTTTCACGAGGAAATAAATCTATGTACTTGTGTATGTATTAGTTTTCCAGGTAGATCAGATTTCACATACACTAGTAAAGTTGTAAAACGAATCAATCTCGATTTTGTGACCTATTTTTCTGATTTTCCAAGTTTCTAAACGCTATTGGCAAATTTATATAACGGGATATGTTTATCGATATGTATGTATTTAACAAGAATTTAACGACAGTTAGAGCGACCGTCGACATGTTTTATCAAATGTAACTGTTCTGGAAGGCAGAAATATAGCCACAAATGAAAACAAGTGAAAAATAATAGTTCTTTGAGAGCAAGAAGATCTGTGGTAATACGAATAATTTTAGCATATAAATAAATAAATAACTTACCGTTCAAAAAGAGAAAAGTCAACTATCAGTAATGAGTCAACCTTGAAAAGATTGTTCGATTCCCTCTTCCGCCTGTGTTTATACCCAAGGGCTGTGTCAATACTCAAATATTCTGAAATATAGCAGCAATTATATATAATGTTTATACAGTTCTTGAAATACATAGTAGGACAAGTATATAGAAAAAGAGAAGACAGCTTAAGATATTTGTTCGTGTATAACGACTGTCCGTTTGAATAAAGTGTACCTAAATTAGATTTATAACGTATTTTATCATTTTACCAACCATAAGAAGAGATAATAATAAATAGATATGTCAAGCCCTCTGTGTCTATATTGCCCCTCTTAGTCCCTGAGTATTCAGCAATGAGTTAAATTTTTAAAAAAAATGATTTTTAAATGAATAGCTTCATATTGAATGAAACTAGAGGATAAATTGAAACAAGTTGTATTTCTTCTGTTGTCTACTTCCAATGAAAGACATGACAAAACACGTCTTTGCTTAATACCATTAATCCAGCTGAAATGTAGAGATTTTATATCGGTATATCAGTGGAAAATTGTGTGGTACTTGAATATGGTAACAATGATATTCAATGAAAGTATCGACACGTTGAAAACCAAAAACTGTAACTGTTTCATATAGTCGTAATAATATCTAAGAAATATTTTCATTCACACACACACACACACACACAGTCGTGCGCCCGCCCGCACACACGCACATGCACGCACGAACGAGATTGTACAAACCATGTGTAATATGCAAAACGGTAACCTTACCGAGCGAATCCAACACTTGTTTTCCTTTTATTTTCATGGACTTATCGACAATAATATTTGTCAACTGGAAGTTTTCATAACTCGCCAAGACTTTATAAATAAGTTTCCTATAATCAATAAATGGCCACATAAATATCTCAACTTCATATTTGCATCACAACTTCACAATTGCATGGCAACCTCACAACTGCATGCCTCCTCTTTGTTATATTTCCGTAAAATATCATCAGTACTTACATACCATTAAAAAAAAATCACTTCAGATATTTTGGGTGTAGCTTTATGTTTCAGGCAAATCCATCAATCGCTCAGGGTTGTTGAAGAAACATAAGCCGCTTAGACGAGACAAGCTGACAAATTAAACTGTATTGACTGTGCACGTCATCGTTATCAACAAAGATTACTTACAGTAAAATTACGGACACCACTTGTACATCGCCATCTTGAACAATATATTCGATATCATGAAAGATTTTGTAACTGAGTTAGCTATAAGCAGTATTTTGGGGGCAGTTCAGCGGAGTCGCTAAAATTATATTTTTAATTTATGGGTGGCCATCTTGTGTGAGTTATTTTGGCTATTGACAACAGTGGCGTAGCAACGGCCCAAGCAAACCTGCAACTCCTGGGGGGGGGGCAAAATCTCCATAAAACAACTTTCTTTTATTATGACGAAAGCACATAATTGAGTGGGCTGGAGCTAGGATTTGGTGGGGTGTAAATTTCCATACAACAACATTCTTTGATTTGGAAGGGGCACATAATTAAGTTTTGCAAGTGGGGTGGGGGATGGGTGCGGTAAGAATTTTGTTATTATGTTACTGCAACTGTTTCATTTGGTTGAGGTTTGAAAATGATGCAGAAAACAACAATGTGATTCAAATTACCTTACGGCGAGTCTTGAGGTATCAACCTCTCTGCAGGACGTGAGGCTTTTAGATATACTGAGGCCTGGTTTTAAACTATTAAATTATGATATATTGTATTCTTCTTGTTTTATAATCAGTCACAGCATTATCTTCTGAACATACTTTCAACGTGAATTATACGCGCAATCGTGACAAAGAGCGCGCATAGCTCTTCATGTATTTTCTGTAGCAAATAATAAGCGCATATGAATGTATTTAATCAAACATACAAATTGTTTCTCTGTTAAGTGTTATGCTTCTAATTAATTAATTGAATTAAGTGTTGGCTAATTGATTTCTTAATTTTTCTTAATTTTATTTATCTTTATCTTCTTGCTTTATTTTCATTATTTATTCCATCATCTCTATGTAATAATTCATTTCTTTGATAATCATCTACTTATCAAGTATATATATCAAGGTGTCTTTACTATTGATAAACAAATAAAAACTGAGCGAGCGTGCACATAGCCTTCAATAATTTAAAAAAATAACAGCACATGTGCGTTACCATTGTTAATTTAGAAAATGTGCTGATTATTTGGATTTAACAATATTACATGGGGTGGCCGAGTGGTCTAAAGCGCTCACCGTTACGGATCAATGCCATCTCACCTCTCTCTGCGTGAGTTCGAGTCTCGGATTCGGCTAATGTGATTATGTGAGAAAGCTTGCCAGTAGCTTCTCATGGGTCGGTGGTTCTTTCCGGGTTCTTCCTCCACTATTTATACTGGCCGCCATGTATAGCCTATCTTGTGATGAAAAATGGCGTTAAACCCTACAACAACAACAACAACATTACATGACGATTACATGCAAGTGCTTCATAGTGTAAACAAGAATGATCATTTCACCAGACAGTGTGTGTGTGTGTCAGAGGTGGGATGTGACTGGACTACTTGTGATGCTTTGCTAATTGTTATCTGGGGTTTTGTCCGGATCCAGTAAACAATAAAATACAATTTACATTAATGGATGGAAAAATTTAGATCTGAGCTGGGATATAAAATAAACAACACGGCACCCCGCAAGTAAAATATAACAATTTCATCCATTACGTGAACAAAATCAAATTGAGGATGGCATTTAAATGATAAACTTTCTCTCTGAAGCAAAGTTTAAAACATTTACGCGAAATTCATTTAGCCATTGTGTTATACCGATAAAACAAATTTCATCATGAAACCGATTGAATGGCCGAATTCAAATTGCCGGCATGTCAGCATAACCTGGTTACTTCGGTCTTTTCCAAATCACTGTTGGTCATAGGTCTCTCTCTCTCTCTCTCTCTCTCTCTCTCTCTTCGGGTCATCAACCGTCTTGTTTGTAGACTGCACTCTTTTCCACTGCGCAATACAGGTAGGGAAATATTTTTTCCGTTATGCCTTCTCGACTCTCTTCCTTTCTATGAAATCGAATCTCTGTCTTTTTGTTTCCCTCACTTCCCGACACACGTACCTTGGACAATTTAACAAATGAAATGTATGTATATAAAAAAAAACTAGCAAACGTGAATAATTTAAACCTAAATAAAATTAAACTTTGTTAAATCACCCTTTCTGTATAACCTAGTCACCTAACCCTTCCTTTATAGCATGACCATACATTTTTATCCCAATTAGCAATCTCGCCTTTGAGGATTGGATGACCGCAGTAAAGTGGCCAAAATATTTTATCCCGTAAGCATCCGTTCATACAAAGCGTCAACACTATTGTTATTTTTTTAAAATTAAAAATTCAATATTTATTTTATTTTAAAAATTTTGAAACAAAAGGCCAATACAAATTTACTAACTGCAGTTACTCGCCATCCCTAATCACTATGCAATTTTTGCTGCATATTCTAAACCTCTTCCGCCATAACCCCAACCCCCTACTCATACCTACACCAAAAAGATGAGCGCTACTATGGCTGCATATTGAAGGAATGGAAAGAAAATATCCAAAAATGTCATTGCAATTGCAATGTATATGTATCTTAACTTTGATTCCCACCCGGTGACCCCAGGGGTTGGAGCCAAGAGTGATATCCCTATTACTGTACATAAAATTACCCAACGGTAACATAGCTACAAAGTTTTGCAAATTTCTACTCCACGGTTTATGAGATGTGGTTAGGGAAAGACCCTACAGACAGATTTATATTGTTAAATATATGTGGATGGCACTGTTATCAAAAGAAAAATATCCAATCCCCTCCTGAGCTACGCCCTATTCATGACACATAACCTTTGATATGGTCAGAAATTGATGGATTGAATGTTAATATCTACTGATTGCTCCCAAAGTTTTCATTGTTAGCTTATGAGACAACACGCGCGTTTTCAGCATGCAATGGCAACAGCTTACAGCACTTCCAGCACTTCCAGTCATGGTCAATTTCCATGAGTCATCCTATCCCAACCCCACCCATTTGGTTGACATTATTCTCTCACCCCTTATCGTCCATACACCATTAATCATGACTCACGGAGTTTATCTCACAGTAAGCACGTACAAGTCTAGAATCTCTTTTCTTTGTACATTCATACATTTAATGTCCTCTGTCAGAAAGTTAAAGTCATTCATTAATCAATTACCGTGGTCAGTAGTTGAGGTCACCACTCATGCGTCTATAATAATATAGCCAATGACTCACATTTGACAGTCTCCTGTCTTGCGTTGCAAGCGGTCAACAAACATCCTGTTCAGATATGTACACTTATTTCATCAACACTCTGCAGAGGACACAGCGGTCAACCCCTGAGTTCATACACATATTATATATATATATATATATATATATATATATATATATATATATATATATATATATATATATATATCCCGCCTCGGATGCGGGAGGTCGTGGGTACGATCCCCGGCAGAGTCATACCAAAGACTTACAAATTTGGTACTGGCAGCTGCCTCGCTTAGCGCTCAGCATTAGGATGTTAGTGTTGGAACTGGTCGGCCTGGTGTAAGGATAATATATGTCTGCGGCATGATGCCCCAGTGCTAGACATCACTATAAACTGTCACACTGCAGACATCGTAGCGATATGACTGAAATATCGTTAAAGCTACGTTAAAAATCCAAACCACACACACTCTCTCTCTCTCTCTCTCTCTCTCTCTCTCTCTCTCTCTCTCAGTTTTGAGGCATGCGTTCGTCTTTTGAGTATTAACGACTTAACTTTTGGATAAGAATTACAAAGTCATTGCACATATAGTCTGTGTTAGAAATGTGAACAGAGGAGAATATTGTATAGTGAAGCAGAAAGCTAAGTTGACAGGGTAACTAAAAGATTAACATGAAAACAATTTGGCCATGTATTTTCGTCAACATACGTTTGGTGACCTCGTCTACTGACCACATGGGGCTGGACGTTAGATTATGTGATATAAATTGGGAACATTATATTATGTGAACCGTAACATCTGGATTGGTATGAGTTGAGAGGGAAATAGGGCGAAGAAAGTTTTTGTTGTCGTTGATGTTGTTGTAGGGTTTAACGCCATTTTTCAGCATAAGATAGGCTAAACATGGCGACCAATGAGGAAGAACCTGGAAAAACTCTGGGAAGAACCACCGACCAACGAGAAGCTTCTGGCAAGCTTTTTCACGTACACACGTTAGCCGAGCCTGAGACTCGACCCACGCTGACAGAGGTGAGATGGCAATTAACAGGAATGGTAAGCACTTTAGACCACTCGGCCATTCGGGGGCCCGAGCAATGAAAGAATGACAGGAATACATAAATGTTAAATAACTTATGTGTATCTTGTAGAATAAATGTAAAATAAGTTATTTGTATCTTGTAAATAACATATAATGTTGTATCTCACTAGGCCTGTCTATACGTGTTGATCAGTGATCACCTTCCCTGTCTATATCTGATTTTTAAAGACCACTATCAATGTTTATCAGAAATCACTATCCCTGTCAATACGTGTTTAAAAAAATCATTGTGCCTGTCTATATGTGTTTATCAGCATTCACAATGCCTGCCAATACGTGTTAGGGGCCCCGCGTGGCCGAGTGGTCTAAAGCGTTCTCCGTTACGGATCACTGCCATCTCACCTCTGTCTGCGTGGGTTGAGTCTTGGATTCAGCCAACGTGGGTATGTGAGAAAGCTTGCCAGTAGCTTCTCGTGGTTCGCTGGATCTTTCCTGGGTTCTCCCGGGTTCTTCCTCCACCATTAATGCTGGCCGCCATGTATAGCCTATCGTGTGCTGAAAAATGGCGTTAAACCCTACAACAACAACAACAACCAATACGTGTTTATCAGTGATCACAATGCATGTCGATACCTATTTATTTAAGATCACTATGCCTTTTTATGCTTGTTTATCAGTGATCAATATGCCTGTCTACATGTGCGCATCATTGATCTGTATGTTTGTCTATATGTGTGCATCAGTGATCTGTATGCCTGTCTACATGTGCGCATCAGTGATCTGTATGCCTATCTACATGTGCGCATCAGTGATCTGTATGCTGTCTACATGTGTGCATCAGTGATCTGTATGCCTGTCTACATGTGCGCATCAGTGATCTGTATGCCTGTCTACATGTGCGCATCAGTGATCTGTATGCCTGTCTACATGTACGCATCAGTGATCTGTATACCTGTCTACATGTGTGCATCAGTGATGAATATGCCTGTCTTTACGTGTTTATCAGTGATCTCTATGCCTGTCTACATGTGCGCATCAGTGATCTGTATGCCTGTCTTTACGTGTTTATCAGTGATCTGTATGCCTGTCTACATGTGTGCATCAATGATGAATATGCCTGTCTTTACGTGTTTATCAGTGATCTGTACGCCTGTCTACATGTGTGCATCAATGATGAATATGCCTGTCTTTACGTGTTTATCAGTGATCTGTATGCCTGTCGATACCTGTTTATTTAAGATCAATATGCATATTTGTATGAGTTTATCATTAAACACCATGCCTGTTTATGCGTGTTTATCGGCAGTCAGTATACCTGTCCATACATGTTTATCAGTGATCACTATGCCTGTCTATACGTGTTTATCATTTAACACCATGCCTGTCTATGCGTGTTTATAATTTAACACTACGCCTGTCTATACGTGTTTATCATTAAACACCATGCCTGTCTATGCGTGTTTATCAGCAGTCATTATGCCTGTCTATACGTGTTTATCATTTAACATTATGCCTGTCTATACGTGTTTATCATTTAACAATATGCCAGTCAATGCGTGTTTATCAGTGATCACCATGCCTGTCTGTACGTGTTTATCAGTAGTCAGTATGCCTGTCTATACGTATTTATCATTTAACACTATGCCTGTACATGGATGTTTATCAGCGATCACCATGCCAGTCTATACCTGTTTATTAAAGATCGATATGCCTCTCTATCAGTGATCAGTATGCCTGTCTATACCTGTTTATCAATGATCAATATGTCTGTCTATATGTGTCTCTTAAAGGTCGCTGTGTCTGTCTATACGTGTATATCAGTGATCAGTATGCCTGTCTATACCTATTTATCACTGATCAATATGCAAGTCTATACGTATTTACCAATAATCAGTTCTGTATCAATATTCGATACACAAACAGATCGTCAGTGGTCAAGTAATAGTTTATTCAATTTATTTATCTTGGTAGCCAGTTAAACCAGATTCCACCAGAAACAAATAGGCAATGGATGGTGTGTGTGTGTGTGTGTGTGTGTGTGTGTGTGTGTGTGTGTGATTTGGATTTTTAACGTATTTTCAGTCATATCGCTACGATGTCTGCAGTGTGGCAGTTTGTAGTGGTGTCTTGCACTGGGGCAGCATGCCGCAGACATGTAGCACGATGTCCCACCAGTCTCATTATCCTGACACCAGGCCGACCAGTCCTAACACTAACCTCTTGATGCTGGGCGCCAAGCCAGGCAGCTGTTATTACCATTTTTTGTAAATCTTTGGTATGACTCGGCCGGGGATCGAACCCACGACATCCCGCATCCGAGGTGGGACGCTCTAACCACTAGGCCACCGGAGCGGTTGATGGATAGTAAAACTATTGTTACAGGAATCTATCATTAAGGGGGTCTGATGTATTATGTATGTAACAGAATTATTCACCTAAAAAGAAAGAGTTAGATATTTATCCAATAATATGAAAATCAAATGATGATTGGGATTTTTAAAAATGCATTATAAGGTTCTGTGTTAGTCTGACTGTTTGGTGAGAGGTGATGGCGGAGGCTTGAGATTGTTATTTACAAACATTACCGGCCCTCAAATACATTGACAAATTATAATATTGAGGTGAAGAAAGAAAATAATATTCTGGCTGGAAAGAACCCCGTCCCCCTATAGACGAAAAGTAAATGTTGAGTCTCTAAGAATGAACTAATGAATTGTGAATGAAATTACTTGATACTAGAGAATGGAATGCTATGGTAAGGACTATGAATAGTCACTTGTGACTCGAAACTGGAGTACTAAAGTAAGGACTACGAATGTAGTCACCTGTGACTCTGAAATGGACTTAGTCACCAGTGAATGGAGTACTGTGTTAAGGGCTATGAATGTAGTCACGTGTGATTCGAAACTAGAGCACTGAAGTAAAGCCTATCACTTGTGACTCGAGCCTGGAGTACTGGACTATGAATGGAACTACTTGAGACTCAGGACTGGAGTTCTGTACTAAGGACAATTATCAGGTGCAATAGGGGACAAAAGCTTGTCCAATCAGAACGTTGCCGTTGGAATTTTAATGTCATTTGTCCAGAATTCCAATTTTACGTGTTGTATCAAATATGCTTGTCCTTAAAGTTGCATTTTCTAGGTCGAGATTTGAGATTGTATCTGTTGAATTAAACAGTAGTGGTTGAAAGTAATATTTTATATGAACAGGATTTAGATTGTGGCGTTTGAATTACACAGCGGTGGATGGAATTTCAATGTCATACGTCGAGAATTCCTAATTTACGTATTAGTTCAAAGAGTTTATGTTGAAAGTTACATTTCATATATTGAGTATTTAGATTTCATTTGTTGAATTACACGGCGTTGTTGAAATTGTAATGTCATATGTTGAGAGTTTCAATTTAACATGTTGAATCACATTGATTGTGATGAAAGTTCTATTCAGAATGTTGAGTTTTTACATTTTATCTGTTGAATTACACAGCGGTTGTTGGACATTTCATTGTGCTTGTCAGAATTTTTTTTTTTTATATAGTGAAATGATGCGTTGGCGTTAACAGCAACATTGCACAATGTCCACGCTAACAATTCAAAATAACATCGAGTATTAAGATGCATCATTTGTGTATTCAATTATGAGGTGCCATCACATTTCATGCATTTACAGTTTGAAAGTTACCATTCCACCGTGACCATTCACAGGTCGAGAATTACTATGAATTTCTTCGCTAGATGTCGCTCTCATGAACGAACCGCGTTATCTTTAAACAAGGAAGATACTTCTCGTTGCTGTGAAATTCAACAGATGAAATCTAAATACTCGACATACGAAATTGAACTTTCATCACAAACAGTTACAAACAACGTGTGAATTAGGGATTCTCGACATATGATATTGAAATTTCAACCACCGCTGTGTAATTAAAAATGTAGCACTGTAAAACGTCGACATAGGAAATAGAACCTTAAACCACCATTGTATAATTCAACATATACAATCTAAAATCTCGATTTTGAAAATGGAACTTTAAGGAGTGCAATTTGATCCAACACGTGATATTGGATTTCTCGACACAGTTTTTGTCCGCTACGGCGCCTCATAGACAAGGACGGAATCAGTCAAGCCACTTTAGTCATGTATTTAAAACTGGGATTATAAGTTATGCGTACAGAGAATGCACGAGGTGAACGTGGACTATTTCTTCACCCTAATGTAGCTGATCGTCGCGTCAGTCATCTCATCCTAGATAGAATATGGTAACTTCAGACAAATCAACCACACATACCTGATCAAAGAAGTTGAACAATCAAGTAAAAATGTTGTCACAGTGTTCAAATGAGTCAAGGAGAACTTTTGAACGACGTCATCGGCAAGTGACATGTGATGAAATTCCGTGTTTTTGGCGTTCCAGATACTTTAAAGTCTGCGAGTTCTAATTTTGTGGTGTAGTGATCAGTTGATAATTTCTAGATAAACAATAATGTGTTTTGTCTTCGTGTTTGAGAAAGGGTGAACTATTCCTTGTGATAAGTTATTCAACGATAAATGAAAATATGCTTAATATATGTTGGATGATTTGGAAGCAAATTAGCCCTTCCTCATGCCATCCCATCCCACTCCTCGCCAGTCAGCATTCGTTGGTAACCAATCAGATTACAATACTCATATGTTGAATGTTGCAGCTAATAAATAATATCAGCCAGCCAATCCGATCACGAGAAAGAGTAGCGACGGCAGACTGAACCTTAAGTTCCCCCTCCTAATTTTCATAGTGTATAATAATATTTTTAAACAATTTCGCAAAAATAAATACAATTTCATTTAATATACACAAAGGCGAAATACGACATTTATTGTAATACTGCAGGTGGTCTTTGTATGAACATAGAATACTTACGTTTTATATGTTGGGGTACATCGATTTCTTTCTTGAAAACAATACGATTTTCTAATTTCGCCTCCAGATATGAAATATGTTTATGTAACTTTCCCTGAAAGATAAAAAAAAAATGTATTAACCTTTGAAACTTGTTACTAGAATAAACTCGTGTTTTGTGATCATTCTAAGCAGTAACATTGTTGGAAATATTCTGGAAAAAAATTAATCTATGATTGAATACATCGATTATCCAGAATCAGCGGTAGACAACGAACCCCATGACCCCACCCACCCCACCCGATAATTGATTGTATGAATAATTGATAAACCAGTAATCTTATCCCAGTGAACTGTATCCATTGAATACCCTTAACATTTTGTCCATTGAACACTTTTTGCTGTCCATCCATTGAACAATCTTAATAGTCTATCCAACTATCCGGTTAGTTTTTTTTCTTTTTCTTCTATATTTTTCTTTCTACTAAGCAACTGGTATGTGATGCCTAGTCCACATTGTTTCGTGTCATGACCTCATCTGAAATTATATTCACAAATCGATCCACCCAATTAATTTATCATTATAAATATCGTCCTTTATTAACACGAGTCATTGCATGCCGGAACAGAGCTGCACCATCTAATGACTTCGATCTCAGTGGATTAGCTTTCATCCCTTTAGAATAATGGTCAACTGATATAGGTATAACATTTTACCAGTCATCGCTCTCAGTCACACGCGAGACAGATATCCAGACAAATCAACACCAAATGTTTCGCAGAAAGTCCTTTATATTTAGAATGTGTGACGTTTTGTAACACTTTGACCTCGCTTTTTAACATTACTCACAGGTTGCTATCTAACTTTTTCACATTTTCCTTGATTCAAGGCCACCAGTTCTTAACTCAACCAATATATGTAGCAAGCGCTCGTCTTTAAATAGTCACACTGCATCCCTTGTGAAACACTAGTCTCTTGAATATTATTTACTTCTCAGTTTCTCCATAACTACTTGTAAGTCTCTGACAAGCTGTCGATTACTATACATCGTTACCAGACGTTTTCCTTTTGTTCGGATCTCTCTCTCTCTCTCTCTCTCTCTCTCTCAGACGGAGTTGTGAAAGAACGATCACTGAATTTCTGTTTATTCAGTTTGAAATTATTTGTCTGTGTTAGGATGAAGTATTATATTGTAATCTGTGTCCAGATGAAGTGCCTTTGTACTTTAATCTCCGTCCATATGAAGTGTCTTTGCGCTGTACTCTCTGATAGGATTGAATATTGTATTGTACTGTCTGTCCAGATGAAGTGTCTCTGTGCAGCACTCTCTGATCGGATTGAATATTGTACTGTACTCACTATCCAGATGAAGTGTATTTGTGCTGTACTCTCTGATCGGATTGAATATTGGATTGTACGCTCTGTCCAGATGAAGTGTCTTCGTGCAGCACTCTCTGATCGGATTGAATATTGTATTGTACGCTCTGTCCAGATGAAGTGTCTTTGTGCTGTACTCTCTGATCGGATTGAATATTGTACTGTACTCTCTATCCAGATGAAGTGTCTTTGTGCTTTACTCTCTGACCGGATTGAATAAAGTATTGTACTCTCTGACCAGATGAAGTGTCTTTGTGCAGAACTATCAGATCGGATTGAATATTGTATTGACTCTCGTTTCAAGATGAAGTGTCTTTATGCTGTACTCTCTGATCAGATTGAATATTGTATTGTACGCTCTGTCCAGATGAAGTGTCTTCGTGCAGCACTCTCTGATCGGATTGAATATTGTATTGTACGCTCTGTCCAGATGAAGTGTCTTTGTGCTGTACTCTCTGATCGGATTGAATATTGTACTGTACTCTCTATCCAGATGAAGTGTCTTTGTGCTTTACTCTCTGACCGGATTGAATAAAGTATTGTACTCTCTGACCAGATGAAGTGTCTTTGTGCAGCACTATCAGATCGGATTGAATATTATATTGACTCTCGTTTCAAGATGAAGTGTCTTTATGCTGTACTCTCTGATCAGATTGAATATTGTATTGTACGCTCTGTCCAGATGAAGTGTCTTCGTGCAGCACTCTCTGATCGGATTGAATATTGTATTGTACGCTCTGTCCAGATGAAGTGTCTTTGTGCTGTACTCTCTGATCGGATTGAATATTGTACTGTACTCTCTATCCAGATGAAGTGTCTTTGTGCTTTACTCTCTGACCGGATTGAATAAAGTATTGTACTCTCTGACCAGATGAAGTGTCTTGGTGCTGTACTATCAGATCAGATTGAATATTGTATTGACTCTCGTTTCCAGATGAAGTGTTTTTGTGCTGTACTCTCTGATCGAATTGAATATTGGATTGTACGCTCTGTCCAGATGAAGGGTCTTTGTGCTGTACTCTCAGACCGGATTACAATAATGTATTGTACTCTCTGTCCAGATGAAGTGTCTTTGTGCAGCACTCTCTGATCGAATTGAATATTAGTTTGTAGTCTCTCTTCAGATGAAGTGTCTTTGTGCTGTATTTTCTGATTGGATTGAATATTGTATTCTGCTCTCTTTTCAGATGAATTGTCTTTGTGTTGTACTCTCTGATCGGATTCAATATTGTATTTTACGCACTGTCCAGATGAAGTGTCTTCGTACTGTACTCTCTGATCGGATTGAATATTATATTGTTTTGTTGACACTCCTTAGCTCCATCGCAGAATATGTAGCTGGTTAGAACATAGAAGTGACACCCTATTATATTGTACTCTCCATCGAGTTGAAGTGTCTTTGTGCTGTACTCTCTGACCGGATTGAATAATGTATTCTACTCTCTGTCCAGATGAAGTGTCTTTGTGCAATACTCTGATCGGATTGAATATTGGATTGCACGCTCTGTCCAAATGAAGTGTTTTTGCGCTGTACTCTCTAATAGGACTGAATATTGGATTGTAGTCACTGTTCAGATGAAGTGTATTTGTGCTGTACTCTCTGATTGGATTGAATATTATGTTGTACTCTCTTTCCAAATGAATTGTCATTTTGCTGTACTCTCTGATCAGATTCAATATTGTATTGTACGCTCTGTCATGATGAAGTGTTTTTCTGCTGTACTCTCTGAACTGACTGAAGATTGTATTGTATTATCTGTTTTTAGATGAAGTGTCTGTATGCTGTACTCTCTGTTCGGATTGAATATTGTATTGTACTCTCTGCCAAGGTGAAGTGTCTTTGTGCTCTACTCTCTGATCGGATTGAATTTTGTATTGTACTCTCTGTCAAAATGAAGTATCTTTGCTGTACTCTCTGATCGGACTGAATTTTTTATTGTAATCTATGTCCAGATGAAGTGCCTTTGTACTTTAATATCTGTCCAGATGAAATGTATTTGCGCTGTACTCTCTGATTGGTTTGAACATTGTATTATACTCTCTGTCTAGATGAAGTAAGTGTGTGTGTGTGTGTGTGTGTGTGTGTGTGTTGTACTCTCTGATAGGATTGAATATTGTATAGTACTCTCTATTCACATGAAGTCTCTTTGTGCTGTACTATCTGATCGGATTGAATAGTTCATTGTTCTCTCCGTCTAGATGTAGTCTTTGTGCTGTACTCTCTGATCGGATTGAAAAATTTATTTTGCTCTTCGTCCAGATGTAGTGTCTTTGTGCTGTACTCTGATTGGATTGAATATTGTATTGCACGCTCTATTAAAGAAGGTCAATTATACGAAACCAGTTGTAATTTATTAAAACTATTTACTGGCTGAGCAACAGTATCACTCCACAGCCTCCAGTGGAAACCTTGACGTGACCTCTTTAGGTTTAAGCTGAGATGGAGGAGCACGTGCGATTCTAATTTCCAAAACATTATTCTCATATTATTATTATTATTATTATTATTATCAAAGTCATTTCGTTCTCCATACATTCGTGTCTGATTCTGTGTATACTCAAGACATTTCGTATCCAAGACATATTGTCCTCATGATGGCTTGCATCCGCAACATGTCGTATCTGAGATGACCTATATTCAGTAGAATATGCACCTGAAGAGCTTTCAGACGTAACATATCGCACCTAATACTTTCTTTTAATAAATTAAAGACTCAAACAATCTAGACATAATTCTAAAGATTTACCAACTTGAATCTCACATTTAGTTTTCTTACCAATTTAAAATAATCTTCCACGTTCTCAGTCTGTGTTCATGCTTATTAACTTCTACCATATATCTGATTTTTAAGTATTTGGAAGAAAACTAAATCTCTGAGTTTTTACACTTCAGTACTTTTGCTTTAATTTTATGTCAGTTTAGTGACATTTTGTAACTTGTATTACAGTATTTTATCCAGGCAAAATAAGATGTTACTTTCACTTGTTGACGGTCTCAAATAACTATAAAACATGTATACTTCTTTCAAACACCTACATTAAAGAATATCTACTTCTTTCAATCGCCTACAAGAAACCATGTATACTTCTTTCAAATGCCTATATCAGTGATTCCCAACCTTGTCTTGGCCGCGCCATAAAATTTAGTTTTTTTATTTTTTTCCTTGAGACTTAAGACCCCGTTCACAAATTTTGATAAATTTTGCCACCCTCCAAAACATCGTTGGGACCTTCTAGAACGTACTCGGAACCCTGTGTCATGACCTGGGAGTGGGGAACCATTAGCCTACATGATGAGATGGTCGCTTGAAATCAGTCACGTGATCGACTTCTTGCAAACGCATACATGGAAGCATGTATATTTCTTTCAATTGCCTACATGAAAGCATATCTACTTCTTTTAAACTAATACATAATGGGATAGTGGCTTGAAATCAGCTACGTGATTCGACCAAGGTGTGGTCACCTCATCTTTACAGAAGGGTCGGTTGTCACAAGCTTGTCACATTGTTAATATTGACAATGACAAAATAAGTGGCGCGAACTTCGATCTGGACAAGAAACTTCAGTCAAAGAAAATACGTCGACGAATGGACATATAAGGAGCGGTCCTTCTTTTACTAAATGACATGCTTAGGGATTGATTGTATGATAATTTGAGTGATGGGTGTTTAGAGACACATCAGCAGAAAAAAGACTATTTATCCCAGATGTCACTGAAGTAAAGTATATTATTCAGAGACGCGCCACTGCATTTCACCGGGCAGGTCTGGAGAGGATTCAAACAATTAACACGCCTGAGGGAAATGCTATTTTCAAAATACGAAAAGGTGTAGTATGTTCAACCCGTCTTAAAATGTTTACTTTACACCCGCAGTCGATTTATGATCATGCGAAGACCACGACTATCTGTAAACTGTTCGGATTCATTAAATTTGTCAGTATACCATGATAGAGGTTTATACAGAGGAATCTGCCCAAATCTTCACTAGAAAGGCTTTGGAGTGTCTTACAATTATGCAGATTCAGGACTTGCCAGTTCAGTTTATAATCACTTATGCACAGATTTGTTTTAGTTCCACGAGTACCAAAGATAACATCTAAACACTTGTCTTGGCCAATACAAGACAGAGTGATCTAAGCGGCGATTAACTCGGGTCTGATGTGGCCACTACAAAAAAAAAAAAAAAAAAAAAATAACGACACACACACCAAACAAATGCAAGATAAAGATATGGGGATTCGCTTCTTAATCACATGCAATTGCATCATCAGCATTTCAAGATTCATCTTACCTGAAAGGTCGGGTTATCTGTATCCACATCTTCATTTTCGCCAAGTTTTATCTTTAACCCCCACGTTATCGTGTCTTCATCAGATTCAGATGAAAAGTACTGAAGCGACGCTTTACCTGAGAAAAGATGGTATAATTGTATTTCATTGCAGATATTGATTAAACTGGATTTATGTCTGGGAGATATATAGAAAGCAGGCAATGCTACCTCGGTTATGATTAAAGTGCCATGAATAATGTGTGATTGAAAAGTAGTACGTACGCTTCGAGTTTTCATTTCGGAAATTCTCTTTTGATTACATCAATATGTTCCCTGTTAAAAGTCATAGAAATCAAGGAGTAACCTTATCTTAAATTGCGAAATGGACCAGTCATATTAATAAAATTATTCAGAATGCATGTAAGTAGTTATATATGGTGCGCGCGTAGGAAATAAAACATAAATACTCTAAGCTTCAATGGAGGTACAGCAACATTGGAAAAGTTTCGAATGGGCGCTGTACAAGTTAAAGGACTAGTTATTGCTCTATAGATTCTTTTCGTGCGTAAACTGGTTGGAAAACAATTTCACAACAAAGAAAAGGGAAGATATAAACTTTTGCGGATTAATACTCATAAAAGTGCATGCCGTAAAAGATGAGATGAAAAGACGTAACATGTAAACAAGCAAACAAGTCAGATAATAGCATGTGTTTCAAGAATATTTTGAAGTTCTCTTTTTTATTATCAGTACCGACTGCAACTGTACTTTTAATATAAAAAGTTCGATAGTCATCGGGTTAAAGGTATGCATGTAATCTGACTGTCAGTCAAGGTCTGGGTTGACTGGTAAAAGACGAATATGGCAGCCTCAGGATGGGTTGACTGGAAAAAGACCATTATTGCAGCCTCAAAAGCTTGGCAATGTGGTGTTTGTCGCGTACTTAGTATCATCAATCGTTCGTTCTTAATAGCGGTTTAAAGATAATGAAAAAATGAAAAGTAATTGTCATTAGCTACGTATCCTCAATAAATCACACATGAATGTATAAATGGATATATATTGATTTTTTTTGCACGTATTAGAATTCTCTAGCTGTGATATGCATTTTCGCTAGTGTGTGAAAAAACACTTCCCACAAAATAAGAATATGAATGAAATTATTTTAAAAAATGTAACAGAATTACTAACTCATCATCTAAGATATGTGAACAATTGCATACTATACAAGATGACACTTCGTTCAGTTCTGGTGAATGTCACGATTTTCACTAATTGCGAAGCTGTGTGTGTGTGTGTGTGTGTGTGTGTGTGTGTGATTTAGATCTTTTACGTAGCGTTAACAGTTTTCCAGTCATATGGCTAATATGTCAGCAGTGTGGGAGTTTGTAGTGATGTATAGCACTGGGGCATCATGGCGCAGACATGTAGCATCATGTCCACCTAATTGCATTATCCAAAAACCAGGTCGACCAGCCTAACAATAACCCCTTAATGCTGAGCACCTAGCGAGTCATCTGTTAGTACCAATTCTATTAGTCATTTGTATGATTCGGCCGGGGTTCGAATCCGCTACCTCCAATCGCGAAAATTAAACCAAGTATTGCGCAACATGCTTAATCATGGTGTATATGACATATATATATATATATATATATATATATATATATATATATATATATATATGCTTTTCCACATTCGGTTGTACGGTGTCCGATAGGCCACGTGATGGCAAAGAGTTGGCTCTTCTTATTTGTACAATTGGTTTTATAGATATTAGTTGTGATTTAATGACAGTTTTATGTATTTCTGATAACTAGTTATTTATGTTGTTTTGTATGACATTTGAGAACTGGACTTGATAAATTAGCTTTTATCGTTTCACAATGTAGTCATTTGCAAAGAAATTGATGTTTCAGAAACCATGATACAAGGATACAGTTCAACGTGGATGGTGCTCTACATAAAGGGAAAATATTAGACCAAAGTCTTAGATTTCGTTCATTTTGCCTTGACCTCACTGATGAGATACAAAGCAAGTGTCAGAGATTTAAACTCAGGATTTAATAATTAATATGTCTATGGGCATAACGCTTTTATTGCATGCATAGTTTTCTGAACATGAGAACAACGATTTTTAAATATGATCAGTTTTTGGCATATGAGCATGCTGTTTTAAGAATACGATGGTGGTCCGCATATGAGCACAACGGTGTGAGAATTGTAATCTATCCCCTGGGGCATAACATGATAGGTGGAGAAACCGTTTTATGAAATAAGTATATATTCAACACGAATAACTTGTACACTGAATATGGATCTGCAATAATTTTATTTATTCACAGACAACAAGTTCTTAAAAGCTACTGGCGTACGGCATATACTGTTACCGCTGTAGTCGCTGTCACCGTCGTCGTTATTGTTTTTAACTGACCATGCTAAAAAATCATTTTTTTCTTTGAACATTTTTAAAAATCGATTTTTAAAATTTAAATCGGATCTTTTATTTTAATGAAATTTTCAATGTCATTGCGTATGGTTATATAGTGAAAACAAGAATATATTTAGGTTCTATATTTATTTGCCGAATACATATATATTCTTAATAACAAGTCTTACATTTCACACGAAGCCCAACTTTTCCAGGAGTTACGATCCTGTCAAACTAGCCCAACACAATCTTGTTTTCTTTTATGTCTTGCAAACACAACAATATGGAGATTCACAGATTCCTAGGTCTAATATTGGCCAAGGCTTTTCTTTATAATGCTACCTGACAATACCAATATGCGGCTTATATATGCCATGCCTGCTTTATAATTAATACTGGAGTGTATAATTGCTGGACCCGAAAAGATTGATGTATACCAGCAGGTGTCATTGGTCCACCCAAGCTGAGACAGCAATCGTTGCAAAGTACTGAGATCCCCACCCTAAAACCATCTATATGTTTGAACACATGAAAATTCCAGCACCTGAGTCCGTGATATGAAAGTTGTTTGTTTTTTATTTTGTGTGCGTGAGTAGTGGTGGTGTCTTCATAGGCGAAAGTCTATTTCATTCGTTCTGTTTCTAATACGTGACTTTCAATCATGTAGTGTGCAACCTATAAAGACTATTTATGTTCTTTTAATGGGATTAAAGACTATTTATGTTCTTTTAATGGGATTGAGGTAAAACCAAACATGTTTTATGTTAGCATACAAGGGGATTAAGACACGTGTTAATTGAGTGTTGCTACGTAACGGTTATTTTGACCAGTGATCGAAAGACTAATTTCACGCGTGCTCCTGGACACCTCTCTTTGATAAGCGTTACTCGGCACGGTTTTAATCCATCATATTAAAAACCATATGTAATGTTTGGAATCACTTGCATTTTTTTATATACTGTACTTCTGAAATAGTGCCAAGATTTTACGTTTGATTTTGTATGTCATAAGGACTACGAATTCCGGTCCTATTCGTAATTAATCATCCTTAATCAGCTGTTTTTCGGTGTCATGTGCATATATATATATATATATATATATATATATATATATATATATATATATATATATATATATATATATATATATACTCGTTTACTAGGTATAAAAAGATGCATTCAGATGTGCAACTAAAACTGATCCTGATTCAATTCAAACGTTCTTTGACTTGTGCAAATGGGTACATATTTTTGAAATAAAAATGACAAAGCTAGGAAGCGCTGGAGAAAATTAATTTGACAAATACCTAAGTTACATTGGGTTTAAGTTACTATACCTTGATTAGAGAATTTTATCTCAAACCATCCGATTGATCCCATGATAAGGACCATGGTTCCAATCCACAAATAAACATTCATGATGAATCAACTCCAATGGCGTCCAGTTCTCCCGGTCAGTAAATGAATATTGTTGCAAAACAACTAGATCAGGCCACCGAATAGACACATTCAGATGAATCTGACATGCTAATTTGGTTTTCACGCAGAGAATTGGGTGTGGCGTAGTAAGTGTTATTTTAACAATTAACGCACGTTTCACTAAAATCTTTGTCAGTGTTTAGTCAGTAAAACACACATAAAAAGAAGTCCCACAGCACGGGAAATTATTCCTGCTCATTGCTGAAAATAATTGACAAATTCACGCAGGTATTTCCTGAATCTGGAAAGAACCACAATCTTTGAAAGGATGGTAATAACACAGAATCAGCGACATTATTGTTCTTTCGCATGTTCACAAAGAGTTGATGTTTGCGATGCTGAAATAAACCCATTAGTGCGAAAACTTTTGTCGTCAGGCATGGCTGATAAAATAACCTATAAGGATTCGGCCGTACCCTGCTCTCCACCTATTGGAATATTACAGTTGTCTAACTACGGGCATTGTCACACTTCAGTGCATTAATTATTGTCTGCTGGCACAATAATTATCCGTTTAAAACAGGATTTCAAGTACATTTTGTAGTTTCCATACATTTTCATATTATTTGTGGGGTTAATCGGGTAGAACACCATCAGGTAGACCGTGCATTTTAAGCCCGGTTTGTATGTTAACCATTTCCACGTGACGGCAATGACATCCTCACTGGGCAGTATGATATGAGATTTACTGTTGATTGTATGTTTTGTTAAGAAGTAAATTAAAATCGTTTAATCTCATTAATATATTTAAAAGCATAATTATATTGAAATAACACAATAAGGACTTTCTCAATATCTATATTAGTAATGTGTGTCTCGATTTGACCTCTATAATTTGTCTTTGCACCACTGGAGTAAATTAAATAAATCTTCAGTGACCTAGGTAAGAAACAATACAGGCTCCACAGTGTATGTTTGTTGTTTCAGAGTTGATTTTTTGTGTTGCTGCTAAAACTAATGAAAGGTTACCAATAGTAGTGCATGAGTTCTATTGACAGAGCTTGTTTTCACCTACCGTTAAAGGTGGTTGTGACCGGTGTAGCTTGTATACCAAACGGCAGGGTCAACTGGGCAGACAGTTGTTTGCTACTGAAGGTATTAGAAGTAATAGATTCAGTTTGGCTTATCGAGTCAGTAGGGTATGACATACACAGGTAAACCATCGGTCCGAATATTAAGCGGTGTGTTTGTTCTTGAAATGAAATATATTCCTCCAGGCATCTTATTTTGTTTCCTCCTATTTCAAAATTTTTCTTCTTATCGGGTTCATCGGGGCAGGAAAGATATTTCATCCTACCTTAAGATTCCTACTATGTAATGATATAACCAGTAGGAACTGAGTGTGTAGCCTAAAAGTGTCCGTTCAAAATATCATCCCGACCGTGTTGACCCATATAAATGAATTTTATATTGAAAAGGACGCCCCAAACTATCTTTGTTACCGTTTTAAATATATCATTTGATTTGTAGTTTAATTAAAAATAAATCATAAAACCCATTTTAATGACCATGTGTTTTACGTCTGGCAGGCAATGTTATTATGTTTTCCTCTCTAATGGCAAGAACGTTAGCTCCAAAGCTTTGCGATATAACGTATAAGACCAATTACCGACAAACAGAACCTTTACCATCGGAAACTATGATATACTCTATGCGTACTGTCTTCGCATGAACACAACATGAGTATTGATTCGTCTCCCTTTCTGTGGATAGTTGTATTATCACTCTCTGAGTCGAAAAGAATCTATATCACCATCTCGGGTAATAATATACACGGTCACCTTGTTTGGTGATAATATGCACGCACTATCACCTTCACAGGTGATCTTCATCTACATCTTCCAGTTAAGCGCCTGGACCATGTTCAGGCATAGCCTTAGTCGCACTGTGGTGAGCTATGGACATGTGTGAATGAAGAGTCTGTGTACGAGTTAAAAACAGGTTAAAACAACACACGGTGCTAAGGCATGGGGCCGGCATCCCCGACGTAAACTTATTCTGAAGGTCCTTCAGCATGGTTGTGATGCTGGTGGTTCGTCGATAGTCAATGTGACAAAATCGTGCTGCCAACTTCTGGACTCTTTCTAGTTTGGCTGCAGTGGTTTTGGACTGTAGAAGCGCAATTGATCTGTGGGCCTACAAGCGTCCTGTAACATCAAACCTTGACGTGTTTTGGGCATGATGGCAGGCTTCGTTGCAGAAAAGATGTCTGATAATACACACTATCACGTTCACGGGCGATAATATATACCATCACATTCTCTGGCGATAATATGCACTATCACCATCTCTGGTGATATATACACAATTATATTCTCTGATGATACCATTCTCTGGGGTAGTAATACACATTCAATATAATATGAACTATCTCCAATTTGCCTGAAAATATGTACTATAGCCGTCTTAGGGGAGATGAAAAAGCGTGTCGACCCAAGACAAGTTATGTTATTTGAAATCTCCCACTAAAAAGGCCAACAGATTATGGAATTTCATCAAGGGTTACAAATGGGAGTAAGAAAGGCCGAAAAACACGATCCCTTGATGGAGACGCGATAATTTTTTTCCATGACAGGTGGCGTTCTCAGCATCAATCGTTGCCACTGTTAATATTAGGAGGTATAACAATATGCACTATCACCCTCACCGGCGATAATAAAATGTACTGTCACCATGTCAGGTTATACTATGCACTGTTAACATCTCAGGTGATAAAATATCCTGCCACCATGTCGGGTGATCATATGCACTGATACACCATCGGGTGATAGGTAATAGTGTGCACTGTCGAGATCTCTGTCGATAATATGTACAGTCACCTTCTCGGATGATACTATGCACTGTCACCCTCTCGGGTGAAAATATATGACCGACTCAGAGATATGTTGATTATCCCATCAACAATAAAGTTTGTAGAATGAAATACACTCGACAACAAAGCTGAGAGGTAATAAAACAGTTTTTGTCCATTCTTTCCTGTCATCGTAGTTATTTCGTATGTCCTTTTGCGCGTACATTCGTCACCACCTCGATATGATGGCCTCAAAATTGTCCCCACTTGAATGACCTTGATAAATTCAGTCTTTGGTTCGTAATACATTAACTTCCTGAACAGCATTTCGCATATACACATGCGAATGATTCTCAAACAAATGTTACTCAGCCGTATCATCAGATTAGGTCAATGTGACATAATATTCATGCTTGAGTGCCTTTTACATTATCAGGTATTCGTTTGTTTTACCCTCAATGCCAGGATGATGTTTACATTTTCAGACATATCTTTGAACATCATACCTCTATATAATTAATTCTTTACATCAAGATTACGCAAACGCTTTATGTAGACTTAATACGGATCAAACTTTGCACGTAGATATTTCTTAATAGGCAAGATGCTGCAGTAATATTCTGCCGTCATATGATAACTAAGTTCTCAGCTTCGACACACAACTTGTGGGTAACACGTTAGAATCCATTCCAGACTAGTTTGTGTAGGCTGTTTTGAGGGACCCCTCTGCCAATGAATTTCCATTGATTTAGCATTATTTATTCCGCTCAACAGTTTCGAACTTGGCGTAGAGTTTGATTTGTAAATAAAACTATTTCCCCGAGTTTCCCAACTGGTAATCGTGGCTTTAAAAAAAAAATGTGTAACTTCGGTAGTTTTTAAACAAAAATTAGTTCTCTATAATTTGCCGTTTGATTGAGGTATGTAATTTGGGTTCGAGAGAATACTAAATGGTATTTATTTCGACATACACATACAAAATAAACAAGCGACGCAAAAAAATGCTAGCTCCGCATGGCAAATTTCACTTACTGGACCTCAGATGTAAATTGGGAAGAAAGAAAACACCGAGCCAATAACTTAATTTTTTGGTTAATTTTTAAATTCATTTTATTACACTTGGAATTTGAAATTCGATTTTGTGGAATTCAGCCTTACCTTTGCTGATTTATGCATGAAATTGTGATGTCTACTCTGTTCAACCAAACGTTTATCTAAGTACAACAACGGCAGCTTATACCCAGTACAATAATACTACTCACAATGAAATGTACTGCCCCCACCCCACCACTATGTGTATCGACCATTCTCTTACTGTTGCAGAAGTACCCTCGTTCTTAGCTACCGTCGGCTGCAATGTTCTTTTTGGTGACATGTACGTTATAAGTTTGGAGCAAATCTTATGAATGGTGACTTGTAAACGTGGAATAGCACAACCCACCGTTATGTGGACATTTTGAATGTCGCGCTAGATATTACTGTTACCAGACACTGATATATTTCAACGGTGTCCGCGGGCTTGTTCCGGAAATATTTGTATGCAGAAAATTTGCACGTTTTAATGAACAGGTGACATCACACCCACATATCGTCCATCAATTAATTTATTCAAATTACTCTTAAAAACAAAAACATTTTGGAAATAGATACTTGGATTTATAGTGAAATTCAAATAATGATATATTCTTGGATTGTATTATTTCGGTTCAACAAAAGACTGTTGGCACATCGCTACGACGCAGGGTTCACAGGCACATCAAACTTCCAGTGTTGGATTTATTTGAGAATGCCACTAAAGGTAATTTAGAACTTTAATTATTAGGTCTTGTGTTGGAAATTTTATACTTATTCAGGTTTTAATTCGTATTACCGTATGTTTTATATATATACAATTTTCACTTTGTATTCTAGGGAAATAAATTATCTGTTTAATTTTGCATCGCTTTTGCATCTCATTCCTTGCTATTGCTTAGTTTAAGACCATATAGTCGTACTAGTCTATGTTGATTGTAATCAGAACTAAGTAAATGTCTTCATAAAAATGTGCTGACCTGCACTTTTGCAAAATGAAAAACTGCCTATGCTCATTTAAACATTTCCATTGTGGAATTTTCAGTTTCGGAAGCAAAAATAAAAAATGAGAAGAGTTAGTTGTTTAAATTTCATTTCATATAATCACATTCCTTATTTACTTCATGGAATAGTAGACATGATTGCTTCTTATCGGCGTCTGCAATTAAAAACAAAATTAACCAGTTAAAAGTGTCTACTAATGTGAACAAGAAATGGAAACGGAACCATATCCGATCCATTTCATTTCAAACAGTTTCAGCATGAATATTGTAATACTATCCGTCTGCCCGTTACCACATCTAAATCTAAGCCAATGGGTGAAAATTCACTATACTATATGGATGTATCGCCCTTTGGGTATGGTGCTGGGTGTGTGGGTGTGATTGGTTGCTTTTAACGACACATTATTAGCTATCCGATATTGAAGAAATAGGAGTTAAGTGCCTAAACGAGCAGTGGAAGGGCTGTGAAAAGTTAAATGGACACACCTTTCAATTACAACGACAGTTTTAAATACTTTTTGACCAAACCAAACTTTGCACATGCTGTCATATACGAAGGATACATCTTATATGTGACAGATTTTCCCTGTGTCACGGTATAGTGGTGGAAGCGAGTACCTGGAGATATGGTAAGGGGGTGTGGTTAGGTAATTGAATCATGCAGTAAGAAAATTTACGTTTACGTTGTGTAACTGTTATTGTCTTTAACGTCTTTATGTACGCTGTCAACATCGGAACGATCTACAGAACTGAAAAGAAAGTGTATTAATCTGGATTTGAAAATAATATTTCATTTTCATCTTCAAAGAAAAAAGAAGACACAGCTGAAGTCAAATATTAAAACCAGAACCCCTAACAATCCAAGTATTCGTGTCAAAGGTCGCATTAACTTTCTATTCAGTAAGTAACCTCATTTAACTTTAACCGTTACATGTGGTAGGAAAAAGGCATTACCACCGCCAGAAATCACGCCCAGCACCATTTTGCACCGACGCCAGACATAAATTTCTAAGGTCAGTCGATATCAATTACTGGGCTTGAGGCGGCATCTAACAAATCATGCACTGAATAACGAATTTCCCAATCAAACGTGTACACTGGCCAATGTGATCGCCAAACACGTGTGAATAATGCCCGGTAGCGTGCTAAAAAGGGGTGTGGTGGGTGGACGGAGTGCCTGCCCTGGGCGCCAGAGGTAAAAGGCGCCAGAAATCCGTTCGACTATCATCGTCGCCCCGGGCGCCATTTACCCTTTGTACACCACTGATCATGCCGTACTGTGACTACTGTATATTTTTGTTCGGCAAATTCAGGTTATCATTAATGTGTTTTTCATTATACCAAGTAATTTCGAGATGTACATCCCGGTTTTACAAACTTAATTTTCAGTGTCATCCACTAATAATAGTTTCATACAGTAAACAGGCAGTGTTATCCACCAGTAATATTTTCATACAATTGACTAGTAGTACATGGAATAGTATGCATGGATAAATTATATATGTAGTTTAAACAAATCATAAAAGAAAAGCAACCAACAAAGAAACAAACAAGAACAAATATTATTATATACACAAATCACGAATTATGAACATATCCATTTTCACCTTCTCACCTCTCTGTAACATGACATAGGACCCATCTTCCAGAGGCCTCTGTCCCTCCTCTGACGGAAACCTTGGGTACCAGGGATGATCGTAAATTTTTGCACATTTCCAATTAATAACCCATATAAAATCTGAACTTGTAAAATTATTATTATTATATATATATAGTCCTGGACCGATTGCAACTAAATTTGACGGACGGTATCATGCAATAAATGCCTTACAACTTTGCTACCAAAAATGAAAATAGAAAAATTAAGCATCTTATTTTTTAGACTATCTGTTGGTAGAATATGCACAAATAAATATGATTCACCTTTTTTTCTGTGTTACATTTGTCTAGATCCATCTTATTATCATGACATTTGTTGGACACACGAAAGTACCCAATATCGGACTGTGTGATAAGATAAATACCTATTAAATTACCTGTCAATGTTAATGGACTCCGTTCAAAATGCACGTTTTGGACGAGTTACCGTTCCTGATATCGAACGCTTTAAAATCCAAACAAGGCTATCACTGCTGGGCGAACAACCTACGAGATTTTGTTTAAATACACGCAGTCAAGGAAATGAAAAATTTCTCTTTGAAATTGGTTTTGAGCTAAAAGTTCGATTTAGGACGTATTTTATCTTATTTTGCACTAAATCAGTTTAAGGAAGTTCTTTTGAATATTTAATAATTATTGTCAAATCATGTTTAGAGGTATAGACAGTGTAGCTATCAAATCATGTTTAGAAGTATGTAGTTTAAATACTTTGTGATTACAATCAGTGGAAAAAACAATCACTATCTTTGCAGATTCAGAAGGCAGCAGCAGTCTACACACTTTCTGTCGAATTTAAATTTAAAATAAAAGTTTCCTTAATCCCTTTAGGCTAATCCCAATGTACAGATTTTAGTCTGTAGCGACATTTACTGGTCTCTGACTAACGGACTATTGTAGCTTCAAACCCTGTAAATATATACATAAACCAAGAATACTGGAACTAACTCTGACTATTATCTAATCATGTTTAATTAAAAATATCATTATTATATAGATTTTGGTATTTTGTTTTTCATGGAAGCAATCGCTATTCACGTACACAAATAAGGTATGTTCCTTGAAATTGTAATCTCATTAACATGTCTTTTAGCGAAAAACGCAAATGTATTTTTTTCTCTTCAAAATTTGTTATTTTCATGACTGTTTTTGTTTTCTCTACTAAATAGTCATACATTGTCATACATATGATGGAAATTCATTTCTGATATATTTTTTCAAAATCTACAAAGATAGCTATAACAGTTTGTGAAATGTTGGGTGTCAACATCACACTTACTCCTATTATTTTAACTAAGAGGTGTCATGTTAACGCAAACTAGGACGTAGTTGCGCGATAATTTTGTCCGCGGACACTATCATTGTTCAGAATTTATTATTATTATTATTATTATTAGTTCACGTAGGAGGTTTATAAGAGATAAATACTGTCGATATGCCTAATACAAATGACGTTGTTTCTTTGCTGGATATTAATCAAGCTTGGCTTGACTAAACAAATCATGTACAGTGTATGTATGTATGTATGTATGTATGCGTGCGTGTGTGCGTGCGTGTGTGTGTGTGTGTGCAAAAAGCGCGAAACTGGGACATCAGTTTGAATACAAACTATTTTGTAATGTCGGCTTAAATGGAACGCCAAGGACTTATTTAATGATAAAAAACTTAAAATAAGCGTATCTAAGCATGTCACCATTTTGTTGGTATTTTGTTTTTGTTTTTTTTTTTTGTTCAGATCGTGCGAATTTTTACCGCGTAAGATTTAAATTATGTATGTAATCGTAGACAAATATATATGATATATTTTCTATTTTAACACAGAGAGCAACATTGATATACATGTGTATTAATGGGCACTCCAACGCTCATAACATATCTAAATTAGAACGGGAACACAAGAAAACTGAGTTAAAGGTTTCATGCAGATATTGTGTACGGTTTTCACGATGGGCAAGCGATTCTAGCATTTCATCTGTGCTAGTATATTTTATCTTCTATTTAATTATGAGTCATGCACATTTGGATATGAAATACACTGGAAAATATCAACATAGATTCATTCAAATTTGGTTAGAAGCATACTAACGAACAGTCTACACGGAAACCAAAACATAATACAATTTCTTTCCTCGAACTAACCGCATTAGAGTTAAATCCCACAAGTTAAGCTGAGCCAATAGGGAATATAACGAACTTTTGTAACTTCTTATACATGGCACCAGTCACGACGCTGAAAATGCAAATTGTCATACTCATATTTAATGTTTCTCGCTGTATCATAAATGTGCATGCTAGCTGAAATATAAATAACGTGAAACAAAACAGGCAGATAAATTTAGTTAAACTCAGAGGTAAATTATCAAATATTTCTCATTCTTTCGTCATTTAGTCATTACCTTTTTATATTATTTCTCTCTCTCTCTCTCCCTCTCTCTGTTATGTTACGTCTTTCTGTCGTTCTTCTTTCTTGCTAATTTGAATTCTTTCTGGCCCCGATGATAACACTCGTCAATATTTCTCTAACAAATCAATGACCACAAATACGGAACATTAAATTTACCACTGACTTCTCAACTAAGCGAAAGGCAGAACGTTAATACTGTTACGTGCGAGAGGTCGGTCTCTTTGTTGAACACCTCTAATTAATGCATGGCCACAATCACAACTACACATTAACATCACAAGTGCCTGTCTATCTCACAACTGCATGGTTTCTCCTTATTACATTTCCGTAACGTAGCGCTGATACTTAACTGCCATAAAATACAACTCAAACACCAAATACCGGGAACTATTTTTCCTACGCTTCCTTAAGTCAGTCAAATCATCATTTTAAGCCTCATTTCGCCCGTAACTCTACACCATATTTACCATCAGTAAGAATAAAAGGCGTCTCCAGATAACGGGACAGTCCCTTCTCAATCATTCTATTGTACGATGTTCCAGTTTCTATCATAAATACTGCACACTGAGTCAAACAAACAATCAGTCCACACAATTAGATTTTTTTAATACGGACACTTATACGGCTCTGACTTGAGCTCACTAAAACTAAACCATACCATCATACTTATTACTAAAGGGATTTCAGTAAAGTGGCAAATGTTTGTACACAAGAGAGAGAGAGAGAGTGAGAGACAGAGACAGACAGAGAGAGAGAGAGAGAGAGAGAGAGAGAGTTGCTACCTTGACAACAACCGGGTTGATATCACATACATTCTCCTGCTGTCCTAGATTTTACACCTTTCTTAGAAAACTGATTTACTAAATTGATCATGTAATCAGTAGCCGCTCTTCGGACGTTTATTTTCCCTGTTCAAATATTAAGAACATTGCACGATATATAATCTCTCTCTCTCTCTCTCTCTCTCTCTCTCTCTCTCTCTCTCTCTATATATATATATATATATATATATATATATATATATATATATATATATATATATATATATATATATATATATATATATATAATCTGTGTGTGTGTATGTGTATGTATGTAGTATGTGCACTTTATCTTTAATATACCACATGAGTTGTCTATTTGTTTTATTTATTGGAAATGCAAAGCATTATTTTTTTATTTATAAGGCACATAAATGCACACAGTTTTGTTCAGCGGAGTTTAAGACTAACTATATGAACTGCGTTTTGACGAAGGGAGATAACTCTTCAAATTCAAATCCAATGTGAGCAGATGCAAAATGCTGCTCTACATCTACCTTGGCGTCTCACAATCATATATATATATATATATATATATATATATATATATATATATATATATATATATATATATATATATATATAGCAAAGGACTATTGTGAATGAGCTCTTTGATCTTACTAGTCTTACATCAATGACGGTGCAACACTGCGGCACTTTATAACAAGTGATGTCTGTGAATGGAACCAATGACCGTACCAGTGCTTTATCAGGGATCAGGTTATTTTGAGATGTTTTATAGAAAGGGATCTTTGATTGTACTATTGTTATATTAGGGACAGTATTATGCTGAGATTTGTTATATACGTTAACATCGTGCTTTATCTGTCTGTTTTAACTGTTAACAAGCGGGTCCAAATTAAAACTCAATTCATGCAACAAACATAATAGATTCATTACTCCATGTTGCCAAGCTATGACAATTCTAGCCAAGACATCGAACTTAATGTGTACATGTCACGCTGCTCTTTCATTATTCCAAGTTGCCAACTATGACGAACCTAATGTGTACGTGTCACGCTGCTCTTTCCCGAACAAAGTGTACCACGAAAGAAACTACTGTGATTTATATTGCAAACAGATAATTATACAAAATGTGATGTCACGCAAATGATAATGGTGCCACTTGGACATGCAATATGAACTACACAGTGACCAGCTTGAATATCTTGTGATTGCAACCGCTTTTCAACTGATGGTGATGTCGGCATAGAATCTTCATTAAAAGATTTACTGATAGTGACTTGTTGGTCCCAAATGGTAGCCATCTTAAAAATCTTGTTATCGCAACTCCTACGGAAGGGACAGTAAAATCAACATGGGGTTTTCAGCTGATGACTTCTCATGATGCATGTCTATTTGGCCTAAATTATAATGGCGATGATCTGATGTCCAATATGGTCACCATTGAAGCTGTCTTGAAAATACTATTACTGCTACTCTTAAATCAAAATGGTGCCACTCTAATGGCTATCTGTTGATTTGCATGTAGACCTCGCTATGAAAAGAACTGGACCAAAACTCTGTGACTGTTGAAGGTTGGGCTTGTATAATATCAAGTTTTTTTGTTCTGTTGGGAAATAATCCTATTAGACTTTAACAATGTTTGCTTAACAAAATTCATGTTACAATGTTATGCTGTTGAAGTCGATACAAATATTAGTTCAAGTTATATTATGGGGGAGCTCTTCGTTGTAGATTTGTCACGCTTTTCGTTGGGCATTATGTGTAGATTAAATATCCTTTTCTCCAGTAAAATTTACAATTGAATTTGTCGAATTTACTTTTAAAATTGAATGGTCTATATGGAGTTAGATTGACTGCATGAATTCATTTGACCATTGCTTAGTTTGCAGGTGTTTCACATTATTGTAGAATATGACAACCAACCACTAATGCCGAAGTGCAATGATTCCATCAACATAATTTCAAGTAAAAATAATGGATTTTGTGCAGTATGTAGTCACAAATTGAGATAAAATACAGACAATGTGCTTTTGCTTTTCTTTTAAGCCCCTGTTATGCCTGAAAAGCGGGGATATAGTATCCAGGTTGGCATCTGTAAAACTGTACCTTCATCTCATTAACTTTCAAACCTGTATCTCATTATTAAAAACTGCATCTAGTGTGAAATTGGGGGTCTCATCTTCAACGTTAAGGCCAGTCAGCTCAAGATTTTAAATTTGAATGTCGCTTAGCATATTGCTCAGGTGAGATGAAGAAAAACGTTCATCCTTCAAGTATACTAATCGGACATACAGCTAATGTTTTGTTGCTGTCTTAAACAATTTTGTGAGGAATAAAAAGGAAAATGACTACTGAAAATAACACTGTTATCTTGTGTTATCATCATATAGGTTTTCTTGAAATTCATGAGTAGTGAATAGAGATATCCCTATTCAGTACTTTCATGCCATCAATTTAAAGCAGTTTGGCCTCATCAAATGCCTTCAACATACCACCATCAGCATAATCCTCTCAGAACCACCAATGAGACACAAATGCAAAACAAAATGGTAAAAAAAAAAACATACTGTCTGCTAAGAGAAACTTTTATGAACTTTTTGAGAGGAAGAAAAGAGTTGATTTACCGAACATTGATGGTTGTCTCAAACGATTATCTGTATGCCCCCTGGAAATATAATATCAGTTGTACCAAAAAACTAAGATCAAAACAAACTGTCACCAGTAATATTACCTCTATGACTGTACTTCATCCACGCGTGAACACATTCTCAGATATTAATGCATGATCAACATTTTGATGAGGAAAAGTCAGTATGGTGAAAATGTTTTCTGTTTGCAGCGTTTTCAAAGTACTCCGTTGCATCTCCACTCTAATAAATTCTTATCTAGAGCTCAGTAACTATACTCAAATTTGTGTTCTTCCTATTGCATCAGTAGCAGTGGTTTTTCCAACCATATTATATAGTAACGGATGTTTAGTATGTTCGATACAATCACCGCTCCGGTGGCCTAATGGCTAGAGCGCTCACCTCAGATGCAAGATGTAGCGGGTTAGAACCACGCCCGAGTCATGCCACATACATAAAAATGATACAAACAGCTGCCTCGCTAGACACTCAGCATTAGGAGGTTAATGCTAGGACTGGTCGTCCTGGTGTCAAGATAATGTGTCTGGGTGGGACATCATGCTACATGTCTGCGGCATGATGCCCCAGTGCTAGACATCATTATAAACTGCCACACTGCAGACATTGTAACGATATAACTGAAAATAAATTGTTAAGCATAATTTAAAAGTCCAAATCACACACACACACACACACACACACACACACACACACACACACACACTTCGTTACAATGTTTCCAATGTTTCAACGTTTGAGTTTAACCACCCACCCCCCTTGCCTAATAGCTGTTCAAAGTTCTTGTTATAACATTCCTTTGATTTGTGTGGTCTGCCGGAGACAATTAACTCAACTAAAAGCTTGTATCATTCTACATGTTGATGTAAGATAAACAATGGCAGTTGTTTAAACAACAATGGGGTCGTGTACCAAAGGTGTGATAACCATGTCATTCATAGGGGGCCCCGAGTGGCCGAGTGGTCTAAAGCGTTCGCCGTTACGGATCACTGCCATCTCACCTCTGTCTGCGCCGGTTCGAGTCTCAGATTCAGCCAATGTAGATATGTGAGAAAGTATGCCAGTAGCTTCTCGTGGGTCGGTGGTTCTTTCCTGGGCTTTCCCGGGTTCTTCCTCCACCATTAATACTGGCCATCATATATAGCCTATCGTGTGCTGAAAAATGGCATTAAACCCCATAACAACAGCAACAAAAAAATGTCATTCATAATCAGCAAACAATAAAGGCTTAACAAAGAAGCCAGGTAGAAAAGATGTGACAATCACACCTCATTCCCAATCGGTACTGTACAGTTCCGGTTGCTGGTTCAATGTAATTAAAACAACAAAAGCCTAAAAATAAATTAACGTATTTTGTACTTTTTATATTATTTAGAAATATCGTTTTATCTCTCATTCACTAACTGCATATTTACTATTTGAATATTTTGGGTTCATTTTGAATTCCAACTTATGAAAATGGCTGAAAATTCAAAGATCGGAAAAGGAAACACGTATCTCTTTGGACACAAAGCTTTATAATTAGTTGCGCATCACTGAAAAACATATAATCAAAATATCTCAGATTAATAGAAAAGAGATGATCATTGACAATTTTTTTCACCCTAATATATAAAAGATTAATTTACTAGTTGTTAAGCTATGTAAAAAGGATATTTGTACATAAACTGTTTTTATTCACCGACTGATACATGTACATGTATGTTGACACTTTCTATAGCTCGTAAAACTTGCTGTTTGCTTCATTTTTTATTCATGATTACATTTATTTATACAAATGAATGATGTTTGAAAAAATTAATTCCCATTACATACATGTTCTGATAATACTCATACCAGTGCTGTTTACTACTTAAATGTCAAACATCATCGAAAGGGACAGGTGTACAAACATTTTGAAAGATAAATAAATGTGGATATAACGTTCTTCGGTTTTAACATTCTAAATTCCTATTGCACTTAGTCCTAAATGAATGTATTTTGATACGAGCCTTCAGAAAAATCAATAATACGTTGCATTGCAATCTGCCACCGAAAAGAAGAAAATTAGCTTTCTTATGGCTCACCTAAATGAACTTGAACAAACAAATGCACATTCACTAATGCAATGATGTTACTTCCATGCCAACTACAACACTTAGTGTACACCATACATCTCACACAAAGTACATATATGTTGAAAGTAAAAATCTGTGTTCGGATTAATTTAAAAGCGTCCGTGCTGTTGCTTACTTTTATATTTTTTTGACAATTTTAGGTTTACGTGTGTGTACGTGGCTTTAAAGTGCTGGTATAACGCGATTTGATATACCAATACTGTTGGTAAATCAGATTGGAATAACGTGGTTTGATATACCAATACTGTTGGTAAATCAGACTGGTATAAAGTGATATAATATACCAATATTGTTGGTAAATCAGACTGTGATTCGCCTATGCGCATTATCCGTCATGCGCATATAAAAATCATTTTCCACTGATTGGGGCCCCGAGTGGCCGAGTGGTCTAAAGCGCTCTTCGTTACGGATCACTGCCATCTCACCTCTGTCTGCGGCGGTTCGAGTCTAAGATTCAGCCAATGTGGGTATGTGAGAAAGCTTGCCAGTAGCTTCTCGAGGGTCGGTGGTTCTTTCCGGGGTTTTCCCGAGTTCTTCCTCCACCATTAATACTGGCCGCCATGTATAGCCTATCGTGTGCTGAAAAATGGCGTTAAACCCCACAACAACAATTGATAATCCCAGTTTTCTAAAGGAATTAAGCATGGTACACAAATTCATCAAAATTATTTCTTCTTTGCATCTCTCTCTCTCTCTCTCTCTCTCTCTCTCTCTCTCTCTCTCTCTCTCTCTGTTGGTTGGTCTGTCAGCATATCAGTTTTACAACGATGTATCTCCATGGACCATGGTAGCTAGATACAGGCGAAAGTCAGTGAACAAACACGCGTAGCCGATTATTGCCAATTATTCACAGACGTTCCTGGACAAATGAATGATGGTAAAGTTTACTATCAAACTGACCAACGCAAACAGCTGACCATGCTGTCTTTGTACTGCTCTACTTTCTTCATTTAAACAATCTTTCATGTTTAAATCATACGTGTGTCGTATTTTTATTTAATTAACATGAATGAAAATAGAACCTCAAAATAAGCCAAATGAAGCGAGTTATCAATTTGAAAGGAGGATCGTGAAGAGCCGCAAAAGAGAAAGAACTACATAATTCTGTAGTGGACACATTTGGCACAGATGTGAAGAGTTCATTCACTCCTTATATGCAAAATTATCTGTAATCAATATTACCACCGTTTGAAATGTGTCATTTGTAGGTGATATAAACAAAATTCATGTATATTATGTATGCTGTATCTTTGATACAGCAATCGTGATATAAAGTTTTCATTAAAGGAAACTGACAGCTCCAGTGGCCTTGTGGTTAGAGCATCCGTCTGAAATGTGCGAGGTCGCTCTTTGAAACCCCGATCGAGTCACACTAAAGACTGATAAAAATGGTACTTGCAGCTGCCTCGCTAGGGGCTCAGCATTGAAAGTTTAGTGTTAGGACTGGTCGGCCTGGTGTCAGGATAATGTGACCAGATGGGACATTATGCTACATGCCTCTGGCATGATGCCCCAGTGCTATATATCACTATAAACTGTCACACCGAATACATAGTAGCGATATGACTGGCACATTGTTAAAGTACGTTAAAATCCAAATCACACACACATTAAAATAAATTATTGAAGCCTTGTGCTATATATAAATGATACAATGTACATACAATACAATTATTCGATATAGAGAGAACAACTATGTTCTTTTCCTATGTTAATACACGATATATTTATTTTGTCACATGGTACAAAAAAGCATATTTTGACCAATAGCAATACCACAAGTTTATATGTATCATATTTCGTACTTACAGGATGATACATATCTGGTACTTCGAGAAGAACTCTCTTGTTTTTTTATATACCAAACTTGCTTCTGAAGTAAAGCTTAGACGATCAATCTACCGTTTCAGCACAGTGTCTCCACTCATCTTTATTTGCTCACTTTTCTGGCTGCAACTAAACCCTTTTACAAGGCACAGTCAAGGGCTACATGCATTCATGCCAACACTAAGGGAGGTATAACCAATAATGTTGCTAATAAACATGGCGAAAAAGGGTAGTCCGAGCATAAAAAGTATATATATATATATATATATATATATATATATATATATATATATATATATATATATATATATATATGAAAAATGTGCGTTCATTTTAACTATTAACCTGGATCAACGAGAGATCACAGTTCTTGGAAAAAATGTGTAAAAACCAGTTCAACTAGTACCATAGTAAAAATTTAAAAACAACACATGACAAAGTATATTCAACAATCACTTGAACTTGTCAACATGTTTAACTTTCGCTAAATGATCGTGAAGTCCACAAAGTACGCAATGTCATGACGATATTCTGAGCACTGTATTACACATTACTGAGTACCGTATTACACATTACTAAGTACCGTATTACACATTACTAAGTACCGTATTACACATTACTGAGTACCGTATTACACATTACTGAGTACCGTATTACACATTACTGAGCACTGTATTACACATTACTGAGTACCGTATTACACATTACTGAGTACCGTATTACACATTACTGAGTGGTATTATTACACATTGCTGAGTACTTATTACGCATTACTGAGTATGTATTACACATCGCTCTAATAGTCTTCTTTTCAATTTTGTTAGCATGTTAATTTGTCCCTTTTCTGATCTGACATGTTTAAAAAGACTCATTAGCTCTAAAACTTTTCGGTCAGACACCAACCTTGAGTGACAGTGCTAATGCCTGTTTTGCTGAACATCCCGCCACATTTTCTTTAAAACGACAGACTGGTGTGATACCTAACTATATTATCAATATAATGAATTTGTGAGACAAGCTTTAAGATTAAAGAAACCCATCTGTTTTCTTGGTGATGTGTGTGTGTGTGTGTGTGTGTGTGTGTGATTTGGATTTTGTACATAGCTTAAACAATTTTGCTCAGTTATATCATTACGTCTGCAGTGTGGCAGTGTATAGTGATGTCTAGCACTAGGGCATCATGCCACAGACATGTAGCATTATTTCCAATCCAGTCACATTATCCTGACACTTGGCAAACCAGTCCTACCACTAACTTCTCAATGCTGAGTACCAAGCAAGGCAGCTACTAGTACCACTTTAAAATCTTCCGTATGACTTAGCCGGGGTTCGAACCCCAATCTGAGGTGGATGCTTTAACCACCTAGGCCACTGTTGGAAATGTGTTTTATACAGTTGCAATAAATAGAAAATAAGGAAAGTACATGTAGGTCGGAGAAATTTACTCTTACACGCCAGCCTTTCTTTTTAAAATATTCTGAAATTTATACGAGTGGGATAGAAAAGATCAGAAAAGTTACTAATACAACTTTACATTGCTTTTTTATTTTAATTTTAATTTACCTTAAAAGCGTAATCCATATAAAGGCAATCGCACGATGTAATTAGGTGCAAAATGTGTATTGTCTAACATATGGCACGATGGTAAATTTTGTATCATCATGTAGAAATATAAGGCTATATTCTTCAGATATCAAAATATAGGAATTAAAACAATGTTAAAATCATTTCACCAATTAATTTCTATATTTCATTCTACCTATATAATGGATAGGATATAGGTTTCAGACTTATGATGAATATAATAACTTAATATTGGAAAATTCACAAGATGGTTGTAATGACAGCAAATTTCTAACTGGACTTGACATTTTATATTTAACTCTTGTGCACCTTTTACCATTTCATTTGTTTCAAAGCTGAGTGTGACTAACAATGTAAATCACATCAAATTTATTACAGTAAAAACAACCCTACGATGTTATGGAAAACAACAGCCAATTTGTATATTACATGACAGTGCTATACCAATATAATGGTAAATACTACACTGTACAGTGTCCTTGTGTGGCATACAGTGTCTTGTCCTGATCAGTGTTACAATTACATTGCTTCCTGCTAAAGCTGGAAAGACAATAAATCGCAGCATATTACATTACATTTAGACATATAACACTACAAACGTTATATGGAACAGTGCCTCACACATGATCAGTGTTACAACTACACTGATTCCTTAGCAAGCAAGCAAGAAATGGCGAAGCCAGAAAACCTAACAATTAATATTTTGTTTTAATGTATTATAACATTATAATGAATTCCATTTCAATTCAATGATTAATGTACTGATTTAGAAGTTATACTTTAAAAGAAACTTTGAAACAAAATCTTTAAATGGACTTTCCAATAATGATATTGAAGCAAGACAGGAACAAATATATATATAAATGTACCAACCTTAAGGATACAGTATTTCTATACCAAAATTTCAATACAATGCAACCCATAATGTAAAAGCTGCAAGAAGTTCAACAATATAATTTACAACTTAGAAGGATTAATTTTGAACATAAACTTAACTCACGCCCCCAAATGACAATGACTGCAGCTCTGATAAAAAGAAAAGAAAAGGGTTAACAATGTGAATAAAATGAAAGTTTGATATAAAAAGGTCTTTGATCTTTGAGGTCTGGATTTTAATCTTCTGTGAAAGCAAAATAGTGAATTAACACTTCAGTGAATTTTAGGTGCTTTGAGAAAATTTGGGCAAGTCTGACAAACCCCCTTCCCTGCAAAATAAATAAAATAAATATCTGAATTAAACACTTCATAAAACACAGCTGAATATTAATTTTTCAAGTAAAAAAATCAAAATGGTAGAAAAATATAGGGACAATTAAGATTTTCATATGAAAATCTAATAAAGTTGTTTTCATGTGCCAGAAAATAAGCAGTCCAAAATGTATCTGTCTGCCTCAAACAATTTCGCTCAACTGCACCTAGTCTTGTAAATTTACTTCCTAACCAGAAATGATGCAAGCAAGCAAATAATATGTCTTATCTCACCTCTTCCTACAATTATCCAATTATCAGCGTACATGCAAGGCACTGGCATTTCCAGCAGCTCCTTAGTAATAGTCTTCCGAAGGGGCCTTACAGCAGGAGGTGCAACTTTTAAATCAATCATGAATTATTTTTAAACTCTCTCCCATCCAGTGACGTATAGACATAAAATGCCACCCGTGGTGAAGGTCTGAGATGCCGCCCTCTGCCGCTTATTTTAGGGTGGCGGCATCACTAAATTTTCAAAATATTATCCACCTTTACCCTCTCTGTCTCTGTGTTTTAATTTTCTTTTCATTTTCCTTTCTTCCTTTCTTTCTCCTCTTTTTTATTTTTATTGTATTCCCTTTTTCATGCACTTACCGGAACGATTCGCCCCCATTGCCCCCTATTCAGTATGCCAGGACTCCCATCATCGTTTGGAATTTCACAACTGCAACTAGCTGTTCCAACACATCCAGTAACCAATCGGATGTGACTTTTGCTCATTTAAAATTTTCAGTTGTTTCGGTCATGTGACTCTATTTCACAAATTTTATCTGTCATCTTTTTCGGGGGGGGGAGAGATCTAACAATGCATTAAATGTACAGAATTTGAAAAATCCACTCTCACGAATAATTTTAAATAGTTTTACCTATTATGAATATATGCCTGCTTCCACAATGTACATGAGTCACATGACAAATCCATGAACACTTGAGTTCCTTTTACTAATCATAACTTTGGAGTAACAAGAATTGCCAGTTAGTAGCTCAAATGTACACTGACACGTTGTGGACAGATTTGTCTACATCAATTGCATTTTTCATGACGAGGTTAGATCAGACTCGTACAATCCATCAGTATCAGTACAGCTTTCAGGGCTGACTGATCAGACTTGAACCATGCATCAGTATCAGTTCAGGTTTGGGCCTGACTGATCATATTTTGAACCATCCATCAGTATCACTACAGGTTTGGGGGCTGATTGCTCAGACTCGAAGCATCCATCAGTATTAGTACAGGTCTGGGGACTGATTGATCAAAATTGAATCATTCATCAGTATCAGTACAGATGTGGGGGCTGACTGAGCAGACTATAACCATCTATCAATATCAGTACAAGTTTGGGGGCTGAATGAGTAGACTAAACTAGCTTTTTAAAACAGTAGTTTAAGTCTAAAATGTAAAAGATTGTATAAAAATAAGACAAATCACTGAAATAGTCTAAAAATCTAATCAAGATATATAAATACAAATATATCAAACATTGCATTTCTCATTCTTAATTTGCTTATGCTTAACGTTTTTTTTTTTTTTTTTTTTTTTTGTTGTTGTTGTTGTACAAAAACAAATAAAATCGTCAAACATTATACAATACAGGAACAATGGAACAAATGCATTAAAATCTTGAAAATCAATTCAGCTTACATAAGCCTACCAAATTTCATTAGGTTTCCTCTGTCCAAAAAAACACACAAAAAACTGTTTAAAGGTTGAAAATTGTCAGAATGTTCTGAAAATCTAATCAAGCTATCTCTAAATACACATCTGCCTACAAAATTTTATTTGTCTACCCCAGCTAATATAGGCTTAAACACGCTTACAACATTCTCCTTAAAACTAAGGTTACCAAAATATAAAGAGATCGTGGGACCCATTAAAAGCAGATGTATATAAACATCAATGGGTTGGCTCAATAGCTTTTTAGCTATCTTGCTTGAAAGTAAAATGTGACGGATGCATCAACAGACAGCATAAAACAAATGTCGTCATCCCCAAGGGGGTGGGGGTGGGGTGGGCTAAGACTCTTGCCTTTAGGGCCAATTAAAAAGTGAATCCTATATCTTGCATTATGAAAATGCGATGGCTGCAAGACATTTAACTGAACTGATTTTCTTTACCTGGCTAACAAATCAAGCAATGCATGACTTCACTATTTGAAATATATAATCACAAGAAGCAAGATCTAAACAGCAGTAACACTTATGTGTACACACTTAGCAAGCACCAGGGGCAGGTGAATGCTACATTTAACGAAGTTGATACAATACATCTGGACGGTTTCGTTTAAATCAATTGACATTTTGAAAGTATTAAAACATCGGACATTATATAATGTCTAGGACAGTCAGTAATCAAAATATTTTAGTCATGCTGACACTCATTCAGTTCATAAGGTATTGTAGATATTAAAATACAGTAGATGTTATTCAGTTCATAAGGTATTGTAGATATTAAAATGCAGTAGATGTTATTCAGTTCATAAAGTATTGTAGATATTAAAATGCAGTAGATGTTATTCAGTTCATAAAGTATTGTAGATATTAAAATACAGTAGATGTTATTCAGTTCATAAGGTATTGTAGATATTAAAATCCAGTAGATGTTATTCAGTTCATAAAGTATTGTAGATATTATAATGCAGTAGATGTTATTCAGTTCATAAGGTATTGTAGATATTAAAACGCAGTAGATGTTATTCAGTTCATAAGGTATTGTAGATATTAAAACGCAGTAGATGTTATTCAGTTCATAAGGTATTGTAGATATTAAAACGCAGTAGATGTTATTCAGTTCATAAGGTATTGTAGATATTAAAACGCAGTAGATGTTATTCAGTTCATAAGGTATTGTAGATATTAAAACGCAGTAGATGTTATTCAGTTCATAAGGTATTGTAGATATTAAAACGCAGTAGATGTTATTCAGTTCATAAGGTATTGTAGATATTAAAATGCAGTAGATGTTATTCAGTTCATAAGGTATTGTAGATATTAAAATGCAGTAGATGTTATTCAGTTCATAAGGTATTGTAGATATTAAAATGCAGTAGATGTTATTCAGTTCATAAGGTATTGTAGATATTAAAACGCAGTAGATGTTATTCAGTTCATAAGGTATTGTAGATATTAAAACGCAGTAGATGTTATTCAGTTCATAAGGTATTGTAGATATTAAAATGCAGTAGATGTTATTCAGTTCATAAGGTATTGTAGATATTAAAATACAGTAGATGTTATTCAGTTCATAAAGTATTGTAGATATTAAAACGCAGTAGATGTTATTCAGTTCATAAGGTATTGTAGAGATTAAAACGCAGTAGATGTTATTCAGTTCATAAGGTATTATAGATATTAAAATGCAGTAGATGTTATTCAGTTCATAAAGTATTGTAGATATTAAAATGCAGTAGATGTTATTCAGTTCATAAAGTATTGTAGATATTAAAATGCAGTAGATGTTATTCAGATCTTCCTTGATACGTCAGATAAACTGGGCAAAGATCAATATTTTAAAAAATTAACATGCGATCAAAATCAGTTTCATCTGATAAAACCAAAATGACCTAACAATCTACAAACACAAGTTACTTTGTACAGTACTTATTAAAATAATAACTTTACATAGTTTAACGCTCCAAGAAACATGGCTTAAAAATAATTATTCTTGAAATTATATCTGTTCTCTGAAAATATGTCAAAAAACGGTACCATAAATCCTGAATTTGGAATTTAATCAGTGTTAGACATGTACCATGTATCGCATCAGCTAATACCATGTATCACATCAGCTAATGCCATGTATCACACCTAATACCATGTATCACATCAGCTAATGCCATGTATCACACCTAATACCATGCATCACATCAGCTAATGCCATGTATCACACCTAATACCATGTATCACACCTAATACCATGTATCACACCTAATACCATGTATCACACCTAATACCATGTATCACATCAGCTAATACCATGTATCACATCAGCTAATGCCATGTATCACACCTAATACCATGTATCACACCTAATACCATGTATCACATCAGCTAATACCATGTATCACATCAGCTAATGCCATGTATCACACCTAATACCATGCATCACACCTAATACCATGTATCACATCAGCTAATACCATGTATCACATCAGCTAATGCCATGTATCACACCTAATACCATGTATCACAGCTAATACCATGTATCACATCAGCTAATACCATGTATCACATCAGCTAATGCCATGTATCACACCTAATACCATGTATCACATCAGCTAATACCATGTATCACATCAGCTAATACCATGTATCACACCTAATACCATGTATCACAGCTAATACCATGTATCACATCAGCTAATACCATGTATCACACCTAATACCATGTATCACATCAGCTAATACCATGTATCACATTAGCTAATACCATGTATCACATCAGCTAATACCATGTATCACATAAGCTAATCTTTACGAGTGCTGACAAAGTTAGGTACAGCCACGATGTGGACTGATTTCATACTTTTCAAAGAGCACCTGTAGCCAATTACAGGTCCTTAACAAGATACAATGTTATTTTTGTTTATGATGTTGATATGGTAAATATAATTGATAATTGTTTTGTTGTGATTATTAATTTTACTGTCCTTAAGCTATACATATGAAAAGCATGTCATTTGACAAATATGGATTTAGTTACAGTCACATTTTTATCCAGACTACATCACTCAAATATTTTGTGTAAATTACCTAATATTGATTGAATGCCTTGTGAATGGATGTAAATTACCTAGCATTGATTGAATGCCTTGTGAATGGATGTAAATTACCTAGCATTGATTGAATGCCTTGTGAATGGATGTAAATTACCTAGCATTGATTGAATGCCTTATGAATGGATGTAAATTACCTAGCATTGATTGAATGCCTTATGAATGGATGTAAATTACCTAGCATTGATTGAATGCCTTATGGATGGATGTAAATTACCTAGCATTGATTGAATGCCTTATGAATGGATGTACATTACCTAGCATTGATTGAATGCCTTGTGAATGGATGTAAATTACCTAGTACTGATTGAATGCCTTGTGAATGGATGTAAATTACCTAGCATTGATTGAATGCCTTGTGAATGGATGTAAATTACCTAGCATTGATTGAATGCCTTATGAATGGATGTAAATTACCTAGCATTGATTGAATGCCTTATGAATGGATGTAAATTACCTAGCATTGATTGAATGCCTTATGGATGGATGTAAATTACCTAGCATTGATTGAATGCCTTATGAATGGATGTACATTACCTAGCATTGATTGAATGCCTTGTGAATGGATGTAAATTACCTAGTACTGATTGAATGCCTTGTGAATGGATGTAAATTACCTAGCATTGATTGAATGCCTTGTGAATGGATGTAAATTACCTAGCATTGATTGAATGCCTTGTGAATGGATGCCAACTTCCTGCTGGGAATCCATTTTATGACTGCTAGTCATTTGCTGCATTTCATTTCTGACTACCTCAAATATGTTATAAATTTACAAATGATGAATAGAGGCAGATACATTTGTAATAAATTTCCAACAAGATAGCTGATATCTTTGCAAACCTATTTTTTTTTTCTTTAGATAAATATAACAAGTGGCAAAAAGTCCACTTTGTATGCAAATCCTTTCAAAATTTTACTTCGGGAACTAATTTCGTTAGAACATGTATGTTATTTACCAGCGACACCTTTATACATACTAATTTGTTTATGTCTGTTATTTATAACTGACACCTATACATATTGTTCTCTCTATTACTGTATTTGTGTATGAGTGACATATTCATATTCTGTAAACTTTATGTGTGGTATTTATGAGTGACACCTATATTTGTTATGTTACCTTTATTACACATTTCACTACAAACTTGTCAAAGAAACCCTTTTGCATTCGAAAGTGATATAAAATTATTGGCTCCAAAATATGAGATTACTGTATTAATTTAGCTGTACATTTTTAAAGCAAGAAGTAGCTGAGTCAGAATTAACGTTACCAGCTTGTACCATCTAGTCACTTATAAGTTGAGGAGTCCAACTGCGAATAACATTGACCCTGATCTGTTATTTCATAATGCTCCATCAGATAAGGATGTTCGTTATTTGGTCTACTGATTACTAAAAAAATGCATAGACTCAGATCTGCCAGCACATTATGTGACAGCAGATTAGGAAATCTGCAGTTGGACTCAGTGGCTACAACATTGCTTAAGATCCATCTTCCTTTTCCTTGACTCGTATAAATCAGTCCGCTCCACCTCTGTAAAATGAATTTATATTTGATTAGTTCCTGCACATGATAAGCTCCCCGACTCCCATTAAATGATGTCCTGCCTGCAACAAAAATAGTAAATATGTACCTTTTTATGCACAAACTATTTTTGTGTGCATCAGATCAAGTGACATTCGACAGTGGCAACATTATTTTCAGTATAATTTCATTCCTTTATAAAAATCCATCTGCTTTGCAACATAAACGTAAAATGTTAAGAAAAGGTTTCAAAAGAGGATCGAAAAAGATCTTTCAGTTTTATTTGACACCTCTTGTTCTTAGTTGCAAACATTTTGAAGATAATGGCAAGTGATAAAAGATTAAAATTTTATAAACAAATATGAAAATTCAATTTTGAATCTTCAGGACAATGTTAACAGCACTCTCCATACTGGAGCTACTTCTAATCATCAATAGCCTTATTACATTATTCCTCCAACATCTGTGCCATCAATAGCTTTATTACAGTATTCCTCCAACATCTGCGCCGTGACCTGTCACCCAAGGGGTCATAACTATAAATCTCTTTCAGCTACTTAGTCATCGATTAAAGAGGCCATACTCGTAAAATCTGGTGTTTCTATTGTGAAACCCTGTACTTTGGCTCTATAATAAAACATGGTTAAGAATAAATGATATTATAAAACGTCATAGTATTTGCAACTTCTGTATATCTTACACCTGAGGACCACAGGAGATAAGGCATATATTATATCACTTTCACATGTGACTACCATAATGGCAACTTACATATCAAGTTTAGGTGAATCTCAATCACATAGTTTAGGTGGAAACATTATTATGGACAGACAGAGGGTTTCTTAATATCCACAGCATTAAAGCATGACGATAATGGATACTTTCCACTTACTGATTGTTCCCATTTGTCTGGCTATGGGTGCTTGGAAAGTGTCTAATTCACTTAAAACGGCATCATCAAAAGCCAAGGCCACAACTCGAAAAAACAGCTCCTGTACATTTTCACCTGAAAATATAGGTTATATATTCAACCATACAGAAAAAAAGAAACCAGTTCTGATTTCCAAATAGTTGCAGATAGAACATTATAACTGAAACTTGTTTGCATCTAACGCTGAGTGACAGGTGACTGTACTTTTTAAATTGAGCTGATGATGACTTTGTAAAGATAGAAGTGAACTATTTTGTGTGTTTATTAAACTTTTCATATTTCATGTGCAATAAAAGCTTTCTTCAAGATGGTTGCATCCATGACTTTAAGGAAGCAATCTATATTCACAAATTTTGAACTCAACAGTATGTAATCATGAAATAACTTTTGCGACGTTTTTAATTATCTCTTCTTTTGTCTCTTCCTGCATTATTCTGGAATTCTATATTCACAAAACTGGTTTGAACATTAAAATATAAATTACTCATAGAACTTATTTCTTTTCCTATGACCGTTCACACAGAGATGTGTCTATATGACAGCAGGATCCCAAAGTCGAATTTAAAACTTTAATGCCACCTCTCTGTCGTTTGCTATATCAACACATAAACATTTTAGAAGAAACAATGAACGAATCTGGATATTGCAAGTGTCCTCTAAAAAGATGATACCCTCTCATTTTCACGTTCCTGATCCTCTAACAATCTGACAGACTCCCCTCTTCAAGTCAATGATCATCTACACAGAAGCTGACATCCGGGTTTCATCTCTACTGATAAATATAAGTTTGATCAGGAGCACTCAAAAAGTTTAAGTTATTGAAGTCTTAATATCAAGGTGTTTGCATAGGTTCACTAGGTTCAATAAGTACCGTGAGTCCTTTAAGACGAATGGGAAAATACGCCTCTTGAAAAGTGTTAATCACCAACACAGATAACAAAAAGGAATATTCAGATTCTTGTGAATAAAAACTGGAAGGGTCACAACTAATTTTATTGGACATCACGTGCCAGTTTGAGTATGACTCGTAGCGGGAAACATGATTGCTGTCTTCATGTAAAATGAAAAAAGAATTTCCAAGAATTACGTCAAGTTGAGAGCCAACAACAAGTCATCGAACTGCATAGGGTTTGGAACTAATTGTTGTGTGCAACTGTGCTAGTGGTAAATAAAGTATATGCGTACTTTACAAACTTTTCAGTTGAACATAATGTTTATAGTCGGTGCATGTTCCGAATACCGAACTTTTAATAAAGTTTTCCAGCTTTACAACAGCAGTTTCTGATATTTTGCTACACCTTTCTGAAAACTGATCAAACTTATGGAACAAATCAAATGCCTTACTAAGATGGACTCGTCAGGGTTGGCAGGTCTGCAGATTGCTTTAAATGCGCCCGAAACACACTGCTCTAGAAACCACTAGTTCAAATCAAACTCCCAGTTTGCATAACGGCTTTCCATTATTAAGATTTTCATAAGATGTCTGGCACTATCAACTTTTTTCCTGGCGCCAGCCATGCATGTGTTTCTTCGATACATCAAAGTCAAGTACTGCAACGCTACTGTTCTTTTTCTCTGCAAAGTCTATAACCTTTAACTTAAATGCTGCATTACGTTTTCTTTTCACCATATTGGTGAAAGTACACAAGTTTAGCAACTCGCGTTGTATGATATCTAGCTGACAAAGTACACTGGAATTGCCAAAACACTATTCGTAAACTTGGACCAAAGGATCGCCTCAATTTAATAGATATCAGATAAGCGGAATAATCAAATAAACTTATGGCACTGGCCAAGCATCAAATTCGTAGTACATTAATTATAGATTTTACAAAGCTTAACAACAACAGTTCTGACTATTGTCCACTGAGGAAAGCAAAGCAGTGATGCTTTTACACGCTAAGGGATTAAGGTCGTATTGATAAAATAAGCAACTCTATAAAACACTAGGTAAATTGCCCGTCCAAGAAGGGAACATACAAAGTAAAATACAAAATGAACATGTTACAAAAATTGAGATGAGCGAGCTTAGAGAAAGTTCGAACCTAAAATTGCATACGTTGGCTTGCTGTTAGTTTCACGATTTCTTCGTTTATAATACGCGGATATTTCTTTTGTTTCCCTGATAGCAATCCAAGCCAGTTACAGTAAGCGTTTAAACCCTATAACCGGCTTAGATAAGAGGGAATTTTCTCTTGCGGCTGAGTAGGTTGATCTTTTATTCCCTTGTACTTCATGATATTAACACGATTACTTACCTGTGTAAACGGTTATGGTCATTAATATCAAAGCAAACTTAAACTGAGTTTACGAATATGTTTCCAAGCATTGATTCTGAAATAACTCTTTTGTACCTTTATAATATTGATCGATTATTAGAAACAAAATGTTGAAGGTGTCAAAAGACTTATATTACATGAGACAGTTGCTATAATTTCGTGTCACAACATCTATAGGTCATACAAATTACTTTGAAAATAATAATGGCTGTCACAAAACATATAATGTCCAAGAGACTTTCATTTCGGTAAGATCAGATTCTAAATATTTTTTATAATATCTCACTCAGAAAACGACCTACACTGCATTAATAATTTGTTTTGTAAATTAGGTCTACTTATAAGCCAGTAAATACGGTACATAAACTATAACAAAATGGTTGAACAATTTGCCTTGATGATTTCCATGATTTCCTCTAGCAGTACATCATCAAATAAAGTAGATCAGGATGACAAAAATATGGCACTGGCCAAGCATCAAATTCGTAGTACATTAATTATAGACTTTACAAAAATATCTTCTGTCTCAAAGTAGTTAAATATATATGCTCGACAAGAGTGCTACAGTCAACATCTTAGGCCATTATTTTCAAAAATGTATATGTTGCTTTCGTCTTCGGTACAAATTATGTAAACTTCTTGTCTTTAATTTGAACTATCATGCTGGTTTCCTGCTTTGACAAGTACCTGTTTTCGAAGATACGGCCCAGTATTCTGCCCCTAAATTGCTGGCAATCATCTTGACCCTACTCTCGATTTGTGAATAGGCTGCTGGGGACTGAATTTAAATAAAAATGAAATAATGAATAAATGAATAATGAACACATAAATGAATAAATGAATAATGAATACATGAATGATGAACACATGAATGAATAAATGAATAATGAATAAATGAATAATGAACACATGAATGAATCAATGAATAAAGAATAAATGAACAATGAACACATGAATGAATAAATGAATAATGAATAAATGAATAATGAACACATGAATGAATAAATGAATAATGAATAATGAACACATGAATGAATAAATCAGTTGGTGTCTCATAGGTAAAAATGACTATGAGGTCTTATGTTTTGTTAATATATCTTCGTTAATATTTTCATTGTTTATCTGCATTTCTTTACGATAAAACTGCATATTGTTCATTATAACAGATTAAAGAAAATAACTATATTAAATGTGTTCTTTCATTATTACTGAACTTGCTTTTTTGACAATTATACTGAACTTCCCAGGATTACAAACCATAATTGGGACACAATGCTTTCAATTTTGTACATTATTGTATGTCAATAATTCGTTTTGTTTCAAAGACTGGTTTCTACAAGTTCCAAGAAGGTCAATGTTATTATGATTTTCAATCTCGAAGGAAAATGAATAGGTCCGCAAATTGACCCACACTCTACGTCCAAACCAAATTTCCAGGAATTCAAGAAAGGACCATTTCTACCTTTTAAGTGTCCAGTGTTTAAACCATTTTTGATATCCTTGAGTTATGTGTATTTCAAATCAGCCAGTGGGGAAGCCATACTAGATGTAAGATTGGCACCGTATTCACCGTACTTAGATCATGTACAATTTCTCTAGGTACACTACATAAAGAAAAATACAAGAAAGTAATATAGGCGTGTTCCGACATTATCTCCATTGTACATGTTGCAAAGGCAAAACACTTCACCTTTTACTCTCTCAGAAGTACATAATATCTAATGAGCCATCCGCCCCCCATAAAAAATGTTCGAGATGGATGCTGTAGTTGCCATATTCAATATCCATTTGGCATCATTTCTTTTTGGGACCAACTAGACATCATATGAAGTTTTTTTTACGAAAACTCCTTGCTGATATGACCATTCTTTCAGGCGAAGTTACAGAAAACATGATTTTCAAGATGGCCACTGTGGTGGCAATATTGGATGTCTGGGTGGAAATATTCTCAACCATGACGAGCAAGATTTTAGAAGACGTCTACTGACAAAAGCCCCATGCCGACCTGACTTTACATTCAGGAGAAGTATAAACCACAATGAATATCAAATTGGCTGTCATGATGACAAGTCTGGACATCATATTGACACCATTTTCATTAAGAACAAACTAGATATGAACAAAAACTTTCTGTGAAGAACCCGTGTCGATATGACCTTTCAATCAGGAAGAGTAATGATAACAACATTTTCATGTTGGCCACTGTTGTAGTAATATTGTTTGTCCAAGCAGAATACATTTCCTTTAGAAGCAATTCGATATCATAAGAAGACTTATGGGCAAAACCACATGCTGATATAACTTTTCATTCAGCAAGATTTTCAAGATGGCTGCCATGACATTCTTATTGGATGTAAGATCGGCACAATTTTCATGTAGATTCAACTAGACATCATAATAAGTCTCTTACATAAATACCTGTGCTGTCAGGACTATCCATTTAGGCGGAGTGGCGAAAAACATTTTTAAGATAGTGATTTTGGTGGCCATACTGGATGTCCTAGCAATAGACACCATGAGAAATCTATTAGTGAAAACCGCATTATAATATGTCCATCCATTTGCAAAGAGTAGCGATCACAACATTTTCAAGTGGCAGCTATGGTAGCCATACTTGATGTCTAAGCACCATCAATTTCATTTAGGATCAACCAAACTTTAGGATACAGGTGCATGTAAGTTTTCATTACAATCCTCAAAGTAGTAGGAGGAGCAAACACAAACGTGCGGCAATAGAAAACTGGAGAATGCACAATGGACAACAAGCCACCCAGTAAGCTTTCTTCATCAGTAACCAGAAGAACTAAGAGGAAAACACTTATTAAACTGTTTCATACGCTTTTTGAAACTGTGGTTGGTATACATCAGGTCACAATAGCATGTTTTATAAAAGATAAATGTGTCGCAAACTTAAAGAATGGAGTTATTACAATGCTTAAAAAGGACAGAGAAAGAAAGAGAAAATAACCATGAAGATATCGTCTCTCAAAATATGTTCACTATTATTGATAATAGTGATCTGCAACATTACTCTACTTACAACAAATCCTTAGGGATCCTTAATATGTTTTTTACAAATAGGTTGATAATTAGTTTCATAAAAAGCAACTTTTCAAATAAAATACTTTTACTTGATGATACTTACCCAAGTATACTACCATTTGTGGTTCACTCTGGTATTGATGCAGCAACTTCACCGTGAAAGTGGCTGAAGTACTGACTCCATATGTAAAGTCATGTCTTTAGGAAAAGGAAAATGTTTTCCTCTAACAAATCCATTGAAAGTGATCATGCAACATCCTTAAACAACTGCCGCAAGACGAAAGAAGGTAATTGTTGTGATGCAGTGATAGAAACCAACAGATCTGATTGAGCCGCCTGGGATGAAGTATGTAAAATATATAAGCAAGATAAAGTAGAATTCGACCTCAATTCCATAGTTTATATAATGTCAGCTAAGGAAATGTTTAACTCAAATGTAATAACGGTTGCAACTTTACTAACTGCATGAGCTGCATTAAGATATTGCCGTTCCCTCTTCTATAAGAAAAAATGGGATTTACCTCTTTGCACCAGCTGAGTTCGCTTCAGGTAACACGTCAAAACTCTCTTTGGGTCCTGAGGTAACCTTGACTTCAAGAGTCCATGCTAGAAAGAGGTTTCACCACAAAAGACTGATTGCTAAGGAGCGGAAGGCTATTTCTGGCAATGAAAGTATGGACTATTTTGCGTCACACTGACCCATTTCGTTGGACTTGTAAGTAGTTATGCTGACAAAGCATTTGAAAGATTCTATCTGCTGTATGAAGCTAGTGAACCAATGAAGCTCTTGAAAACAGTTTCAAACTATATCATATTTATCTAGGTGAGAACCCACTATAGCTTCTCTTTGGACACTGAGACAATATATTTGGATGTTTAAAATTAAACTTCGAAAGACGATTGGAGCCCTTTGTTTTGTCCTATATCCACTCTTCTGTGATGTTACATCATGTCAGAAATTTTGGAATGGTGGCCTTTTATCCTGACTGAAACTGTTTTTCTTCAAAGAGACAAAGTATGAAATTAGTTCTTTGGGGTACTGATGCTCGAAGTAGAAAATATTTCCAGGCTCACACAACTGTGAGACAATTCTCCACTTTCAAGGTAGAATACCTCTCGCCTGAGAGTCTCTCTCCATCACTTGTTGTTAGGGTTTGTTTAATATGATCAAGACATAAAGGCTAAACAACTCTGGACTCAGGTGAAAAGCCTGACACCAGCGTTGCTTCAGTAAGTGAAGAAATATCTCTAATTTCCTTCAGATTTCCACTGCCAGATTTATTATATTGTTTATCCATGATTTTTCCGACTTGAGGGGAACAATCAGGATTAAACAACACTCTGATTCTCTTCCTCCGATTAGCACCTTAGACATCCTTGATGTCAGAGGGTACATGTATACATCAAAGCCTTTAAAATCAATGGAATGAGTGTCAACTGCCGTGGCTTTTGAATCCAGGGCTGATGAAACAAAGATTGGAAGATTTGCATTCCACCTTGTTGCAATGAAATCCACTAGCGGTCAATTTGCGTATGTAACGGAATAACAAAGGATAAAGTGACCATTCTGTTTGGTTTGGTTGATTATTGCATTATATTGGCTAAGCTAATACAGTTTAATCTGCCTAGAATATGATGAATTAAACATTGAATTTGCACTGATTATATCATCTACAATATTCCAACCAAGAATGTAGAGGTATGGTATTTGCTTCCCACGTGCCTTGAGATATAACTTACCACAGCGGTGTTGTTGGATACAATAAGACTGCCCTTTCCATAAATGGAGTCGTTGGATACAATGCGAATGCCCTATCCAAAAATGGAGTTGATGGATACAGTGAGAGCGCCCTTTCCAGTAAGTTTATTATCCTTCCAGTAAGACTTTCATTTCATGGATATTGATATGCAATAGGCAATTCTGAGTGGGCCACTCTCCATTGATGGAAGGTGATTTGCACCCCACACAACTGTGCTCATATCCTTGAACAATATTCAACTATAGATGTTGTACCTTCAACGGAACACTGACATAAGCCAAGTGAGGTTTTCCTTTTTCTGAGATGGAACAGCGTGTGTATTAATACTAGCAATATTTGTTTCAGTGAGTAAAGATTTGGCCTCCAATGAGACAATTTGTAATGGCTTCATAAATATGCATCCTGGGACTATAAGATCCACAGCGCCTATGAGTAAACCTACTAGGCTCATGAACTTTTGGCTGAGAGACTGTGAAAGAACTGGTTTTCAACTTGCATTCCGGATTGTGATAAATGTAGTTGATATGACATGGGATTTATCTTTGCCGACTAGGAATCTAAAGATGAGGAGGTGTGTAACACGGGTTTTGATATTTTGATTCAAAATGTAACTCTCCTTGTGTTTTTAGGTATATCACCCATATAGCTGGATGTCATGGATTCGAAGATTGTCCTGAAGTGAACCGTTACTGTCCATAATACATATGAATACCCTAGGACTAATGTCGAGTTCAAAAGGGAATACGCTGAAGTAGTAAACTGTCTCCCTGAACGTGAACAGCAGAAACCTCCTGGAAGATTTGGGAATTGAGACAAGTAGATACCATGTAGGTACAGAACTAGGCTTCCAGACCTACAGTGATAGTTGTTTCCCTATCGGTGGCACCTAAACCCATTTGTAACTATGGTATGCATATGAAATGATTGAGACTACTATGGTCTATGCCAGGACGAATATTGATATTAGCCTTTGGGACTCTGAATAGCTTTGAACACAAACCTGGTGATTTTACTTTATGAATGATCTCTATCACCCTTTTCAAAGATTGTTAATTTTTAACTGAAGGATGTCTACGTTGAACGGGTCCTTGTTGAGGTCTATAGCTACAGGAACCCTGAAGAATGGAAAAGAGGAATTGAACGTCATACTGAACCCTCTGAAACCACTTGCCATGTCCAATGATCATCATGACAACTTGGGAGACCCCGAGTGGCCGAGTGGTCTAAAGCGCTCACCGTTCCGGATCACTGCCATCTCACCTCCGTCTGCGTGGGTTCGAGTCCAAGGCTCGGCTAGCGTGGGTACGTGGGAAAGCCTGCCAATAGCTTCTCGTGGGTCGGTGGTTCTTCCATGGGTTTTCCAGGGTTCTTCCTCCACCAGGTATACTGGCCGCCATGTATAGCCTATCTTGTGCTGAAAAATGGCGTTAGAACCCTAGAACAACAACAGCAACATCATGGCAAATTATTTCCCACCTGGGTATTAAAACTGTCGTGGTGCACAAGAAAGTTCTACTTTTAAAATAGATAGAATTTGTCTTGAAAGAAATGGAGCAACTGTAAATCCTTCTATACCTCCTATAAAATTAATTAAACTCAGTCCACAATGTCCGTACCAATGATGTTGGGCCTATAATATGTGCAACCTGATCGAAAGGTACCATCAGTAAAGTTTACTCACAAAGACTATGCTCCGTTTCTAAAACTTGTCCGTCTTAATTGAATCTAAACAGGTATTTTTGATTAAACAAAAAAACTTGCAAATTGTGAAAAGTTTGCAGAACACTAAGATTGTAACCACATCCAAGAGCTGCATTGTTTTGAATAAACTAATACAAAGTATTCATACTTTAGCTTTATACATGTGCTCGAGATTACTGTTTGGTATATATTCATCCAGCAAAATCTTTATTTCTTCTTTTATTTTTGCTTTGTACAGCATTGTAACTCGTTTATGTCTGAAAGATACTACTGAAATCTCGGTGTTAATAATCGAATATGAAATTTGCCATTAGTGACACTTTTTATTAGAAAATGTTTTTACTTTATAATATTTCTTATATAAGTTTTTATTCTTCTAAAATGGCATTAAATATAATGGGATATAACTGGCATCATCTTGTACTCTGTGAATAATGTACACTGATATCGTCAAGAAATATCTCAATATACTTACAACTAAATCCTTGTTGTTCCCTACTATAAACTTCATTGGTTTGTCTGCATTCTCACATGCATCATCCATCCAGCGAATCAAGTTGGTTATGGTGCTCTCGTCAGAAAAGTCAAACACAACCATCACAACTAGTAAGAGAGAACAAGTTCTGTTCATGTAAATGGTCAAACTTAACGATCACCACTAGGCAGACAGAAAATGTAAGTTAATGTAAAACGGTCAAACACAACTATTACATTTAGTGAGACAGAAAAGTCTCTTTAACGTGAAAGGTCAAACACAACGATCACATTTAGTGAGACAGAAAAGTCTCTTTAACGTGAAAGGTCAAACACAACGATTACATTTAGTGAGACAGAAAAGTCTCTTTAACGTGAAAGGTCAAACACAACGATCACAGCTAGAGAGATACAAAATTCAGTTTCATATAAATGACCAACTGAAGTAACATTTCAATGTCGGCTTGTACATAATACTGTTGAACAAATATATTGTAGTTTTCTTTACATATTCTAACATTATTTGACCTGTTTTCATTGTTCGAATAATACTGCATTCTTGATTGACAATACTCTGTAATAGCAAACTCTGACATTTAATAAAAGTTCAGTTCACATTTAAGTAATTATAAAAATAATTATAGCTTTTTTCCCACTAGTGTTTTGGTATGTAAAAGAAACAAAATCGCAAACATGTATTGTGACAATAGAACTGTATATGCATACATACGAAGTATGTACTATATATCTTCCAAAGAAACATAAATGTTCTCTCACCCCCTTTCAGTCTACTTTTATCACAGTGCCATTCGAAAAATATTATACAGATATAGAAAGAAATACCTAAACCTTGTCCGTTTTAGAATTGCAAGACATTTTTTACGCTTTTTGGATAAAAGTAGTTTTGCAATACTGAAAAGAATTCTTTCTCCCACATATAAAATTACAAACTTTTCCAGGCCTTAAAATAGTGCCAATAGAGGAAAAAGAGCACTGCTTTCTGCTAAAACTTTGTGACTTTATTATACTTTGGTGTTATAATGTACGTTGTGGTTTTCAACAGGGATATGTTCTTGGACCTGTTCTCTTCATCCTATACACGCAGCGCTATCGATGTCATAGATCATCATCCAGTGTCTCACCAATTGTACGCTGATGACACCCACATATAAAAATCTAGCCACCCAACTGAAGTTGATGCTACCATCCAAGGTGCAGAGAGGTGCATTTCTGATGTGAAATCATGGATGACATGTAACAAGCTACATACGAATGATGATAAAACTGAAGCCATTCTGATGACAACATTCTGATCACAACACAAAGACTTTCTCCTTTACGTCCCTTACCTCAAAAAATAAATATCAGTAATACCAACATTAAATTCACACAGTACAAAACCTAGGTTTTACTCTGGACAGTACTCTCACATTGCACCAACATGTCATGAACATATGCAAGGCTGCATATCTTGAGCCGAGACGCATCATCTCCATTCGCAAATATCTTTCAGCTGATGCCACTAAAACAAATGTGTATTCATTAGTACTTTCAAGACTGGACTATTGTCACTCAATTATGTCTGTTTATTCTCAATATCTACTCCAGAAATTTCAGAAAGTTCAAAACACAGCTGCTAGGATCATACCTAGAGTACCATGATTGGAGCACACATGATTGCTGTTCTGTACCCTACACTTGCTATCCATTCAATCAAGAATCAAACACAAAATTTGTTCTCTGTGCTACGTTTCACTGACGGACTCCAGTCCAACATAACTATCCGACCTCACCCATGTGTACACACCAGCAAGATACCTACGCTCCTCTTCTGACAATCATATACTCATTATTCCCACTACGAAAACGAAGTCATATGGACAACGTTCTTTTGCATAGCAGGGCCCAGCAACGTGAAATAAATTGAGAACTGAACTTAGACACAAAGACACAGTGATCCGATTCAAGAGTTTTTTCAAACTCAATTATTTCGACTGCAAGAACAAACTTAAAGACCTAATAATGTTTCCTACTTTAAATATTTCAGTATGTTGTTTATGTTTTCTAATTTCATGGCGTTTGTTTTTTTGTAATCATATTATTATATATGTTTTTATGTTATAGGTGTTGTCTAATGTTGTAAAGCGCTTAGAGCTTCTAAAGATTAGGCACTATACAAAGTCATTATTATTATTATTATTAATCACAGATTTGCACATCTACACCTTCCACGTGAAACTAAAATTCAATCAATAATCCAAATAGACCCATATGGAGATAATAATAATGATATCTGAGTAATGTGTTTGGTCTAAATGATCAATAAAGATTAGAATATCTCATTTGCCTTAACAGTGTATGATCCTTAAACCTTGAGTATCATTACTCAGACACACATTTCACCCATATGAATATTAGCTATTGCTGGAAACTGAATACAGTTTCATAATCAGTTATCACTTGCTGCGAACTGATTAAATGACTGACAGTTTATAAATAATTAATTTTTCCAAACTGATCCGTTAAACCCTAGACTATTTCTAAACATGTCATATGCCCAAAAGATTGGAAATTGCATTTAATTAAATCTGACTAAAATAAATAAAGGAAATCAAAAAAGTACCAAATGGTCAATTTCTCTCAAAACGATGATGTTCAATTAAATGAATTATTCATAGCAGCACTGTTATTATTATTATTGATAATGATTCTAATTGTTACTTTAGGTATCAAAATGTAAACAAAACATAAGCATAATTAAAATGAACTACTGATTCATATGGGTTTATACTCCAAGGCAGCAGCGTCCCAATAGTCATCATACCAACTCTAATATATATATATATATATATATATATATATATATATATATATATATATATATATATATATATATATATATATATATATATATATATATATATATATATATATATATATATATTCTTCATAGTTAAAACAATTTGGCCAGAAAATATTTGCAAATGTGTAATTCAGTTTTTATGTATTTGTCCTTTGACCTTATTGCCGTGTCCTCGTTGAGTGGGAGTAATGGAACACCCCAATCTTACAGATAGTTACAAGAACTTCACCAACCGGTTTAGTAGGAGATATGTTAACAGACAAATGGATGCATGCACAGGTTGACATATGAAGGGGACAATAATATCCCAAATCACACCATGGGGTTAATATAACCTGGTGGGAGAAATATAGTTTACTATGACTTAGTTTTAGCACCGCCTCTTATTCAAGCCTTTGTAGAATTAAGTTCCATTTCAGCAGCATGAACTCTTAAAGGAACGATGATAAATGCAAAACTTTATAAGATGAGTATGAAAGTGATTCATGTGACCCAGTGTTCTTAGGAATGAGGTGGAAATGAACATATTTCCTTAATATAAATGCACACACACACACACACACACACACACACATATATATATATATAGATATATATATATATATACTCAATTTCTTCATTTTCATAGTTCTATTTTATAATTTAGTATATAGGTTCCATGCACAAGCTTAGTCAATTATGAAATAGCTTTGTGTATTTGGTGAATTACCTAAAATAACACACGATCCTTAAAGATATCAGAAACTAAAAGGATACTAATATTGAGAACATTTATGCAAATGAATAAGGGGCTGTTACAATTGCTAGATATTTTCTGACTCAAGATGATATGTTAATCTAGTTCTCACTCAAGCTGACATGTTAATCTAGTTCTCACTCAAGCTGACATGTTAATCTAGTTCTCACTCAAGCTGACATGTTAATCTAGTTCTCACTCAAGATGATATGTTAATCTAGTTCTCACTCAAGCTGACATGTTAATCTAGTTCTCACTCAAGATGATATGTTAATCTAGTTCTCACTCAAGCTGACATGCTAATCTAGTTCTCACTCAAGATCATATGTTAATCTAGTTCTCACTCAAGCTGACATGTTAATCTAGTTCTCACTCAAGCTGATATGTTAATCTAGTTCTCACTCAAGCTGACATGTTAAGCTCACTCTCACTGACAATAACCTGCTATACTTAAGTGAAGTACAGACATAAGACTAGAATTTATGTCTATAATAAAAGAATAATGAATGCTAGTGAAGACAGTAAAAGGAACAAAAAATAGCCTAAAACTTATATTCAATCCAAGCTTCATTCTTCAGATTGTTTAAGAACTCCTCACTCAATCATTGAATGTTTTACCTCCCGTAGACCTTTTTCTACTGCACACATTTCTTTTAATTTGATATGTTGTTAATATAAATATTTCAAACTACTGATAATTTTAATTTAAGTAAGCATCTTCGAAGTTATACCTGAAAATTATTTCCGAAAAAATATTACTAAATATCACCGCGAAAAAGCCCTGTTACCTAAACATCAATTAATGAATTCAAAGGTTATAATGCAAAATTGAAGAAACAACAATAACAATGAAACAAATCATGCAAATATTCTGTGACAACACATCGTAATAAAGCGAAGCATGCAAACGTTATGTGACGATAGCTAACTATACAAAAAAGCACGCAAAAAGTATGCAAGAATATGTAGCAATAAAGAAAGCATAGCATACGTCATGCATCGCCCAGTTCATATAAGAATACAATAGCTCTTGGATACCACTGGCCCCTCTGAAATAGGCTATGGCTATTTCTATGACTTTAACGGTCATCTCTAACAGGACCCATGCAAGATAGAGAAAGGATTAAATGAGTAATTATCTGTGTTGTAAAAGGAAACTGTTACTATATTACCCTCTGAAACGTTTAAACCCGAATAGGACCTGCAAACGTTTGATCCAGCTGTAATATGGAGTTATTGGGTGTGTCATTCTATGGATTTTATGATTCCTGTATGCAAACCTTTAATTCAAGATAGCCTGAAAATGACCCTATCTATAAAAATAAAGGCTGTTAGTCAAAATGGTATTTTCCCATCATGTGGAATACCAACCAAATGTAAATGAAATCACAGTATTGCAAATCTCCAGTTGTTATATCAAGATTTTGTCCAATTCATCTACAACTGTTCTGATTGACTAACCAATACAGACACCATCCTGCACATGGCGCTTTTCAAACTGTAAAAACAAGAACTAATGCCAGAGGTAGCAAGCAATATCACAAAACAAGACATTTAATTTTCTTTGCCTGCCTTCTCTACTATAAAACTTAACATAAACAAAACATTTAACACTGGTAAATATACGAACATTAACACTAACCTTAATCTAGGCTGTGGATGGATTGCTACTGGCAACATGACTGCTATATCAAGATTCCACAAAGACTGGCTAGGCGAAAAATGACAAGGGGATACAAAATAAAACTTATATAGAAGACTTGATCCTCTGTTGTCTTTTTATCTTTAATTCTTGTAATTTTACACTTCATGATACTGTACTTCCCATGGCACTGGTTCACCATCGAGAAACAACATTTTAGTAATATGGTATGCATGGAGTATAGACTAAAGTTCAATTGGTATGCAAGGTGTATAGACGAAGTTAATTTCGGTCTTGAGCAGAATAAACAGTCAAGATGGCGGAAGATTGATGAGGCAATTTTGAATACATCCATTGTTTGCTGTTTTCTGACCAACCCATCATAAATGCCGTGTCTGACATTTAATTCCAATGGTTTAAGGTAACATTTTATTTTATAACTACTGATGTAAAATGTTTATATTTTCCAAATGTATGCATCAGAATAAAAATTAAATCTATCATTAGGACAGTATTTATAATATACACACACAAACACACATAAGACTGAAAGTGTATATGCAATTTTCTCAAAATTAGGAGATATCTCTATAATTACCTATCTGATAAAGTTAAATATTTTAGAAGACACAACCTCGTGCCATGATACAAATGCAAAAAAGTCTCGTGAAAATTGCTTAGATGGTTCTGGAAATAATTAAGTAAACAGATGGTGATAATACTTACAATATTGATCAGAAAGACTCCATTTTAACAGTTCTCAGTGTCTAAAGCATAGCAAATTTAATGCGAGTATCCCAAAGGGTTCAGGGCATACAAAGTATGCAAATGCGTGATGGACAGATGGACAATCCGACCCATGTGTACATCCTAACTTCATTTGCAGAGGGTCTGACATACCTTCATGCTACCGTGCACAGCGTTAGTTTAACTTAAATTCTGTTCAGATATTTTGTGCGAGATATCTATAAAATATTTTTCTAATTTTGGCAATGGTGGCCATAACTGATGTCAATGAGCCATTATATCTATATTCTTAACAAAATTCTTTCTTTCATATTTGGTTTGTCATCAGTTTTTAAGTGATTTAAAGATAGTGTAATCTTCAGCAATATAAAGAGCATTCGTGTCAGAATGGTGTCAAAATGGTGTCACATTTGGTTTGTCAGCAATTTTTGAGAAGTCATTTAAAGATCAAGTTATTTTGATAAACGTGGCAATATGCTGTCAGAAAGAAATTATTTGTATAACTCTGAAATGCCTTTATGTTAGCAATTGGTTATATGTGGTCAAATTATGTTAAGTGCTTCTTCCAAAGTCGGTTAAAGCTTTCCTTATTTTGGTAACAGCATCCTAAGTAAGATAATGTCATATAAACAGACATGAAAATGATTTGAGGTAAACCTAAAAAATGTGCGAGAATCAAGGGTTGAATTATGTATGTGCAATAGCATGTGTGATGTTTATAAATGCAAGGTCACTAGACATGCAGATCATACAGGCATAAGCCAGGGCTTTGCATAGGCTCATATGAGTCCTGTGGACACTAAGTGAATTTCGTCTCTCAAAACTCACCATTTGCCCCACGACAGTAGGAGGCCATTATGCATTTAAATCTCTCCTGGCCTGCGGTATCCCAACTGACAACAGACAAAATGAATATTGTGTATGACTTCTGCAAAATATGAGACTTTAAAACTACAAACATATAGATACATCCACCCTCCCAAATATATGATTTGCTTTTACATATTCTCACACATTCCCCATACGGTAATTACCCAGATATTGCAATCTAACAATCTATAACGTATAGTATATGTTCCCGTTGCTATGACTACATGTTTTAAGTTTTGTCATGAAATGAGAAAAAAAAAAATGCAAAATGACAATACAATTTTGCACGTTGGACTTTTTATGACTTCCCACTGATGCCATAGGATAGACCCCAAAACTATACCACCTTGGCAGGCAGGTAGCACAAGATTAACGTATGTACCAAGTGAACATTTACCTGGATATTGTGGAAATAGTTATGGATAAAACGACTGATAAATCAACAGATGGATGGTATCACATTATTAGCCATGGACATGCCGAGATCAACACGGTGGTACCTTGCAATACCAATCTTATCATTATACATTCATGGTATAATAAAACAGACTTTGAACTCCAAGTGATATGTAAGTGATCTATTTATCTGAGCTCCAATTGACCTGTAATAGATTTCGTTGTCTGAATTCCAAATGATTTGGTACAGATCTGTTTGCCTAAGCTCCAAAATGTTGTGTACATACTAAAAATGTTTGTAGAAATGCACAAAGAATTAATCTGCAAGTGCCAAAATTCTGGTATTTGGTTCACATTTCTATTAAATATGTCAAATAATGTCGGAATAATGAACTAGAGCCATTTTACACTACTTATTAAACATATAAGTTATAATCCTAATAATCCTCTAATCCTACTAATATATTTAAAATATAATAAGCGATTCAAGTACCTGAACTTCAATCTTCTGATAATCTGGTTTACCCGAACCAATGCTATGTCAATTTAGACCTTAATAATCTGACAACTTTGTTTTTGAGAACCGATGTCCATCTGATCCTCAGTTATCTGACCATTTGATTAATCAGAACCAATGCCTGCTCCATCTTAACGCTGCTGGCAGTATAAAATTCAAACTGAAGTATCTTGACCTTTTAAATCATTTGTATGCCTTTTGACATGCCCTAATCATTGCAGGAGTCGAAAATGTTCTAGTTTATTGCCTTGTCACAGAGTAAATAATTCACATTTTGGCTGAGTAGATTCGTACGGTTTATGGGTTCAATTAAAACTGCAGTTAGCTACAAACGTTTTTTTTTTTTTATACTGCATATAATCACAAGCGAAATACTGGTTGTACACTTTGATTAATAAAACCAGAACAAAAACAATTAGCATGCAAACCAATTTTATTGGGAGGGTGTTTTGTGAGACACAAGTCCAATTTGAGACCTGTACATAAAGTTTAAGGACATTTTAACCACTACGTTGATATTCTACTGGATATTAAATATTGTTCCGTATGAATAATATAAAAAATAATGTTACCTTTAAATGTGACAAACAAAACGATAATTAAAAATGTCCAGAGTACCAGCTTCTTTATACTGAGTTTTGATTGCTTCCTAAAACTGTCTAAACAGAAACAATTAAAATCATCTTCTGAATCTATTGTATATAAAATATATACAGAACGTGTGCAAATATATTCCCGGTCAAATGTTCCATACTTTTTAACTACTTACATCTGCAGTGTAAATGGGCATGACATTACACTAAACTTCTCCACCTCAAAGTCAACACCAACTGTAGCTTTGTAGTCTTTTTCAAATGCCAGATGACAAAATCTGAAATACGGATTTATTTTGAATGAAACCACAAATGTCCTGAGTGCAGGTTTGAACATGTGATATCATTTGAGTGCAACCTGGAACGTGTGATATTCCATGATTTTAACGTTAAACCTGTGATATTCTGTGACAGGAACTATTAACATGTTATTACGGCTTTGAATATCTACTATTCTCTTATTGCAACTTGGAATGCGTGATATTATGTTATTGCAACTTGGAATATATGATATTCTGTGATTTCAACTTGGGATAAGTGATATTCTTGGACTGCAACTTGGAACATATAATAATCTGTGATTTCAACTTGGAGCATATGCTATTCTGTTACTTCAACTTGGAACATGTGATGTTCAGTGACTGCAACTTTCTACATGTGTTATTCTGTGATTGTATTTTTTGGTTTTTGGCTAATATCGGACAAGAAATTACTTTCAAGGTCAGTGTATTTCTTTTAAAAATTCATCAAAGGAATTGAAAATGGCTTAGTTGTATCCAAAATGACTAATGTCTAATCCGGTAATATAAACAAAAGTTTTTTCAATGCAAGACAATAAAATTAAATGTCAATACATTTTGATTGGCACAAAAAATATAGATTATTTTAGAATACAGTACGATACCATGCAATTGGTTTACTACACATTACAATACCACACCATACAATTCAAGACAAATTCAATACAAAACACTAAAACACAATCTAGCACAGTCCAGAGAGAGAGAGGGATATAAAGAGAGAGTATAGAGCCAATGGTTGTAATAGTCAACAGACATCTGTACGTTTGTGTATACAGAGTTTTTTAGAAACATTTGCCTATACTTAGACAGAAGTATTGGTTCTCACTGTTCCCAAATTTTCATTAATTTTTTTTATTTTCACTAGTGTATCTTCCTTTAATAACCCTGTTTGTTCCTCAGAAATTATATCTTGTAGTAATGACTTTATTCTGTTGGCAATACATCCGGATGCTAATTTGTGGAGTTCACTTAGTTATATAGTACTGATATAGGGCGCACGTTTTGTAAAACTTATTTTGGTTTATCTGACTTAGGTATGCAAGTCAAAATTCTTGGCCACAAGAGCAATTGAAAAAGATCCAGTGTCATATGTTTCATTAATTGTTCTGACTACAAAATTCTCCATTATAAATCTAGACGATTTTTAAAAATTTTGCCATGAAACCATGTAGTCCAGGACTTTTGTTATTTTACATATTACTAATACAAACTAAAGCCTCTCTCTGGCGGTAATTTTTCCCTCTAATTTTAAAAAATTATCTTGATCTCACTAATGGATGTTAAAATTTTGAAGAGCGTTTAAATTTTGTCCTCTATTTCACTCTATTCTTTATATAGGTTTTCATAAACATTATCCACTTTTTACGAATATCGAATTGATTTGTTATAATTTCAATTTAATTCCTAATTATTTTTGTCACATACTTTCTACTTTCCTGGTGACAAATATAAGTACACAAGATTAAACAGTCTATGTGGCTTTTATTCAAGACAGATTATATATTATATATAGGTTTGTTAGAACGGCAAACAACATAGACCATGATCTGCCTTCATATTGCGCACTACCAGACCAAGGTCTGTGTTGCTTGTTCTACTGAATAGTTCTAACACACTACACACACCCAGATCTGCCAGCATATTATGTTATCACAGATATGTGTCGTTGTAGTTTGCAGTTGGATCAGACCTATAATTATGTGTTGCATCTTTTGTATAGGAAAATATTGACAAGGTTTATGGAGCTATAATGCACGACGTTACGTTTCCTATACTAATGTAGTAACCTTTTAACATACACTCATTTTAGTTTACTACCCAAGACTAAATAATTAAAGAACACTATCAGCAGCAATGTATATGAATTTCTGCTATATTCCAAAGTTAATAGACAAGCATAGTTCAACAAATTCACAGTAATGATATTGATATGCACATAGCACTGCCCATCATCATTTTATTTTAGTGTAATACATGATGCCCAGTCATCCGTTTAAAAAGAAATCTTATTTTGGTCTACATGAATTTGAAATTTGAAGTCAAATTGTTGATGACTGCACCTTGAAAGAATTTTTCCAATTGGTCTGGATGGACAAAAGTTTGTTTTTCTATCGATCTAAATAAATTCTGATCTTATAGTTGTGATGGACAGAGTTAAAAGCTGAGTCAATTTCGTATGGTGTTTATTTAGCTGGAGGTAATGTCCTTGTGTTTCTGTTCTGTCATAGATATGTGGCACCATGTACCACCCAGTCACATTATCCTGACACCAGGTGGACAAGTAGTAACACTAACCTCTTAATGCTGAGCGCCGAGCGAGGCAATTGCTAGTACCATTTTTATGTCTTTGGTATGAGTCGGCCGGGGTTAAAACCCGCGAACTTTCACATTAGGGAAGGACACTCTAACCACGTATTCCACCTGAGCCCTCTAGGACAATTTGGTACATGGATAAATCATAGGAACTCGTGTAAATCCAATTATCAGATTTAACTAAGAAAGTAAATGTTGAGTAAATTTAAGAAGCGAACAGAAAACTTTAATTATTGCCATTATTGTTTTTATCCACAGATGATACATTGTTATGCCCAATTACATGCATGTTCTTTGTTGAAGGTAACAACATAAATTTACATCACCGGTATGACTTGTATTATAAAATCCAAAACCTTTTTCGAAAAAGTAAAATAGAAAAACTGCAAATAGCTGGGGTATGACAGCCCATTATGCCAGCGGAATTAAGGCTTCTTCATTGTCTTCGCTTATTAGCTACGAGGCGTTTGCTTTTATGTTGAAATTCACCTTCATCAGTTGCATTGCTTTCGAATTAAGCGTTTGGACTGACTTGTAAAATGAGATAACTCTTATGGAGACTGGATAGTCTTTGGCCTTACTCTGCATTTCTATGTTATTCTTATGGACTCCAGGAAGCACGGTTCATAGTCTGGAACATTCAGTGTGCAAATAGGTATTAATATGTCTCGTAAATATGTGTTTAAATGATCAGAATAATATGTGCAATACTGCGTGTCTCACATTTGCTAAAGACATTGAAGATATCACGTTCATTCGTTTGTATGGTTGATTGTTTTTGTGTGTTTCAGTGAACTCATCCACATCGTCAGCTTAATCATCTCTACCTTCATCGTGACCAATTTGTTTAGATAATCTACAGACAAATCTAATAACTTAAAACATCTCAAGCTATATAGGCTGCTACACGAGTATACAAAGTTTCCAGAATAAAATTGACGAGCTTATTCCAAAACAGTAACAAGGTCGCTGAAAATTCGCGAGCCAGCAAGATCGTTGTATAGGACTTGGAATTCTGAATTATAACGATTACGAAGTCGTGGCGAGCTTGCACCAAGCTTCAACGCCCGAGATCAAAGCGAGTCTATAAGCTCTTGACGGGATTTCAACCAGCTAGTAATAAGCTAACTAAATAATTGCACACTTGAGCTCCCAGCAAGCTTGTATTGAGAATAAAAGCTCGCTCCCCGCTCAACCGGCTAGTAGCAAAATCACTAAAGTTTTGCTTGCGCGAGCTCGCTAAAGCTTGACATGAGTATAAAAGCTCGTGATGCATTGTCAACCAGCTAGAATCACGCTCTCTAAATCTTTGATGCCCAAGCTAACAGTATGCATACAAAAGGCTATTCAATACATCTAAATAGTTCTGTAATCCTTAACGGTGCTCACATTTTTATATATCTTACATATTGTTCCAGTTCTAGAAATATGTGAATGGACACGTTTTTTTAACCAACAATCTGTATTTATAACAATAACTGTCATAAATAGAAAATGAGACTTTATTTCCAATTTTTAGGACAATTCCTTTATATTTAGTGACCTGAGCAAAAAAATGATTCTGCTGCTTCTAATGTTATAGCCAGAGTGAGTAATATTTTTCCTTACAGAAAACAAGAATATAAAACCCTTTCCTTACCGCTGGTCACAATTAGCATTGCCTGGTAAAAATGTTCAACTTCGTAGAATTGCCCATTCTAAGTTGTCAAACAAAAACAATATTGTATAATAAAGAATGTGATAAACATCACCTACAACAGGTAAAATAATGTGGGAATGCCAATGTCCTTGACTTAGATTACAACTATGTTTCACTCAAAACAACATGGCTATGTTGTTTACAAAATGTCTCTGGTCAGGAACAACATGAACGTGATTTTGGACAAGAATAACTACAAAATACAATATTACATAACCCATAATGATGGAGAAAAAACTAATACAAATTAAGTGTACATCACAGTATGAACTCGTTGCATGTAAGAAACACGCCATCTTCCTTAATTATGTAATAAATGAAGATTATCAACTTTTCATATCATTTTTTATGTATCTTGATGTATTTATTATACCCTAGTGGCATTGATAAAATATCTTCAGGGTTTGTGGGAAGAGACACATCAAAATTCCCACCCGGAGAACACTCATCTTTCCAGAACCTGTTCAACGTCTGTGAAACTACGTAGAGTCCTTCTTTTTTTGAAACAAAACATTATCCCATCCAAACTCTTCAAGCATGTCCATAATAAAAAGTTTATATGGTGAATGATGATAGTGGATCAAATAATATTTTCCACGTTACCCTAAGTGCATGACAAAAAGATTGAACATGCGGCATCATTAGCCCACCATCCTAATAATAACTAACTAAAATATTCCTTTTCAATTTGTCACATTCACCACTACATAAGACGTTAAACAAGACTGTTAGAATATGCAGTAAGATTTCTATTCGAGGGTAAGAAAGTACTATGAAACAGAGAATGAGTGTATGCAAAGCTAACGATTTCGTCACTGTGATTAAAATACAAATTAAAAGTAACTGATTCAATTCTCTCTGCATACTTACTACAGTAATATTGCTTTGCTCAAATTAAATTTAATTACAAGAAGTGTAAAACAACTAGAGCTATTCATGCAATATGTTTGCCGTTCTTAATTCTTCCCTACAACCCCTCTTTTGCACCAAGCGATATGAACTAGGTTTTGTCAAACTATCTGTCTTTCATTGGCATTGAAAACATTTGGGAATAGTAAGTCAGAACATGGTCATTTATACCTATCACTACCTCACGATTCTATAGAGGAATCTGTACCCCTTCACCTAATTCTACATGTCTCGACTGGTCAATAAAGAATTTGATATTGCTGAAGCTGCATCTGCTTAAAACGTTTGCACAAAGATGATTTAGGAGCGTAGGTAAGGCACAAGTGTTATTTGTTCCTCAAATCCTGAGATGCCATGAAGGGATAAAGCCTCTGACGCAGCGTAGACAATAGTAGATTCTTGCTTTGGTACATCATCCCTACTGAGACAAACACATGTCGTGACAACTTAGCTGTAGCCTTCAGCAAACAATGAAGCATTGAGGGATTCATTGATCCCTCCTTCGAAAAACCGAGCAATCGGCATGCAAAGCAATAGTGGCGAATGTATGGGCTCAAGGCCTACACTGTCTCAAAGGCTTTAACCAGGAAACAAACCCAGATCCCATTAGAACTCACTCTAGCAAGGCCACGTCATGCATGAGGGAGGCTTTAGTGGCCAAGGCAGCAAGCAAATGGATTTTATTGTTGGATGCCAAAATGTGGAAGCTCTTTCTCTGAATATTCAAGAACCATTGCTGAATGTGGGAAGAACACAATGTCTTCCTACATTCCAAGCTATAGGTTACATTTACCCAAGCATCTGTTTAATTAAAGGAGATAAACAATACTAATTCACTGCTTTACAAACTATCCTTGCAAGGTGCAAAAACTATTTTGGTCCACTGGAAATTACAGGACAAGTGTTGAATGTGGTAGCATCAGAAGGTTTGGACATAACGCGGTCCTCTTGAGTCTCTGCAAACTAAAGGGAATCTTACTATATTCCAGGCCTGAAGGATATGGGCACAAGGGAAGGGAAAGGGTATGTAAAATAAACAAAGACGAGGGGGTAAAGAAAACTGCAGGCATCTGTCTCCTTCAAAATCATGCCTAACACGTGTGAGGAAGTTGGGGACACTAACGGATGGGGAAGGACTATCACCTATATCATCATCGTAAGCTCATTCTTAAGATGAAGAAGGACATCATCTCTTATCGCCCCTCTGCAGACTCACTTTCCAGGAAATGGTGTAGCGATATACCATGTTTAAAATCAAGGGAATATAGTGAAAGTGGATATGCCACTACGATCCTTCACTGGTTTGGCATGTACCACTCCGGATTCCTAGTGGTTAGAGCATCCGTCTCGAAAGCAGGAGGTCAAGGATTCAAATCCCTGCCGAGTCATACCAAAGACTTTAAAAATAATAACAGCTGCCTCGCTAGGCGCTCAGCATTAAGAGGTAAGTGTTAGGACTGGTAGGTCCGGTGTCAGGATAATATGACTTGGTGGGACACCATTCTACATGTCTGCTGCAAGATGCCCCAGTGCTAGACATCACTATAAGCTGACACACTGCAGATATCGTAGCGATATGACTAAAACATTGTTAAAGCTACTTTAAAAATCCTGATCGCACACACACAGTTTGACAATTAAAGGCAAACTTGATATCCCAATCAGAATGAACCGGTAGCATAGAAACTGAAGGTTTTGGCCCAAACACGTCCACAGACTTATAATCGAATCCTACTGACCAGTGACTCTTCACCTGACATAGACTGGTCAAGTGATGATGATCTGATGGAATAGGTCTAATCAGATTTGTATATTATTATTATTATTATTATTATTATTATTATTATTACAGCAAAAGTGATACATTTTCTCAGGAAGGTAATATTTGCTCGACACCTTCACTAGGACTTTGCCAAAAGAGGGTGCTGCTCCTCTCTCTCTAGGGTTGGGGAGTTGAGGGATCAGAGTGGTGGTTGCGGGAATATAACTCAATTGTTGTTTCTAATCTTTCCATGGGAGTTACTTAGGAACAATTCCTTTCATGCGCTGAAGACACCGACTTGAGTCTTAGTTTCTTGGGCCTTTTTACAAATCTCAGAACATTCTTGCTCCACCAGGAAATTATTTTTCCCCCGAAAAGGAGAAAAGGTCCAGATCCTTTCATTGACGATGAAGATAACCTTTCTGCCGTTGCTCACACATTTGTCGAATGTTTTCCAAGTGACACACAGCATCAGACCACAATCAATGGGTCGGACATCTGTATGGACTTGCTCATGTCGTCCACATTAGGCGAGTAAGTGTCTCATGGGGCGCTCTTATGCACTTACGCTCCATTCCCGCACATTTTTACATTATGCTCTAAATTAAATATTTATTAGAAAAGCATCAATCCAGAATTGAAAACAGGGTAGGGTATACTTCTCCAACCATCAGTACAATGAAGGCGGATACAATATACAAAACAATGCCTTACCTATTACATAGCAAGGTGCAGAAACAATCCTGATTTACAAAATAATGTAAAAATAACGCTCAATTATAGCAAGGACTATGGAGACAACCACTTGATCAAAACAAATGTGAATGCAGAATCTCATGTATAACATCGAACAAAGAGTCCCTTTAAGAAACTTATGCTATACTGGGTGACAAAACATTCCTGGAATTCATGACAAGACCATTTCCTTTTATCAAGTGTCAAGTGCCGAAACCATCTTTGATGTTCTTCAGCAATGATAAGTTTTCAAGTGAGCTGCTGTGCTGCATATATTTGATGTTAGCCTGGCATTTTTTTTCATTACGGACAGAACATACGTATTTAGAATGTTTTGGTGAAAACCTCATTTTAGGATGATTATCATTTCCTGGGGAGTGGTGATAACACGATTTATAAGACAGCCGCCATGGCAGTCATATTAGATGTGAAACTGGCACCATTAACATTTAGGACCAACAAGGTATCACAAGAAGTATATAGGTTAAAACTGCCTGCTGGCATAGCCATCTATTTGAAAGGGGCAAAATAATAATAATATTTCCAAGTTATCACTCTACTTTCGGGAGTACGAATAACAAGATTTTACAAAATTGCTAACATCAGACCTGAACTATTTCATTCAAGAGCGACTGTACATCACAAGAAGTGTTTTAGTAAAAATCCGGAGTTGATGTGACCACCTTCTATTCTGGAGGAATAACGATATCAAGCTTTTTGAAGGTGACTGGCATATTTCATTTTCGACCAGTTAGAACAAGGAGTGAATGTGTGTGTAAAGTATAATGGCACTCTTCCACATAGTATAGGGGAAATCGCAATAACACACTTGTGCTAACAATTGATTTGAAGACGGATTACAGATGATGGAAAACAGGCCATCCAATAAGCACTTTCCTGGTATGTGAAAAATAGTGCTAAAACTAGGATAGTAGCCCATATGGGCTGTGATGTAGGAGAAAGAATATGATCTTGTTCAGTTCTAGAGCCTTCATTATTTATACCAAAAAAGGAATAATGTAGAACCATGTAGCCTGATTATGGCACTGAGCAACCCAGAAAGGAAAGCAACGCAATAGGAGCATGGAATGTATTACTCGTATTTAAAACCATAAATGTTTGATTTGTTTTCCCAACGAGAAAATTACTAGGGTTATGCTGATGATAATTCTGAATGTTGCTTCTAATAAAGATCAAAACATCGCAGACGCTGGACGACAAAGCTTTCAGGTAAATTTAAGCACGAGGATGGATTTATTTTTTTTATTTTTTTGGGATACACTGTTAATTCATTTCTTTCCATGCTTATTAAGTGTATGGTCCTCCTTCCCCCAGCTTTTCATTAGTACAAACATTCCTGTACTTGGGAATAGGGTCCAATGGTGGTTTCTATAAAACAATTGTGTTTGTTGCTAATTTACATTCATCATTTATAACACTACTGCGCAAATGCCATCAAACATCTTAAATTCAGGTGATTCTAAATTCTACTACCAAAAATTACAAGAATTCTTCAATGTCTTGTCTGTTTACCATATGCATGACTCCAAATCTAAAACTAGGTCATTTGTTCAGAGATGAAATGTCACAATGACCTACCATGTTGTTATAGTGTGATTGGCTCTAAAGTAGTCATTCAGTTTGATGACTACATACGAAATAAACTGAAATTAAGTACATAAAACATGAATCCTCTGAATTAAGATTTTCTTTTTCGTAGGTATCCAATTTTTTAGTTGTGCAAATTATTGTATTATTCTTGATGTTTGTTGTGTATATTTGTTTGCAAAGTCTTACATCCATCATTATGTGTTAAGTTTGTATTTTGGACTTGACCTGGTGAAAAATCAAGTTCACTGTGTTCCTGACTAGATATACTGATGTTTAGAATTTATTTGTCACAAACAAATAATACATAGTTAATATTTCCCTAGGCGTGTGGGTTATATATTACGATCATTATCGATAGAAATTAACATATTTGTTTGGTCTGGGTCTAGGACATTAACATTCCCCATCAAAAGACAAAGCCTACTTGAAGTCTACCTCATTCTCATTATATCTTTAGCAACGGAGTTTATCTTGTAAACAATGTGGAATGTTTTTGAATAGAAATTCCATTACAACATAATATATTTAGAAAATGTTAATTGTGATCTAGGTCAAGCATATGGGATTATCATCTTGTTAACTTGGGAACTTTAGTAAATGCAGTAACAATTCGGTAAAAGAAAATTATAAATCCTTGTACAACTTTAATGAGTGTAATAACATTTCTGTGAAAGAAAATGATAAATTCAGTCATTTATCAGGAACAACGTAACAGTTCTGTTAAAGAAAATTAAAAGTCCCGTTCAGCTTTAATGAATGCAATAACAGTTCTGTGAACGAAAATGAATAAAGTAAATTAAGGGTATTAGACCTTTGGAAACAGTCATCAGTCAACGAACTTCCGAAAACCCGCTGTGCTTTCAATCAGGTACGTTTTGTTAAATAAAACAAAATCCATTACACCAATATAGCTATATATAAAATTCCTGTGTCAAGAGAATATTACCTTAAAACAATATAAATTATTTCATAGACATAGTTTACTGCATGTAGTTTAAGTTTCACATCCAATAGCACAATGATATGTAACTTAATTAGGTTTTTAAGAACTGTGCTACGACGTAAAGTCTGTGAAAGTGGAGTCCAGTTTTCCATTTATCTACCTGTGTATTAGCGACGTTTTTATGGATGGAACATCACCTACTAAGACAGCTTTGCAAAGCCTTAACCTACAATGAAGAAAGAAGGCAAATATGATGCAAATACTGTAATCTTTGTAATATTTATATGTAATATTTTCTTGCACCATTAATCAATAAAATTCATCAATATTTTTTGTTTTTCCCTTTAGTTGTTTAAAGTTAACTGACAAAAATAATAACTTTATCTAAGGACCTTTAATCATGTATTCCTTAACCTGAAAAACATTCACCATAAAAGTGTATATTTACTTAAAGAAAATACGGCAATAAGTCACAAAATTACTCATTTAAATACATCACTGAACAAGTCTAACAAAAAATTTGGTAAATGTTTCTTTCAATTTTTGAAACAAAACAATGTGTATTTACTATTTTCCACTTATGCCATGTAGCAACAGATACTGGTTTATACTCTACTATACATCTGATGTTAGACCAGGCTGAATTCTCCATAATCCATACTATAGACATCAATCATAACCATAAGAATGTTAATTAAACGTTCTTTTCAAATACCTAAGAGATACAAGATCATTTTCAATGTCCAGTGGAAAACGTGGAAATTTGTTTTCTTTAAAAATTTAAACCTTAGCAATATATCAAACTATAGAGCGCCACCTATGATGATGTATGGATTAGCGTCATTTGTTGTATGACTCTGACATGAATGACAAATGATAAAGCTATTTACATGATTTTCAACTTTTAGCAATGGAAGATGTATCGGATGGCAAATCAAGATGATTTTCAACTTTTAGTAATGGAAGATGTATCGGATGGCAAATCAAGATCCTTAATTTAAAAAAAATCTTGAAACCTTCCATGTCATGACGTTTTTTTTTTGTTAAATATGTTCAAATACTGCTATGAGGGTTTTAAAAAGATATTAAATTGAATTTTTATGCTCTAGTACTAGCATAAAACCTATAACAAACCAGTCTTCTGGCATATTTTATTACATTCTGCTCAACATTTTCTGAGAACTGGTCACTAAGATATTTTCAAGTTTTATTGACAATAGTTATCTCTGGATGACAAATTCATTTTTATATTTTGAATAGTAACAGCAACAGCTTACAGCAACAGCATTTGTGGAAATATGACCACTTCATATTTAAATGTATATGACACATGTGGTCAAATTCTATTGTTTTGGTGTTTTTGTTAAAAAATTAACTTAAATATGTTTATATTTTCAGCAATATTTGCCGTATTTATAAGTCAGTCAGCATCATTTGGACACAACTGAAAGCCCTCTTCTTTTTTTTCTCAATATAATCAAATTCTGCCAAGCAATTTTAATGTTCTTTTCCTTCAATTTTGGCAATGGAGATCTATATTTGAAAGTGGATTAACACCATTAGTACATAATGGAATATCCTGAAGGGCAAAGCTTTCTGACAAATTAGGACAAATTCTGCAAAAATGTTTTTGAGACAAAGTCATCGGTTTCGTTGTTTGTTTATACGCTTTCAATAATGGTGACTTTGTTTGGAAAAACTGTGATACCTTTATAACCGAAAGGTTTCTACAGAATTCATTCAAATTCTAAGGAGTAGTTGTTGAGATGCTTAAGAGTTTTCTATATTTAGTAACAGTAACCGTGTTTGATTATAAACTGATATGAACAAATTCATAATGTTCTGTTGTCAGAATGCTAAATAATATTATGTAACTTGATCCAGCAGTTTATAAGCTATTATAAATACGAACTGTGAATATATAACAGATGAGATTGATGAAGGGCCATCAAAAACCTCCCTAAAGAAATTATGACTAGGAGAGCGGAAGTTTAAGGATGATAAAATCTTGGTAATATTCGTTAATTATAATCTAAGAAATTGCTCGCAAAAATAATCCACCAAACTGATCCAGAAATATGTTTTACTTAAACCTAAAACGCCTCTAAATGGCATGAGAAAAATAGTTCAAAAAAGAGAGTAGGTTTTGTTTCTGACAGAGTATTAATAACAATTATGTCTCTGTCTGTCTGTATATCTCTCTCTACATCTTTTAATGTCAAATAATATTTCCATTTATTTTATTTATCCATAACAATGATGAAATATACCCCACTCTTCCTGTTTGGTTTACACTGCAGGCTGTCTTTACTATTGGATGGAAGTCTATTTTCTGATACGGTGTGGCATCAGTAGAGAAAGCCTACAAATATAAAAGTTCCGTCTCATTATCATGATGTAAATCTTGGAATTAGTGTTTAGGAGATGGAGTTAAAAGCTGTTCCGTAAGAACGAAACTACTATTCATGGTTCATACAGATATTTCATCAGGATATGTAATAAATTTACAATGACACTGCAAAGACAGAATTTATTTTCAAGCTCTATAATTCATTGCATCTTAATTTGGTCAGCATGGTGATTGCGATGTGTACAATCCACAAGAGTTCTGATTTGAGATTTGTATTCTTAGGCAAAATCTCTGATACATTTTGGGGGGGAACTAGGTCAGGTGAAGACACTGTATGGGGGATGTAGTACAGTTATTTTATCTACATTTGTTTTGGAGTTACCAGTCTTATTGACCAGAGGTTAAGGACTTGGTAATACAACATTTTCTTTATTAGTTTTGGTGCATTGATCATTTCCAGGAGACTTGAAAACACATTGACCCATGAATAAAATATCAGTTTCTTTTGGAAGAAACCCAATACTTTGTTTATTAGTGGACTCAGTCTCCCATTTATTGCACTCAGGATAATGACGTAATGTGCCCTATTGCGGCTCATTCTATTTTCCTTCATTCACATCCAAATCTATGTATACACACATTTATATTTACTTTTTCTTCTTTTTTTCTCTTCTTCCGTTTTTGTTATCTTCCACTTGTAATTCAAGCTCGTATTTTCTGTATTTATTGGTACGCAAAATTGACCCCGGAAAGGTTATTTGGACGCGCATAAGAATGATCCCAGGTGAATTCGTAAAACCTGTTGTTAATGAATCAATATCTAGCTGCCAGATTTAAAGTCTATTGAACTGCCAAGTCTATTGTAATGTATTGTAATACTATGGAACGTTTTATGATGGATGTTTGCATTTTGTGAAAGTGTGAGTGCCATGCGTATGATAAAGTCAATGTGACACCTACTTTATATATTCCTTGCACAAGAACATTCACATGTACACTTCCTCCTGTTTTATGAATTATAACATAAATAATGTATCGATGAAGTAAAAGAGAGAAGAATGTATATATTATATGCATGCGAGAAACTTATAGTACAAAGACTGATGACAAATATTGGGCTGCGGAATGGGGAAACAATTGTATATTTAGCCAATGTACAAGTAATTACGCTGGAATCTCAATATTCTTTAGAAATACTTTTGAATTTGTGATCTATAGAGAAAGATGTGACGGTCAAGGGAGATTTATTATGTTAGATATTACAATTAGTGGAGATAGAATAACCCTCGTCAATTTGTATGGGTAAAGCAATGATAACCCACGCTTTTATGGAAGTCTAAAGGAGTAAATTTTAGTATTTTAGAAATCATCAATTATAATGGGTTGAGATTGGAATAGTGTTCAAGACCTAGATTTGAATACTTATAATATTGTACATGACAAACATCAATAGTATTGAGCAGCGACCTGAAAAACGAACTGGAATTAATTGACCCCTGGAGAAATTCCAATCGAAACTTAAAGGTATATACCTAGAGGCAAAAATCTCCTTTGAAACAAAAGTAGATTAAATTACTTTCGTGTATCGGATGATATTTGTATGAATACAACTGATGCACATATTTGTACAGGGTATACGACTTATTATTCAACTATAATTTTGAGTGTTGCTTCCTCAAGGTATCTAAGGAGAAAGGACATTGGAAATGTAATGCTCAATTGTTTATAGATAACAAATGACTTGGTCAAACATTGCATATCTGACATTATAAATGAATATTAAGCTTGGGGGAAATAAAGACGACTCTATTCATATTTCTCTTTCCTGTAATGACAAAATATTCTCAATGAATCGCAACATTCTCTTAGAGTAACTATTAATATCAAGCATGATTTTTTCTATTATCTGGACCTAAATGTAACATAGCAAAACCAAATGCTATATGGATTGGAAACAAGAAACGTTATAATGAAAGAATATGTTCCGATATGGAACTATACTGGTCTTCTTCCAAATTTGCTCTACTTCGTATCGAATGTTCACTAGACTTACAGAACATGGCGGACATCAAGTATTGGAAGAAACTAAAAAAGGCAAAGAGAATTCTGGCAATCTGGAGTCAAAGATACCTTTCAATAGTAGGTAAAGTAATTGATGCAAAATCACTTTTTCTGCCCATGTTCTTTCTTCAGCACTTCCTAAGCCATAAGTAAAAATTATTTGAATTACTTTTCATTGATATCCAAACTTCCAAAACCTTGGAAAGGTGCAATCGAAAATCATTTGGCTCACACCATTTTTTTGATAAGCAGGAGGATAAAATAATAACTGCAAAAACAAACTTTATTGAAGATTGTTTGCGAAGATGTTTTAAAAAAGGGAAAGAGGTAACAAACTGCTAAGCAAGAAACGTTGATGCAATTATTATATCAAACTATAAGTAGTGAAAAGTGGTCTAAGAATTATAGCCCGGCGAAACAATGTACTAAGGATACAAAGTTGACCTCATGTAATTTTAAACAAATTCACAGAATAATTGTAACTAATAATTTTTTGAAAATGATTAACATATTAGATGACGACAAATTCTCTTTCTGTAAAAGTGAGAACGCATTTAATGAAAATCTATTCTACCACTGAAATCTTACTTCAAAATTGTGTGAAACTCTTTTACAAACCTTTTTGCACCTTATTGTCCAAATATTGTCCATTCGTCCAAACAAAATATTTTAGGAAATTAACAATTGGACATTTTATGCAAACTATTATTTCTTTTGGCTAAATCTTATATTTAGACTTGCAGATTCAGCATGCAAATTCCATTTATGTTTTTAAGCAAATAGTTCAAGCGCATAAGTACATTGAATAATATGTTGCAAAGGTAAGCAAAAGAGGAGTAATTTCTTCAAAATGCGTCTCAGCGATAAACTTGTTGCCGGCCCAATGCGGAAAACATGAACTAGTACTGTAATATTCATAGTCTATTGCATTTTTCTGGGAAAATAGGAACGAGTCTTTTTTAAGGATATACTGCATGACATTTAGAGTGCAATATATCCATCCGACAAAACGAGTTCATATTTTCCTATACAAATGCAGTAACCTTTTCATTATATTCTCTTTTTCTTATTCTACCTAAGGCTTAATTGCATAAATAAAAATACACTGCAAGAAACAAGGCAACTGAATTTATGCTGCATTCCAAACTAAATACAGAAGCCCAGACTCATGAGCACACAACAACAACATTATTTAAGCGCGCACAACTAAGCCCAGATTAATTTGAACTTAGTCGCGCGATAGACATCACTTTCGAAAGAAAATGACGTCTTGATCTACTTAATATTGAAATATAGAGTCATATTGTAAATGAATGCGCTTTGTAAGGACATTTTCGTTTCGTCTGGAATGAATATATTTTGGATTTTTTGTCGATTCTAACAACTGTTGTGATTGGACTGGATTTATCTGTGCACATCTAGATGAAGTAACATCTGATTTGTGCACCGAGCGAACTGCGTCTTGATTTATCTGTAAGTGTGTTTCTGTTCTGTCATTGGATGTTTGGAATCATAACGGTCGGGGGAAATATTAACAATTTCAATCGTAAATATCAAAATGACAGTGGACTATAATGTTTATTTCATTTTGACAACAGTGAGGAAGATATTATTGCACTTGGTGTTTAGTCGATATTACATTACAATTTCGAAATGTGTAAGCAAGCTTTGGAAGTTGTGACATGACTCATGTAATTTGGATTTGAAGAACTATGAAAGTACATTACGAGGAAATTCAAGATGTAAAACTGTAAGTTTATTTGTGCCATTCTTATTACCGACTAAATAAGATATGTTTATGCCTAACCATTGCATGTTATTTGTAGAGACCAAGCAACTGTATGAACTGTTTGGCATTTATAGCTAGCCTAAATTCGAAAGACTGTATCAAATAAGTCAGCACGGAATATTGCAAAGCAGATGGTATGTGGCAGGCCAAGAAACATTTGCTTTAGTTCATTCATAAACAAAATTAATCGACCAAAAGGTAAAGCGTCTACTACATGAGTGTAGATGATTTGTTTACAAAGTTGTTCCTAATACACTATAGGGCACATATTTCGTGCACGTATGTGCAATATGAAGGTGTGCAATATTATACAGCATCGCACGATTCTGACACTGTAAAGTTACCGGAGACAAGTTTGAGCATATAATAATATCAAGTCGATGTCACGTATACGCTGTTAATTGTGTCAACCTATCTAATTTTTGACAAATGAGATTGCGTGCAAAATGCATTTGTGCATAAAAGTGTGCGTGCATGTATTTCATTTTTGTATATTCTGTATCATACCTAGATTAATTGATGACCATTTCTAGTCTTTCGTCATGTTGTTTCCCCGTTTCCCCAAAAGCAAGAAAAGGGTATTCCTCCATGTCGCTCCAGTGTTTCTGACATCCTTTTCTAAAACAAATTAGGCGCTGAACTGATTCCGAATGGTAGGCGATTTAAACAAAAACCAAGCAAAACGAGTAATGAAAGTTGTAAGGCGGCGTGAATCGTCTGACAGTTATATCAGCCAAAAGCCTGCGTTTGCATCAAGTTTAGTGGAAAAAATCTGCATCCGCTAATTTTGCAATGGATTATTCAACTGACGGTAGTGGGTGGTTCTCTCTTTTAACTGATTCATTCAGTTTATTTAGAGCCATGCAAGTTCCTACCGTACCGTTTAGATTTAGAACAACAGCCATTGCCATGCACCGCTCATCTACTTTTGAACTAATACCCATGTTTCCATTCTATCAAATTCCTCGTCAACGTTATTCAAAAAAGGGATAGTAACATTTCTTGAGGTAGATAAAGCATAAGGTTTGGCCTTTTTCTCCAGAGTTATTTTATATAATAATAACTTTTGTTTTCCCTAGACCTTTAAACAATTGTGAGAATTTCCCGCGACATTCCCTATCTAAATTGATAGATTTATCGTGACATTTGCTTGCATTTTGTAAGCTTTTATCTGAGGCATTTACTGTAGATATATTTACCTGTCCCAAAATGTTGAGAGTCTGAATAGCGGGCATGCCCAGGAGTACCTGATTCAGGCCCTTTACAACACAATATGTCTTGTACACTAAAGGAACTGTTCGATTCCAGTCCACATGTGAACTTTCTCGATTCTCTTGTCGAACTGCTGTATTTTTTAAATACAAGACATCAATACAGCTAGGAAGGGAAGTAAAGACTGCTCTGAGAGAATGTTTCCCATGGAACATAAACCCTAGTGCATGTATCATAAATCAGGTGTGGGTGTGTATCAGTTCTAATCCAGTGTAGAATATCTCATTACTTTTGGTTTCAAGTGATATTACAAAGCTATTAAATTAAGGCTTAAACTACATCTTCCCTCTTGAGACGTTTACATTAAAACGAAATGTTATCTGATGACCACATTTCTAAACAAGCTACATCAGCATCATATTTACAAGTTCAGTCTCGCATGTGGTTTTGACAATCTTCGCGAACGTGTGAAATATCCCTTTTGACTGGTTGGCATTGTTATATTTTCATATATGTCAGTCAAAGTATTAAGGTTTGAAACGGTCACTCTGAGATGCTCCGATAATGTAATAGGTATGGGAATTAAATTTATCATATTACGCCGTATCTCGTCAGGTACTACCATGCATGAACGATATGTAAATGCCTCAGTTTTAATAATGCCTGAATAAAAATGATCATGTTTTCATATTTTGGGCGCTATGTCGACGATAATAATTTCTCTTTAGAATTTGCTTGTGATAGTTTTACGATTTCTGCAGTTTCATTAAATATGGCCATTTCGGCTCTCTGTTGTTTGGTGCCATTGGTAAAATAGTTTTTGATTTTCAACCCATCAATAATTCAGCAGGTCTGTATCCATTTGGTAATTGTGTTGCGCGATATGTTAAAAGATCTATGTAGGCATCGTTTGCTTTTTGAGCTTTCTTTTAATTGTTTAAACAACTCTTTCGGCGACACAAGTGCTCTGTGGATATTTTGGACCACTTGTAATATGTCTGAACCCATACTTTGTCAAACATTCTTTGAGTATTGCGGAAGTGTATTGCGGACCATTATCTAAAACTAATACTTCTGGCATACCATATCGCGCAAAGATTGATTTGAGATGATTGACCATTCCTTTTGAAACTGTGCCTTGCAATTTTGCTTTTTTGATATATCGTGAGAAATAATCAGTCATCAAGAGATATGTCTGACCATTCAGTTCAAACAGGTCTTAAGCGACTCTTTGCCAATGTCTACTTAGACATTTATTTGTAATCATTGGTTCATCTCGATCTCTTGAGTTTTCGATGCAATTTTGGCAAGCCTATACCAAGCGTTCTAGCTGAGTACTTCCACCAAAATGACGCTTTGGAGCGTTCTCAGCATTTAACTATACCTTGATGATCATCGTGAATTCTTTCTATGATTTCGTTTTGAAGTGATTCTGGTAGGGACAGGAGTGAACCTTTCATTGAAAGGTCATTTTGAATTGTAAATTCACCTCTATCTGCCCAGTATCATTGAAGTTTCCCGTCAATGGCGGATTTCTCTGGCCACCCCTTTTCACTAGATTGCACAAGTTCTTTGCAAATTGAATCATCTCGATATTCAGACTTTATTTGTTCAAGTCGAGTATTTGATGCAGGCAAATTACAAACTACGAAATCAACAGAGGCGTTAGTTTCAGCCTGAAATTATCTGTCACACTCAGAGTGTTAAGTTAAAAGTGGTCTGGATAGAGTATCAACAGTTAACAGATTTCTGAATTATACAAAAGTTGAATTTCATCGAAAGCATTCTAAAGATTGAATTTCGAAGGTAAGTCTCCCAAGATGTTTGTGCTCATTAGTGTTACGAACAGTTTATGGTCAGTTTCAAGTTTAAATTGTGACCCAATTAAATAACTACTGAAGCGTTTACATCCCAAGTGATTGCAATGGCCTCTTTTTCTATTTGAGCATAGGATTGCTTAGTTTCTGACATACCTCGCGATGCTATTGCTACCGGTCTCAGAGGTCTACCGTGTTTCTGACGTAGAACAGCACCTAGTCAAAATGAAGATGCATATGCTGATACAACTATTTCTCTATTTTGATCATAATGTGCTAAAGTTGGTGAAGATATCATTTCTTGCTTGATATCTCTAAAAGCTTGTTCTTGATCTGGACCCCAAGTCCACGAGATTTTATGTTTCAAAAGCTTAAGTAATTGTTTTGATTTTTCTGCCAAATTTGGACTAAACTTGCCAAGCTGATTTGCCATACCGAGAAATCGTCGTATGTCTGTTAGACATTTCAGAGTTTTTATTTCAGTTATAACTTTAGCTTTTTCCGGATCAGGTCGGCAACCATCTTCATCAACAGCATGCCCAAGAAACCTAATGGATGGTCTCAAAACTTTACACTTTTCATCTTTCAAGGCGCCTCCGGTGTTTTGAATTGATTTCATGACAATTTCTAGTCGTTCGTCATGCTCTTTCTACGTTTCCCCTAAGACAAGAACATCGTCCATGTGGCAGAGTGTTCCTCCATGTCGCTCCAGGGTTTTTGACATCCTTTTCTGAAACAAATTAGGCGCGGAACTGATTCCGAATGGAAAGCGGTTAAAATAAATCCTTGCAATAGAAGTAATGAAAGTTGTAAGGCGGAGTAAATCTTTGATAATTTTGTCAGCCGAAAGCCTAAGTTTGCATCACGTTTAGTGAAAAACTTTGCACCTGCTAGTTTTGCAAGGGATTCTTCAACTGACGGTAGTGGGTGGTTCTCTCTTTCAAGTGACTCATTCAGTTTAGTTAGAGCAAAGCAAATTCTTACCGTACCGTTTGGTTCGGAGCAACAGCCATTGCCATGCACCACTCAGTGAGCTCATCTGCTTTTGAACTAATACCCATTTTTCCATTCTATGCAACTCCTCTTGAACTTTATTTAATAAATGGAGAGGAACTTTTCTTGGGGTAGATAAGGCATAAGGTTTGGCATTTTCCTCCAGAGTTATTTAATTGAACAATTTTGTTTTCCATAGACCTTTAAACAAATATGGGAATTTCTCGCGACATTCCCTATCTAAACTGATAGATTTATTGTGGCATTTGCTTGCATTTTGTGACTTTTTATCTCAGGCATTTACTGAGGATATATCTGCCTGTTTAATAATGTCGAGAGCCTGAATCGCAGGCTTGCCCAGGAGTACCTGATTCAGTCCCTTTACAACATAATATGTCTTGTACACTGAATGCATTGTTGAATTCCAGTCCACATGTAAATTTTCCCAGCACTTTAAATTCAGAGTTTCCAGGTCCATACAGCATTGATCAGATTTTTATAGGTTTTGGTCTCCAAATTTTCGTAACTTCCTCTATGAAATTATAGTCACATCAACTTCAGCATCAATCTTGAACAAAAGTTAAACGTTGTTCGATCTCACACTCGTTATCCACGGCTGACCCTTCTTTGCGCTAATAGTCCCTAGAAATCCAGGCTCCGCTCTCGATTCTATTGTCGAAATGTTGATTTTGACAGTCAGCATTTAGCATAGTGTCCTCTTTTCTTACACTTGTGGCGTTCTGCTTCTTTTGATGGACATTGGTCTTGAGAATAATTAAATTTCTTTCCACATCTCATGCATCCTTTTCTGCTGGCATTGTTCTGTTGAACTTTTGAGATTTTATGTTTGTGTTTCCCATATTTCAGTGAAGACAATATTTTAATGCATCCATTGAAGTCATTCGTTCTCCAGTTGCTTGCATAGCTGCTTTTTCACAGCCTCATTTTGTCGAGGTTGACTAATTGCAGACTCTAGAGTTAGATTTGCACCTACCTACAATTACAAGTTTGAATCTCGCAGTCCAACAACAAGTCAATCTCTGATCAGTTCATTATGTAGTGGTCCGAAATTGCAAGCTGTAACAAAACTATCCACTGTTTCTCTCTCTTCTTGTTTTCTCTGATTAACGTTTTCCCTTTTACAAATTACATTCGCACGAATCTATCTGTCACGGGCTTATACTTCTTTTGATCTTCTTCTGTCAGGTTGAACGAAGACCCAATGTCATCAGCCTCACTTCACATGGAATAAATCAAGGTATTTAATTTCGTCCTTTTTTCACTAAGTCCAGATACTTGTTGAAAGCGTTCAAAGCGCTGAAACCACGTTTCCCAAGTTTAAGGTCTAGAAAAGTCCAATTTGTCCGGATTTGTAAATTGAAATGAAGCCATTTTCAACTCTGATAATTTCATACCTGTGTTTTTACCACTGCCACTATGTAATGTTATTTGTTGTTGAAGAATAACTGCAGAATGCCTTCTTTACTATTTATTAAATACAATACACCAATACAGCTAGGAAGCGGAGTAAAGACTGCCCTGAGAGTATTTTTCCCATGGAACATAAACCCTAGTGATTTCTAATCAGGTGTGAATATTGAACTACTTTTACTGTCATATGATATTACAAAGCAAATTAGATTTAGGTTCACACTACAATAATCATCCATTAAATTAAACATCATGATGTGTTTATCAGAACTCAGACATCACAGTATCCATTAATTGAATACGACATGGTTACCACGGCAACATCAGCAGAGCATCCACTGACTTAAACGCTACGAAGTGGTTACCAGAACCAAGCAAAATGAGCATAGAGTGATTTTAACATCATGAGGTGTTTACTAGAGCCCAGTCAACAGAGCATCCACTGATTTAAATATGAATTAGTTATCATAGATCAGTCATCAGAATATCCAGTGATTTGAACACCATGAGGTGGTTTCCAAACCCAAGTAAATATAGCATCCTGATTTAATCATCATGAGCCGGTTACCATCTTAAACAAGTCTGAATATTAACATGTACATTCGAGGTCATGCAAGGGGCATTACTCTTATATTACGATTTTACTGAGAAAAAAATTCTTGCGATGGCGTCTACTTGTCCAAATGTTAGGATATTGATGTATATGCTGCACAAATTGTAAAGCAATTTAAAAATTGGATGTTGTTTGACTCTCTCTCTCTCTCTCATTCTGTCACCTGTACACTCCAACAACATAAACCTTTCTGAGAGAAATAAAACAACGCATATTTAACCACTTGTGCCAGAGGGTTGCGCCATGATCGTCGGCGAAAAGGTGTACACCAGAATTATTATGAAAGTATATGTCGACCATAGACTGTTTCAGCAAAGCCAGATGTTACAATGAAATATAGTAAATCATGTAAAACAGAATTTTAAGTCAACGTCTGTCAATTGCGAAAGTACCATGAAACAACAACAAAGTTACCATAAATTCCCTCCCTTGCTTTTGACAACTACGATAATCATGTGATCTGAATATTGCATAAACTTACTGGACATTATCAACCAGAAACTAAATAACAGATTTTTTTACCATGACACTGATTTTAACAAGATATAGATGTGCTGAGAACATAGGATACGGCCATGTTTTGAAAAAGTGATACTAATGGTGCTTTATATTTTTTAATAATGTACTCGCCTGCAGCTCCCTCATTTCTCCGAAATAAAACTTGTGATGCACATCTAGTAACTTATGGTCATCCAGCGTCCATGAGATAACCACACGATAGTTGGCTAAATGTATAAAAGTATCACAAACCTCGAATACCTTGATACCAAAGAACTCGCTGTAACGTAGTAACTACCATAAATAATTATTCTACAAATACATATTGTTTGCAGATGATGCAACCTTGTATAAATTTAGTTATAATACTTATGTTATCCAAACAAATAAGACTTCAACCGTGATAGAGTTTAAAGATACAGTAAGATGGTGATTAGCGATGGGAATAAATGTATGATCACAAAAACTACCTTGGTTATTGAACCCATAGATATTGCTTAAAATAAGTAATCATCTTTAGAAAATTTCACAACTTAAACACTTTTAGGTGTGTCTTTATGTAATAATTTACATGGAATGACCTTATCTTCAAGTTTTATAACGCAGTTATCCAGAATCGCCCCACCGAGCAGAATTCAGAAATATTACCTGCAGAAACTTGCCATTCTATACTACAATTCATTTTCCAACAGCAGATATTTGTTCAACTGTATCAGCAAACTGCAAATCTCAGATTGACAGGATTAATAAACATCAGGAAACTTCAGCACATATTATTTCACATCTTGGAAAAGCATTGTTTACAAAACTAAAATGAATTACTATATATGAATACATTGATTTTCACATGGCTTATAATAGAAGTTAGTATCTATAATACTAAAGACATGCTAAAAATAATAGTAATCATTATTATATCTCGTATGACGCAGATTGTTATACTTTTCTCTAGAAGGCTTAAAGGGGGAATACTCCTTTACCAAACGAGAAATCCTCTACAAAGTAGTATTATCATTTCATGCAATGAACATAACTTGGTGCCATTGTAATTTGACAACCATACTATATTTTCTGTATAGTGATAAATAAGCTAAAATGGCTGAAACTTATAAGTAGATAACAAGTTTTTGTGACAATTTGACTAAAATGTTTCTTCAGTCATCTACGTGCGAGTTTCAGTGATTCCTCTTACCATAACTTATGCATCAGAGATCAATATTTTTTTAATCTATCCTCAAAGCTCTGACATAAAGAGTAAATTGCACCCCTAGTGAGAACATTGAGTCCGCACGTTAAACTTGTAGCTAATAAGAAATGATAGCTGGCAAAATTGTGTGGAGTCTCAGTTAAATCTAACACTCTTGACCAGTTAATGTCATATACACTGTAGGCATGGTTACAGTTGTGACACAGGACTGATCTAAGCCTATACTGCCTATAAGACTAGAGATACTTTGCTGATTATGTTTACTTATTAAGAGTTATTTGCAACATATAGTGGATTGATCCCATAGCTTCTTCAGTAACTTTCCATGTTACGTACAAATTATTCAGTAAGATCTCCTTGGCACACTTTTCATACTAAAAATCAGAACAATATTTCTTTGAAAGTAGCTCTGTCAATTTTACTACCTGCTAATGGGAATTATAATTGCCCCAACTGTGTGAAAATTCGTGCTATCAGCATTACTCTTGTCCTCAGTAGTGGTGCGATCAGGAACTTTAATTAGAGCATATTATGGGTTATGCCAAGACTATGTCGTATTCCAATTACTGTTATAAAGAAACAAATTATATCATGATTTTCTGTTCTAGGATACACTTCATTCACGAAAGAAAACCACGCATACATGCGAGTTAGTTGTCTAAATTGCTGACACATACATTCTATGATCTAAAAGATATACTATATATGTTTCATAAAATAATGCTTCATAAAAAGCAGAGCTTTACAAATTTAATAAACAAAAGCATATTCAGGGCAAACGTATTTGGGAGATCTGAGCCTGCCCCAAAATATGACGCCATATCAAAAAATAAGTTTTAAAAAACGAGGTAAAGCTTATTATGGATGTTTTCTGGAAATCGTGCTGTATTTTTTTGACAAGTAAAGAACCTTTGTTTTCATTTTATCTTTGTCTTCACCTTACATCCTAGCTATATTTATAAAACAATACTTGTCAATGATACATGTAGACAGACAAGTAGAGGATAAAAGAGGAGGACTAGAATGCGTGTAGTTAGAAAAGCAAAGAAAGATGTATATGGCACAGAATTCAATGTCATATAATTTATACTTTTTTGTAAAATATGTCAGTATTTTCTGAAATACGCAAACAAAAATATTTAAGTCCGTGCTTGTGTTTTTGTAAATTAAAAAGAAATTTGAAAACAATATTAAAAGCGCAAAGTTCAAACGTGTTATAGACATTCCAAAATCTAATTGTGTCATGACAAGCTGCTTGCTACAGTTTCATTTACAGTTTCAATACCCTCCTGTTCATTAGGGCAATGGTCACTGGACCAAAACGTTACTAAGAAACATGACTAAACAAATTGAAATCATGCAGCGATTCTCAAGATTATATATTAAATTATCAAATTATTCTTTTCTATGTTTAGATTGAAAATCTATATGTTGCTATGCATTATATGACAAACTTAATTTCAATCTCTTTAAACTTCTGAAGGTGTTCAATCTTGCAAAGAAATACCATGTTTGACCTTGCAAAGGAAAGTACACGTGTCTATCCATGCAAAAAAGCAAACGTTTGACCTTGCATGGAAAGCACATATGTTCGACCATACTAGGAAATTACATGTGTTGACCTTGTAAGTAAAGTGCACATGTTTGACCTCGCAATGAGAGTATATGTGCTTTTATCTCAAAAGGAAAGTATATGTGTTTTATCTCGCAACGGAAGTACACCTGTTAGACCTTGCAAGGAGTGTACATGTGTTCACCTAATTCATGATACTACCTGTATAAAGATAATTTTAACAGTTTTACCTAAATTTGTAAATAATTTTTTGGTGTCAGCATATTACATCTCAGATTATTACACGACAGTTGGCAAGCAATGGAAAAATAGCAGTTTTCATTATATGATATCTGGACGTTACCCATCTATGACAGTCTGATGTCATACAAATCACAAACAGTTATTTTCATTGGCAAACAAAAGTGAAGCATGCCTAATTTCTTGCTACAGTTACATTTATGCACACAAAGGCTTATGTACGTACTTTTGCTCCATAAAGAGGGACAACAGTATCAGATGATATGAATGCATGAATTCGTTCAATGTATATCATCATTTGATTTAAATTAATGCAGATTTTGTTCAATTGCTGCATCTGACATTCAAGAACTTCAGTTTTGCTAGTCCCAGTTTCTCCTTGATATCCAAATGCATTCAATTGCTAGGTCCTCGTTTGATTTCACGTTTAAATAACACATTTTGTGACTGGATCGAGGATGATTTCCTCACAGTAATTTTGTTTCGAAAAGGTATAGAGTTGTTCCGTGCAATCAGTAAGAGCAAAACGTTATGTAGAAGGCATATTGTATGATGGCAACAAAACATGTGATCCACTGACTGTCCCCAACACAGAGTAAAAAAGAGTTATTCTAAACTAACCTCTGAAGGGGAATGACTTAATTATAGAGTAATCAAAAATGCGAAACATTACCAATATAATATTGTCTGTATTTGATGTAGTAATGAGGGAAGAGCAATTCCAAAAGCATCAATTGAGAAAATAAACCCTTTTATGAATGTAACAACTATAATGAAATTGAAATTCCCTGAATTATGAATACACCTAATAAAACTGCAAAACAAGGATGTATAAAGCCCCTCTCAACTTAAATATTGTAAGTCAATGATTATTTATTTGGAAAGTCCTTTAATGTCTTTTTAATCTTTAGTGAAAAAGCAAACAATTTACAACCCACGAATTACGTAATGATTCCATTTTTCAAATATACGGATCTTAATATTCAATAAAGCAAGTAAAATTCAGATTTTTGGTTATTTTCTCACACAATCACAACATCGTTTGGTCATTGTCAATAATTTTGAGAAAAATGAAGAAGTTAGAAGGGACATCCCACTGGTGCCTTACATGTGCACAACATCTTTCTCTGAACCGATATGGAACATCCTACTTGTATTTCAAGGGTTGATTAGCCCCTAGTTCCTTTACATGATATAGCCAAAAGAGTTTTAAAAGTCCTATTAAAACCAACACAAGCAAACACAACTTAACCAGAAAAGTTAATTTTTACATAATAACTATGAGTAGCTACATCCACTTCTAAGGAAATGCATTTATCCCTAATCTGATATTTAAAAATTACGTAACACGTGCAACATACAACATGCATACTTTTGGAAAACTGTATCTGAGATATATAAACAGAATTACATCAAAATCTCTACTATGTATAAATACACAAATGGATAAATAGATAACGGTTTTTAATAGCTACATTTTAAGAGAGGTGCTCATGAAAAAAGACCTTGAAATACACAAATATAATACATAGGCAAGAATAGTATCAACTTTGAATCATGATGTAGTACATCATAATATGTCTTTAATAAATTCGGTGAAACTTCTTCAGGTTTTCTTTTTTGATGATATATGATAGATTCAACAATATAAAAGCTAGACATTTTGTACCTATTCCTTTATACTCGCCATTAAATGATTTGGTAACAGTTACTTTCATTGATTAACATGTCCAAATTTTCAGAACACCAAGTATTACCAACACGACCCTTTCGCCATCTGAATTTGTTCGACTTGCAAATTTGTACTTTCTCCAAGACGAATTTGCTTGTCCCATGTGTTAAGTGAATTTTTAATTCCTACAAAAAAAATCTTAATTGCAAAGTAATATCTCTTGGTTTTACCTTGGTATGTGATTGAAGTTGCTGTAATTTGTGGTACGAAAAAAACGGAAACTGTATTGAACACATGTAAAACTTGCTATATATATATATATATATATATATATATATATATATATATATATATATATATATATGAACTCTTGCAAAATAAAACCAACATAAATAAATATAACCAATACGCATGCAAAGATCACATGTGTTACCTGTGGGAAGCGATTTATGATTCTGTTCAAAGGAATGTGCTGAGAGATTACAGTCCGGCCTGCAGACATTCTGTATATTTTTTTGTATTCCACTTCCTTCTATGTTAGTATGTTCAAGGTTAATTTTAAACTGAAATATCAATAAAGGTTAGACATTACGATCGTGAAGTATACATTTGTCTTTGTGTACTGCACTATTGTTCACTCCATTTTAAGAAAATTACCATTAGCAGATTTATTGCTTACTTATTCAACGTGGTTTTCTGATCTGATGCAATGTCGATTCCTACACGTTTAGAGGTATTCAATAACTAAATGGATGGTCTTTTAATGTGACGTTTTAACTTGATTCCTATACCTCAACGAGTTTTTATACAAGGACAAGGACAATGACTTTTCAAGCAGTCTTCAACGACTTTTCAATGACTGTTCAAGAACATCAAAACAAGGTTTTAAGAACTCTTTTATCTTATGATAATTTAGATTCCTCTATGCGATGCATAAAAAGGTATCCACATAAACGAAACGAACGTAACTGTGCCACTACATTGGTGCCACTCCATCTAGTAACTACTTGTGTCATGTGTGTCCACACTGATTGCGTTATCTACATAAAGGACGGCATTGGAACATGTTGTTGCATTCCATCGCAAACCCATGTGCGTAACAGAGTTGACTGAATTCGCTTATGTTGAACCCCAAGTGATACATGATGCATTGTAGCTTAACGAACTCTACAAAAAGGCTCAGGAGGAGCACTGAACGTGATATCAAGTCTCCAGAAAAGCTATTTGTCGAGTCAACATTTCGTCATGGTAAATATTTTCCATTTGGGCACTGAAAGATTCGAACCATCTTGCTGCCGTGATCTCTTTTAAAGGGTTGGGATGTAGGTCATTTGAGATAGGGAGGGTCCTGTGAAACGCTGGTGAAACCACTTAGTTTGCGAGAACTGTGGTTTTCGACGGCTAACAGTTCGGTAGGACTGCTTCCCTTTAGCATATCCTCTAGGCACATCCCTGTGCCCTTTTATTGGTTGCCTTGAAGATACCTCTGCTATAGCTAAAACTGTGAGGGAAGGAAGTAATGAATCATGTTTGGATTGTTGCGAATTCTGTCAAACTAATCATTAAAGAGATGATATAACGACGGTTGCAAATATTCCCTGGACTATGATGGTCTACCACGTAATTCCGGTCAGATTAGGGGTAGGAGAATGTAAGCTGTGCTCTGCCTATTAAACATTGTCATAGGTATTACATGCAAAGTTGAGCATACGGTCATAAATCAACGTATCGGTATCTCTATGGCAAACAAAAAGGTCATTTGCGACAACTAAATCATATGTAGATGCATGGAACCTGTAGTTGACGATGTAGGCAGTCCCAAAATACCAGTAACTTGTCCGATTGTAGAATCAATTGAAAGCAGACAAAGATCACCTAATGTTCGGAACTATAGATCAGGTCGGTGATATAAAGGAAAAAGGACGACAGAACTCCGATGGGAGTGGGTGGACAACTTCGGCTCAAGCCTGCAAGGCGGAATTTCACTCATCGTAATAAGATCCAATAACGACGAGGTAACTTGAATGCCAATTTTAGTCGTTTATAGATTAAGGTAGTGAAGTCGAGGATGGCATCCCAGTACACTTGCAGCATTTATATGAACTAGATTACATTACCTCTGAAGTATCAATAAGTAGCGGCTCTCTTGGGTGGCAGAGGCTTGAATGCAAGTGAAGAGACATCTGATAAGTGCCACTTATAATATTGGTAGCGTTTTGTGGCTATACATGGAGATTATAACACGAATTAAATGTACAAGGGGCACAAGTGTTCCTACTGCTGCTAAGTTCAAACATGATGTTGATTATAAAAACAGACTGCTATATTGCAAAAATGACGAAGAAGAAAAGTAGATTTAAAGGTAACGCAGAAGAAAACATGTTAGATCGACACAGTTGTTATCATTATGAATTGAATCATATATTATCTTCCCATTCAGGTAATAACTGGAAGGTCGTCGGTCAATTTTATATCGATCATGAACTAATAAAAGTTCGTCCAGTAAAAGTTCATCCCCCATAAATTCCGATCTCATTAGGGCAAAATCAGCAAGCAGTTAAAGACAATATTCTTAAATATTACATGTAATTTTCATATATACTATTTTGCAATATAGCAGTCTGTTTTTATAATCAACATCATGTTTGAACTTAGCAGCAGTAGGAACACTTGTGCCCCTTGTACATTTAATTCGTGTTATAATCTCCAAAATAAATATTTTTCAATATGAGTTGGTAGGTTGACCTTTATTTGAAATAATTTATGTCTCATTAGACCCAATACTTTAATAAAAATTCTGCTAATTTTTGCCTCGTTTTATAGTCATTGCGTTTTCTCAACTAGTTTCAAAGTCGGTGATTATGTAGTAAAATCGATCTCCGTAACCTCATATGATCTCATTGATGCATTTTAGCCTAAACATGTATAGCCACAAAACGCTACCAATATTATAAGTGGCCGACTTCAATTGGGGGGACATAGTAACCTGAATAGGCGCCACTGTCGGTCCTTATGAGAAATCCTATGTTAAAATGGTCCCATATCTTTGGCATGGGGATTAATTTATAGCCTCAAAGTTTATAGCCTTAACACGGAAACGATCGCAGGTTTGAGCCCATATCGTTCGTCCCATGTAAGCTATGAGTCTAAGAATGTATAGCCTGTAATGGTTAACAGCCTAGATCAGGAAGGGTAATGTTAAAGTTGATTATTGCTATAAATCAATACACCACTTAAGTTTTATTTGTTTCAAACAAAGAAACAGATACACCAGGCTAAGACAAGCACATACACACAAAACAGATAAACGCAAATGGCAATGATTGAAAAGCATATCTCTTTTCTAAAAGTGTGTTATCTTCTAGACTATTTATTCCACCATTTCATCCATGATGAGTTCGTGGAGACAGTTCGCACCTATGTTTCCTTTATAGGGATTCAATCCGGATGGTCCAAGTCTCTAAATATTGCCAGGACCTTCATCTATTTCATATTAACGCTTTCCATCGTCTGATTTTCCTCCGTTTCTGTTCTCTCCATGTGGATTTAAGTCATTTCTGCTTCGTCCGCTATTACTTCATTCACAAGACCCTTTGCTGTCTCAAGTACAACCACTTCCCCGAGAACACGACTCATTGTTTACCATCACCACCCTATTTGTTCTATGAGCTGTTGCAACCTTACCTTCACATTCACTGATTCCTGTAACTTTCCCAACTTACATGGATGAACTATAGTATTTCTTCTCGGCTGACAAACAGTGGTACTGACGAAAGCGTCGCTTTATATGACTGATGCACGAATGTGAACGAAACCATGCCATCACTTAAAATAAACTTCACACCACAAAGAAGACGAAAGTATCTAAAAGTAATATTGCGATGACCTATTGGACTCCAAAAAGAGATTGCAAAATACGATAGATTATAATAAAGTTATTCGTACACAATAAAGAAGATGAACAGTTTTAGTAAATTTTATTTTCTTCTTCATATAACGGTAGATAAAATACTAGAAATATTTCTCGTGACACATTGCAGTATCCAAATAGTACTACTCCTATTCAAAGCTAAGATATCTGATATCCAAAAGCACTACTAAACTCAAGATATTTAACATCCAAAAGCACTACTAAACTCAAGATAGATGACATCCAAACGCACTACTAAACTCAAGATATCCGACATTCACAAGTACTATTAAACTCAAGATATCTGACATCCACAAGTACTACTAAACTCAAGATATATGACATACACAAGCACTACTAAACTCAAGATATCTGACATCCACAAGTACTACTAAACTCAAGATATCTGACATCCACAAGTACTACTAAACTCAAGATATATGACATCCAAAAGCACTACTAAACTCAAGATATATGACATCCAAAAGCACAACTACACTCAATACATATGACATACACAAACACTGCTAAACTCAAGATATCTGACATCCACTAGCATTAATAAACTCAAGATATCTGACATCCACTAACATTAATAAACTCAAGATATCTGACATCCACTAACATTAATAAACTCAAGAAGTTTTATTTACCTATTTAATAAGTATCGGTCTACAATTTTAGTGATGTAATTGTTTGAAAGAATTAAAAACTAAGTAACATTTCTTGTGACTACTAGCACATTGTTTGAGGTATCTTAAGTTGGGAACAAACGTCATAATGATTTAAATTATTCTACAAGAATATTAAGTGCTTGTTTGCCTACTCAACAGACAGGATGCATATTACGAGAAACAGACAGACAGACAGACAGATAATAATGTATGCCTACTTTTGCAAATATCAAGGCACTTACATTTGTCAGGTATATTTTCCCAAACAACTTCAAATACACACACCCCATTTTAACAAATCACGCCGATAGAAAAAATACCTTTTTGTAAAATATCACCCCTGCCATGGAAAACGTATTGTGCCGAAACCTGTAAGCAAGACCAACTTTGTCATCACACCGAGGAAGAACAGTCTTTGATAAGAACGTGGGTCAGTGTGAAATTGTTTTATACTCTGGAGCTGGGATGCCACTTTTTAATAGTCTGAGAAATTTACCACTTTCCAAATGTTACGGACAAGAAAGCATTAGCTTGATAATAAATCTGTTATAGCTTGCACTTCATGTCCTAAATCGTGATAGAAAAACATGAAAAATATCAGCAATGATAGACGAGTTCTCTAAGATAAGTCATATGTGCCAAGGTAAAACACCTAAGTTTTGTAAGTTGATTTCAAACTACCACTTATTTGTTCTGTCTATGTTTTAAGGAATTTTGGAACATTGTATACGTCTTGAATTGCGTTGCTAAGCATGGCAATTTAACAATTTAGGACATAGAGCAAATGGTACTGTGTTCATTTGACAATACCTATAACAATATTTTTTAAAAACAAAATAGATGAGTGAAATAAATTGCCAATGAGCATTTCTAGTATAAAATGTATAGTCATCACCATAAGCTCATAAAAGGGTTATCTCTCTAATTTGACCAAACCATAGATTATGGATTTTTTAATCTCCATTATTGTCAACTAATGTTCAAGTGAAGCTACTATTGTACACTATGCTCACAGTAGACGGTCCAAATAGTCAATGAATCAGGATAAAGGTCAATATGGTTTTGTGAACATTATCGTTATCTATTTTCATTAGCTCTGAAACGAAGTGTGCGTCGATGGCCAAATGACTGTAAAAATTTATTTGAGCTCAAGTCCTAACGTTACAATTTCGTCAACCATGAATCATTGCCCATTTTATGTCTGTGTTTGACTATGTCCATGTTTACAACTAAAACGTGAAACCCTCGCTCCTCTCTTATGTGTGACTCTAGTATATTTGTGTAAGGGTATAGCAGTGTGTCTAAAAACACTCCGACCCGTGTCTACCCGTGCGTGAGTGTATATTATGTTTTGATGTACAGTAGTGTGTCTGTAGAAACTCACAACCTTATTTGATAGTATGTTTATATGGAAGTATAGAAAGGTGCGTAAACACTCCTTACTCTTATGTCAATCTATGTAAAACAAATACAGATAGTTTGTTTTTGGTCCTCAGTATTATTTTCAGATGCTTTTTTCTTTTGTGTGGTGTGAATTTTATTTTGAATGAGGCATGACTTTCTTTTACATCAGTACTTCAGGCTTTTAAAGCGACGTGTTCGTCATTAACCATTAATTGTCAACCAAGAAGAAAGACTACAGTTCAGCTCTATATGGTCAAAACGTTAAATGAAGCAGTGGATAAGATGGTAAGGTAGCAGCAGCTCCTAGAATTAATGGAGTCTTAATGGCACACATTAAGTCGTATTAACGGAGACGTGGTTACACTGCCAATAGCAAATGTCTTGTCAAAGACGTAATAGTGAAGGAAACAAAAAAGATCTAAGTCCGGTTGAAGATAAAGAAAAGGAGGAGGGATAAGAAGATGGAACGCGTCAATGTCAAACAGCGGAAGGTCTGGGCAAGATTTAGAAACTTGGGCCATTAAGACTGGATCCCTATGGAGGAAAAAGAGGTGCAAATTGTCTCCATGAAATTATCACGGACGAAATGGTGGAATACATTGTGTAGAAAGAAAAAAAAACGGTACATTTAATGGTAACGCGCATTTCTAGAAAAATAAGATATGTTTCTCAGTCATCGCCAATTGTGTTTATATATTGTTTATGCATGTGCTTCGTTATGTCTTCTGTCTATGATTGTTTCTTTGTCTAGGTCGACACCAATTAAAATTTAAGATGTGTACTCAATTGTAGTCATATTCATTTTAACATTACCCTTTCCGTTTGAGGCTGTAACTCATAAATAAATATCCCTGACTCCATAGCTCACATGGAATTAACCCTATATCCCTGACTCCATAGCTCACTTGGAATTAACCCTATCGGATAGAATTCTCGGTGTAACGTTTCGTTTCCGTTTTGAGGCTTTAAACCCTTTCCCATGTTAAACCTACTGGACCATTTTAACTTAGGATTTCCCATACGTACCTATATTTGCGCCTATTGAGGCAAACTGGAACAGTACTGCTATGTCGGCCCCATCAATTGTGGTCAACCACTTATAACAAAGTTAACGTTTTAAGACTACAGAGTTTTAGGCTAAACTTCTTATATGAGACTATATGATACTCCTGAGACTGATATTACTACTCATATACGTCACACACACACAAAAAAAACATGGAAGAAACTTAATCACTGAAATGAGTAAACTGATTTTACCTGTTTCTATCACGATGCTTATATTTAGGGTTGTCAAATTGTTAAAGGCACGATATCTTTTTCTCAGATCTCTCATAAATGTGCACAAGAGGCACACGGAATTTTAGAAATACTCCAAGACAATGCACAAGATTCAAAATTTTAGCAAGATAGCGAGCTTTTCCAAATTTCCAAAATCTAAACCAATTTACTTTGTTTTCTACTCGATTTGTGCATCCAGTCCTTTCTTGTATAGCATTATATTTCATCTAAAGACGAAATATGTTAATGATGTCAGTGTAGGCAAAGACAATTTAAGATCATCTGACAGACAGGGCTTGAAATTAATGCTTAAAAATTAATTAGTACTAATTAAAGCTAATTCACAATACAAATCTGGTCGAGATCTCTATCCTCGTTTTATACTGGTGGACAAACTAACACCAGGAAAGATATTCTGAATTGACTGTTGTCTTGTGCACTTTTAATAATTTCAGAAAGCTGAATAATTATAAATAAAAGTATCAATACTACATTTCAACTGACTCAAGTGCACGATAATGTTCGTATTTTTAATTTACAATTACAATCAAAAATAATTTTCTGTGTCAGAAATTAAAGCAGCACTGGTAATTGTAATAAATTACATCAGACTACAAACTCCGACTAAAGCTCCACTGGTGAAGCATTTTGTAAACTCAGTTCCAAAACAATTAAACAAATAACCCCTAGTGTCATTGAGATATGCTCTTGTCACATTGGATCCACTTCAAATTGACATGTATCATAAGTGCAACTGAAACGTCTTCCACAGAAGTGGATATCGTTATTAATAGAGACAGACAGACAAACGAACAGTAAATAAAACTAAAAATATGTTAATACCGGAGAGGTTGTCAAGAGCAAGAAATTTGTGTCTGCTGTATAATATTATCGATTAGGCACTATATCAGATTAACGATTACCTGAACATTAGGAGGGTACACTACATTCTAGTCCGGGTTGTTCCACCTACTGAAAGTTATGGACAACAAGATCCGGTCAAAACCAAGGCAAACCAGAATTAGACGGTTTCGACACTGGAATAATATTATTGGATTAGACACTCGATTAATAATATTGGATTAAGGATTACGCAATCCGTAAGGGGGTTAAATGCGATAAATATAAACTAAGCACGGATTCCAATCAGGGGTGGCCCAGCAACTTAAAGTTTATGGGCAATAAGACCCGTCAAAACAAGGAAATCGTTCAACGATATTGAATTTGCTGATACGAAATAGATTAAATGAATGATTAGGCCTGTGTGATTAAATGAATGACTAGGTTTGTGTGATTAAATGAAAGAATATGCGTGTGTGATTAAATGAATGATTAGGCTGGTGTGACTAAATGAATGATTAGGTTTGTGTGCTTAAATGAATGAATAGGCTTGTGTGATTAGATGAATGATTAGGCTTGTGTTATTAAATGAATAATTAGGTTTGTGTGATTAAATGAATGAATAGGCTTGTGTGATTAAATGAATGAATAGTCTTGTGTGATTAAATGAATGATTAGGCTTGAGTGATACTTTCCTTCTCTGCATGAGTTGTTTGTAGAGCAGGCAATTAGGAAAATCTTGACTGGTACACATTTAATAAGTCATATTATTATATATTTGGATTTTGTTTTATTCCTATCGATATAATTATTTATTATTTATTTATTTATTTATTGGCAATTTCGGATAGTAATATTTAATGTGAAGATTCGTGCGGACTTTCAATTATAAACAATTGACTTATACTATTATTTTAAGTATCTATTAAAACCAAAGATCAATATATATATATATATATATATATATATATATATATATATATATATATATATATATATATATATATAAATTGCTGGCTTTTTCAAATTTGATTCAATTGAAATTTCAAAAAATGATCACAATTCACCGGAGAAATAAATCTTAATTCTTTCTATAGAGATTTCAACTTGAGGTTTTTTATTCTGACAAAGACTGGTGCAGTCAACAACGTACGTATAAAAAGACACACACACACGCGAATATATATATATATATATATATATATATATATATATATATATATATATATATATATATATATATATATATATATATATATATATATATATATATATATTAAATATTAATGAAAGAAAAGAGGAAATTATTTGGAAGACATAAAACGAAAATGTATACTTAAAAGACAGTGGGTTGCCTTAAATTATATGCCTTAACATTAAACAGTATGACAAAGATTCTGAATCAGTTTGATTACTAGAAGGGGGGAGGGGACAGCAGCATGGATTTACGGGACAGCCAGAATAATCTGCTTAGCTACGACTTTTCAAAAGCTTTTTGCCTATGGACAACCATATATATTACTACAGACATATGGAATTGCTAATAAAATCAAGAGGAAAAGAAAACGCTGAGATTTTTAAGAGAAATAACATCATCATAAGTATCATCATCATCATCGTCGTCGTGGTTATCATTAATATTTTTATTATTATTATTATTATTATTATTATTATTATTATTATTATTATTATCATTTTATAATGCCTAAACATGAACTCAGATTTATAATCATATATAGATAATTGATACTTACGGTACGCTTCTTATAAGGTAAGCTTCACTGATCAACTTCTGTACTCTCTTCAATGTGAGATAATTAACTTCTGTACTCTCTTCAATGTGAAACAATTAACTTATGTACTCTCTTCAATGTGAAACAATTAACTTCTGTGCTCTCTTCAATGTGAGATAATTGACTTCTGCACTCTCTTCTATGTGAGATAATTGTCTGTTTTTCCCCGACACTCTTGCTGTAAACAAAACGAGCAATCACTGCTGAATGTATATAACAGCGAGCTGAGTCATAAAAAGCTGACCTAACCCCGTCATATTTTAGTCTCGAAGGTGAATGAATTGTAGTGAAAACTTGGGACAAGTGTATATTTTTTAAGGGGATCAGTCTTGCTCGTTGTAATGCAGAGAAGTTGACGGTAGTGACGAATATAAATAATACATTACTGCGACAGCTAATCACAAAGCTTGCATAAATATCCTCCAAATGTTGCAGATATTCCTCTCCTCTTGTAGGCTCACAGTTCTGAATATTTCGTCTGCCTACTGTATTACTAGTACTTTCACTTCCATCGCTTCTACTACCACCACTACCACTACTACTACAACTTGTACTGCTCCTATTACCGTTACAGTTTTGTCTCCTCTTACTACCACCACTGCTACTACTACTACTATTACTACTACCACCACTGCTACTACTGCAACTTGTATTACTCCTACCACCGTTACTGTTTTGTCTCCTTTTACTACTACTACTACTACTAATACTAATACTACTACTTCTACTACTACTACTGATACTACTACTATCACTGCTAATACTATTACTACTACTAATACCAATAATGTTGATATTATTATTACTGTTAGCTTCTTCGGATACAACTACTACTGTTGCTGCTGTTACTAATTCTACTACTGCTACTACTATTACTACAGAATGGATGACATACATCCGAGCTTGTGCTTCTAACGCGTTAAAACATTCTGATTTCAACTTTCGTACGGGTTAGAAACACAGGTAAAGCGTTCGGACAAATTTAACGTGTTAGAAGCCAACACTTGAGATTTTAGTTTCATCTAATCGAAGCCTGTTCTACGCGTGTTTCAGATGGTATGAACCTATGTCTCCGTCTATAGATACGATAGTGTCGATAGAAATATAGTGGAAATTTACGGTATCTGAGCGCATACAGCGAAGTACTTCCCGGGTGAGATATATGTTTCCACTCCATAGGCGAAACCTTATTTTATATCTACTCAAAACAGAGTTTCTTTTTTCATAATGTTGTGTCAATGCGATTAACGAAGTAAAAGAATAAGATATATTATTATCTTGATATTAATAATTCTGAAATTGTACAATAATTTATTACCATAATTTTTGTTACAAATTTACATCTTACTTATAATGCTGTAATTTTCTGTCCTTGTCTAATTATCGATTGTTTCAGATGACAATAAGAAGCGACTGATATAGCGAGCATCACTGGATGATGGTAGCATCATCACAGAGCCGTCGGATCCAACAGGCTTCAGCGAGTAACATTTACTAAACTTATTAACGATTCTGATGTTGTTTATTTGGTCTGTGCATTATGTTTTGTTTATTTTACATTCAAAAGTGAACGCTATGGACAATAGCAAGCGGACAGTCTAATTGTGCAGCACACATTGTAATAGTTATTTTCGTTTGCATTCAACACTCGCTCCTTCCTGATTTCTCTATCATTTTCAAACATGGTTATGAGTATGATCAAAGTTGAAATAGTTAATTAATTAATTAATATATATAATTCAGAAATATACCCTGGACGACTTTTACTGCTATTTTTCGTACAGCTGGACGACTTTTGCTGTTATTTTTCGTACAGCATAGCAAATTTTTGTGACACGTAATATCGTATAGAAATAGATCGTGTAAATCAGTCAATAGCAGTTTGCACGATTCGTGCGGAGAATTATTTATTACAGTTCTTAAATTATATATTTTGTTTGATGGGGTTATAGGCACAACTGTATGGCACAATATCATAGCTTACGTATCACTTAATCATTTTTATAGCGATATAATTTGTTTCTCATATTGGTACGTTCCTAATCTCATTATGAAATAAGGATCTACAGATGTGGTATCTATCAGAAAGTTTGCTATCTTTCTATTATATATTTTTTTCTAAACAATTTTAATAGAATTGTTGTTTGAGACAAATATGGTTGTACATTCAATACATCATAATAAATATTAACGGGTTATAAATAATAATTTCCATTTGAGTTAGCAGTGGTGGAATCATTTTCCCAATTATAGTTACACATGGTTTATGAAGGTAAGAGGGAATATTGATTTTAAACATATATTAACAAAATATTCATTGTGCCTTATTGTTTTGTAACACAATACACTTATAGGTTTTAATAATTTCGGAGTGGATTAATAAGAAAAGAACATGGGAGTTCTATTGAAAGAATAGTCACAAGTAATCTTTACCATGCAGCTTTTATCATAATGTTTACGTGTACACCTAAGAATTACAACGACCCAGCTCCATGTTTGTTACTTGGTGTTGGTTCGTGATTTTGGATTTTTAACATAGCTTTAACAATATTTCAGTCATATTGCTACGATGTATGCAGTGTGTCAGTTTATAGTGAAGTCTAGGACTGCGGTATCATGACGCAGACATGCAGCATCATGCCCCACCCAGTCACATTATCCTGACACCGGTAAAAAGGAAGTCTCATGGGGTCTGATGACGGAGCCAAACTAGCACGACACAGACCCAGCGTTACTTATATCTGATTTGTAGAGCATAACTCAGTTCCAAAAATGATTATCCTTTCGTGCTTCGCTCATCGTATAATCGCCTGGCTGTGCGCTTTTCCAGTGTGCATCTGACTTCAGAGTTCTCAACCTTTCCGATACCTGGTTCTTTGGTCATTATAGAAAATCCGCTGTAACAGCTTTTTCCATGAAGTATATGTACTTAACTGATACAGTCTGCAGAAAGGAATTTTGCTTCCCAAGGAATCCTTACATTAATGTTACTGAATACTAAATTCGATGATTTAGAATATAGGAGGAATGTACAATACGCTTATACACTGCAATGGATTTGACAATTCTTACATAAAAACCGCAACTGTTATTGAAATAATATTTGTATGAATTAAAATAATTTTTTATAAATAGCTTTTATTACAATTTCCGAAAAAAAATCAGTCATAACACTATCATCTATTTGCGTTTTCCATGTCAAAATATACATATTGCGACAAAAAATAAGATTTTAGCAGGATATATGATGTAGTTTCAAGTGCGTATAGTGGTACTTAAACCTGTGTCACTTCATCTATTAAAAAGAAAGTAACATGTAATCAGTTTTAAGCGAGATGTTTAATTAAATGTACAGCTTTAATATTTAAGTGCGTTCAACCTGTATGTACCACATAGCGTGGAATTATTATATCCGCGTGAATTGCTTGACAAGTGGAATCTCCCTTTTAATTTTTGAGTCAATGACAAAGTCATAGGAAATGTGCATTACGGATTTTGTTATATTTTGGTATTTTTGTTTCCATTTCATTATATTTTTCTAACACTTTTATGGTTATTATTCATATGTAGGATGTTGAACAATATGCATCTGGTTATTGTTATCGTTATTGTTCTTTTTCTTGTTTTGGGTTTAAAGCCAATGTTCAGCACACGATAAGGCTGTACGCTATGGTTTAACTGGTGAAGGAAAACCCGAGAAAATCTCGATAAGAATCCCCTACCCACGGGAAGATACTCACAAGCCCTCTCATATAGCAACATTAGCCGAGCCTGAGACTTGAACCCACTCGGACAGAGGTGAGACGACAGTCATCGATAAAGGCAAGGTGATAGTTCCGGTACACTGATATTATGGTTTTCAAAATAGAAAATCCACATATCAACAGCTATGTTTCGCTAAGGTGCCTCTATATTTGAAAATCGATTTTCAAACTAAAACTTCAGTTTGCCTGAACCTCTCACCTTTTCTTAACAGCATCAACAAAAAATCAGTTCTAACTAAGTAACAAGAAATAGACTATCTTCTGAAAATTTGTAGAGTGAAAGAAATGATTATAAGCAATCATTTTTTATCTGCTTAATAATTATGTATTTGGTATATCTACCCTCTCATTTATCCAGTTAGGTTTTATGCTGTCTGTTATTGGTTGGTTATTCGACTTTACTATTGTGTCAAACGATTTATTTGCCTTTCCAGCAAAAATGTGGTCGAGAAATATGGGTTTTTTACAGTTGTTCTGCTTTAGTCTAATTCGGCTTCTATATTTTTATTTCATTTCTTAAACGTAGCAGAGCATCGCCCAAAATATTATATGCCCTGGCTTTTTTTAATGAATCTGTGTAAGCCCTTAAGGAATATGTTTGTAGATATGTGCCAGTCGCAGGTGTGATGTACTAAATTGACTCAATCTTAGTCTTTTTTAATTCAAAAAGCACCACATTAGTATCAGGTGCATTTTTTTTACAATCTTTCACTCTATTCCTATACCCAGTTTCATCTATAAAAAAAAAATTAAAAATCAGACCCTTTGATCTAATTTAATTGATTATAATAAATTTGTGTTTTTAATAACTGCAGTGTGTAACCCATGATCGATTTTTAATGTTCACTGGATCGCCGCCTTCTGTCTTTTTAGTATTTCAAACACATGGTTTATTTCTGGGGTTTTGTGTGTGCATGTTTTCTTTTAATTGTCTGCGACTTGTCCTTCTCGATCAATATAAAGTTTAATATTTGTATTCCTTTGGGGATAATTAAGGATGATCTTGTTTGTTTGTTTTAATGGCAGTCGATAATACATGTTTTAAAAGTGTATTGGTGGTTTTTCAGATGTGAAGGTGAAAGGCTTGTGAGAAAGTCCTTGTAAAGAACAGACACTGACATAAACCTATTCCTATGGCGTTTGTACGTTTTACCTCTGTGAGCGCTTGTTGGTTTTATTTATGCTACCGTTTTACCTCGGTGAGCGCTTGTTGGTTTTATTTATACTACGTGCAGAACAGATTTTCTTAATTGAATAATAAATAATTACAATTTGTCTGGACGTATAAATGTATGCCTGTAATGATAGAAATAACTGTCCTTAGTGATGACGGCCAGCCTTAAATGATATAATTTTATGCACCAAACTACTTGATAAGGAAACGAAAGAGATATCCATGAATAGTATAGATTTGCAAACAATACAACAGGAGGACAAAAAGATAAAATGTACAAACCTATTACTTTATACAGACAAATGTTCTAGGCCTTTATATCAAACACTATACTGTGAGCGAAGTACAAATCAAAACCACTTTATTGTCTGCATTTAGATCTAAATTTACTACTTATTACTAAGCGTCACTAAATGTTCTGTCTGAAAATGATATTGCGCAGCCAGGCACAATGACATTATGGTTCAGTTTAGCACAAGGTTAATTTCAGTGCAAACGCTATTGAAATATAACATACAATTATTGGAGTAAAGTTGTGATTTACATAGATCCGACCCAGAACACCCCAGCTGATAGAGCCATTTTAAACAGAAGAGGTGAATATAGTATTACGTCGCCATCGAAATGACATTTAAGTATTTCCGAAAGAGACAAGTATTTAAAGTTTTCACCGATTTATTGCTTATATGGGTCAGATTTATTCAAACTGAAACTCGCATGTACATATCTCTTCAAAGACTTCAGCGACTGTGGACTTGTCGAAAACAGTCACAACGATTAGAACGGTCATAAATCATCCCGTAAATACCAAGTATTACCATTTTATGGAGGAAGTAAAATTGACTTGAGCATCTACAAAGATGGAGCGGTTTTGTTATAGATCTTTTTCAGGAAGTCGAATCTGGGGTTTTCCACTCCAATATTTAACGCATCTGCAATCAACGTATGGCAACTTTGAAGCGATTGTCATTAACGTAGGGTATGCTTGTGAAGAAAGTTTCAAACATATTTGTAAAGGTTTGACATCTGTACATTCTTCACAGAAATAGTGTGTTTAAAAATCATGAGTACATAGTTCAGTAACCTGCCTAAAATAAAAAAGTAGATATGAGCACAAAAAGCATCAGAGAGGACCAGGGCAGCGGACAGGATTTGTGGGCCCTAGAAAAAAGTATCCAGTAGGCCCCAATGAATCAGAAATTGAAACAACTGTTGACCCCCTGATCGTTGTGGTCCCCCGGAATTTGTCCTACCCTGTCCGCGGCCCTGGATAGAACTTACAAAGTTGGATGATCCACTTCTGCAAGGAAAGGGGTGGGTGGACGATTTTCCTATGTGACCAGAATTACAATTGTACAAATCTACGTGTATTTAGATGACTCTTCAAGACTATATACTGGCAAAAACACGATGACTTATAAATCTCTTTGTTGCATATAATTAATTTCATAGTGGATGGATGCATACAGGTGAACACAGCATCATCAATGCCAACGTAATCAGATCACATGCCCAATCCGAGAAGCCACACGGGTTACACATAGCTGATATGACTGTAGCAATTGGCCATAGCAAATGTATCGCAGGATGAGTTAACTAATCAGTAGTATTCATATTGTTTAAGGATTTAGCAAACTAAGTAGAGAGAGAGAGAGAGAGAGAGAGAGAGAGAGAGTAAATTCCTTATCCTATCCAATGAATCATAAACCACGTTGGGATTCACATTTATTCCATTTAATTTATTAACTAAATGGATAATCTTTGAGGAGTCTACATAATATGTGATGTGCGGCGTTTAGTGTGCATTGATTGCTGCTAATTAGACAAGTTAACTTGTTTATTTTCGGATTAGTCATTACAATGCAGTCATATGAGAGGGGTGTGGGCGGAGTTTCAGATGCGAGTCACGATTCAGTAACCTAAAGCAACAGATACTCATTTACTGTTAACCATACTTGATGAAAATGTACAGTTCAACTCTTATACTTGTGGGATGGCATATTACTCTTTACTACTATCTGCGGCGATCTATAATGACAAATGTTCTATTCATGTAAGAAGTGTAGGTCACTCGTGTATATATGGATATGATCTATAGCAGGCATCTACAAAGATGGAGTGGTTTTGTTATAGCAGGCCTTGTATGATAGAAAGTACATTATGCGTCTCCAAAATCTGATTTGCAGCTTAGTTATCCTAGTCACTTCAACTCGAAATATTTACAGCTTAGTTATCCTAGTCACTTCAATTCGAAATATTTACAGCTTAGGTATCCTAGTCACTTCAATTCGAAATATTTACAGCTTAGGTATCCTAGTCACTTCAATTCGAAATATTTACAGCTTAGTTATCTTAGTCACTTCAATTCGAAATATTTACAGCTTAGTTATCCTAGTCACTTTAATTCGAAATATTTACAGCTTAGTTATCCTAGTCACTTCAATTCGAAATATTTACAGCTTAGGTATCCTAGTCACTTCAATTCGAAATATTTACAGCTTAGGTATCCTAGTCACTTCAATTCGAAATATTTACAGCTTAGGTATCCTAGTCACTTCAATTCGAAATATTTACAGGTTAGGTATCCTAGCCACTTCAATTCGAAATATTTGCAAGAGAGATTTATTAAAACTTGCAACAAACGGATCAGCTATCCGACAGCATGATAATCTTAACAGCAACATTTCTCCACAAACACTAATCTTTTTCTTTCTTTTTTACCGACCATTCCTCCTTCATTTGTCATTTATTTATTTTTCTAGTAACTTTTATATCTGATCCTGGCATATGACAAAGTTTTAGTTTTGAATATTATATTTTCCCTTGGCGCTACACAAACCATACTTGGTTTGTTTTGGTATTGTTTCCTACCCGCAGTGCGACGTATGAAGGGTATATTGTGCAGTTCGCTGTCCGAGGACCACTATATGACATAATGTCTTGGTTGAAGTGCCTGTCGATACTAAACCACTATATTTGATTCGTTTCTGTGAGGAGTCGTGTTGAACGGCATTGCGACACGTAAGTTAAATCGTAAAGATCGGTGCCTGATGATACCCACGGCAGCCGATCCTGCCAGATCAGATAGTGTGAATCGAACCAGTACACTTCTCATCATGAGTCCAACACCTTAATCACTGAACTAACGGTGTATAGCCTCAGTAAATACAAATGGGATTGACAAAGAAAAGGTAAACCAATTAATAAATCAGAATGGATATGACTTAAATTTCATACAAGAAACACATAATAATATGACTAAGGAACTCCTATATACGATAGAAAGTAATCTCAACGCGATAGTGATAACAAATAATTATGTACAAGATGATATGGGGGGGGGGGCGATAATAGTTAACAATAAAAAGAGCATAACGTGGGAAAGAATTGATGAAGGAATATTTTTTAAAGGTGGGATGATGCACATAACAATTGAAAAAAGTCATTCTATAAATGTGTTCGTCCCAGCAAACTAAAGTATAAAAAAGGGATTTTATAAAGAACCTTCAAAAAATTCTAAATAATTTTTCCATGGATACTTTAATTATAGGAAGAGATTTTAACTGGGTCTGGAAAGACATTGATATAATGGGAGATTTAACACCATAGGACAAACTTTTTTTAGCAGGGAATATAAATTTTAATATAAAAAATAAATTAGTAGACGTCTATGGAAGACCATATCTTCTGAGAAAAGAGTATACATATGAATACCAGGATAAAGCTAATAGACTTGATAAATTTCATGTTACAAATTATGAAACAAACTTATATAAAATGCAGAAATACAAATCTAAAGATCTCGGATCATAAATTAATAAAACTAGACCTAGATATAAAAAATAGGACTAAATGGGGGAAAGGGAAGTGGAAGTTAAATAACATGATTTTGGAAGAAAATTAATATGTGAAGATGACAAGAAGAGATATAATAAAGTAGTAGTGGTAGATATAATAAAATTGAGTATGGAAAAAAGAGATATAACTAATGAATGCAATAAATTTAAGTACAAAATTAACGAAAACGCAATTGGATATTCGAAAAGAAGAATAGAACTGCATAAAAATGGAGAAACAAAATTTTAAAATACAACTAGGAAAAATAAATACAGAAGAAGAACTAAAGAAATGATGAAAAGGCTAAAAGAAATACAGGAAGAGTAAAGTAGGGGGAGAACAATCAGAGCTGAAAGGTATACACGAATATATAAAAAGGCGGAAGAACTTTACAAAAGGGAAGAAAAAGGAAAGGATGAGAAAAGAAATTAGATAAAATAAGGGATAATAATAAAGAATTTACAGAGAGAAAAAAGATATTATGGAATATATTTTAAAATATTATAAAGGACTATACACTACTCAACAAATTGACATAAATACCAGAAGTAATTACCTAGATGAAATAAAATGCGAGGTGATATCGGCGGAACATAGAGACATATGTAAAGATTTCATCTCGATAAGAAAATAAAACTAACCTTTTCACAATTAGCAAAAGGGAAATCGCCAGGCGGGTATGGACTCGCCGCGGAATTCTATCAAAAATTCCAAGGTGAGATATTACTGGTCCTTGAATTTTTAGTTAATAACATTCTCTTAGAGAAAGGCACAATGCCAAAAGCCATGAGGGAGGGAATAATTACCATAATATTCAATGGGAAGGGAGATAGGGAAGATCTAAAATAAATGGAGGCACATCTCCCTCCTAAAAATAGACTACAAAATCCTAAACAGGATCTTATCTAATAGGGTAAAAAAGGACTAGGAGAAATCATAAATATAAATCAAACTTGTGGGGAAAAGGTAGGGATATCCAAAATAAAATATTTTTAAACATAAAGACAGTAATTGATTATATGAATGAAACAGGTCAGAAAGGTCCTATGTTACTTTTCGACCAAGAAAACGCTTTTGACAGATTAGAACACAACTATATACAAAAAGTTCTAGAAAAATTTGTATTTGGAAAAGATTTCCAAAACTGGACCGAAATCCTGTATAAACATATAACATCAAAAGTACAGGTAAATGAGGCGACCACGAAAGAATTAGAAATAAGGAGATCAGTGAGGCAAGGCTGCCCACTCTCTATGCTATTATATGTAATGGCAATCGAAATCCTAAGCCACAAGATAAGAAACAACAAGGAAATAGAAGGAATAAAAATCCCAAATTTACGACAGGAATTCAAATTACTCCAACATGCAGACAATAGCACAAACTTTATAAAATACAACTAACTTTTAAATACTTAGAGAAAGAATTCGACAGATTTGGAAATGCCTCTGGGTCAAAAATAAATCACGATAAAACAGAGATTCTAAAAATAGGAAACTGACGCGGGAACCACCCGGGACCCCTACCACACCTTGTGAAGGGTAGAGTCAAAGCACTAAGAGTGTATTTTGGCAAAAACATTGAGATAGAAAATACAAGACTATAATTAAAACAATCAAAGAAAATACAGATATCTTGGCACTAACGCCCCTATGGATAATGGAGTGGGCCCAAGTGTCCAAAACTTACTTATATTCAAATATTAATTATACATTAAAATCGATATATAAAGAAAATAAAATGGCATGTAAAATAGATAACGAAATAATAAACTTTTTGGGGGATTTTAAAACCCACTATATAATAAAAGAAACATTATACAGAATAAATAAAAGATGAGGTTTAGCACTACCGAACCCAATACTTTTAAAATGTTCAAATATTTTAAATAGATTTAAAACATTAAATACAGAACTAAGGACACCATGGGAAGCATTGTACATATGCTGGTTTGGTTTCACTCTAAGAAACCGACCAGATATATATATATATATATATATATATATATATATATATATATATATATATATATATATATATATATATATAATCAACTCCTGACAAATCTAGAAGTAACTAGGAAATTTAGAACTATTAAAAAACTTTTAACCAAATAGAGGGTTAAAAATGAATTATGGGATAAACCTAAAGAAGACACTTATGAATGGATAAGAGAGGATGTCACAAAAAATATAGTAAATGTAAAGTGGAACAAGAGAACTGGGGGTTAACTGACCTAGAGTATGGGGGCGTTGGTTCCAAATTAAACCGTTAAAGATCCAAAATCTAATTTATGAATACTTGCATAATGCATGGTTACGGGGGAAGTGACTGTATGGAGGCACATGATGAATATAATGCCTAAATGCCCGCTGTGCAAAGGGGCAAATTTAACCAAATGCCACGTGATTACACAGCGTGAGAGCAGAAAAACTCAGGGATTAAACATAACTAAGGACATTTGCAAGAGAGAAAAGTACCGGAGGAACAACATACTCTTCCTCGATGGGGATTTTGACAGAAACTTATTAGAAAAGATGACAGATTATATAATAGAAATTACGATGTAATGTGGACAGTTAATAAAAATAAACAAATGACCTGCAGTAACATGACATGACATGGGGCGGGGAGATGGGGAGGAGGTCTTCTGTTTACCTCCCATTAGGGATGGGTACCACCAGAGCGCGGGCTGGAACCCCTGCTTCATCCTTCCACCCAATGAAAACATAAAACTTAAGTAAAGGTTTCTAAAAACTTAAATAATTATAACTATAATCGTTGATCCTCCGGTGCCAAAAATTACTTAACACCACAATTATGGGGGAAACGCACCGTTAATGTATATATGCTAACCATCTCAACAACTTTTTTTTCAGGGGCATAAGGAACAGGGAATCTGAGGACTAGAAGAAGTAAGAGGCACAGACATCGCAGGGCTAAGTCAAAAGGCGCTACGTGAAGTGAACAGGCCTGCGAAAGAGCTTCAGAAAATTCTAGTCCTAGGACATGGACAAACAAACAGAAATATGGGGAAATAGGAACACTAATCCAAAGTTTCCCCTAACTAACCATCTAATTACATTTGTTTTTCATTTTCTGGAACCTTTTAGAAATTTTGGAATCAAATAAAACTTGAAGGAGTATAGGAGGCTAGGTCCACCCAAATTGAGAAGCAAGTGTTGAATAAAGATAGTAGAGATCCCTTAAATGGACATGGCCGAATCACTCAACAACAAAGAAAAGGAAAACGAGAAACGTCTCACTATATTCACATACACTAAAACATTGTCTTTATTTTTAATTTTATCAAAAAACGTTTCTCATTTGAAATATTTTCAAAATTAGACGAAAGACGGAAAATTCGATAATTTCAAAACAATTTTTTTTCTATAAAAGAAAAAAGCGAAAAGAAGAGGGAGGGAAGGAAAAAGAAATATTTTCTTTCCTTCTAAAATTAAAGTTTAACTGATAAGACAACTGGGAGGAAAAATTTGGAAATAATGCTGTCCTTACACAAAAATCTATAGCACACAAACAATGTAACAATGTACACATAGCACACACAGGGCATAGGAGATTCTTGGCAAAGATCACTTGAACAAATAAGGGAAGGGATTCCGAATTGGTGATTGAATCCAACATCGGGTGAACAACTCTTTAGAACACACTAGGGAAAACAAAATACCCCACCAAAAACTTTGGTATTTAACTAACTTTTTTATCCAAATTCTTTTGGATGAACGTTTACAATACAACACACCTAAGGGAGACAAAGCAACACATGAAAAACCCCTTTTTTTGGAAAATGGGGGGGTCTGTCTGGTGCCCCCATCCCCACCCCACAAAAAGTAGATCAAACCAAGCAAAAGCGATACTTCAGACAACTTATAGTGAAATAACTTGCATCGACATGACATGTACATACACGAGTGGATGCGGGATTAAATGCACAATTACATCCATCTCCATGTACATGTCCACGATCATGATTTGCATCAACAAGCGCATAGTAAACACACCGAGCACTATTACTGGAATTGTATTACGGTCCAACTGACCCTAATAGACGAATATCTCAAAGCAGCCGTATTTGAATACAGACCCATTGTATTGTGTTATGTTTTAGTTAGATATCACCGACTTTTGCATATTAAATCAAGAAATAATCTATTTCTGCGTGCCTTTGAATTCTCAAAGAGGAATAGCGACTTTCTCGACTTTGTATTTAAATTGACTAATATAGGAGGGGATAGTCGCTCATGTTTTCTCACCAACCTGTTAATTTCGGGTATGGGTCCCCTTCACTTACTTGCAAAGTGTTCTCGGTGTGCTAATTAGTTACTGTGCCATACTTCCATTGTAGATTTGAATCACATTCGCGGAAAATAATAGTGTTCTTTATTAATTGAGGAAACCTTGAAGATAACATTGGTTATACATGAAAATGAAAGCAAATATAACAATAAAAGCATGGCCAATGTGAATCAAATGAAGCAATTGGCGAGAGTGCTGCCAGTATGAAATTATAAATGTTGTCCGACCGCAATAAAATGATTCCAACTGGATGTGGATACAAGTAATTATATCTAAATATAGAAGTTTTGTTTTGCTGTGCTTTTCACTGTGAAATATTCATGACAGGGACTGATTATCTTCGAATTATCGAGTATGAGTCATTCTCTATTTTGAGATGGCTTTTATTGTGGCTGTGAAAGCATTGTGGTGGAAGTGCACAAGTAAGGCAAATATGAAATATGGTCTAGAACTGTTTTCGTTGACCCAGAAATTGAATCATGACCTCAGTGATAGAAACAACATTTACCATGGGAATTATTATATTATTACGTCTCCTGTCTTCGACGAAAGCACACTAGTATTTTGTTCTAGGTTTGTCCTGTCTATGGATCATTTGCACTTTCACTCTCCCGGTTGATAATATACACTATCAACTTCCTGTGATAACATACACTATCAACTTCTTGTGATAAAATACACTATCCACTTCTCTGTGATAATATGCACTATCAACTTCTCTGTGATAATATACACTATCAACTTCCTGTGATAACATACACTATCAACTTCTTGTGATAATATACACTATCCACTTCTCTGTGATAATATGCACTATCAACTTCCTGTGATACTATACACTATCAACTTCTCTGTGACAATATACAATATCAACTTCTCTGTGTTAATATATGCTATCAACTTCATGTGATAATATATGTCACTTTGTCTGCCCACGATTAAGTAAGTCAAGAACAAAGGAATTGGTTAGAAACAATGTATATATGTTAGACCCCGCGGCTATAGTGGTCCTGTTCGTAATTGTTACGAGAGCCAGCTTTGTTGGGTGTCAAAAACTCACATGTGGATGTTTAAAGCCTTGTTCAAGAACAAAGGACCCTTATTTGCGTCGTAAATCTCACCAAGTTGACAGACGGCCGGAGCATTGTCTGCTAAGTTGAATAGAACAGGGTAGAATCGATATCCAGTCGGAATTGAGAGAGGGTGTGGTCACCATTTCAACCGGAATTTAATTGAGTAATTTAGCCTAGAAACTTCAGTAATTGTGAAACATCGTGCTGGAAAGTTAAAGCAATAACTCTGGGAAAGCCACTCGTAAATTGGCGGGGAAACTTAGGAAATTCTAAGGAAAGACAAAGTTTCGAAAAGGTGAGTGAATTATTTGCTCGATTGTTACAGAATATTACGGCATTGTAATTGTAATTATGTGCACTATGTATACTTCATTACTAGAATCGTTAGTACGTAGAATTACCTTTGTAGTGTTTAATTTGCATGCGTATTTGAGAAATGAGCTATGATTATGTAAAGAATTATGTTGATTGCTAGCTCGTGGTTAGAATTAATATTGTAATTCGCTATTTGGTTACTTCGTAGTAAACTAGTGCATTTATTCATGTGATATTCTAGATTTTGCAACTGTTGAATTGAATTGTAACTTTGGAAATTGGTTGCAGTGTGTAAAATTAGTTAATATGGATATTTGAATATTTGTGTACACTCGTGGGAGAGTAATGTACATAAATGAGTCTGATTGCTGTGCTATTGATCAGTATAATGAGATTAAGAATATATATATATATATATATATATATATATATATATATATATATATATATATATATATATATATATATATATATATATATATATACTGATGTGACGCAATTTATTGATGTCTGTATGATACGTAGTTGATACCGTGCTTTTGTTACGACGTTGTTTACCATACAAGAGTGTATGGGTACTTCGATGTGCATGAATGCGTGACCAAAAAATGTAAAGCCTTAATCTGATGATTGATTGCTGGTTTAGTGTGAGACGAAATGGCTAAGGAAATATGCTAACGCCCTTATGTTTTCACAGGAAACGTTTAGGGGACAGACTTCCGGTGTGGTTTAGTCCTGAGTCTCCAGGAGAGAGACGGAATAGAGACTAGTGGAGAAGTCGATTGTAAATCGAAGGCTAGTCGGAGAACAGAGTCAAGGAGGAGGAATTGGAGTAGGAGCAGTCTAGGAGAAGGAGTTAGGAGGGAAGTCGGAAGGAGAGAAGAAATTGGCGGGATAGGAGAGATACAGATGAGCATAAAACAAGGACAGGTGGAAAGGCGATCTCACACCATAAATCAAAAGATGCAATAAGCTATCACTTGGTCGAGAGGAAGAAGAGTGATTGGGAAATTATTATCATTTGAATATTGAATTGAATTAAATTGTTATTCTTTTGAATTTTCACCTTTCGTATTCTTAATAAATTAACTGTTGGCATTGCTGACTGGGGGCTCGGAGCCTTACATCTCTATCACTAATTTCACTCCTTACAAAATCGAGCCCGAGGTGGGGCTTCTATGGTAATTTAAATAATATACTGGGAGCACCACTACCCAACCCTACAAAACCCCACAATATACACTATCAACTTCTCTTTGATAATATACACTATCAACTTCTCTGTGATAGTTTACACTATCAGCTTCTCTGTGATAATATAATACCATCTCGGAAGATAATTTGCACCGTCACCATATCGGGTGATCGTCGCTTAGTATGTGCCTCCGCTGTCTAGCGAGTTTGAATAGCTTGGCGGATGTGTTTGTAAGTTAAGGGTCTAACGAAATAGTTCCAAACTATATATCTTTATATTGTATGCTGCTATGGTTTTGCCAAGTTCTAGCCAATGTCTGTTATTGATTGCAATTTGAACTATGTAAATAATTTTGTAAAAATGTTAGCATGTGCTTTTGTAAAGTTAAAAACTGCCCATGCTCATCTAGGTACTTCCGTTGTCAAAATTTCAGTTTTGGAGGTGCATAGATTTTACACGTTGCCAGGCACTTCACTTTCGGAGGTAAGCAAATCTCGCATGTAGGCCACAATCCCTAATTTTATATAAATTAGAATTGACTGGTAAAAGGTAAACCATGAAACTTATGAAGTTTTTGCAAAATTCTTGACAACTAACGTCCAAGAAATTTATATGAGGTTTAATTATAAAAGACGTCTGTAGGTTGAACTTGTAAACTAAACGTGACAAAAAAGAGTATGGTTGACAACGACCTAGTCAGTTGTTGTGTGATTATTATTATTATTATTATTATTATTATTATTATTTTCTATTTTTAACATCTCTTCATCATATAATTGAAGCCAAATAAAATCTATATAAATAAATATAGTTACTTTACGTTTTACAGACCTCAACGTTAGTTCAGGTATATAGTTGTCAATTGCGCAAATATTTCCCACAAGACAGAGACAGACAGACAGACAGAGAGTAATAGCGAAATATAACTATGAGTTTCTTTATTTTAATGGTTTATTCGCGCTTTTCGCACGCGCATGCACTAACTCTTTGCTGGCAAAGCTAAGGGTATCTTCTTGTATTTCTTTCTGTAACAACAAAGCGGTAAATAAAACACGAGATGTAGTATAAAAATTTTATTTCCAATCACCACATTCCTTATTTACTGATGGAATAGTAGGCATGACTGCTGTTATCGGCATCTGAAATTTAAAAATCATGTCTCATTATAGGATGTGTACAAGAAATGGAATCGGAACTATATCGGCCCTAGTTCATCTCAAACAGTCTAGCAACGAATACTATATAATCAATATCACTATTATTGGACATGCAAAGATTTTACGTCGTAATATGTATCCATCAGCCTTAGTGGAATATAGCAATACTATCCTTATTCCCGTTCTACATCTGCTTCTAAACAAATGGGTGGAAATTCACGAAACTTTTATGCCTGTTTTGCCCTTTGGGTACCCATTTGTAAGAAAGGTATCGTGTTTGAGGACATATCCGGAGGTTCCTGTGATTGTTGTTTTCTTCTTTTTCAGGCGGTTCGTTTAAACGACATATTTAACACATTATTGGCAATGGCATATGGAGGAAATGGGGGATAAGCGCCTTTCCGAAGGACGCACTGATCAAATGATCTGGGCTGACCTTGACTGGCATCAATCCCGCGCCCCTTGGATTACGAGTCAAACGCGATTCCAACTGAGCACTGGAAGGCGGTAAAAAGTCATAGGGACAAAAATTTAAATCACAGTGACATTTTTAGTATTTTATTTGTTACCAAACTTTATATATGCAGTCATATATGAAAGATACATCATATATTTGAAGGATTTTCCATGTGTCATAAGGGTGAAAGTCAGTATCTGAAGATATGGAGAGGGAAGGAATGGGGCTGGATGGTTGAAACAGTAAGAAGGCTCACATTTACGTTGAGTACTAGTTAATGTCCTCAAAGGCCTTTGTGTAAGTTAGCATAATCGGAATGACCATAGAAAAGTCAAAGTGTATTAATCTGAATTTGAAAAATATATTTTCGTTTTGTTTTTTTTCGTTATTGTTTTTTTTTTTTTTGTTTGTAAAAGGAATAGGAAGGCAGAGCTGTGGTTGATGACTGAATCAGAAACCCCTTTCACACAATTCAAGTATTCGTACCACAAGAATAAAATGCAGTATTAACTTTTTGTTGAGTAAGTAACTTCATTTAATTTTAACCGTTACATATGACAGGAAAAAAGGAATGACCACTGCCAGACATCAAACCCAGTACCATTTTGTACCGAAGTCAAACACACAAACTTGTTTCCTCAGTCATTATTAATTCCTAGGTTGGAGGCGGTATCTGTAAATTCAAGTTCAGCACTGATTACTAAAAGTCCCAATCAAACATGTCCACTGACCAATGCGATCGCCATACATGCGTATTGTGGCTAGTAGTACTTGCTTCTTGGACTAGCTCAGATTGTCAACAATAAAGTCAAATCGAGATTTCAATCCCGATTTTTAAAACCGTTTTAGTATAAAGTCCAGTTTTATGCACAAGTAATAATATTTATACAGTAAACTGGTAGTATTTTTGGAATATTACTACTAATGAGTTGGCCGAGTTTTTTTGTGTTTCATTCATTGGGATCAATCTGTGTCACACTTTCCATCGGCCAATGGACTATATTTACTTATTCATAGTACATGGAATAGTATGCATATATAAATTATATTTGCAGTATAAACAACTCATAAACAAAAGCAAAGGTAGAAACAAACAGTATCAAATATTATTTATATATTTTAAAAAATACTGAGCATATCTATATCCGTCTTCTCACCTCTCTGTAACATGAGATATCCGCCATCTTCCTGACTCTGTAACATGAGATATCCGCCATCTTCCTGAGGCCTCTGCCCGTCCACTGACTGAGACCGTGAGAACCCGGGATTATCATAACTTTCCTGGACTTGATTCCCATCATACTGATCTTGAACGGTTGGTCCGGAAATCACACTACTGATAAAACAGAGAAGATTTTATGCTAAAGTTATTTTGTTACATTTCCAATAAATAGCCCCCCAAAAAATCTGAAATTTTAATGTTATTTTAAGTATTATCATAGTATATTATTACCTGACAATAATAATTCTAACAACAAAAACAACAACATCAATAGTAATAATAGTGTATTTGTGTGTGTGTGTGTGTGTGTGTGTGTGTGTGTGATTAGGATTTTTAACGCAGCTTTAACAATTTTTCAGTCATATCGATACGATGTCTGCAGTGTGACAGTTTATAATGATGTCTAGCACTGGGGCATCATGCCGCAGACATGTAGTACAATGTCCACCCAGTCACACTATCCTGACACCAGGCCGACCAGTCCTAACACTAACCTCTATTGAGTAATTGAGTACCAATTTTCTAAGTCTTTGTCATGACTCGACCGGAGTTCGAACCCACGACCTCCCGCTTCCGAGGCGGACGCTTTAACCTCTAGGCCACCGGAGCGGTCACTAGTAGTAGCAGCAGTAATAATAATAATAATAATAATAATAATAATAATATTTTGGTGACATCAGTAAATATAGATAAATCCTCAAACGACTATTCTAACAAATTTGACCAAAAGGGTTCTTGTGCAAAGAAATTTTCAATTAGTAAAACTGATGCAGAACACTTAAATAACTTCGTCTGTATATTCGGCAAACAGAATTTCTGACAAAAAGCACAAATGTGGTAAGGTCTTCTATTTTGATAGTACTATGTCGTAGAATAGAAGGAGCTGAGAATATTTCGACAACTTTATCATCAACAGAAAACAAATCTTAAGGACACTTTCTTGCAAGAACATTATGCAAATCTGGATTTTGTGTCGAAGTGTTTTTGCATACGGTTGTCAGCTAAATAAGGTACTTCTGATCAGTTCGATCTATTATTATTATTATTATTATTATTATTATTATTATTGTTGTTGTTATTTCATGAATTAAACTGATATGAGGTAAAAGTGGTCGGTATAATGAAGCAAATAAACTTTCTCTGCTGGATATTAATCAAGCTTGGCTTGACTAAAGAAATCATGTGCAGCATATGTGCGTGTGTATGTAAGTAACTAAGAAAGGCAAAAAGTGTGTGTGTGTGTGTGTGTGAGAGAGAGAGAGAGAGAGAGAGAGAGAGAGAGAGAGAGAGACGGTGGTCGCTAACTTGACATCATTCGGGTTGATATAATCATAGACATTCTCCTCATGTCCTGGATGTACATCTTTCTTTGATGACTGATTTCCTAAATTGGTCAGGTAATCAGTTGGCCCTCTTCCGACGTTGTATTTTCTCTGTTAAAATATTAAAATGTAACAGCACAATGTATGTGAAGGAGTGTATATGCACTGAATATTTGATATACCACACACATTGCATACATTTGTATTCATAAGAAACAAGGTTTGACGATTTCCGCTTAATGAAAAATGTACACAAGTGGTATATTAAAAACGATACAGTTTAGTTGTTGTTGTTGCTGGGTTTAACGCCATATTTCAGCACACGATAGGCTATACATGGCGGCCAGTATTAACGGTGGAGGAAGAACCTAGGAAAACCCCGGAAACAACCACCGACCCACGAGAAGCTACTGGCAAGCTTTCTCACATACCCACATTGGCTGAATACGAGACTCGAACCAACGCAGGCAGCGGTGAGATGGCAGTAATCCGTAACGGAGAGCGCTTTAGACCACTCGGCCACTCGGGGCCCCATACAGATTGTTGCTATACATATATAATTTATTTGTAACACATATAAATGCACATAATTTTGTTCCAATGGAGCTTAAGATACGAAGGGAGTGAACTCTTCCCATCCCATCCCATTAAAAATCAACTAGAAAATTTAGTTTTGCATTTATTCTAGCTATGAACAATAACTTTGGAAATTGTTAGTTTGTTTTGTTCGAACTTCTATTTCCCATTCATATTGATTAAAAAATTAAAGACCTGAAAGTTGATCTAAATCGATAACAAAAGACTACTATAAGCTTTGAATGGTTAGCTTTATATAATAAAAAAACCACAGCAAAAACGCGGCAATTGGATATACATGATATATATTGTACATAGCAGAGAATAACATAACGAAATGACGAACAAGTAGGAGGTAAATCAAATAAATAAAGTAATTTACAGCAAACCAAAGTCATTATTTTCCATTATTTCCCACTGCTAATGACCCTATATATATATATATATATATATATATATATATATATATATATATATATATATATATATATATATATATGTGTGTGTGTGTGTGTGTGTGTGTGTGTGTGTGTGTCTTTGAAGGGGAGTTTGTTAGATAGTTTTATAATCATAGGTCAAAAGGCATTGTCTCATGCCATGAGAGAAGATCCACTCGACTCCTTCCGCACAGAAGGTTCGCTGTGGCTTACGAGAGAGAGAGAGAGAGAGAGAGAGAGAGACAGAGACAGAGAGAGGGAGAGAGAGACAGAGAATATGACTATCACAAACGGGCAGGACTTAATCTCTAGTGCCGCCCCACCATCCGGAGGGTCTTCCGAGATACGCGGCGAAGCGAACGTAGAGAGACGAGCACTCGGCTGATATTATATAGTGCCTGTGTGTGAGTTCCTCGTTCCTTGTCCGAAACATATACAAAACCATCAATGTTCAGTTGACTCTGTTGTAAGGTTCATCTAATCAATTTCGTACAAGCCTCTTTTACATTTGAATTCTCTTCATTTCTTCTATGATTTTCTATCTTGCAAAACGAGCATTTCTTTTTCTTTCAGGATTTTTCAAGTTCCTAAGTGTCCAGGTTGACTAGATGTCTTTCCCAACACTCAAAATCAAGTTGCTATTTTACTTGACGTGAAAAGTTTACTTTAAATGTTCTGTTTTAAACAGGTATGATCATACATCTACAGAAGTTAACTACAACAAATGTACATTCTACTTTTACACTGAAAAACAAACTCAGTAAACCCGAATTAATTCAGACAGGTATCATGTAACTAATGGTTTTTACACAGATTAAGGTAATTCAGAGAAAGGTAATGTCAAATATATTACCTCTGAGACGGATGTGGGACTTGACTTGGTACAATAACCACGCTTCCATATAATGTAGACCACGACCACAAGTAAAACGACTGCAACGAATCCTCCTATTGCCCCTCCCACTGCTGCCGGCACGACAGAACCTACATCGAGAGACTGGTTTTATGCAAAGTCGATTACAGTTCATTTTATGTGGAAAATATTAAGTTAGGTTAGAAATTACCTATTGTATTTCAGGAGAAGGATCCGACCGCTATTTAACATCGTCCGTTAATTAAATTCGAATGTTTCTTCGTTATAACCATTAGTATGATTGGCAAAATGCATCTCAGTAACGTGTGAAAATTTCATTTAATTTGAATGGGAAAAGTACTTGTTAAATATTAAAAATTGTCCTTTGACCCACTCTTCTGACAAATGGTTGTCCGACTACCAATATTAATAGGTAAAGAGACATAGAGGTAGCCTTCGACACCGTGAAGGGGTGATTAGATTTGGTAGCTGCTTACTGGAATGTTTGTTAGATGACCATTCACCGATATGTAATTCTTAAAGCCGATAGTTCAATACACCTTTCTGGAATATGCTTGAATCCCCGCCCACTCTCATTTACAAAAAGAAATCAGTTTTAAAAAAAAAAATGATGTAATTTCATAACGTATGAAGCCAAGCAAAAGTTTGACTAATCTCAAACTTTGATGAAAATGAAAGCTTTGAGTTACTGTGTTTGTCAATTGTATCATACTGCATACAATTTTGTTCAAACCATTTCTATACGTTGTCTAGCATTATGCAACTACCCAGACTTGGCTTCATTTGAGAGCCCTCTAATTGGTTATAGGCTATATACTAAGAAACTGTTCAACAAGCTGTACGACTTATCAGAACAATCTATTATAAAATCAACAAACTCGTGTCATTGTACAGACCTGTGTCAGAACTTAAGCCAATTTCACATCTGAGCTACTTCTAATTAACGAGTCTCTAAATCTGTGCCAACTAATTACCTTGTAGCATAGCAATTTTGTCATAAAATCAGAAGGTTAATTTTGACCACTTTCTCAGAAAATAATTATCTGTTCATAGTGAAAGGTTCACAAAGTCTGAACGATAGAGGAAAAATATAGCAATTCGATTGTGCATATGCAACTTAGTAAAATTAGCCAAGGTGTAAAACCATCATTGAACAACGCCACTTCAGACAAACGTATCGCCCAACACGTCGTTTCCTAATAAGTAAAACAAAGCCAAGCTTGATAGTCTAAAACAGTACATTGGAATGTTCAACGAATAACGCTTGACATCTAGTGATAGGTAGGTATAAGTAAGGCTTATTATCAAGAGGGGAAAATATTTATAATAATGTGACTGAAAGAAAGAAAAAAATAACATACTATCAACTCTTTCGAGTCATGAAGTACAATTATAAACACGATGTTATCAATTATCGTTTGTTTTTAAACAACGAATTTAATGCAAAAGTGAACATTGTTAAACGAAGGTTCTTTTGAAACGATTGACAGCATGCAATCTGTAATAAAATAACTTTCTGGTTCTTTCATCACAATTAAGCACATTGATAGTATAATCACATACAACATACCGTTACTCTGAATAATAATAATAGTAATAATAATAATAATAATAATAATAATAAACGTACTACCAGTGGATGTTGCCGAATTTGAGTTCGAATTTTGATTCTGTGTCGTTCTAGTCGGCATCTGTGTTGAAACGTAAGATGATAATCCAGGAATGTAAGGACTGGGAGTCGTTGACAATGGCCAAAGCGTCTCACACGTTTGACAGCACTGTTGCTTGTCTTCTGTACCATAGACCGTGCATTCTTCCAGTATGCAGTCTGGTCGGCGGTCCCCATAGCTACAATCTGAAAAGGTCATCAATCCAAAGAAATACATGATTGTATAGCATTACCGAGAGGGACGAATGAACCCGAATGCGTATAGATCAATCGAAAAACATATTTATACATTATTCGTAAGACTGTAAACAAGAAACTTCATATCAGCCACCCTACCCGTCCCAAACCCCTTCTCACTCGTAGTTATTGCAGATAGTAATAGTAAATCTGAGCTAAATGGTACGGAGCTCTATAGCAAATATGAAGCTTCGTACACATAGATATAGAGGCAATACACAATGAGAAACAAGCAAGAAGGAAAAATTACAAAATTAATATTCTGCTTCCAGCAAAATGCAACATGAATTTCTAATATTTCAAACATTTTATTTGGGAGATCACCTACACCAGCAGCAGCAGGAGGAAGGTTCCCCAACACCGCTCAGGTTTTTGCACATTGCTGAATGTTCCAACACAACTCCATACCATAAGCATTCAGTTTGGGGTTCTTTTTTTTTTTTTTTTTTTTGCACAGCAACACATGTCTATTCTGCATCCCAGAGCACGTGGGACAAAAAACACAGGTATGAAAAACTACGAAAAAATGATGAATTGATCAAAACTATATAAAAAGATCAATTTACAGAAAAATGTATTACATGTATAAAAAGAATAATTGTTTTGAAATCTATCAATATTTATGAATTAGGCACAGGACAATTTATGTATATGTATTAGGCATATAAAAATATATGTATATGCACTAGGCACAGGAAAATCTGTCATTGTAATAGGTACTTATATATATATATATATATATATATATATATATATATATATATATATATATATATATATATATATATATATATATATATATATATATATTAGGCACAGTAAAATTTATGTATTTAGGTATAGAAGCATGTCACTATCTAGTACTAACTTTATCTCGGATTATATCTGATATGTAATAAAGACAAACAGATGCCCAATATTTTCCCTTAAGATATAATTATTCCAAAGAAATTTCATACCTATGCGAAAGCTTTGCTCGCGTTTTTCTACTTTATATTTTGTTGTATACTTAGACCTATTAACTGGTTCCATTCATAGTTCTCCAGGCATCAAACGGAAATTCGCAATCTGGGTCAGCGAGGAAGGGTGGAATTCTCAGCCCTTATTGGTCACGTTATGCAAACAGAAATAGCAACTAGCTACGGGAAGAGATGTCTACAAATTTGGGAAAGTTAAATAAAAATATGCAAAAGTAATCTCGAATCTGTATTCGCTCGTGACGAGTTATTGTTTTTGTTGACATGATTTTAAGAGCCTCTAATTCCTTCCACAATTTCACTGTCGGATTGAGTAAAAACATACAAAATCGCGTGATGAATGGAATGATTGAATACATCTAAGTATGTTGCGAAAATATATCACAAGTTGTAGAAAAGGAGAACAAACTTTTGCATAGGTAAGAAATGTTTTTCGAAATGATTCTACTATACGGTAATTAAAGATGGCGACTGTCCGTCAATGTCTTTATTATACATAATAAAGTAATCACAAATTAATGTAAAGTTATTTAGATAGTAGCTATTAGATTCATAAGGGAAACTCTCATCTATTATGAATATGAGCTAGAAGCACGACTGTGTGTTTGTGTATTCTGGCAAGAAAATGCAAAGATTATTTGCACTCTGATCTGTTATTTATATACAAAGTGAAAGATTGTGTAAGAGTGATAGAGGTCTAAGGGCCACTGGTAAGGAAGGTCCAACCTGCAATGTCTGTTCTCATGGAGAAACACGTGTTGCAGCAAGCGTCATTCACGCTGTCGTTGTAACATTTTTGCTGTGAAATGTCACCACACCAGCCCACTTTATCACCGTACTCGCAATCTACAAATGAAATTATATTCAACTTCATTACGGGTCATATTGCCCTCCCAGTATATACATCTGCTCTCTTTTACTTACTCTTGAAGTAGTATTACTATGGCGACTGGGTTACTAGTCCTTCTTTCTGCATTGACTATTGGTTTGATCGTCTTACCTTACTAGTCCTTCTTTCTGCATTGACTATTGGCTTGATCGTCTTACCTTACTAGTCCGTCTTTCTGCATTGACTATTGGCTTGATCGTCTTACCTTACTAGTCCTTCTTTCTGCATTGACTATTGGCTTGATCGTCTTGCCATACTAGTCTTTCTTTCTGTATTGACTATTGGCTTGATCGTATTACCTTACTAGTCATTCTTTCTGCATTGACTATTGGCTTGATCGTCTTACCTTACTAGTCCTTCTTTCTGCATTGACTATTGGCTTGATCGTCTTACCTTACTAGTCCGTCTTTCTGCATTGACTATTGGCTTGATCGTTTTACCTTACTAGTCCTTCTTTCTGCATTGACTATTGGCTTGATCGTCTTACCTTACTAGTCTTCTTTCTGCATTGACTATTGGCTTGATCGTCTTACCTTATTAGTCCTTCTTTCTGCATTGACTATTGGCTTGATCGTCTTACCTTACTAGTCCTTCTTTCTGCATTGACTATTGGCTTGATCGTCTTACCTTACTAGTCCTTCTTTCTGTATTGACTATTGGCTTGATCGTCCTACGTTACTAGTCCTTCTTTCTGCATTGACTATTGGCTTGATCGTCTTACCTTACTAGTCCTTCTTTCTGCATTGAATATTGGCTTGATCGTCTTACCTTATTAGTCTTCTTTCCGCATTGACTATTGGCTTGATCGTCTTACCTTACTAGTCCTTATTTCTGCATTGACTATTGGATTGATCGTCGTGCCTTACTTGTCCTTCTTTCTGCATTGACTATTGGCTTGATCGTCTTACCTCAGATGAATTCTTTGAAGTGCGATGATCAGCACCACGATAGTGAGAAAATGCTGATTTGAAATGTAGGTGGATTAAACCTATGACTGTGCGAGAACGTTTAATTACAGCAACGGAAAGAAAGAGTGAACACTAAATTCAAGAATCTGAAAGAAAGAAAGAAAGAAAGAAAGAAAGAAAGAAAGAAAGATTATCTTCTGTGTATTTCAAAATGACGTGCTAAGGAGGAAATATCATCTATAAGTTTGATAGAAAATACTTTTATTACAAAGACAACCTTTACTTAAAGCGTCAAAAAATTGCTTTCTTTAAAAAGTAATATAACTTTTTAAAAACAAAACGAACTTTGATTTTAAAACAGATTTGATACAGCGCTACACTCTGGCCATCCAACCGGTGTCTATTTTCTCAGGCTTGATATGGACACCCAACCGGTGTCTATTTTCCCAGACTTGATACATCAGTACATTCTGGACACCCAACCGGTGTCTATTTTCCCAGACTTGATATGGACATCCAAGCGGTGTCTATTTTCCAAGACTTGATACAGCGCTACACTCTGGACACCCAGCCGGTGTCTATTTTCCCAGACTTGATACAGCGCTCCACATAGGGATTTACTACTAGGAGGGCAGATGAGAGGGGCAAAATAACAATAGAACGGAATTTTTTTAAACAAATTGATATTTTTATGACAAAACTTAGCAAATGTCTTGAATAGCTGAGTTTTCGTTGCTTCCTAAATTTATAGTTGGACTATTGGCTTCAATACAAAACATTTGAACATTGGAATGTATGAAAAAAGAAACTTTTATATATGAAAGTTTTGTTTTAATGAACTGCTTTGTGAGCCATTTCAGAATGTTGGATGATATTTTTAAACTAGTGGATCGGCGAAAAGGAATTAAATCCAGAAGGAGCTTCAGATTTTATCCAAGATCATTACTCGTAGGCACGATCCAGTCTACAAAAGAAGCCCCTGAGAAAGTAACCGATAAAACACAGTAAAATATACTACAATCACCCAAGTTTCAAATCAGGTCCCGGTGACCTAACTTTTGGTGTGGTAGAGTCATTTTCCTTATGCCAAGTGTTATGAGTGCTGGTGGAATAGGGTTTACTATATAGAAAGTGTAACGAACGCATACCTGAAAGTACAGAAGTCACTTTATCGAGAAATTTAAGAAACGATGACTTTCTTTTGGTATGGGTGATTTCATTCCATGACCTACTTTTGGTATGGGTGATTACATTACATAACCTGCTTTTGGTGTGGGTAACTACATTTCATGACCTACTTCTGGTATGGGTGATTACATTCTATGACCTACTTTTGGTATGGGTAATTACATTCCATGAGATGCCTTCATATGTGCTATGCTTCATTAGTGTAGATTAATAGGGTCAAAGATATTGTGTAACAAACTGATAGTAAAAATGTCATTATATCGTGATTTAAGCCAAAAAAGCCTAGATTTCATAGAGAATATCATCTTTACTACATTGATTAGGCCTGGTATTGTAAGACTATCATTTTCAGTACATGCATTAGGCCTATGGTATTATAAGAAAATCGTTTGCATTACATTGATTAGGCATCTGGTATTGTAAGAACAGTATTTGCACTGCAGTGATTAGACCTCTGGTATTATAAGAATATAATTTACACTACAGTGATTAGGCCAATGATATTGTAAGTATATCATTTGCACTACAGTGATTAGGCCTCTGGTATTATAAGAATATAATTTACACTACAGTGATTGGGCCAATGATATTGTAAGAATATAATTTACACTACAGTGATTAGACCAATGATATTGTAAGAATATCATTTGCACTACAGTGATTAGACCTCTGGTATTATAAGAATATAATTTACACTACAGTGATTAGGCCTCTGGTATTGTAAGAATATCATTTGCACGACAGTAGTTAGACCTCTGGTATTGTAAGAATATCATTTGCACGACAGTGGTTAGGTTTCTGGTATTGTAAGAATACTATTTGCACGACAGTGGTTAGGCCTCTGGTATTGTAAGAATATCATTTGCACTATATTGATTAGGCCTATGATATTGTTAAAAGATAATTTGCGGGACAGAGATTAGGTCCATGGTATTGTGAAAATGAATATTTCCAGCAATGGAAAAAAATGGCCGACAATGTTCTCCAGAATCCAAATGCGAGCTGCGAAAAACATGTATTTATTTGTCAATGAGATCACCTCGCTAACAGGAATACAAGTAGTGTAGCAAATATTATGCAGATTTGTACAGTAAAATATCCTAGATCTCTCAAGCCTAAAAGTTAGGTCACAGTGACTTAAATTTAGCATGGTTGCTTACTTTCATTGATATGCATTCACATATCGTTATTTAAAAGTAGATGGCATAGGGCCATCTATATGGGAGATTGAGAAAGTAACAAACACATAACTGAAAATGCAACGGTAACTCCAATACAATTACCTGTTTTGGGCATAGCTGAGTTACCCACCTTGGAATGTGTGCACGTGTGACAATTATTACACGTTAAGCTGAACAAGGTAAAACATATTGGGGGTATAATACACTGATAGCTGAAAGAACAAGTGGTCACTCTAGCGTGAAAACTAGGTCAATAAGTTAAGATTACTTGTTTTGATATGCATCCACATCGAAATGTTCATTAGTGTAGGTGAAATAGAGCCTTTGATATTGAGGATGTAGCAAAAATATAGTTAATGGACAATAAGTAACTGAAGCTTGATACGTAAACACAGTGACCTATTTATTGACATAGCTAAGGTATCTTATTAAGGTGCATCCACATACCAATGTCCATAAGTGTAGGCGAAATATGATCCATGCCATTGAGGATGTAAGGAATGAGTTTCTGAAAAATTAAGCTTCATTCAAGCGTGAAAATTAGATTACAGTGACCCAGTTTTGGTACGATTACATCACTTCCTTGGCATTTGATTAAGTTACTCCTCTGCGATACATTAAATATCAATTTTCATATGTCTTGGCGAAGTAGACTCCAACATACGGATAACAATGGGACAACTTAAACTACATCCTTCAAGTTTGAACAACTGGTCACAGTAGCCTATCATTAGTGTCACTGAGTTACTTGCATCGAGATATATATAGGCAGCAATTTTCATTAGCATATGTGATATTGGGTCCAAGACGATGTGGGTGTAATGAACGAAGAGCTGAAAATTAAAACGTCATTCTAGAGTGAAAATATGTGTACAGTAATCTTGCTTTGATACGATTAAGTTACTTTCGTCAACATGTATCTACATGCAATTTTCATGAGTGGAGATGAAACAGGCTCTGAGATATCGGATGTGTAATAAACGAACAGCTAAAAATACAAATATGATTTGCAAATTAGGCCAAATTGACAACAGCTTTTGTATTATTGAGCTACATTAATCCAAAATGTAGTTACATTCCAGTTTTCGTAAATCTAGGTGAAAAAGAGTCCAAGATATTGTGGGCGTAAAGAACGAATTGGTGAAAATACAAGTTACAGAAGCATGTAAGTTAGATTAAAGTGACATAGTTTTGTTATGGCACACCAATTACCATCTGTGTTGGCGAAATATGGTAAACGTTTAGAGGGTGTAACTAATGAACAGCTAAAACTACAAGAAAGATTCAGTCGTGCAGATAAGATTAGCTCAGAGTGACCTAGTTTTGCTATGGCTGAGTTACTCTTCCTTAGCAGCAGGAATCAAAGGTATAATGCTTAGTAAAGGTGACATGTGTATGTAAAATTATTTGTATAAATGGCATATACAAGCTAAAGTAGCTTGTTACGCGAGGGCAGCTCATCTCTCGGCAGCGTGCATTTAAAATTACTTCCCATTATGTCACATTATCCTGACACCAGGTGGACAATTAATAGCACTAACCTCTTAATGCTGAGCGCCGAGCGAGGCAACTGCTATATGTATGTATGTATGTATGTATGTATGTATTGCAAAGGTTTAGACGTATGTGCACATTTGTATCTTTAAACGAATAATAACTTGACATTTTGAAATAGTGAAGATGACGTAGCGTCTGGTTCCATCATACATGTTGTCACAAGCACATACAACTTACACAAAAAAATTTTATCCCTGAAAACCTTTACCGTTCATTCCAGAAAAGATAAAATCTATTCCAGCAACATATTGCCTGGAATGCACCTTGTATATTTAGACATTTATGTATCGTTCGTTCGAGCAATGAGCTTTACGTGGGCTGGTGGTTCTTACTGTGGTTTCTCTTGGTTCTTCCTCAACCAGCCATACTGGCCGCTATGTGTTGTGTATAGTGTGCTGAAAAGTGGCGTTAAACCCACAATAGCAGCAACAAAAACACTGTAGTAGTTTCTTCAGGCATGACAGGTCCATATGAGTACGTGGGATAACTTTGACTTGTTACTATAAAACTTCTGTTCGTAAGATTATTCAGAGATGAATTTTTCTTTACTACCCTCCAATTCATACAGAGATGAATTTTTCTTTACTACCCTCCAATTCATACAGAGATGAATTTTTTAAATTATATCAGAGTTAATACATGTTTTGTTATTTCTTCTTTTCTGTGGGAAACAGGGGGTTATATAAAAAAATCGTTTCAAATTGTTATTTCTTGAATTTGAATTTTTTCACAAAATTTGCATAACTTCTTGGTGTGGCCTGGAGATTATACAAATTTGTTTAACCTCCAGGTCTGGTCCAGAGGCCAGAACAATTTGCATAAGCTCAACATAGGTCTGGATATGATAAACATTTGTAAACATCCAGATCTGATCTGGAGATCATGAACATTTCTATAATGGATCTGGATCAGGTCTGGATGGTAAACATCCGTAAGGTCTCCAACATTTGTAGCGACTCTAGGTATGATATGGAGATCGTAAACATTTGTATAATCTCCAACATTTGTATGGACTCCAGGTCTGGACTGGAGATGATAAACAGTCACAGAGCCTGCAACATTTGTATAGTCTTTAGGTTAGATCTGGAGATCATAAAGGTTTGTATAACCTCCAGGTCTGGTGTTTGGACCATTAACATTTGATTAGTCTCCAGGTCTGGTGTTTGGACCATTAACATTTGATTAGTCTCCAAGTCTGGTGTTTGGACCATTAACATTTGATTAGTCTCCAGGTCTGGTGTTTGGACCATTAACATTTGATTAGTCTCCAGGTCTGGTGTTTGGACCATTAACATTTGATTAGTCTCCAGGTCTGGTGTTTGGACCATTAACATTTGATTAGTCTCCAAGTCTGGTGTTTGGACCATTAACATTTGATTAGTCTCCAAGTCTGGTATGGATAACATATGCATTTGCATAACCTCAAAGTCTGGGCTGGAGACGATAAACATTCGTGTAACCATCAGGTCTGACCTCGAGAGTTTAAAACCCAACTAGCTCATCCCGGGTCGGCAGCCTTGGTTTATCCTTTGGAAAGGCGTTTGAGTCCCAAACCCGCGGCGTGATTTTGCCAATATTTTGCGAATCCTCCATTTGAGATGGAGTCTGAGCTTTAGATTTTGTGCTACCCAGTAACAAAATATTTTTGTTTTAATTTTGAAAGTCTGATTTTGATTGTCTTAAAATTAGACAAGAAGACTTAGTCTTAAGCTCGAGCTTAAATATCTTATGACCACGAGAAGGGGGAGGGGTTGTTCGGATGTTGTTAGGGGCATCTGTGACCAGAGTAGTCTTTCATTTTGTAACGGTAGGACGATACAACATATTAGATCACGAATTACGACCTCCTTATTGGAGAGAGCATCAGTGAAACAAACAGCATCTACATCGTACAATTTTATGTTCGGGGAGAGGGGAGAGGGGCTGTCTATATACGTCAGTATGCCGATCGGTCAGTTGGTCTTTCTCTTTAGATCTGTTTAGATGCAAGTCTGTCAACTTACTGGCAGCATGGACATTCATCCAACTGTTACAGGTTGCACAGCAGTTATCCCGGATGTTTGTGTCGTAGCAATCACGTGGCTCGATACCATAACAACTGTCCCTGTTACCGTATAAGCAGTCTGAAGAAGTAAAAACGTAAATATATGCGACAAAAATTTAAAAAATTTGTTAAACAAGACATTTGTTTAATGATAAACTAGAACGTAACAAGAATTTCAAAAACATACAAAGTGTAATCCATAATTCAAGGCAAATGAAACAAACAATAACCAGGCTTGTTAAAAAAGGGAAATATAAGACTAGTAAATTCCCCACGATTCATGTCGCAAAAACCAGGTTATCTGACTTGTGAGTAATATATAACGGAAATTAATTTGTAATACAGAGCCTTACCCAGGTGTTATAACCGCGAGACGTTTTTGTATGCAAATAAACGGAAAGTGTGAAATATTTCTGATAAAAATCTATCATGGTTAATTAAATTTCGCCAGTGTTTTGCAAACATGTATATTTAATGTTACACATATCGTTTTAAGCCAATTACATAAACAGCCTGCGTACCACGCCCACATACACACGTATGTATGTGATTGCGCGCGCGCGCGTGTGTGTGTGTGTGTGTGTGTGTGTGCTATTTTGATTTTTAATGTGGCTATAAAAACAAATTTCAGTCATATCGCTACGATGTCGGCAGTGTGGCAGTTTATAGTGATGCCTAGCCATGGGTTATCATGTCGTAGACATGCTGCATGATGTCCTACCCAGTCACATTATCCTGACACCAGACCGACCAGTCCTAACACTAACCTCCTAATTCAGAGCACTAAAAGCAAGGCAGCTATTAGTAACATTTTTGTTAGTCTTTGGTATGATTCGGCCGGGGATCAAACTCCCGCATCCGAAGCGGACGTTCTAACCTCTAGGCGACCGGAGCGGTCTGTCTGTCTGTATGTAGGTAGGTAGGTAGGTAAGTAGGTAAGTATACAAGAAATTTCTCAGTAACTAAATACTTAAGCCTTACTGGGCAATTCATTGTTTCTAGCATCATGGTAACAATGGTAGCAACATTCTTGATACTTGGTTTCGTCGTAACACTCTCGGCTGGATAGGTAATTACAGTTTCTTCCTCTGTCTCCGTACATACAGTCTGAAAAAGTACATTTCTTTCGTAATCATCTTATTGCATATATCACTCAACAGTATATTCTACCCAGACCATTTCTCGACTTGATTTACATGATACTTTTATAATTTCAAATAACCATTGATATTGTAACTTAGAAGTATTGTAAATCTTTCTTTAATTTATTAATTTAATTGGATGTATTGAATAATTTGGATTATTAATGAGTGCGGCATGTTTTGCATTGTTGTCCTCTTCTGCCCAGCGGAAATAGGAAACAGACTCTGAAGTTGTATCATTATGGGATTAGTATGATTACGTAGATCTGTAAATTTCAAGTACTTTTTGTCAAACGTTCGTGGAAATTACTGTCCTCTCCATTTTAGAGACGAGAGGCGATGAAAATGATGAAGTTAGACGTTTTACCTGTGTCGCGAACCAGGTGCTCGTCGTAAACTTGGTAGCATGTTTCACAGCAAGCTTTCTCAAAGGACCGATTGTAACAATCAGGATAAGTGTTAGAACATTTGTCAGAGGTATCCCAGTCACATCCTTTTATTAAAGAAAAGAAAGAAAGCTTTACTTTATGATCATTGCGTAACTTACACGAGGAAGAAATAAAGAATAAATGAATTAATCAATAAGGAAAAGATTTATTCTCTCAGTTAATCCTGCCTTGTCAGTACACCATGTGGTTTTCGATGTTTGATGTTCAAAAGTGCATGCACGTATTTTCTTTGGGTTGTCAGTAACTTACCAGCAATGAATACAAGACGTGTACAGTTCTTGAGCTCACCCTTTTCTTGCAGAAAACCACATCTCTGACAACAGGTCTTAGCCACTGTGTCGTTCGCACACTCCTCCACGTCTATATCATAGCAGAAGTCTTCCTTGTCACCGTAGTAACAGTCTGTGGAAGACAATAAATCCGATTAAGAATACCCTATACAGCAAACGATTATGGCAAAATAAGATTGATATGCTCTCTCTCTCTCTCTCTCTCTCTCTCTCTCTCTCTCTCTGAATTTAAGCTATTTTTAGTGGACGAGAAGGCGAGTTTCACTTTTTTGTCTAGCATAAAGCGCTGATATAATTTAATATCCCTTAGTTTACAAACTGAATGATAAATAAAAAACTGTTTAGTTCCTAAGCCTTGATAATTGGCTGAAAACAACTCAAACAAAATGGAAATTTAATTGGAAAAAAGATAAATGTTTTGCTAGAAAGAAGTATTTGAAAATATAGTAAAGTAGTTACGTTTGTGTAATTCATCAGCCAAACTAATTTTAAGTAATCGGGAAATGTTTTGCAGATTTATTATTTCATATTACATTAAACTATTTTCGTAATGTCTGCATTAATTTAACCAGTGAAAGAGAGAGCAAATTAGAAATAAGGCTAAATTATATTACAAACTTTCGACATTCATGGTCTAAAATGAAGACTATAGGTCAATAGCGGCTGTTATATTGGTCAATATCGGCTGTTATGAACTGAACGTGTGCATAAATAGCTATATATAAAGATAAATAATTAGAGAGCAAATAAAAAAAGAAGAGAAGAAGAAAGTATGGAAGAGAAAGCAATATTAACCCTAGAAGATACAGTACAGATTTCCAGGGTGGATGAGATGGGGTGAGAGAGGGGGCCGCCAGCTACACTTTCGTTCCCCTATGAAAACTTTTTTAATATCGTTGGCATCATCAACCCCACCCCACCCCCCAAAAAACTCAGCTCCATAATTAAGTATGGGAGCTATCTTCGCGTCAAACAGACGAAATGGTCCAGTTTGGGGAAATCTGCCCTATATGAATATGTCATGATTTGGCAGGCATTTTTATTTAACTATATACTGATTTTGTACGCATTTTACTATGAATATATAATGATGCTCTAGGCATTTTAATATGACTTTATACTAATACTGCGGGCATTTCAATATGAATATATACCGATAATTGTAGACATTTTAATACGAACATAAACTGATTCGTAGGCATTCTAATATGACCATATACTGATTAGAAAGTAATTTTAACATGACTATATATCGATTTTGTAGGAATTTTAATATGACTTTATACTGATACTGCGGGCATTTCAATATGAATATATAGTGGGTTTTTTAAGCATATTAATATGACCATATACTGATTTTTTACGCATTTTAATGCGAAGATATATTGATTTTGTATGCATTTTGTATAACTATATACTGACTTTCTACTTATTTGAATAAGAATATATAATGATTTTGTACGTAATTTGTAATTATTGACACATTCAATAAAATTATCAGAATCGGCCGATGTAGACGTAGTAGTGGTGGTGATGTTTGCAGTTATGGTGATGGATTTTGTGTTGGTGGTTGTGGCTGCAGCAGTAGAGCAGCAGTAGTAGTGGTGGTAGTCTAATGCTTCATGTGGCGGTCGTCATCATCTTGTCATTTCTCCTCCTATTATCATCAGCAGCAGCATTATTATTATCATTAGTAGTAGTAGTAGTAGTAGTATTGCTGTGATTGTAGTTGTTATCACAGTGGTGTCGTCATTGCTATTTATGTTAATTTTGTTCATACTGTTTTGAGTTCTTTTACAGGTATTGTATATATGCTGATATCTTTTTATCTGCATATTACTGTATAAAAAGCAATCGTTTACCTGGGTACCTCTCATTGCATAGATAGTAGCAGGTGAAGCAACAGTCATTTTGAATATCACTCTCATAACAACTCTTTCTTGATATATTCTGACAGTCAGTCCGCCTGTCTCCGTACTCACAACCTGAAAAAGATCATGCAGAAAATGAAGAAAATCATGATGTCCTCTTGTCCATAATAAGTACAGATCAACAAATATATCAGCCACGATCATAAATCAGTAGATCAAGCATGAAATGGAAAATTCCACAGAGTGCTTGTACATGTAATATATGTATTATGTATATATATGTGTGTGTGTGTGTGTGTGTGCACGCACGCACGCACGCACGCACGCACGTACGTTCGTACGTACGTATGTATGTAAGTATGTATGTATGTATGTATGTATGTATGTATGTATGTATGTATGTATGTATGTGAGTGATTATGTATGTCTGTATGGAACATTTAACAAATAATTTCCCTAGAATACAAAGTGAAGATTTAAAAGTGAAGATAGTCCAAAAAGTTTATCATAAGTCCAAAAGAATAGAGTATTCCAAATAAATTCCAGTGGTGTTACAAATGCATTTCAATTTTGAATGGGCTGAGGCTCTAGTAGCCTCGAATGAGCTAATATACCAACAGTCCTGGTGTATCACAATGATATAATCTGAAATTTCCTTGAATAAATTCACATTAATTCCATAGTAGTTATTTAGTCCTGGAGTCAATGAGTACTTTGTTGTTCCAATGAACAATTTAAATAAATACATCCTCTCAAAATATAAATGAATACAATTAAAATACTTATTCAACAACAGATATTAATATATAAACGAAGATTTTATTTACAATTCCAAGCTTATATTTAAACCCAAGACACAATAAGAGAACCTGGAGGAGGGTCATTTTCTCATCAAATCAGCGAACAAGTAGCTTATAGAACATTCTTTATTTCTTAAAAGGACTAGACCTTAAACTCCACATCAGTAAATTATCCATCTATAACTTACAACTTGTATGTATGTATGCATGTATGAATGCACGCACGCACGCACGCACGCACGTACGTATGTATGTATGTATGTATGTATGTATGTATGTATGTATGCATGTAGCTGACAGAGGCAGCGTTAGGAGTACGCGGGGCCTTGGGCCGACCATGACCGCGTGGGGCCAGAGTATTGGTATCTCGATTGGTATGCTACTGCAAACACTGATTATATCTAGACTAGATCATCTTTCGCAATTTGGTGCACGAATTTGAAAAACTGAGATCCAAGTTATCGGACAGCCGTAGCCGATAGTGGCGTTGAGAAATATAGGCATGAAGCGCGGGGTCACCTCAAGAGCGGGGCCAGGGACGGTCGCCCAAACGAACGCCGTTCATGGTAGCTGAGAATGTGAGTAGGTAGCTTCGAAAGAAGAGATAGGTGGATATCGATTGATAAGTACTGGTAGTTTATAACACACACACACACACCACCACCACCACAATCACCACCACCACCGATTTACGACTTTCCACCCAAGCCTCTATGTTAGAGAATTGTTGCTACTTCTCTCCTCACAAGTCCTAACACTTTATTTTGCATTTTCCCAAAACAACAGTCGTTTTGTACTCATGTGAAACAATGTACATTGTTGTAACTTTATTTGATGAAAGATGTTTTTAAGGTATAACATTACCACAACATGACGTGATGTACCTGACATTTCAAATTTCCAATGACTGCAAGCGTTGCAGCAGTTTCCCTCTACACTCTTATCGTAACAATCTTTTCTCTGAATTTCTTCACAAGAGGATGCATCAAACACTTGTAGACAGTCCGTGGCACCTGAAAAATATCTTCATGAATTCCCATGTTTTAATTATATCACGTCCACCCCCAGTAGTAACACAGGGATCAAAGCTAATAAACGTGCTACCTGAATGTTTGCTATTTGAAAATGTTATTGTAATTTCATATGTTATACAAGGGCCCTTTGTCCTCCAAATGAGACCCCATTTGAAGCAGACGAGAACGAAAGCTCATTTACAGATGGCTGTCATGTTGACAAGTATGTTTTGGATGGATGGACAGATAAACGGAATGAAGCGTACCCTTGCTTTTTTAGGTAGCCTATTTAGTGGCAAGAATAGCAAAACTAGCGTGTAATGACTAATAAACGTTGTATTGTCGGTGTGATCGGACCAGAACGAGTGGTATTGAAACTGTATCAATACATAATTTCCTAACTTACCATTGTTGTTTAACAAGGAATGGTGTATCCGTATATTAATCGATATTTGCACTTATCTCCCAAACAAGGTACAGCAATAAGGAATAAGTTTGTTTCAGCTTTCGCAGATATTGATGTTGCTGAAAGAAAGGGGGAAATATTTGCTGAGGTCTTAAAGTAAGCATTCTTCTATTTTTGGTGTTTAATAATATTTTCTCCATTCAGGCTTATTCGAAAGAGAAACTAAATCAGTTTCTTAGCGAGATTAATAACCCTAATTAATCAGCTGTAATAAAACAAAACTTTTACAGGAAAGTGTGTACTTCTTGGCTATAGCAATATACAAGGGATATTGTATTTAATGGAATGAGACAGTCATCTATTCTAAATGCATATATTTTTAAGCTCTATTTGCTCAGAAGCATTACCAAATTCCGGATACTGAGGTTTCGCACAATATGCAACAATAAACACGATTTTCAGGACGTTTTCTTTCGTGCTTTTTGCAGAACTAAGAGAAAGAGGCTTCAAAATTACGCGACTTTGGAAACATCTGAGACATTGCGAAGATTGTCTATCCACAACGAAACCCATGTAATAATTCCATTAACTATTATGTTTAATAAACGTTCAGCATCTGCATCAAAGGTTTTCTGGTGAAATTTTGTGATTTGCAATAACATTTCCCTGAAGCTTTTGCAACGTGAGTATACATATAATGCCAACATATGTTAAATTTTAGTGACAGCAGACTACTGATGTGTCGACAAATCTGCTTGTTTACGTCATGAACTTATAAATGAACTTAATGGTTGAAAACTATGTGACTTTCTAATTAAATCAGACATAGCCATAATCTTTGAAACACGGAGAAATATTAAAATTAAATAACATATTTTATATGATAAACAAAATATGATATATTCAGTGTTTTGTTTGAGCAGCAACAAAAAAATGCTGCTGAAATGAAAAATAAAGTACGAATTAAAAAAAAGAGGGGGCGAATTTCAGAGATACGACTGCGAAGACAAATAAAACACCTGTCTAAAGATTTGTGTACCAACTGCAGTAATGATTATGTGAACGTGGTTGGCACTGAGCAGAACATATGATTTTGAAAAGGATAAAGAGGAAACTCATAATGGAACTTAAAAGACCTAAAATTAATTTGCAGCGACGGTGTAACATTAACTTTAATCACGGGTACGTTTTCAGGGTTCTGCATTTCATAAAATTAACGTATGCATGAATCCTTACTGTTACTAATCTCCTGATCGCATTTCCTTTAATTATACTAGGTAAGAAAGAAACTGGTAATTTAATATCTTTTTACAAATAAAAATTAAGATGTTAATAAATAATTATATACGAATATTACTGACGATGGTAATTAATAATTTTATACGAATACAAAAAGACAATGTACTTAATTATTTCATTAAAAAATAAAAGAAAGACAATAATTAGTCATTTATACAAATATAAACGAAAATGATAATTATTCATTTCATTCAAATGTTATGTGTATTTCAGTCAAGGTTGTTCATCATCATCATCATCATCATCATCATCATCAATCCTTTAACCCAAGAGGTCGTTGGGACACCACCCATGACTTCACGACCGATTCTTTCCATCTTTTCCTGTTTTCTATTGCTCTTTGGAAATCTCCAATTGCCATGCATGTCCACTCCTTAATGTTGTCTTCCAAACTCTTTAATGCCTGCCTCTTCTTCTGTACCCACGCACTGTGCCTTGCAATATTGTTTTCGCCAGTCCAGATGATCCCTAGTCTTCTTCTGTACCCTCGCACTGTGCCTTGCAATATTGTTTTCGCCAGTCCAGATGATCCCGAGTCATAACCGTACTACTTCAGTTTGCATATGTCAAAGTGATCAAGAGGTTTTCATATGGTCCGATGGCTCGTTGGATCCTGTTGTGGACTTCTTTGTTGGTTACATGGTCAATGCATTAGATGCCATAGATCTTGCGGTTGCATCTCATTTCGAAGGTTTGAATCTTGCTTTATAGATCTGACGTGAGCGTCCAGGTTTCACAAGAATACAGAAGAATGGTTATGACAAGAGGGCGCATCAGCCTTATCTTGGAACCAAGAGCAATGTTGATGTCCTGCCATATTGGTATTAACCTTGTTAATTCAGATGTTGTCTGGGCAATCCTGCAAACTAGCTCTGGTTTGGAGACATCGTCTGTAATAACTGATCCCACGTACTTGAAGCTTGTGACTGTTTCTAGGTTAAAGCCGCTGAACATTATTTTTGCACTGATGCCGTTGGTGTTGTTTGTCATCAGTTTTATTTTCGGGGCTAATCTCTACGCCGTATTCTGTGGAGTTTGTGTCAATGCGCTCAAAAAAGGTCAGCCGGTTCTTTTTCATGTCCTACTGATTCTCGTTTCTTTAGTGATCTAACTGCAGTCTCTACTTCCTTGCAAAGAATGGGGTTGTCATAAATTTCTTCTGTCTGAGGGCAGTTTCATACTGTTGGATCTCCTACGGTCTTGTGATTGTATAATTCTGAGCACTATTTTGTCCATCGCTTGAGGATCTATTGATTGTCTGTGAGGCATTTTCCTGACTTGTCTTGGATGGTGGTAGTTTTCGTGGTTACATGGTTGTGGGATCTTTCACCAGTTGATATGCCTTTTTGCTGTTGTTTCTGCTCAGACTGTTTTTGATTTCTCAACAGTGTCTTCCTATCCAGAACTCTTTTGTCTTTATCATGCTTTTGTGGTCATTTGTTTATCTCTCTGTATTTTAAGCTCCCTCGTAATCTATTTCCCCTGTTGTTACTGTCATGACAATATTGATTGCATTATATCACGGTCCAAATATTACGTCATCAAGACACGCATTTTCTTTGCGCTTTGGTTTCTGTTATAATGGTTTCAGGTACTTTCCCTCAACCAGACTTTAGGGTTACATTGAACGATTTAGCGCATTCATTTCTTCCTATTTTCTTGCGTCAGCGATGCAAGTAATTACACTTATAATGAAATGTACAAGCTAATGGTTGTTGTTGTTGTAGGGTTTAACACTCTCTTTCAGCACAAGATAGGCTATACATGGCGGACAGTACAAATGGTGGAAGAAGAACCCGGGAAAACCCCAGAAAGAACCACCGACGTACGAGAAGCTGCTGGCAAGCATTCTCTTATACACACATTGGCCGAACCCGAGACTCGTACCCACGCAGACAGAGGTGATAGTCAATGATCCGTAACGGTAAGCGCTTAGACCACTCGGCCACTCGGGGCCCCAAATGTAAAGCTGGTAGAATGTAATAGTACAAAAGTAAGCAATGATAAACCAATACAGCCGGTTTGTGAGTGCCCTCTTACGCCTGGACCACAACATTCCCCCTCCCTTACTTATACATTGGTTCTCAAATGTCACCCATATGTACCTCTGATAGCTGTCAAAACAACAACAACAAAAAATAATTTTCCACCGTGCCATCATAAATTATCTTGAAATAAATTACCTGACTTACTTTTATGATTTTTCCAGCTAATATTTGTTGAGCAGTTTTTGATTTCATTCCAAGCAAAACAATGAATTTAATAAAGCATGTCTTAACTCTTTTATGAAAGCAAATAATTTTCCACTCTATCAACATATCAGTAGTTTCGTTAGTTTCCTGAGGATTCCATGCAGTCTCTCTCTCTCTCTCTCTCTCTCTCTCTCTCACACACACACACACACACACACACACACACATCGTGTTATCTTCGAAATTACTTACTGTGGCAATTCCAAGCTCTGAGTACTATACCAACGATGACAAGAGTCTTTCTAACACCAAGTTCCATTCCTATCTATTTGGGTGAGCACTAATTGTCAACACCCTTTATTTGACACACTTCTGTCTTCGAAACGTGACTAGCACAAACTCTAGCGTAGAAGAATGCATTCACCCATATCGAGTTTGCCCTACTTAATGATGGTTGTACCTAAAATGTAGAGGATTGTCTAAAGCAGTTTAATTCCGTAGAGGTTTTAAATCTATATTGTCTGATAACAATGAATCGGAAGCTAGGTACATTTATACGACCTTTATCTTGATTGATATTGGTTTTTGTCCGTCAGCAGCTAACAAACACCACATATACCAAATCGCCTAAGTTATAAATTGAGGATGGTAAACCAGCACCGAACAGAATTCGCAGTATCGTATAGAGATCGTCGGAGAATCTCTGTATGAAGTCGCAAATAAGAATATATATTGTTGTCAGAACCACAAAGGAACGAGACGAACTATGGTGCAAATGTACTATCAAATGAAGCGTGTGCTAGCTATTTGCAAAAGTGAAATGGCGTGATAGATTATTAAGGACTGTCTGTACTGTATTATCTTAAATCAAGATATTTAAAATGTGACCTATTCTTTGTTTGGCTATTGTCGTGTATAATATTTCACGTAGTGATATTTTCTTAGTGCCTTTTGGAATTTAGTTCCAAACCATTATTATTATTATTAGGAATAATATTTACCAAAGGGTTTACAGTAATGGCGGCTATCACTGGAAGCTAGTAAATTGGGCTCTGTAGATTTTGGTGGTTATAAGTGGTTATTTTACAGTGAAATGGTTCATAATTGTTTGGATGATGTGTGAATATTCAAGGAATACAGGGTATAAAACATTACTGATGGATCATGATCAATTTTGAAAACAAACGTATTTTTCCACTCAAAATTCGATTATTATGGAGTAGAGATAGAAGTTTAGTGGTGCAGTTTTGAGACATTCCCTACCTGATTTGTTTGACACATTTACTTATTTCATTGTAGTTACCTGTCCATCAGTTGCCTTCAGTTGTAAGAATTGTTTGGCACATGGTGAGTACTAAATGTCAGTGTCACAACTGAGTAGTGAGAAAAAATTAATCCAAGCAAGATTATCTACAAGCATGAGTGGAACGAAAGATCAAGGCAAGCAACAAATAAAAACCAGATTACAGAGTGGCGCCCTAATGGAGACATCTGACACAAGTATAAGTGAATCAAGCTTGAGTACAATTCAGCTGGACTTGGATGAAATAAAGCAAAGTCTCAGAGGGGGCATTTCAAAAGTAGATTTCACATCTGCTATTGCTGACTTTGTGAAAAAAGATGACCTAACAGGAATTGCCTCAACTATTGTGAGGAAATTGTTAGAGAATGTGAAGGAACATCTGAGAAAGCAGATTGTAGAAAGTTAAAGGATAGTAAATGAGAGGACATGAGATTTGATGGATAGGGTGGATTCACTGGGATTCGAAAACCATCCATTACGAGAAAAAATACAAGAGACGAAGAAGGAAATTGATAAAATTACGAGTGACATGAAAGATTCAGACAGGAGATAGCAAGCAAGTGCAACTTCAAACCAAACCGAACAATATTCAAGGAAGCTGAAGGTTAAATTTTATGGGCTGGAGGAGGAGGAAAATGAAAGTATGAGAGAGAGAATTCCAAAATTGGTGAAGGAAGCCACAAAGATTAGTTTGGACAACAGGGACATAGTGGCTGTGCATAGGATCCCAGGCCAACAGGCACAACCAAGGCCAGCGATTGTCAAATTCTGTAGTCTGGATTGTAAACTTCCAACTATCAAGAAGTCGAAGGATTTGAAACAGTACAAAGGAAGTAGTCTGGTAGAGGATGTGACCAGGATGAATACTAAACTTATCAATAAAGTATCGAAGGAAATTTGCAGTACAAGGTACTTAAATGGTTATGTGTATGGCAAAACCAAATCAGGAAAAAGGATAAAATTTTACAACTATAATGAAATTTATGAGAAAATTAGAATATAAGTGTAACATGCAACTGTATGAAATGATGAAATTGAGAAAATAGGTACGTGAACCTTCGTTTTGTTACTTCGTTTTTTACTCTAATTTGTTTTAATATTCTTTTTTCATAAGACGCTTCTTTCCCTCATCAGTTTTGTCATTAATTAATAAATTTGTTTATTCGCTCTTCCATTGTGTCATATATCTCCCTAATCAATTCACTCACTAGTTCATAAATCATCTTTCACTCCTATACACTCATATACACATTCATTTACTCAGTCGTTTACTCACTCTTTTCAACACTACTCTTCCACGTTCAATATTTCATTCCCCCGTTCTTGCTCATTCATTCAATCACCCACTACTTCCATGTATGTGCTTATTCATACTTTCTTTTTCTTCCATTTTACCTCTTCTTTCTTTCATTAATTTGTTATTTATATTCTTATTAATCTGTGCCGTTTGGTTTACAAAACTGTCTTAGCTCCGGCAAGGTCTGTCAGAGGTGCATAAGAGTTATCGCAAATGGAGTTGCTTCACTTGTTGTCCATCGTATACTGTATCAATGTTAAACGAAGTCAAATCTACAGCATGTACTGTAACACCATGGATGATTTTATTATGGATGTTTGTATTCTGTGTGAGTGTGACTGTGAAAGTCATGCATATGATAAACTCAAGGTGATAATTACTTCATACATGTCTGTACAAGAACATGCATATGTAAAATTTCTGCTGTTTTCATGGATAATAACATAAAAACTATCTCTATAAATGGTAGAAGACTAAGATTTGGATACTTATAATATTTTACATGACAAACACCACCAGTCTAGAACAGCGATTCAAGACCTGAAAAACGAATTGGAATTAATTGATCCCTGGCGAAACTCCAATCAAGACTTAAAGATGTATACCTGGATGTAAATATCTCCCTTGAAACAAAGTAGATTACATTAGTTTCTTGTATCGGATGACATTCATAAGAATACAGCTGATGCCTGTGTCTTACTAGGGTATACTACTGATCATTCAGCTATTGTTTTGAGTGTGGCTTTTCAGCGTGTCCAAGGGGAAAATGATACTGGACATTTAATGCCCAACTGTTGAGGAACATCGAGTACGCTGATTTGGTCAAAACGTGTATAACTGACCATGTAAATGAATATTATGTAGGAGGAAATAAAGATGATTCTCTCCATGTTTCTCTTTCCTGTAATGAACAAATGTCCTTTGAAATTTTGAAAATGAAAATAAGATCTGAAACTATATATTATTCTATGAGGAAAACAAAAGAGAAACGGGAAAAATTAAAGAAAATTGAGCAGAAAATAATAGAAATTCGAGGGGGGGGGACGTCGAATAACATAGATGGGGAAACTCTGGAAAATGTTGAAGAAAAATCTAAAGCTAGATGGTATGAATTTAGTTTTAAAAAAAGCACAATGTACTTTTTAAATCTTAAACAAAAGAAACTATGTCAATAAGACAATAAAGGAAATTATTTTAGATGATGGGACAAATATATCTGACCAAATAGATAATTTAGAAGCTCAAAAACAGTTTTATATAGAATAGTACAAAAGTAGAATTGCTCAGCTTGATGATGAAATGTCTCAAAAAAACTCGAAATAGATTTTTTAATCACAATATTAAACTTAGTCAAAAAGGTCAGAGAATCATGCGAGGGTCTGCTTACAATCAATGAATTCGGTATGTCTCTAAAACGAATGGAAAATGGATAAAGTCCAGGCTCGGATGGATTCACTGTAGAGTTCTATAAATTCTTTTGGAAGTGTCTTGCGGGATTTATATGCAGATCACTAAATTACAGATATACTGTAGGAAAACTTTCAGATTTTCAGACTCAAGGAGTCATCACTGTCTCCTAAAAAAAAGAAGAAAAAAAAAAAGGAAAACATTTTAAAAACTGGAGACCTATATCACTTTTTTATATTGACTATAAGATTGCTTCGGGAGCCATTGCAGCTAGAATTAAAATGGTTATTCCATCAGTAATCAGTGATACTCAAAAAGGATATATGAAGGCTAGATTCACTGGAGAAAATACCAGGATATTATACGATATCATGGACTATACTCAGAAATAAAATGGATATTTGGAATTTAGGGAGAAGGAGATTATATGAATTTAGTAAGTTCAATAAAAGCAGTTTTTGGAGAGATGTAATTTTGGCAGTATCTAATTGGAAAAAGGAACCGCAAAATCCTAACGAGTGTCTATCCATGAGTATTTTAAATTTTGTCCTCGTTAAAATGTTCTATCAATGCAAATCCATGACAGACGCCGGTTTTGAAATTGTGAATGATCTAGTAGATGATCACGGTAATATAATACCTTTTGAAATAATAAAACAAAAACAACTAGAAGCGATGATCTCTTGAAATTCTTCTCCTTACTATCAAAACTTCCAAAAGCATGGAAAGACGCCATAAAAACCATTTAGTACATAATAATTTTGATAAGCAGGAGGATAAAATAATGAACTTGCAAAACCAAATTCACTCAAGTTTGTTTACAAAGAGCCTTTAAAAAAAGAAGCTAAAAGGCAACACACTGCGAAGCAAGAAACTGTATGCAAGTATTTAATAAAAATATAAGTAGTGATGAGTGGTCTGAGACTTATAGCCCGGCGAAATGCTGTACCAAGGATGCGAAGTTGATCTCTTTTAACTTTGGTCCATAGAATAATCGCTACTAATGATTTTCTGAAAAGAATTGACATATTAGATGACAACAAATGTACTTTCTGTAAGAGTGAAACTGTTGAGCGTCTCTTTTATGATTGCAGTATTACTTCACAGTTTTGGTACAGTTTTATTGAAGTTTTTGCACCGTTTGCCCAATATTGTACATTTGTCCAAAAAAGATACATTCTTAGGAAGTGAACAACTGGACAGTTTGTGTAATTTCCTGCTTATTTTGGCAAAATATTATATTTATACCTGCAGATTCAATATGAAAAATCCTTCTATTTTTGCTTTTAAGCAGATAGTTGCAATGCATAAGTACATTGAAAATACACTGCTAAGGTAAATGAAAAAGAGGACCAATTTCTTTAAAAAAATGGATCTCAATAATGAACATGTAACTTGTATCTGACTTCATGGTAAACAGGAACAAAATACTGTAATATCACAAAGTCACCTGGATTGTGTGCCATATGCATATGTGTGTGTGTGTGTGTGTGTGTGTGTTTTCTTTTTCTGTAGATTATATGTATTATCCCTAGATTATCTGATAACCAGAAATTTTTTATTGTAAGGTGATCTTGGGATGAGTCCTCGACCCAGTGGTCAACATATTACGGGGTTAATAAAAAATATTATAATTATTATTATTATTAATATTATTATTATTATTATTATTATTATTATTATTATTATTATTATAAATAGGATTGCTATTATTTATTACAAAACATTCCAAAGCAGTGTCATTAAAGAATGATGATAGTGATAACATTCTAATATATGGATTATATGCGATTATGTGCATTCGGAGTTTTCTTAAATGTTTCTTCTAGTTTACCGGTATCACTATATTTAATAAAACAAGCCTTTTTATTGTATGGCTCTATTTGTTTTCTTGTGATAATGTATTATTATCAACGGGTAAAATTTGCGTAGTTATGTGATAAGAACCCAAACTAGTAATTAAAACAAGGAGTGACCAACTGTACAATGTTGGTCAAGTTCATGTGTGCAGAAATTATTATATTTTACAGAGTTGCTAAAAACAAATGACTAATCATATGTATTCCATTTAGTATAATAAGGTTATTATTTTTACCTATGACTATCAGTATTTTCACAGATATATTAATTTCCTGATCTAGTGTTACTTTTTTTTAATGAAATTTGTACTCGTCCAGAAATGTTCGCGGTATCAATGAAAAATTTAAAGTAATCAGCACCAAAATCGACGTGTTTGAGATGAAAATTTTATCAAATACTTTATAAGTTGTAAAATTTAAATCTCCTATTAAAAACAGGTGTTATTCGAAGTACACGTGATAGTACACAAAGATCTAAACGTATCCATTCCATTTTCAGCGTAATACCTTGTAACTGATTGAGGGGAATAGACGAATCCAAAATGATCGTCATCGTCAGCTTCAGAACCAGTTTTGTCGATTTTAAACCAAAGTATGGAGTCAGACTGAATGAGTTACAGAAGGAGATATATAATTCTTTCGGCAACATCACAGTTAGTCATCAAATATCGAGTAAACTTAATGTCTTTCTGCCAACCAAACCATACTCCTCCCCACGTGAACATGCCGAATCATGTCACGCATACGATCGTTCTAGTGACGGAGGATAAAATAGTACAAAGCGTGTGCAACTCAAGTTCTATCCTCTGGCGTAAAATGAAGTAAAAGTTTGATGCCACAAACTGTTATCACATACTATCTTCATCCAATTCAATTTCATGTAAGGGAAATTTTAATTTGTGTAAAGTTTTATTAGAAAAATCTTCGCACTTTTTAATGATGAAATAAAAAAAATAACGTTTCATTGTAATTCAGAATATGTCACTTCTTTAAATTTACCCTAATTCTCTTTTAATCCTGATTTATATGTAAAGTTTGCCCACCGTTATATTTTATCCCATAATTTCAACTTGATGATTTTGTATTTCTTCTTACATCTGTTGTAGGGGCCCCGAGTGGCCGAGTGGCCTAAAACGCTCTCCGTTACGGATCATTGCCATCTCACCTCTGTCTGCGTGGGTTCGAGTCTTGGATTCGGCTAATGTGGGTATGTGAGAAAGCTTGCCAGTAGCTTCTCGTGGGTCGGTGGTTCTTTCCGGGGATTTCCCGGGTTCTTTCTCCACCATTATTACTGGCCGCCATGTATAGCCTATCGTGTGCTGAAAAATGGCGTTAAACCACACAACACCAACACATCAGTTGTATCCGTTTGTGTGCACTAATTGGACTACCCATCGTATCTATAATACTGACCGAAACTACCCTGGTGGGAGAGTCTTAATAAAAATCGATTTACCTATCTTAATTGGTTTTACCTTGCCTGTCCGGTGTCAGAGGTGCTTTGCAAAAAACTTGGTCATCCGTAACAAATACCTCACGACAAAGCTAGATTTCTATGAACAATATACATTGAATGAGCGATGAATGGTGCGACGTGATTGATTATGTCTATTTTTAGACAAGTCTAAGCGTCATAAAGTTATGGAGGCGGAGTCATGAAAGAAAATGTATAGATATACTTGTATATATACTGTCATCATGTGCGGTGTGAGGACCTTTGTTAAATTTTCAGAAAGTCATGAGTTCTATAAATAAAAAAATAACTGTCAATTTTTACTTTGAGTCGTTTTGCATTTTCAGAATAAAATACAGTTCACTGAAGCTAGTTAACTGAGGGTAAACAAAAAAGATTAAAATAATCAATTAACTTTCACATATATACATATGCATACATACATACGTGCATGCACGCATGCACGCGCGCGCGCACACACACACACACACACACACACATACATACATACATACATACATACACACATACTAATTTAAATGATTGTCACTACTTATTTAAAATCTTGATTATCTGTTAAATAGGTATACAATAAAAACTGTAATCCTAAAGTTTCAAGCAGAGAAACCAGTTCATACGAATATAATGTGCTTTAAAATTACATAGAGTAAATAATATACATCTGTAAGGGTTGGCACATGCGCACTTCGAATGCAGTTATACACGCAGAAACCAATTAAACGTACAAGAACACAGACCTGTACACGTTCAGAAACAAAACGCACATCACATACTCGATTAGCACATGTATCACAAGACCACAAGACAGAGCAATTCAAAGCTACTAACCCTGTATAGAGGAAAACATAGAACTTATATTGTTTACAGGGGAAACCTATATAACTTATACTGCATATAGAAGAAAGCATAGAGGACTTAAATTGCTTACAGAGAAACATATGACTTACATGAATATGGAGAAAAACATATAGGATTTATATTACATACAAAGAAAAACATATAATTTATATTGTGTACAGAGAAAAACACAGGGGATTTAAATTGAAAACAGATTGGACTTATACTGCATATAGAGGAAAACATACAGGACTTATATTGCATATATAGGAAAAACATATAGGACTTATATTGCACATAGGGATAAATATATAGGACTTAAATTGCATATAGAGAAATAGATACAGGACTTATGTTGCATATAGAGGAAAACATATAGGACTTATAGTGCAATAGAGAAAAACATACAGGACTTATATTGCAATAGAGAAAAACATATAGGATTTATGTTACATACCGAGTTCGGACTTCTATTGCATATAGAGGAAAACATGATTGAACTCGTATTGTATACAGAGGAAAACATGATTGATATTTCAAATAGAGGAAAACAGACTGGACTTACATTGCATATAGAGAAAAACATGCAGGACGTATATTGCATATAGCGGAAAACAGAGGCCTTATATTCCACATAGAGAAAAACATACAGGCCTTATAGTGCAATAGAGAGAAACATACAGGATGTATATTGCATATAGAGAAAATCCTACAGGACTTAAATTGCATATAAAGAAAAAGCATACAGGACTTATATTGCATATATTGGAAAACATACAGGACTTATATTGCATATAGAAGGAAACATATAGGACTTATATTGCATATAGAGAAAAACATACAAGTCTTAAATTGCACATAGAGAAAAACATATAGCACTTATATTGCAATAGAGAAAACATACAGGACGTATAGTTCATATAGAAGAAAACATAGGACTTGTATTGCATATACAGGTAAGCATACTGGATTTAAATTGCATATAGAGGAAAACAAAAAGGACTTACATTGCATATAGAGGAAAACATACAGGACTTATATTGCAAATAGAGAAAAACATATAGGACTTATATTGCATATAGCGGAAAACATACAGGACTTACATTGCATTTAGAGAAAAACATACAGGAGTATATAGATACATTACATATAGAGGAAAACAAATGAGTTGTATTGCAATAGAGAAAAACATACAGGACTTATATTGCATATAGAGAAAAACATATAGGACTTACATTGCATATAAAGAAAAACATATGGGAGAACAAACACATGATTTGAAAGTCTACTTACAATGTCCTATAGGCGCAAGATATTATAACTAAAGGCAAAACCTTAACAATCATTTTCTTAACTTAAAATACATTTATATTATTTTCCCGCCATATTTCTATCATTGGATGATCCATTTTTTGAGATATAAATAAAATGCATCACTGTTTCATGCCTCATGTTGCATTTTTTCTAAAATCAGTCTTCCAATTGCTGACATATTCTATGTAAATAAAATGAATATTTTAATATTTCTGTTGCAAAAACTGCAGCAAATCAACTTTTATGATCCACAAAATGTTTTTTTTTGCCCCATGATCAAACCTTTAGAGCAAAGTAAGTAAATTACATTCTCCCCAAACTAGGTATAGTATAAAAATGGGTTTTTTTTTTTTTTTTTTTTTATTTTTTTTTTTTATTGGTTGGGTGAACGTGCCAACTCTGGCCCACGACAAGCATAAACATTCTTCGTATTAACAGTATAACTTTAAACATGCTTATGCTTTGTTGAGGCTCGAGATGTTGAATAATTTGTTGTTGTAGTTGTAGGGTTTAACGCCATTTTTCAGCACACGATAGGCTATACATGGCGGCCAGTATTAATGGTGGAGGAAGAACCCGGGAAATCCCCGGAAAGAACCACCGACCCACGAGAAGCTACTGGCAAGCTTTCTCACATACCCACATTAGCCGAATCCAAGACTCGAACCCAAGCAGACAGAGGTGAGATGGCAGTGATCCGTAACGGAGAGCGCTTTAGACCACTCGGTCAAATTTGTATTCATTGTATTGCAGATGGCGCTGCATGAGTATATACCATTTTACTTATGTGGTATAATGACCACGAAGCTTAAACAACGAAATAAAGTAGCATTATTCTTTTCTGGGGTGGAATAGTTAATTAGTATATTTTCTACTTCTTGGTTTAATAACCAAAAAAGTAGAAAATACCTTTAAAAAATATTCCACCAATAAAACTAAAGTTCTTTATGAAATATAAAATTTCGTTAGCTTATCCATGCAATGCTGTCATTGCAGACATCGAGACATACGCGGCTGTCACTTCAAGAAATGATTGAATATATTTGTCCAGGGCAATATTTATTTTACGTTCAGCCAGCGTGGAAATAAAAGCAAAATAGACATATAAGGAAACATAGAAAAGGATATAAATGTTGTTCAGCATCTAGCCACTGAATATGGAATATAGAATCGGACCCGTTTGTGTGGAAAAGATTGAGGACAAAACAAATATTTTCTCAGTATAAATGGAATAAAGTAGGTCAGACTGGCATATTTACTCCAACCCATGCACCCTGCCCCTTTATGCGCATTTTGGGAATGTAACTCCAAACATTGAGCTAAATTGTCATTGAAATTATAATATTTCCCCCACTATCAGTATTTCCTTGACTGACATATTGTTCCTATCAATTTACCTTAAATTTTAGTTTTCGTTAACTCTGTTTTGTACAGAGGTTTTATTGGATAAATTCAATTTCAATTTGAGTCTTTTTTTGGTTTTCTAAATATCTACTGCTAAAATGTGTACGTTAGAGATACTTGCTGATGCTCACAGTAGTAAGAAACGAGAACGCTTATGCCTATGAAACCTTTCCAAAATAAAACTGTAACTTTTTAGATTTTATTTTAAGCTTTATTCATACATTATTTTATTTATTTATTTCTTTTATCGTCCGCCTCGGTTACCTAAGTGGTTAGAGTACCCGTCTCGAATGCACGAGGTCGCGGGCTCGAACCATGGCCGAGTCATACCAAAGACTTATAGAAAAAAATATTGTACTTGCATTTGCCTCGCTTGATGCTCAGCATTAAGGGGTTAGTGTTAGAACTGATCGTCCTTGTGTCAGAATAATGTGACTGGTTGGACGTGATGCCACATGTCTGCGTGATGATGCCTCAGTCCTAGATATCACTATAAACTGCCACACAACTAAAAAATTGTTAAATCTACGTTAAAAATCCAAATCACACACACACACGCGTTCTCTTTTTATCCTTTAGGCGTATGGAAATTGATGTCAGTGCACGAGGTTTGAATTTAAGAAAGCTGCCCTTTAGGCACGTAAAAAATTGTGAAAATACATAGGGTTAGAAATTAAGGAATCTGTTTGTAATACATGTTTTTAACTTCATGTCATACTAAGCCCAATTTCTACACGTTTTAATACGTGTTCACCGAGTACACGTTTCTTGATTCCAGCTCTCCTCATGGGATGAGTGTGTCTCCTAAAGCCAATCCAGGACAATAGGATTTTCTTATAATATTTCTTCATGTATGTCTGACGTTTCGTTGCACATAACGAGTTAAATCATAACGAGTTCAACTGTATAAATGTCCGCGCGATCATATTGCAAAAGATATAATGCACCTCCAAAGTTAAGAGCTCCCAAAACGGAAAAGGGACACTAATCTGTGCATGAACTAGTTAGCGACATTATTTATAATTTAGTTAGTGTGCGCATATGAGTTGACCATAAACTCCACGAAATTTTTAAAAAATAATTTCATACACGCACAGTTGGACTATTACGTCAAAAAATAGATATCTGAGTTACGGGGGAGCTTACCAAACGTATGAGCGTTGTTAATCTTTATCGAGAATAAATTACATTGAATAAAATGTTGAAACGTAATGGGGTTTTTTGGTTGGTATTATAATCCATGATGGATCATTGGTGTATTTCTTCTTTTTGACAATAAATGTCCGCTTCTATCCCTAACCCAAACACACACAAACGCACACAGAGGATATTTATTTCCAAGTGCCGTAACTTTTTTTGAAATCCCGCTAAGGGTTACCACACAAATTTTGCAACCCAAACATTCCTTGCTTTTATCTACGTTAAGAAAAAAACAATCGGCATGCGATGAAAATAAACAAAAAGTTGGATAAAGATAGTACCAAAATTTATATTTACAATTATTTCAAATATCCTTTCGGATAGTATCAAAATTTATATGTACAATCACTTCAAATATCCTTTAGGATAGTACCAACATTTATGTTTACTAATTATTTGAACGATCCTTTCGGATAGTATCAAAATTTATTTTTGCTAATTATTTGAAAGATACTTTCGGATAGTACCAAAATTTATACTTACCAATTATTTCAAGGATCTTTTCAGGTAGTACCAAAATTTATTTTTACCAATTATTTGAAAGATCCTTTCGGATAGTACCATAATTTATACTTGCCAATTATTTCTAAGATCCTTTCGGATAGTACCAAAATTTATTTTTACCAATTATTTTGAAAGATCCTTCCGGATAGTACCAAAATTTATACTTGCCAATTATTTCTAAGATCCTTTCGGATAGTACCATAATTTATATTTACCAATTATTTCAAGATACTTTCCACAGTTTTCTTATCTGCTTACAATATCTTTAAATGTGACTTTCATCTCAGAAAGTAATAAAGAAGCATACGAGGATCGACGAAATGATTTAAAAAAGAAATAAACTATTTAAATAAAATCCGAAGAAGCTCAGAGTTGTTTCATCTTTTGTAACCCTTCAACAAGCAATGTGGCATGCTAGAATTAATGAAGTGTGTGGAATAACGTACAGAATGAATCAGGTATTGCCTCTTTGGTAAGTAGATATTTCATGAAGTTTATGAATATGTTTTTAAACATTACTTTGAATTTTAAATATAAATTAAGTTTCCTAAAATTCCATGTAATCATGTCTAAGACACTTTAACTATGTTGGTTGCATTTCACATCCACCATTATAAGTACACCACTTCCTACTTCTCTGTATGTAAGGGACGTAACAGAGCAGCTACATGCTTATAACTGATTCCTTTCACACAGCAAAATACTACAAATTTATCGAGCAAACTGCCATCACTTAATAGACTGACAGACCCAACGGTGTCGGTCCGTAGTATAAGCAACTACAGTGTAGGTGGATACAACTTTGGCAGATAAGTAAGTAGGTTGGTTGGTCGGTTGACTGGCTTAAATCATTGTATTTTGGTTGGTAGGTCGGTTGAGTGGTTTGCTAAATCGTAGATAGGTTGGTTGGTTTAACGCCATTTTTCAGCACACGATAGGCTATACATGGTGGCCAGTATTAATGGTGGAGGAAGAACCCGGGAAATCCCCGGAAAGAACCACCGACCCTCGAGAAGCTATTGGCAAGCTTTCTCACATACCCACATTGGCCGAATCCGAGACTCGAACCCACGCAGACAGAGGTGAGATGGCAGTGATCCGTAACGGAGAGCGCTTTAGACCACTCGGCCACTCGGGGCCCCGGTTCGCTGAATTGTAGGTGGGAAGGCAGACATGTTGCTTGAAATGTATTTAGTTACATAGATAGGTAGGTAGGTAAATTTCTTTGGGAAAGTGCTGAAGACACACACACACACACGCACGCACGCACGCACGATTGCACGCACGCACGCACACACACACACATACACACATACATACATTCATACACACATACGTACATGCATGTATGCACACAGTAATGTCATAATTTCCTTATGGGTTAATGAAGATTCAGTAAAAAAATATTTATATTTTAGTGTTGTAGAAGAATATAATGGTTTTTACACTAACAATACAAATAAAATTAGCAGCTCGCATGTTGCTGCATTGTCATTTGCTACATTTTGCTGCATTACGTCGCTATAATCCATATGACAAGCGATGCAAATTCAGCTGAGACCCAACGTGATCTGAACTTCCTGTCTGTATCTTCGTCTCCAGACCCTTCAGACATTACTATAACAGTGGTAAGTGTTTCTAAACATTTTTTGACTGAAAAAAAGCAACCAACTTAATTCTTATCTTAGATCTCCAATGCCGCCGAGTATCACAAAATTCACCATTATTCCAGTTAAACTAAATTTGGAATGAAAGAAATGATTTGTTAGAAAATATATCTGATAAAAACCATTCTTTGAAATAATCAAGATGTTAGGTCTAAACGATGTTAGACTATTCATTTTAGAATTAAAAGGTGCCACCCCCTGATTCCGTCAACGAAATCACTCGTAATTCCGATCTTTTCTGGAGTGCTCCAAAGTAGTGATGTGATCCATTCGACAAATTCCATTAGTGACCATTCTAATAACAGCGATATTCGCACATGGCGCACAAATTAGCTCTAGAGGGAATGTAGAGAGGTAGGCCCGCTTTATTTAAATCGATCTGAGAAGAAACGCGTGCATTAGATACAAATATGACTCGGGTAACTATTGATGATCAGCTTGGACGCTTGAATATACACTGAAGAGCGAACTTCCCTGTGCCAGCCTTCGACTGAAATCGGTTGACCCACGGATTTTGCCGATCAACACTGGATTAATTTGTACACAAGTGGAAAATGGCGGGATATCTCAGTTCGAGGGAGAACTTATATGGCTTATAATCAGATGAGACATCGATATTATTTGGTTTTAATGGAACCCAACGATGTTCAGGACTAATATCTTTCAAGGTTTAGTATTTTTCGGAAGAATTACCATAGGCCTATACGGCACTTTATACGTAACGGCAATATTGGGACTTTAAAGTTTAACAAATTTATTTAAAAAAGTCACAATACTAAATAAAACTTTAATTCAATGAAAAGTAAAATAAAAATGTTTAGACAATCGCAACATGTTTACTTCGGTTATGTTATGTTGCTATGCAGCTTGAATCACGTGACGTTAATAATTGACACGTCGTGGAGCTAGTTTTCGTAGTCAGGATCACGTCACATCAGTCTGTCGCAACGTCGCGAAACGTGAAGAGATCGCTTCTTAAATTTCTTCATTTTTTTCGACCCGTTTCATCTGGATTCTTGGTTTTTACAATCAATTCATTGAATGCCAACCTTATGGCTCTTCAAAACCAGGGAAGAAATGAAGAAGTGGAAGGAAAAGAACCAAACCCAGACCGTATAGCCATAGGTGTCACTCATTTAAGCGATGTCCACCAAAAACTGAGGATCCTTAATTTTAAAAGCATGATTGATAACCATCCAACTCATATCGATGAATGTTCCCCCACTGTCTTGAAATATAAGACACCCAACTTCAGGTAAAATGTATATTCTTTTATTACCAATGCTTTATTATGAATCTTAATAATCTTGTGTTTTGGTCGTTAACCATTTTCAGACGCTCCTCATATAATAATGCCAAACGCGTACGCTTTATATCCTTGACTTGCCTCTTTTTCAACATTTCATTACCTAAAATGTAATTTTCATCAGAGACTGTATAACGTCACCTTCTCAAGTGAATATTGTCCTTGTAGTTGTGATTATTTTAGGTAACAATTATGACAAGAATTTACTGGTCTATTCTGATAAAAACGGAATGATTATGCCGATTCTGGTCATGATTATTATTATTATTATTATTATTATTATTATTATTATTAAGTAGTAGTAGTAGCAGCGGCAGCATATGTTGCTGTTGCAGTTGTTCAAGAAGAAGAAGAGGAAATTCTTATATGCACGCAAAGAATCAACTATTCCAGGAAATCGCATTCAATACATCTAATTCCCACGCCTTCCTCATTTTATAATCTCAAGGCCCAGGCCCATGGACCCCAGACTATCCCATACGAGTGTTTGAACTGACATACCATATGTAGTGGAGAAAAAATGATGGCCCTAAATCATATTCGAAAGTTGCTATGCCTCTATCTGAATTCATGATATTCTTCAAATATATGAGATAGTCCCAAAGACAACTATTTCCCATTATTGTCCCATACCAAGTTCCACTTTGTATGACTTACTAGCGGGAAAATCACTGGTTTACCATTGGTTTACTATTCTGAACACAACTGAATAAACGCTTTTGGTCCTCCTTTTTAACACGCACATACTAACTTGACCTAAAACACATTAACGTAGTCTCAAACAATTACTGAGAATGAAAAACCGAGTAAAATGAATCTAAATTACGTGTAATCGTGTGTTTTGCTTAAGCCATCTATCTTTTAACGGTATTGGCATCCTGTATGAACAAATTACATTGAAAAGTGTTTAATCAACCAGTTGGTGTTTTACTGGATTTTAATAATTGTTTTTAAGATGTATCATAACAATTTTTTGAAGAATATGGAAATTATATTACAGTAGATGTGTCTTCCAACCACTTAATTCAAACACACTGTTTGACTCATCTATTTATCTTCTTTAGTGGCGGCACGAGGGTTCGAGACGCCAGAAGGCAATGTTCTTTAGCAAACCCCTTGCTTTGCTTCAGAGAACAGTTTTTAGGTCAGGTGCCAACCTCCCTCCTTACCCACCCTCGTATACATTTTGTGAATAATTGCCACATTTACACTAAGGAGAAGTCGAAATATTATAAACGTTGCAGCTGCCAAAAGGTAAATTTGGCCCCGACGATAACCGCTTTGTTTGGCAATCATGTGCAATTCCCCGTAGTCGCACTGCCACTGATCTTAGTCTCTGCTTGTCGTTCAAAGACAATGGGAATGATTTACTAGCATGAATAAGTAAATATTCAACCAAATTCATCCCGGAAATTTTTAATTACTCTCTCCCTATATGTATGTCTCTCTCTCTCTCTCTCTCTCTCTCTCTCTCTCTCTTTGAATAACTGATTTGGCAAGAGTGAAACCAGATTTTTGATGAGTTCTGGTTTTCAAAGGCAATCTGTTAAGCATAAGGTATAGTTTTCAGACGTCTGCGATACGACTTGAGGTGGTTTGTACATGCGAACAAATTCAAAATTTTTATACACCGATTGATGGCGGATAAAATTTGCACGCACACACACACACACACACACACACACAATTTGGGTGAGTAGCGATTACCTAGCAAAGTATAGGGATGATGCCTTGCTACAAAACTTGATTTTTTCTTGATTCCTTTGTTAATTTTTTTTAGTACTACTCTGCTAATACTATGTTTAATAATAACCAAAAGATGAAAAGAAGGAATGCAAATAATAATAATAATAATAATAATAATAATAATAATATTGCTATTAGTATTATAATTATTATTATTATTATTATTTAGAATGTATTAGTAGTAGTAGTAGTAGTATTAGTATTATTATTTATAGAGCCACAACCACAATCGAGATGGCACCGATCCAAGACCAGCAAGTTTGGAAGGTGGGTTGGATTCAGGCTTGCACAGATATGATGTTCCACAACACCTATGGCGACGAGGGATAGTGAGTACACATGCTTACTTAATTATCTGACACAACGAACATAAGTTTCTTTTATCAACCAACTTAGTTACTCATCCACCTATATTTACTTTCACAGCTTCAGTTACCTCCCCGCCGATCCACTTCACTTACCCACCAACAGAACAAACTATTACGAATAACATACAATTACACGATTATATCTACCCATGATTGTTTTAACGCCCAACTAATCTACCTACATACCTACCTACCTGCCTGCCTACCAACATAACAACCTAACTACCTACCTGACTGCTTGATTCACTGACCGATGAAACTTCATTTGTTGTTGTTGATGCTTGTTTTCGTGTTTACTCGTCTAGCAAATACTTTCATTCCTCGCTCTTAACGTATGGAAATTTAATTAAAGTGATGTGCGCTCACTTGGACCATGTATCACTCTTTTTCTTAACGTATTGATACACATCTGCTATAAATATTTGTAAAGAGGATTACCAGGGTATCAACAGAGGGATAGATAGTCATTTTGCTTAACAGTTACTATGATAGTTAGCCATTTTAGTAAGTAATTTAGCTAGTTTAACCGATTTGGTTAGGGATGTTTTGTTAATTTATTCAAGGTTCGGTTAAGGTTAGGCTGTTAGCTAATCATAAGAGTTAATTAGTGGGTTAGTTGGTCAGGCAGGCAGTAATTTACTTATTAAGAAAGCATCAACTTTTTGGGCCAAATAAGGAGTTTACGATACAATCGCCGAGGTGTAAGATATATGAGTGACAAAAATATAGCATCTACTTATATATATATATATATATATATATATATATATATATATATATATATATATATATATATATATATATATATATATATATATATATATATATATATATATATATTATCGTTTCAAATTACAGCACGAGCTGGGAATTCCCTGAGCTGACGTCGGGCAAGCAGGAGATGGTGAGTGATTGTGACGGCCACCACTATCCGTGGTACGGTTCACGTAATGAAACCGTGATTTTTGAAGGTCCTTGTAAAATGTACCAGACTGCAACTATCACCATGAACGACAATTTTCACCCCCATGTAACCTGGCGCAATCCTGCTAATCGCCACCAGACGGAGCCCAACCTCACCCACATAACACGTGATCAGAGCTTCTACGTTTGGTTGGTTGCTTGGAACATGACCGCGCAAAAGGCGTATATCCTGAAAACCATCCGCTGGAATATGAAGCTGGAGATTGATATTGACCCCAAAAAGCCTCTGGGTCAAAGAGCAAAACTAGTTAGTAATTCCGTGTTGAAGCAACCATTTGTTTTAGAAGAAAATGTACCCATCCCACGCTGCGCTTTAATGCCACCTAACGCCAACAGCGCACAGATGCTGGTATGGCGTCCCAGAAGAGGGAAACCTGTCTGTATTATTCCTCCAGTGTGGAAAAAAGATGTTCCGATAGAGAAACAGGTTCCGAAATACGACAGTAAATTGTGCAAACTATAGGTAGAAGCATGATTAAAATTTGCAGAGCTCTAAGCGAAACGTTATTTGACAGGCTTTTTTTTTTTTTGCTTCTTAAATTAGAGCAATATCTGTATTTTCACTTATATCGCCTAAATCAATGATGTTATGCGAATTGTGATACTAAATGATTTTCTTGAAAATGTTATCTTCTCTAATTCCTAAATTTTTCTGTTATAAATGTTACAAGTTTTCTTGTGAAATAAATGTTATATTACTCAATGATAAATGTTTGTGTTCGCTTCTTTAGAAAGACAACAACGTTCCACGAGAAGCATGCACGCACTCAGACTCTAACCCCTACTACTCTGTGTACACACTTTCTAAGCCCTCTTAATCAAACCCCACGATCTAACAATGGCTCTTCTTTATTCATTTGAATCTGAGTGCCAGGCCAACTATTCAGGCTTCTTTTTAATTCCATATGATAAACAGCACAAGCCTTGTTACTATCATTTGTTTCTATAATAGTCCGCCTGCGCCTTAGACCGTCACTGTAATGTAAAGTAGGTTCAGATGATTTATTTATCTGTTTGTTTCTTCATTTTTTTTATACATTTACCTTAGTGTTGATGTTGAAAATATAAATGAGTTTAACATCAATACGCTTAAAGAATCCATAACCATGTAACTTCTTCAAGTACTGCACACTATAATAAACAAAGGGCATGTGATATTGTCAACAACCAGTTTAGTTTCGTAAACAAGCTGCACACCGAAATCACAAGACACACTAGGTTGTCTTCTCTTAGTTGCCATATTATGTGGATTTGACTAGGTTCTCGTCATCATCTTTATTTCCTCCCGTACAAAATTACATTGCATGTTATCTAAGAATAAGAAATTAAATTGATTACAATAAAAAAACTTGCATTAAAAAGAAACAACATAAATATATAACCAGACAAAACAAACACATAATAGTGTATACAAATAATGAAAGTTCAAGGCATCATGTGGAGAAAGTAGACCGTAATGACAGTAACATATATGGATATAGTTCAATTAACACGACACATTTCCACTAGACTATAAAATAGACTACCAGACTCAAAATGCTTATATTATAAGAGTCATTAGATTTGACATGATTTGCGAATATTGCAAGTTGCAAAAGGTCTATTTATAAAACGTAGCTGCACACTGCGTGGCAAAGTATGCAGCATACTAGACAATAACTGGGGCGGGGGGGCGGGGGCATTTACACCTACTGGTAACCTTTGACATAGAAGATATTGTATTGACGGGAGAGCGTCTTTTGTCGGCTGTTATGACTTGATAGCCTTAATATAAGTAACATAGAAAAGCGAAAAACTACAAATCTAGTACAATAGAACGACTAACGTGATTACCAAGAATACAAAGTGAAATTTAAAAAGGAACTTACACTATTGCAAATTAAATCTCAAATGGTCTTTAAAGTTTTATCATAATTCCAAACGTGCCTGTACAGATTATCTAAGCAGCTAGATTTAAAACTCGCTGAAACAGAATGCTAGTCATCAGCAATATGCTTACAGACCGGTTAAAATCGTGTCAGCGAACGTATCATCAATACCACTATACATGTAGCTGGTAGTTTTATTTTATGAAACAAATCAAAATTATTTTCTGTATGAAAAAAAAATTATAGTGGAAGCGGAAATCATTAGATGAACCAGTAGACTGAGACAGCATTGTCACAAGATGAAGCCGGGTTGGGACTGGATTAGTGAAGACACCCAAAGCAACTGCGTTAATAAGATGTTTATTTATAAACGCAAATTAAATATTAACAAATCTGACACCATTATAAACAAGAAAAGATAAGGAAAATTGTAAAGTTCCTAACATGGAACTATCAACAACAAGTAACTCAACGAGAAAACTCAAACATGAATTTAAACGAATGGAATTTCAAACAAACGTTATTTAAGTCCTATGACCGATCAACAAAATAAAAGTATATGATCTACACCCCAATATAAACAAGGTCTTATTAAACACCAAGGGATATAGGGATATGTATAAATTTATGAATCTATCGCTCATATAACGATATTGAAATGGGAATGCGTGTAATTATGAATATATCAATCATATAACAATATTGAAATGGGAATGCATGTAAATTTGCTCAGATAGCAATAGTGAAAATAACATGGAACACATAATATATATATATATATATATATATATATATATATATATATATATATATATATATATATATATATATATATATATATATATATATATATATATATATATATATATATATAACTATCGTGGCGCCCGTTTGACGTCCAAGATGTATCTCCGGTTCCATTCGCTCTAGTCAATGGTCAGAGAAGCGCCCACGCATGGTCCGCCCCTCTCAGTCTGTTGAAGGATCCCTCGAGAACCCTAACATTTAACACAGACCCGATGGTCGCGAAGCCTTGGTCCCTCGCATCGAGAAAACCAGTACACTCTTCCGAACCAACGTCACCAGACAGCGTACACGTCACAAGAAACCACACAAGAGTTATGTGACTCCACATCAAACCATGTATAAGGCAGCTAAAATTATAACAACTAAACCGTATAGTACATACGACACGGTTACGTACTTCTGCAGTGATATATGTTGCGCATGCGCACATTTGAATTCGTTACCCATGACATTAATCGTTCAATTCATGCAGCGTAAAACTAAATTTATTGTGTCTGTTCAGTTACAAAAAATAGCTAACTCGGACCAGACTATAGTATTTCTAATATGGCGTTGTATAACCTAGGTGTTGACTCTGTAGAATTTAGAATAAATTCTAAAACATCTAAAGTATAAAACAATTCTGTCATAAACCGAATAGTAATAAAGAATACTTAAATTTCATTGCATCTACAGCTGGAGATTTGCTCCCGTAAAGAGTGTTAACACCTCTTAGTCCCATCCCAACATATATGGATGGTTAGGACATAGAAGTGGCACCCTGGGTTTTTCCAAATAGTGTTGTATGTTATGGGTTTACCTGTCCACCCACCAGTGTGTTATAAGTGTTTGTGTCATAAAATAATAAAATAGTAAAATGTTTTTTTAGCAGGGTTACTCTTTGTTTTGTTCTTCAAATGGTATTGGTTTAATTATCCCTTTGAGGTTTGGAGAAAATGTACTATCTTCCCTTTGTCTGGGCTGGCAGTGGGCCTGTTTTCCATTTTCTCACATGAACTTAGGAGAGCACGAGCTCCCTCTAAAGTTATATAAACTTTGAGGTAGTTTTCTTCCCTTTATTTGCTTATTTGTTTGCTATAATAGTGACTCCGCCAGAGTCAGTAAAGTCCAGTGTGTGTTGTTCGTAGTGTTGATGTTGTATATTGTCCCCATATTTGTGTATGGACGGCATTATCTAGATCAAATTCATCTCAGTTCTTGTTCCTTATTTAAAGCTTAACATATTTGAAAAGAGGCTTTGCCTTTAGATCCAAATGATAAAATAATAAAGTGTCTATACTGCATAGTTTTACTGTTTGTGAGTGCATGTTGCTTGTGTCTATTTTATGCCTTAGTATAATTTATTTTTTTACTATATGTATGAACGGATTGATATATTTTGTGCCATAGCACACGTCTGGTCTAATTTGGTTTTTCCATAAGGAAAGAGTATTTAATTTATATTTGCATTTGCTTAAAATTTATTTTATTTTGTATTAAGTGTTAGTTATATGAGTAGGTACCATGGCACCTCATGTACAAGGGCCACGAGTGGCCGAGTGGTCTAAAGTGCTCTGCGTTACCGATCACTGCCTTCTCACCTCTGTCTGCGTGGGTTCGAGTCTAGGATTCGGCTAATGTGGGTATATGAGAAAGCTTGCCAGTAGCTTCTCGTGGGTCGGTGGTTCTTCCCTGGTTTTTTCCGGGTTCTTCCTCCACCATTAATACTGGCCGCCATGCATGTGCTGAAAAATGGCGTTAAACCCAACAACAACAGCAACCTCATGTACAAAAACGGATTGAAATCCTCCATCACGTTCGCGTGATGGAAAACATCCCCTTTTGTAGTTAGATTTTCATTTTTGAAGCATCTTAACGCTTCTTTTCTGAAAAGGGATTGAAATGTTCAATCACGCAAACGTGATTGAAAACGTGTGTAATTTTGGGCTCAAGATTGTTTTGGAGTAGTTGTGTTGTAGTAAGGAAATGATTATGTGTTTTTTATTATCATACATTTTTGTACATAAAGGGCATTTTGGTATTTTTCTTATTATGTTTTTTCAAGGGCTTTTTCGCCTGTCCACCACGCATCGTAGAGGTAGGTGTAAAGATTAGATTTTTTCTTTAAATCCTTGATTTTTGACCATTTGCTCCAAATTTCAACCCAGTTCCAAATTTTTTTTTTTTTTTTTTTTTTTTTTTTTTTGTATTTCTACTTTGTTTTTTTGGCAATCTTAAATCTCGAATTATTTCATGTATTCCTTTTAATTGGTGTGGTTCCATATATGTTATTTTTGTATGTTTTTAGTGTTTCATTTATTCTATAGACAGTTGCTGGTGGTTTGATTAGTTCGTTGTTATTGTAAATATCTTTTCTGTATGGAATTAAGAAACCAAACCAGTAAATGTATAGGCCTAGTCTGGTTGGGTCGTTAGACTTTATTCTTTATATATAGTTGGTTCTGTTTCCTTCAATGGAATCCATTGTTCGTTTTTTTTTTTTATATTGTGAATTTCTTGTAGACATATAACGTCTTAGTTTCTTGCTAAGTTTATTCATTTGTCTGTTTTGTTTGGATTTAGACCGTTACCATTGCATGAGAATATTTGTATTCCTTCCTTATCCATGATATGGCGAGGTTTGATTGTTTTCTATTGTTTATATTAGTTTTGGTTTATAAATGTGTGACTATATGGTCATTTCATTATGTTACTTTCTTCTGTTGGTGGTGGTGGTGGTGGAGGTGGTGCTTTTTGCTGTGTTTTATTTGTTTTGTTTTGGTTGGTCTTTTTTGGGTCCCTCAGGCACTTTGTTTCCTGAGGCATGTTGGTAGAGTTTTGTAGTTTGGTGCTGTGTAGTTGTGATCGTTTGGTGGTGTAGTTGTTGCTTGTGTTGACGCTAGTGGTGTTCTTTCGGGTGCTGTTTGTTGTTCATAGATTGGGAGGATAAGTGCTGTTGGTTGTGTCATTTCCTTTAACAATTTTATTATTTTCTTTGTTCCTTGTATCATTGGAGTCTCTGTTGCTTCTGTTGGTGTAGGTGGTGTCTGAAGTGTCGTTTTTCTGCTTCTTTTGTGGGTTTCTTTTTGTATTCTTTTTGTTTAGGTGATTTTGTTTTTCGTTTGTTTCTTCTGTATATTGAGGTTGATGGTGTTGTTGGTGTATTTGGTGTTGTGTTAGTCTCCATGTCACTGTTTTCTGGTATTTGATTTTGTGGTGTGATAGTTGGTGTTTCGTCATTTTCTGCCTCAACCAACATTTCGTCTTCTTGTTCTGTATCTGATTCTTGTTGTTGTGTTGTGTTTGGTCTGTTCTGTTTGGTTGTTGCTGGGTTTGCACTTGCCACCTGTGCATAATTTGTGTTCTGTTGTGTTACTGAGTTGTCATCCGATTAATTTTCTAAGTTAATTTCTAGCTCATCTTGGTTCTCTTGTTTGGGGGGGGGGGGGTTGTAAGTGCAGCGCCATTTATCATAACCCTTTTTCCCACAGTTACCACAAGGGCGTACTATGTGGACCTAGTACACAATTAATTTTACTATATGTTATCTACATTGGTTTCTCAGTACTGACCTTTCCACTGTGTGACAATCAATACAAATCATATGCTAATCTAAAATACCTTCAAAGATGACTTCACTGTGAAGTTCTCGTCAAAGGTTGACCTGTTCTTTTTTTAGATGCTGAACTGTCAACACATCACCATGTAAACAGAACACAGATTTCACTTCCGGATCATCACCAAGGCCTTATTACTCACTGTGCACTGTCGCCGAAATACACACATACAACAACACCCTGAGCTCATATTATCAAGAATAAACAGTTACCTTTAAATCCCTACCAAAAATGCATAAATAAAACTCTTCTATCACCACCAAAATGAGAGAGGAAAAAATGTTCTAAAAATAGACTAGAACTACGTTCGTGGGTACTGAACTGGAAGTATTTATTGTGAACCGATTCCATGTGGCAATTGTAGAACCAGATTTGGGCCGGTGTAGTGTTAAATTTTGACCCTCGTTGAATTCTGACCCTCCGGGTCTGCTTTTAACGTTGAAAGTTGACCCAGGGTCAGTTCTTAACGTTGAATTTTGATTTTCACAGTCGTTGAAAACTGATCGCAGCATTGAATTTTGATCAGAATTCCGGGTCATTTTTTAACGGATATTGTTTTAAGTTATGCATACATGGGTTTATGAATCGTCAATAAGGAAATGCGTAGTATGTATAAAATCAACAAAAGCAATGTAACGCATTACATGTAGTAATGAAATTATGAATATAGTTATCTTCCATATTTGAAATGGATATAATGTAATTTTGTTTGTACTTCGCCTGCTGCGATCCATCAAACAATCAATGACCCTCTTCGAGCCTTAACCAAACAAAATCAACCATGGGAATGGAGTGAAAACCGATAAAGCGTCTGAAAAACTCAAACAGAATTTAATAAAATAACGCAATAATAGCGTAATTCGATCCTTATAAGGAAACGCAATTACTTGTACATGCAATTCCTGTCGGTCTAGGCACATTATTAACTAATAATGGAAAGATTATTGCCTACGCCTGTAGAGCACTTTCAGATGTAGACCAACATTTAAAGAAAGACATCAGAGTAGTATAGTGGGACGATAGGGCGATAATGGGAATTAGCATTACAAACCACCCTGGGACGATATGGCGACAAGATTTATAGTGACAATGGGAATTAGCATTACAAACCACCCTGGGAGGATATGGCAACAAGAGTTATAGCGACAGTGGGAATTACCATTACAAGGTCCGGTGGGACGATGTAGCGACAAGTACTTTGAAGTACAACCTGGGCCTGTATAGCGTCAAGGGAAAATTAACATAGGAATATATCATGGGCCTGACTAGTGTTAAGGGGAAACAATCATGGGAATATATCGTGGATTATAAACACTGATACCACATTTAAAAAATAATTTTTTTTTTATTGTTAGGCATGAAAGTCATTTGGTTCTTCTGCTTTTTCTTCTTCTACTTTCTCCATTTCTTTATCTATCTCCTAAATTTTCCCAATATTCCTTTCTTTTTGTGTTCAGACCCAGGAATCCAGTCTGGATGACCTATCGCTTTACATTTCTCCTATACATTCATCCACTTTTTGTTCATTCTCTCAAATGCTTCTTTTTTCTTTCTTTTCTCTTGTTCTTTCCTATCTTTTGCCCATGTGTCTTTAACGTTCTTGGCTTCTTCTTCCAAGACCCTTTTCATAATTTCTTCTGTTTTATGCACTTGGTCCCGTCCCCTTTTGACAAAAGCCCACTCTGGCAAATTGAAGATATCATTCAAAAACAATTTCAAGAGAGTGCTTCAGCGTTCCGACTCTTACATATTCAGGCGAGATGAAACCTCTCAACTTCTTTACCTCTTCTTCTATCATCCCTTCAATGTTCTCCCTGGCTATTTTCAGATTGTTTGCAAAGTCCAAGCTGCCTGGGGACTTCCATTCTCTTTCAAGTCTTTCCACTACATATTCCGGATCTATCATCCAATACCAACTCTTCTTCAACTGGTTAAACAAGTCAGATACTGCTACCATCTTCTTTTCGCTTATTCCGTAGAATGGCGCGAATGATGGGCCCTTTTTACATTTATATCTAAAGCACGGACTTGAAGTAAAACATCCCCTACTTTTGTCTTCTCATATTATCTACTATTCACCCAAAGGTAATGAGACAAAAAACTAACCACATTATATACTATCCACACACGCAGAGATGCCAAATCAAACCCCAAAATCCACCATCCACACACGTCAAGAAGCAGAAATAAACCCACCATTTACTATCCACACACGCAGAGATGCCAAAATCAAACCCCAAAATGTACCATCCACACACGGGAGAAGCTAACAACATAACCACAATCTACTATCCACAAACGCTGAGAAATAGAAACATGACCATAATATACTGTCCATACACGCTGAGAAACCAAATCAAACCCAAAATTTACCATTCACACACGTCAAGAAGAAGAAACAAACACACCATTTACTATCCACACACACAGAGATGCCAAATTAAACACAAAATCTACTATCCACACACACCGAGAAGCCAAATCAAAACCCAAACTATACTATCCACACACGGGGAGAAGCCAAATTAAACCCTAACTATACTATTCACACACATCAGGAAGTAAAAACAAAACCCAATTATACTATTAACACAAAAGGAAAGTTAAACAACCACACACTCTACTATCCACACAAACCTACGTGAGCGCTTACAAACCCCAATAATCTACTATCTACACACGGAGAAGCAGAAACATAACAATAATATACTATCGACACACGCTGCGAAGCCAAAACATAACCACAATCTACTATCCACACACGAGAAGAAGGCAAATCAAACCCAAAATTTACCATTCACACACGTGAAGAAGCAGAAACAAACCCACCATTTACTACCCACACACGCAGAGATGCCAAATCAAACCCCAAAATCTACCATCCACACACGAGAGAAGCTAAAAACATAACCACAATCTACTATCCACACACGGAAAAGCAGAAACATAGCCATAATATAATATCCATACACGTGAAGGTTAAAAAAAACATACTCTCTACTATCTACACAAACGTAATTCAGCGCTTACAAAACCCAATAATCTATCATCCACACAAACGTACGTGAGCGCTTACAAACACATAACCACACACACACACACACACCAGGAAAGGAGGGAGTGTTTATATAAACACTGCTCCACATTCTCACATTGGCAAATTGAATAGTGTTTCTTTTCTAGAGTTTTTGGTTAGCCCTGAAAAGGGCTGTTGTTTGGAACTCCACATACAGCTGTTAGTGATGGTCCAATAGACTATATATTTGGTTTTCGCTCCATATCACCCTTACATGTTGAGGGATTTTGAACAAATAACACATAATACTAGTTTAAATGTAGAAAAAACTTAAGAGATTTTGCTTGCTTTTTGGAAACTTGATTGCTCCCAACTATTAAATTGTGTTCGTCAGAATTTAAAAGATTAATGGAATGTTCGCTACCCAAGCACAATCTAATTTAATTCCAAGTGAAGGAAGCCATTTTTGGAAATCGTGCTAAATAGCGATATTTTACGGCCGCGGGTTTTACGTTTTTCTTGTAATAAAATTAAGAAATGTATTTTTATTATTTAAATATATATATTTTTTACATTTGGTCTAAACATAAACATTGTCAATTGATCTCTGCTTCTCTGTATTGTCGGCCGATAGTTACATGATAACCGTTATAAACATTGGTGTATTTATAGGGAGATCAGTTATACCCATGTATATTGATAACAGTTGAAATGATTCGCATTAAAATGCATACCATTGTAAGCTTTTTAAAATCTTGTCTATCAACAAAGGGTCATTGGTTCTATTCCCAATCGATATGATTTTTTAAAAAAATAATATATAATGCATAATACATGCCGATGCATATCTGAGATTTTTATTTGATGTAATATCATGACAAAACAGTTAGCATTATCGATTTTAAGAGTACCGGTGTGCAATTTTAAGATCGTATCAAAATGTCTTAAATGCACGTATATATAAACCGCAAGCGAAGGCGCGGTCACTTCAGAAACATACACGGCATATTAAGCCTAACAAGAGTTACATCGCCACGCCTTTTTTGTCGTATCGCTTGAATATTAATTTGTAATTTAAAATAAAGAATGTTTATGAAAATAAAATAATATGCATTTCCCAAAAATGATTTCAAAAATACATTATAAACTAGAAAACGTTAGAACAAAGTGCATATCAATGCTTCAAAATTCGATTTGAAATAAATTAATAAAAGAGTGCCCTCACTGGGATTCGAACGCTTATACGCTTATACACATACTAAACACACACACACACACACATATATATATGGTTTTCTTAAATAATACGCTGAACCGCAATTGATCCATCACAAACTTTAAACTGAACCTTAATTCTTATATATATATATATATATATATATATATATATATATATATATATATATATATATATATATATATATATATCCACCATTTTCATTTAATCAAATCCTAATTTTACCCGATTTACCTACAGTAACAAATAGACAAAGTCGTTCATTAGTATCTTTAAACCGACTGTAGATGGTTTATTCATTATTCACGGGTTGTTATTTACTGTTATAATTATCCTCAGGAACGTATCTAGTATATGATTGATGATTCGGCATGTTGAACGGCGAAGCCTCGAACTGCTAGAGGAGTGGGGTATGTGTGGGTACGGGGCAACATTGTTACAATCTAGAGGCTTTGAGATAGCATTTCGTGCATCTTGTTGAGACTTTCTGAACCTTGGTACTGTTTTAATACTGTAAAAATAAAAAGAAAACATCAAAATCTTATGAAAAGACTCAATAAAATCGAGTTTGCTACTATTTTGTTCGTGTTTTTGCTTCTAATGAATCCTCTTTTCCGTATGTATTATATTATATAAATATAGATTTCATATCGGTTTCGTGAGTGAAACTTAAACCATTGAAAAAAAATCGTCAAAATTCTGTGTAGGGAGCTGCCTTGTAGAGCAGCTACGCTCCTGATCATCGCTATTATACTGTTCAGTTGTTTACCTGCCCTGTTGAACCTTGCGACTTTACCGAATTGAAACATAGTCATTCATTTATCAGTTTGTCCAATTTGTCCAAAGCAAAGTTCAGCTATTTAGAAAATAATCCGCATTTTGGGACATTTAAAACAAAACGTATAACGGAGAGAATTACGATAGTGACAGATTAACAACATTCTATTGCACACAATTGTTTCCTTAAAAGAAAAAAGAAAAAAATTAAGAAAGACACAGCTCAATTAGTAATAAGTTGATTTCATTTTAGAAGTGGTTCAAAAATCAACGTTGAATTTTGATAACAGAACATTTTACCCTAAGGTCATAATTTCACCTGAACGGGTCGTTATTTAACAGGACATTAAAAAAGGGTCAGTTTTTAACGTGAAGTTTTGATCACGTTGAAAACTTACCGACCGGGTCAGAATTCAACAAGGGTCAAAATGTGATACTACATCTGGGTCGTTATTTAACAGGACATTTAAAAAAGGGTCAGATTTTAATGTGAAATTTTTATCACGGTCGTTGAAAAATGACCCGGCGGGTCAGAATTCAACGAGGGTCAAAATTTAACACTACACCGGTAGTCCATAGATTTTGAAAAATTCATGGATGTGTGCACCAGCCTGATAGTTTACTCTTACAATAAGCCCTGGGATTGCCTTATATGTACCGTATTTTGTATTGTAGACAATTATTATAGTCCTTTTTTCAAATCCTTCACTGAATACTTCCAGAGGGATTTCTTTTAGAAACCTTGACACATAGATCTCGGCAAACTGTCTTTGTATTAATTTTGTGATTGGTGAGGGGGGGTCATTTTGACCACCCTCTCGCACAGGATTATATTGCCTTTGGGCAATAGAAGCTCTTTCTTCTTGGGATATAGGATGAAAATTCCCCTCCCAATGTTAGACAGTGTATCCATGTTTTCAGAGTTAATCCCTCTAGCAACTAGGACTGCTATGGCCTCCATTGTGGTAGATCGTTCAGTGCTATTTACCTCGGAGAAATCGATTGCTTGTGCCCAAGGGTCACGGTGTGCCTTAAAAAGGCGTCCTTGTTCAATTTCTTCTTCCTCCTCTGTCTTAAATTGCTTGAGGAATGCCTCGCCGCTTACACGTGTGCTTATATTAGTGGCCATTTTCTTGGGGGTTAATAGCTCTTAAAAGGGCTTTATTAAGAAATAGCTTAACTTAAAACCACGGTTATGGCTGAAATAATATTGGTGTACTGTTGTGTACGACCTGGTGTTGTTCCTTTGGCGACCGGATGATATCTCCCGTAAAGAGGTAAGCTTCCTCACAAGACTCGTCGTAATGTAATTCGTTTATAGAGCATTTGCTCTATATGTATACAATATGCACAGCTAGGTACTTAGGTTTTCGCTGCAGGCAATTTGAACATTCAGGATGGGTTGAGTTTCGCTCAGTATTTCGAAATGACTAGAGCCGAAGAAATACACCATCCTCGGCAACTAAACCTGCGTAAATTTTTGATCACATTTACATATTGATATAAATCATACACAATTCCGTGACAAGTATAATGACGTGTACACTTCTAAACGAAAACTTCTGAAGTGACATAAGAAATAAATAAGCGCAACAAATTCTGAGAAAACTGTTGACTTAGCTTATCATATATTTACACGAGACCCGGGTAAAGCATACGATCAAATGTTTATCACGCGTCAGTTTCTACAGGGTACGATAAGAACATTGTCATATTCTCTATCTCTCTCTCTCTCTCTTTATATATATATATATATATATATATATATATATATATATATATATATATATATATATATATATATATATATATATATATATATATATATATATATATAATGACTTGATAACATGGTTCTGTAATGATGTGTACTGCCGTGCTACAATGAGACTTTGTTATATTTTCTTGTCTATTTTTCCTTTAATTCGTAGAAGTATTGGTCCTTTTTTGAGGTCATAAACAATGGCAGCGAGTACAAAACAAACTAGTAAATTTTCTTGGAAAACTGCCGTGAGGTAGAAGAGTAGATTGAGATCATTAGCCAGACTGGGAGGACATGAAGGCGAGTCTGCCAGAAACTAACAACTGAAGAGCAAGTAATTAATCTTCATCAATTAAATTTGATTTTATCCTAATGTCAGTATACAAATTTAACGAAACCGCTGAGGACAACTTGAACGTATGTTTTGATCCATAAAAATAAGCAATCTTGAAGAGCTAAAAAAAGTTGAGCATTCCTTGCATGACCATCACAGCGATCGTTGCAAAAAGCCGTGCCCTGTGAAAGTGTTATAATACAGTAACATTGATATTGAGGCACGCAACTAGAGAAATAATACGATTTTTAGGAGTATTCCAGACACGTTATGTGAAGGCTGTACGGCTTTGATAAAATATTTATTACGTGAGAGGCTTGAAATCTACCCCGGTGAGATCTGTATACTGCGTACACATAAAGTAAGTCGTCAGAAAAAATTGTCAGCATCGGAAGGGAACCAGATCAACAAATCTCTCATCGCCCGATTATAGCTGCATTCAGATATTACCACGATGTTTAATTAATTGGACCAATGAGAAAAGACACAAGTCTTGAGGTAGAACACTAGAGTGGGAGACCCAATCACCATCAACGACCAGCCTCTGCAAGAAGTAGACGAATTCACGTACCTGGGCAGCAAGGTCGCCACGGATGGAGATTGCACAAGGGAAGTCACCACAAGAATCAGCAAGGCCAACCAGGCCTTCGCAATGCTGAAGCCCATCTGGAGGACAATAAACCGCAGCGCCCACACGAAGATCCGTATCTTCAAGATCACGTGCTGAGCGTACTTTTGTACGGGTCAGAGTGTTGGAAGACGACTGCTAACATAGAAAGCAAGCTCGAAGTCTTCCAGACCAAGTACCTGCGACGGATCATGAGGATCTTGTGGCCAAACATGATTTCGAACGAGGAACTCCGGCACAGAGCGGGCGCAAGCACCATCGCTGAGACCATTGCAACTCGTCGATGGAGATGGCTCGGCCACGTCTGCAGAATGCCCCATGACTCACTACCAAGGGTGCCACTGAGATGGACACCACAGGAGAAAAGGAACCGTGGCAGGCCCAAAGAGACCTGGCGCCGAACTGTGGAGCGAGAACTCAAGACCAGAGGCCTCACCCTGCAGACCGCCCCCATAACAGCAGCCGACAGACCAAAATGGTGCTCCCTTGCTGTCGCCTCAAGCACCAGACGGCGCAGAGAGGATTGATTGATTGATTGATGAGAAAAGGCGCAAGGGGAGTAGCTGTGAAATTGTTATTACCCGAGAGAAATTCTTGGATGCCCGAAACCATTTAGGTAAAGGGTGAAATCAAAGATGTCGAATTCGGATGCCAAATTTTAATTGCGTACCCTGCTAGATTTTCACAAATAGTCGCGTGAGAAGCTTGATATGCGGAGATGTGAAAGTCAATAATTTGCTATAATAATGACGTTTCCCAAGTTAGACTGGTTAACACGAGAAATCGGTAGTTATTTTTCGATGCCACGAGATTCTCAGATGGAGGATATACAAGATTTGGAAATTCTGGATGATTCACCGGACAGAGCTTCTGAAGCAGTAACTGTGGTACAATGTGGTGATGACCATTGGTCATCAACAAGCAAACATGTGAATAACCGCAGGAAACTGATTAAGTGCAATCCCTTGCTCTTGCTCTTGGCCTTAAGTCAGAATTAACGCAAGTATTCAGTCAATACCGAAGCCAGGGTGATTAATACGGAAGATCGTGCATAGGCATGACATTGCACGTGCTTTGCTCACAGACCTAGTCAAGTTTGTCGACAATAAAATTATCAATAAAAAAAGAAAATCCCGCTTAGGTGAGCGCAGAATGAACATGCTTTTCGAAATAAAATCAGACTTATTATAACAGTGTTCAAGACAAGACAAGACAACAATACAAGACAAAACAAGATAAAATGACACTTGGTTTGAAATTATAATTCAACACAAGTTCTAAAGAGATGTTTACCGACATTGCATAAAACAAATAAGGCATTGCAAAAAGCACGATTAGCAAGACATCTAAACACATCATAACAAATATAGAATTGGACACAACACAACGCATGACTTTAAGACACGAGGAAGCAGAGAATTTTAAGTCAGTAAGCAAAAGTGAATTTAGTATATAGGATAAATTAGAAAACACAGTTTAGGATTATTATAAACATTAAACATTATTATATTAGGATGATTATAAACAATAAAATAATTGGTCATGATTGAAATTTAAAGTAAATGCAGAAGCCCATAATTAGGACTAAAACATGAAGAGAGGTAGCCTACGCATTTAAAGAAAGGAGCTAGCAAGAGGGCTCTTGATTAGTACATAATACAAGGACAGATAAATAACAAACGCTAACAGAAACATTAGCTGTCATCATGGCGGGGTGGGCGGTTGAAGTATTATTTACTGATATTACATTTAATCTTTACCATTCCAGTAGATAATTTAAGGTCTAAATGAACTTAAGCTCGATTGTTCTCTAAATTGGTTTGGTAGCTCATTCCATAAAGTGACCGCTGCATATCTGAAAGATCCTTTTGCCAAATGCTGAGGTTTTATTTATCGGGACATCTAAAATATTTGAATATCTTAAATTATATGTATTGTGTTTTCAAACTTATTAATTTTTCAAAACAGTTGGAAGCATATTTATTCAGCATTTTGAAAGTCTATAGAAGCCATAACTGGACGTCTGCGCAACTTCAAAGTTGTCATTTTAGCCCTAAGTAAAGTTTATGATAGCTGCTAGTAAAATCATGATACACAAATCTCAGAGTACGCTTTAGTGTTTTTAAAAAAACTTTCAGCAATGTTCATATCGCTGCAAAAATGCATGGCTAAGGGACAAAAATTGAAATTGGAGAGGAGAAATTTATAAATATTGTTAGTTTGTTGAGTCTAGTGTTTTATGACCAATACGTTTCAGGACAGATTCTTGCCTTGAAGCTTTCCAACAGATTGGTTTTTTTTACATGTGAATCGAACTGCAGTTGATAGTCAATATCAGTTCCAAGCAGTTGTGCATTCTTCACAATTTATGACAGCACTGCTTATGTTTTCCACAAACTTTATACGGAATGTCTTTTAACGCAAAGCTAGTGCTTGAAACTTTTCAGGGTTGGCTTGAATTTTGTTAGCAGTGAACCAATCAATCGGAATGTTGTACTTTGCTTCAAGCGTGTTAACCAAACTTTTAAAATCCGGCGAGGAAAAGGACAACGTCTTATCGTCGGCAAAGTTATATATAGAGCCATATCCAACCAAATCGAAGATATCGTTGATAAAAACATTAAATGTAATGGTCCAAGGATCGATCCCTGAGGAACCCCTTTTTGCATTTCCGACCAGCTACTCAAGACACCCTAATTTGATTTGCTGCTTACGATTTGACAGAGAACTCATTAAGAGCGCTACTGAGTCATCTGGAATACCATATGCCCTTAACTTATAACTTCGAATATCACGAGGGAGTCATTCTAAAGCTTTGGGTAAGTCAATCAGGACTGCAAATACATATTTGTTTTCATCAAAAGCCTTCCTCGAGTCTTCAAGCAAACGTAACAGATTGGTCTGGAATACATAATCTTTACTAACGCGCCTAAATATTTGTTTAAAATGTTCTCAAAAAAGTATTTAACTAGTCTCATTTGATCTCTCAAACAGTTTGGATATAATGGGTAAAATGCTGACAGGTCATTAATTATTTTTTATCAAGTGGATTGTTCTTTTTTAAAATGGGAACTACATGGTCTTCGAACAGACGATCAGAAAAAATATTTTGATTGTAAAGTTTTGTTAATTAGATCTGTAATATGTGGCACAAGGATCGGTGCCCCGGCTTCTAACAGTTTGACAGAAATCTGATCCGCCTCTGTTGCTTTTCTTGAATTAAAACTTATCACTTTATACACTTCTTCATAAATAACTAGCTTAAATTTAAAAAATATATCCATGTTATAATTGTCCTTAATAGCCTTGATACTCATGGATTAGAGGGTTGAAAGGAACACCCATCTCAATGACTTACTTCGGTTAAAATTAACAGTTAATTGCCAAGGATATAATGCAGTTAAAATTATCAGTTAATTGCTAAGGGTTACAAAGTTTCATTTTAAGTGTTGTTTATATACCGCCTGAAAATTAGAAATTTCAAACGGATGATACTATTGAAATGTCTGATGCAAAAATCACATTCACGTGTATATCATATAACAATGTGTATGTGTGTGTGTGTGTTTGTGTGTCTTTTTTGGTAAGGAGAAAGGGGATATGAATGCAAAAAACATCCAAGAAGAATGACTGTATCGAGTAGATACATCTCTTGGTAATTGTCTGGATTTTGATAAAACAATTACAGATTATTTTAGCAATTTTTCTGCTTAGGAATCAAACCATTTAACACATAAGAATGATTGTAAAAATAAATAAATAATATATATATATATATATATATATATATATATATATATATATATATATATATATATATATATATATATATATATTAAACATACAGATACATTTCGCTTTGGCTCCGGGAACAAAGAGCCTCGTTTTGGTTTTCATTAACCTGTCTTGCACATTGAGCAAGTTGTCACAGTTCTCGGACGAGGTATTTTGGGAATCTTCTCCTTGCTTTCCTCCAGATGAACACTGATTTCAGATGAACACTGATTTCACGAAGTAACGTAAATTTAAGCACAGACTATGTGCAGCTTTAAAACGTAAGGACCATGTCCGTATGAAAATTTGGTACGTCTAAGAAAAATTGTTTACGTAAGCTCTTCTTTTGTAAGGGAGGTGGATAATAAATTGGTAATATAATAGGGCACCTGCAAGATACTCACAAGGAACAGCGATGAAGTAGACGTCACGATCAACAAAAATAACACAATGACTAGAAAAATATCGGACAAAAATTGCTTAGAATTTTTGAGCATATTGAATAAAATATAGTATTTATGATTAAAGCAGACAGGGTGCTGGTGTGTGTTTCAATTTTTTTACTCTCTCTCTCTCTCTCTCTCTCACACACACACACACACACACTTAATATATTCTCTCTGCACCAGGATTGAATAAAATATGCGACTAATACTTTTAACTATTTTTTTTAATGTATTTACTTAATGCTGCATTTATGCAAAGAAATAAAATTCGGTTATTATTAGTTTCATGCATTCAATTATTAGGGTCGGGGCAGATCCATTGAAGCAATGAGTCTTTAGTTTATCCACTAGACTCTACTAACTGTAAAAAGTTTACTACATGACTTTAAACACGCGTGTCATCTACGGATGAATGCTTCAAAATAACTAAATAAAACTGGAGTCTGATAGAATAAGGTACACCTGTACACAATTCAAAATACCATAAGGAGTGGAGAATGTGGACAAAGCTGTCATATGTATATAGGTTATGACGCACAAAAATATGTCTTGTGTAATGAATCAGTGGGAAAATACGCAGTTTACTGGATGCATCTCCTTACTCATATCGAAATATTCCATATAACACTGGATTTATCTCCTTACTCATATCGAAATATTCCATATAACACTGGATTTATCTCCTTACTCATATCGAAATATTCCATATAACACTGGATTTATCTCCTTACTCATATCGAAATATTCCATATAACACTGGATTTATCTCCTTACTCATATCGAAATATTCCATATCATACTGGATAGAATGGCAATCTGAATATCAGCACATGCTGGCCGTGGCTTACCGTACACGGAGGGTAATTTTATGCCGTGATAACTGGCGGAATTTCGTTACGATTTGTTGTTGAATGTCTTGTTTATATTTTTATCTGTAATCAGCAAAGTAAAATCCATCCATACGCATATAAATGTTTACTTTATATTCTTTATCAGAGAACGTTCTTAAATGCGTTTTAAAATATTGTTAATGATACGGAATAGTTTTAAATACCACACCCCTTCCCTCTTTGACAATTCTCTTCAGCTAAAGCTTCATTAAAATCTGTCACTTGATCATTCCTTTGCGCTCTACTTACGCTTACATCGCCTTTTGTCAAACAAGTTGTTTGTGTGACTTAACATTCAATGATTGAAACCAGGGAGTGTCCGATTGTAATATGAGAAAATACAAATACTGTGAAAATCACCCGTTTTCTGCATGGATAGACGATAGGTGACTGAACTTTGTCTACTGCTTTTTTTGTGGTGGATTTTTAATGATCCTGAAAATCTGATGGGAATAACTAGTCTACATTGAAGGTGATTCATGATGGTTGTATTTATATCGATTGTACTCATGGCCCTTGGCTTTGGGTCACTCGGAACATTAGGGAATGGAAACCAGTTTTATTACCAAGGTAAGTGGCTTTCTACATTAGCTAAAATTGTCACTTACACTCATTACTCAAAAGAAATAGCATTCGAGTCATTTATAACACAAGAATATCAGGTCAATTTGTTGATTCAAGTCATTTATAACACAAGAAGATCAGGTCAATATGTTTATTCAAGTAATTTATAACACAGGAAGATCAGGTCAATTTGTTGATTCAAGTCATTTATAACACAAGAAGATCAGGTCAATTTGTTTATTCATGTCATTTATAACACATGAAGATCAGGTCAATTTATTGATTCAAGTCATTATTAACACAAGAAGATCAGTTCAATGTGTTGATTCAAGTCATTATTAACACAAGAAGATCAGTTCAATTTGTTGATTCAAGTCATTTATAACATAGAAAGGTCAGGTCAATTTGTTGATTCTAGTCATTTATAACACAGGAAGATCAGGTCAATTTGTTGATTCAAGTCATTTATAGCACAAGAAGATCAGGTCAATTTGTTGATTCAAGTCATTAATAACACTAGAAGATCAGGCAAATATGTTAATTCAAGTCATTTATGACACAAGAAGATCAGGCTAATATGTTGATCCAAGTAATTTATAACGCTATAAGAGCAGGCTCATATTTGGTAATACAGTTCCACATTTCTTTTGCATCATATTCGTTCATGAAATACTGCTATTAAATCCGTGACAGTTCTTTCCTCAATTTGACATTCCTTTTAGGATAATTTAGTTTGGGCTGCTGAGTGCCACACATCTCGTTCCTGTAAAGTCTATAACCGATTATGGCCAGTACTAGTAAGAGTCGCTACTGTTTATTTGCTGTCTGTATCCTCTGACACTTTGTAAAGAGCCTTGGTGAATTGTAAATTCAGAGTGAGAGAGAGAGAACACATGCCTGTCTATGATGCGAATCATCTTGCACACCGTTACCAGGGGTAGCCCTCGAGTTAGGTTAAATATACCAATATGGGTAAGGGTGTTTTCTCCTGGCTGATCTTTTTAGACCATTAAGAAAGGCCCTCCTGCCTTAATATTATAGTTGTCATGTGGCATGTGAGTTATAGCTTTTGATTTTGTATGAATTTCGGTTCTTTAATATGGTATATCTGTATTTTTCTATGTATTATATCATTGGTTTTTTATTAATCGTATTCTAGTCATTCGTAGTCTAATATGTATGTTTCCATCATTGTGTGCTCTTTTCTTCTTTGTCTATTTTTTGCCCTCCTTCGGCTTTTGTTTATTTCTTTTATTTGTTCTTTTGTCATGGTTAATTGTTTTGCTTCGGTTTTACAGTCTGTTTATCTTCTAGTTCATCTGTTGTTTTTTTTCTCTTCCTGTTGTATGTTTTCTAGCTTGGTGTTCACTTTTGCTTTTCTCCTTTCTTGTTTCTCCCATTTTTTGTTGCAGTTCTTGTGTCTCCTTTTGTTGTTATTTCTGTTGTCCTATCTATTGTTCCTGTTTCTCTTGTTGTTGCTGGAATTTCTTTTGTCCTAATTGTTTCTGCTGCCATTTGAAGTCACAGTGCATTTAGTCGCTTTATGTTTGAGTCGATTTCATCCTGTGTTGTTGCTGCCTCTGCTTCCTGTACGGTGACTTTGAAGGTTTTGTCCGGTGGTGGGTCTAATTAGACCTGTTGTGATAGCAGGATTTCTCTGAGTTCTGGTAGCACCTGTTGCATTCTACAAATTGCAATTGGAGTGCTTGATCTAGGAGTGGTCCTGTCTTCACTGGCAGAGGTGATTGTGGTGGTGGTGGTGCAGCTTTTGAGACAATATTGGCAAATGTCTCTTTATCTTTTTTGTGTGGGGCTGGAGCGTGGTCTGCCTTCTCCTGGGCAGCCTTAGATTTAGTCCTATCCTTTGTTGTTGGTAGTGGTGGTCTATCCGGCTGCTGTAGTTTATTCACTTTAGTGAGTGTAGTGGGTTGGGTGTTAGCTGGCTGGCTCTGCATATATGTATTACGTTCCCTCTGCTGCTGCGTTCTTCCACGGCGACCTGATAATTGTTCCTGGGAGAAGAAATGAGAGCCTCATCTCCCAGGCGTTTATGTGCACATGGTGCACTGATAAGTTTAGCCTTCAATCGCGGAACCTCTTTTTGGACCCATTGCGGTCTGACTGGAGAGCTGATTCATGAGAGGGAATGGACCCACACACTCATGATACTACTAAAATATTTCTGTTTACCTGTTTTTTGAGTGGGAATTTACCTGCACTCACTCAGCTTTATGTTAATATATCGGAAATTAATTTTTGGTGTCCGGACGTGACAAAGGAGGAAAAGCGCAGGGAGACTATCATCTATCATCTGCTGTTCTTGGCGGTGTCCACTGGATCCAGGTTGATGATTGCGTCGAATTTTGAATTTAGATAATTATTGTTGCCAGAGATGAAAAGAATAATATCCTGTGCTGTTTTTTAAAATTAATAATTAGGAGAAAGTGCTGTACTCTCAAAGAGCTTGGAACAAATAGCAGAAATAATGGGGGAAAATCCTTCTTTGCCAGTTTTGAACAGCAGATTTTGCCATCTCAATTACAAATACAAATTTGAAATTCTTACTTCGTGTGTAATGAGATTAATTTGACTTGTCATAAGCTGTCAGTGACTTTGGGTCTAGAGATTTCCCAATGGTTTATTTTTTGTTCCACTTCAACCGACATTTGTTTTGAACATGACGTCATCACATTATACTCGCCAGTCGACCCGAATATGTCACGATGGACCGTCATTTATTGCATTAAATAACAAGTGCTTTGGCGCTCGATAAAACATTGTGCACTAGACTTAACAAGCTGGGGCTACATTTAATCTTTACTTAAATGTAACGGCAGTGGAAAAAAGAAACGGTCAGGCGATGGGGCAATGTGTATACTTCTAACACCCTCCACTTATTCCATCAAGTCGTTCCCACGCCACTCCTGCAGAGGCGGAATTGCTGTCATTTCAAAGAACTCCATAATTCACCGTTTTTACTAAGCTACAACTTTCAGTTTCGAACACACATTCTTTGAACTGGTCCAAACCTTCACTCACAATGAAACAAACGTCAGTCCATTTTTTCGGCCTCTACAGCTCTTCTCCTTGTTGAAAAAAACAAGCTGACCGAGTCTCTCATTTTGAAGCAGTTTCCTAATCTCCTTGAATACAGAAATGGGACAGGTGGAAACATGGTTATTAGTGGATCTTTCAATTCTCACATAAAAAAACTCCTAGATTAGCCAACCCTTGCATAACCATGGTCACATTTTAGAATGGTTTCTTCATGAACTTGATGATAATATTCTAAAGTCTTCAACTTGAAGCAGATCAACTCTGCGTCATATGCCATCTCGCCGTATCATTCACAGACCCTCCATCTCTCTTTGCTACAAAGAGAAACCTCCGTATGATAAATATAGCACAGTTAATGCATGACATCCAAGTAAACCTGATATCTTGAATTTGTTTTGTAATTTCATGGTGTTCGTTTTTGTCATCTTGTCGTTGTATATATTTGTATGTGTTATCTAATAATGTCAAGCGTTAAAGCTTCTAAAGATTAGGCGCTGTGCTAAGTCCCCATAAGCTTCTAAAGATTAGGCACTGTGCTAAGTCTCCATAAGCTTCTAAAGATTAGGCACTGTGCTAAGTCCCCATAAGCTTCTAAAGATTAGGCACTGTGCTAAGTCTCCATAAGCTTCTAAAGATTAGGCGCTGTGCTAAGTCTCCATAAGCTTCTAAAGATTAGGCACTGTGCTAAGTCTCCATAAGCTTCTAAAGATAGGGCACTGTGTTAAGTCCCCATAAGCTTCTAAAGATTAGGCGCTGTGCTAAGTCCCCATAAGCTTCTAAAGATTAGGCCTGTGCTAAGTCCCCATTATCATTATCATTATATTTCTAACTTGAACTGGATGGTTTAGGTCGAGATTTCAAAATGGTTGTTTAGATTTCAATCCTGGACATGAAGGTTTGGAAACCTGTGGTGCATCATCAGTAGATGAGAGCAGACCATCGCTCTAAAAATGTTTTTGTTCGAGGATATGAACGGGTATCTCATAACCATCGCTCTAAAAATGTTCTTGTTCGAGGATATGAACGGGCATCTCAAGCTGTAACGGAACGCTTGTCCACATCCCCACGCAAAAGCTCGACACCCTGGCCACGTCCCTCCTGTCCAGAAAGTCATTTAATTGGAGTAAACTGTTGTGAATTCATGCAGCAAAGATTCCCTGGGTGAAGCCGTCAAAGGTTACACAATATTGGTCCAACTTCCTGCAATTGTACTTTCCACTTGAACTGATTAATGTTTAGGATTTATGTTAAAAGAAATATTTCGAATTTTATTCAATTCTTTTTAAGAGTTGGACTTTAACTTTGTTTCTGAGGATTTAAGGTTCATTTCACTTTGTTCACACCTTTACGTGAGCTTTTCTTTTACCTTTTTTATTCGCTGTTTCACTGAAAGCGTGACACATCTGACTGTAATACGGCTATTTTGTTAATTGCGTACGTGAGTAGTTTTCTGCGTCGTCATTCATTTTTAATTTTAACGGATTATAAATGCAACTGAAATTCCTCCTTCATTTTGTTCGCCAATTAAATAATTTATGTAAATTCAGTGTCACGCTTTTATTTTAGGGGTTTGGACCGCATGTTACAATTCCTTTTGTTCGCTTTTTCCGATTTCTAGATTGTGATTTTCAAATAGACTTTAAAAGTTGAAAAAGTAAATATATAAGAAGATGCAAAATTCGTCGTATTTACTCATCATTATCTTTGATTACTGAATGCATCTAGCAGTCTCTCTTTCTCTCTCTCTCTCTCTCTCTCTCTCAGTATTCGTCTAAATCGATTAATACTAGATTGATATGGGGATTAGGGTCATTTGAAGTGTGTTTAGTATCTCATCCCTGTCGTCTGTATTTGGGTTCGCTGACCTTTCCGAGGTGAAATTACGTTTGTACTGTTTCGGATAGCTGGCGATTAGGGTGGAGCTAGTAAATTAGAACACGATTTTTAGGCTCCGCCTCCCAAGGTATTCCGAATGAAGTGATTTAAAGCATTCTCTTCTTAAACAAAATCACAGCTACCATTAAAAAGTTTATTGTTAAATTCATTTTTCAAGCATTAGTATGAACTGACTGACCAAGTAAAAAGATACGTGCACTATTTAAGGATACACATAAGATACACAACTTTGTGGATAGAGGATACATCAGGGCCCAATCTAAGGTGCGTTCAGTACAGACTTTGTTATAACTTGGCACACCCTAATAGTAGATATTATAAAGGATGAAATAAAAGGCATTCCTCAGGTATTTTAAATGTTTCTGGCCATGGTAATATGACACCCTAATTTAATGATGTCAACATAACCTCATTTCATTGCTCTTTGGCTTAGTAATCGTTACCCGGCTGGTTTTAACTGCCGTATATGTACTGCTATCAGTCCACGTGTTCTAAAAACTGACAATTTATAGAGGCACCTTTAACATAATAACTGGTGTTTTTTTATACCTTTTTCAATCGATTAAAGAGTCCTTGTCACTTTGTTTAAAAAAACTTGGGGGGTGGGGTCAGTCACAAATGATCCTTGCCTATGTGTTGACTAAACCAACCGTTTGCTAATGTCGGCCTCAGACATGTAATAAAGGGATTTAGAGAAATGACCCTTGTGTTTATTTTAACACTTATGAAACTATTTAACAGAAACTTCATACATTGTATAACCACTAGCCAGTATATGGCATGTGTTATTTATATTTGATTTAATTTATATTTGATTTAATTTAATTCTTTGTTTTTTAGTTTTAATTTGTTTTATTTCATTACTTGCTATTGTAGTGTAACTTTATTTACTGAATTTGACATTCTCCAGAAAATCAGTTCAGTTATATTTGACCTGGCTGTTTTTCGTAAACACTAAAACTAGAAACTTCGTATCTAATGCTGACCTAGTTCCTGACGTTGATTCAGAAATCAGTGAGCGTTGAAGTAAAAAACATTTTTTTTATATAATTCTTTCTCATAGTAAGCTTAATAAAGTGGAAATCGATGCCATCCTGGGAGTACGTGATGTTCGGCATGTAAAAAGCTTCTACGTTGTTCTAGAAGGATGATTGTGTGACCCTCATACGGGAATCTGCTTTGCGTCTTAAATTAGTATATAACAGTAGTTAATGGGGATCTTATAGGGTCTATGGGATTTATCATTACAGACCCCCTTGGGAACATATAGGGTCTATGTAAATTTAACATGGAGAAAAATCGTGGGAACATATAGGGTCTATGGGAATTAACATGGCCAAAAACCCTGGGACAATATAGGGTCTATGTAAATTTAACATGGAGAAAAATCGTGGGAACATATAGGGTCTATGGGAATTAACATGGCCAAAAACCCTGGGACAATATAGGGTCTATGTAAATTTAACATGGACATAAACCCTTGGGACTGTATAGGGTCTATGTAAAATTGAAACAGGGAGGGTCTCTATTTTTTTTTAAAAAAAATAAAATAAAAAAAGGGGTAGGCAATTCAAAGACTATCTCTTTTCGAGAAATATGGCTGGCCCTGAAAAGGGCCTTTGGTTTATGTTAATATGCCCTTAACATAAAGGGCATTTGCGACATCTTCTTGTCCTCAAACTTCGTCTTACAGCAGGGCCATACATCAGAGTCCTCTTGAGGCAACCTTGTCTCTCTATATAGACTCTTCTTATCCACAGGCTGCTGCTGGTCCTGTGGACAACGGTCCACTTGGATCGGACATACATGAGCATGTCCGTCCTGAACATCATTGTTGACACAAGGGTTGAAGATTCAACGTCGGTCCACATGTTGAGGCTCCGAGAATAGGTGAATCAATGCACTGAACTGCGCTTATTTATAGGGACAGGTAGGATTGAAACGGATTGAGTTCATTCACCAATCCGAACACGCGTTACAAAATTCAGCCAGCTGCATCCAATCCGAAGAGAGCAGTCTGTGACGTCACGTAGTCAATATAGATCTGCTAGCGCTTGTGTGCAGTCAATCTATGCGACAGTCATTCAACATGACGGAAACTCAGAAAACGATCCAATGGGGTGCACCAGCAGCGGAGACCGCCCAAGGGAACCCGGACTTACTTTCAGAAGAGGTGAATTGGGATTTTGTGGATTTTCTCTCCTCGCAAGAATTTGTTCCGGAACCTTCGTTACCTTCTTCATTACCGCAAGTGGAGAATTTTAGACAGAGACAGAAAGAAGAATTGGAGAAATTTATGCAACGACAAAAAGAAGCGGAACAGGCTTTTCTCCTACAGCAACAGCAACAAGAAGAAGAGGTAAGAAAAAAACAACAGCAAGAAGAAGTAGCAGCAAAGAAACAAGAGGGTGAGAATCAAATGGTCACGGTACTGTTGGATATTTTAGCGGAGTTAAGAAGTCTGAAACAAATGTATCAGACTTCTTTATCACGACCGAAGAGAATACGACCTTCCCGAGCTAAACACGTCAACCCTGTGACTAAGCCTACCGTACCACCCTTAGTGATTTCAACCCAATCATTATCATCATCATCAACATTACGCAGTCCAGAAGTAGGCCTTGGCCGTGGCAAAGGCATAAGGCAGTTAAAGTTGATTGCTTAAACTCACCCCTACATCGTAAAGAAAAAAGGCCCTTTTCAGGGCCACCCACATATCTCGAAAAGAAATACAATTTCAATTTGCCAATAACTCAAAAAAAAAAATAAACCCCACCCATTTTTACCCTTATAGTACGTGTCTTTGTATGAGTGCGTGAGTGTAGCTTCTTATTTTAAAATCAAAACTCAAAGACTCTTACCTTATATCATTCATTTATTCTTTTCTCCATTTTTTACAATCCAATTCACAATTCACAACACAACACTTTAATAAAAAGTTAATTGATTTCTTCTTTTCTCCTTGTTTAGTCTCTCTGTTTTTTGAATTTCTTCACCGTCACACTCTTTTCCTCTTCTTCCTCCTCGCTTTCTTCCCTTCTTTTTTTCGTCTCCTGTTTCTTTTTCTTCACCTGTCTGCTTTCTTCCTCTGAAGAATCCCTCTCTTCTTCTGAAGAATCCTTCTTTTCTTCTGACTCCTCTTGTTTCTTTTTTGGGCAATCTGGAGACCAATGTCCTTTTTCTTTACAATAATAACAGGTATCTTTACTTTTGTCTTTTTTAGCTCCTGTTTTTTGACGGTCTGGACACTCTGAAGACCAATGCCCTTTCTTCTGACAGATATAGCAAGTATCTTGACTTTTATCTCGAAAGGAAGGAGAGTAGTCCGTAGGATGGTCTGAAGAGAATTTTCTAATGACCCCTCGCAAAGCTCTGACGAAACGTTCCATCTGGTTAGTCTCTTCCATCGTTGTGCTCGGCTTGAGAGTGAAATGAATAGTGAAAGGACAAGACACACACCCTTTTATATACGCTGGTCTGCTATGACTATAAAGTAGTTCATGGTGTTTGAACTTGAGTCATTTGACTTTTTGCTTTCAAGATGAAACGATCCCATTCATTCGAGAAGAAAGAAGAAGAAAGTAAGAGGCAGAAACGTGATCTATCGCCTCGTACCAGGGCTGAAATATTGACACAAATTCATGCCAGTGATTTTGAAGAGGACATGAGTGAACCAGAATCCGAACCCTCTAAACCAAGTCCACCACCCTTTGTCAACCCTGAAAAGTACTATTCCATTCGAGAGACGGAAAAGCGCTCCTCTAGAAAATTTAGAACCACGGCTTACAAATACACGGTGAAGTTTAAAGATTTCAAGTCCGAAGTACCGTTAGAGAAAGCAGAAGGGTTCATCACCGGAGTGTGGGATTCTCTGCTCACTGCACTCAAGCGACAATGTCAACCCAAAGAAGACGATCGCTTGAGACTTTCCATACAACACGACGGTTTGAAATCCCCTGTTTGGATCGAGTTTAGCACCCCTGCAGAATTGACCGCTTCCAAAGTCATGGACAAGATTCAACACGTGCAACAATCTAATGACCAGTTTGACATCACCGATGGAAAAGCCACATTGGACATGACCCACGTCTCTCCTCCTCAAGGGACCGGACGCAAAAAGATGTTATTGGTGAACGACCTTCGCAGCATTAAGCGTAGCCTTGTCCAAATTCACAATCCTCATGACCAGATGTGTTTAGCCCGTGCCATCGTGGTGGGACGAACCTATGCCAACAAGAACGACACGGTAGAATGGAAAAGAGACTGGGAGAACATTCGACAATCGGACCGAGCCAAACAACGAAGTGAAGCAGAACTCCTGTTACGAAAAGCTGGCATGTCCAAAGACAGACCCTGTGGCATTCCTGAGATGCAAAAATTGCAAGATGCCCTAGCTCCACGATACACTTTGAAAGTGCACCCTCAAGAAGTGCGCGGGTCTCTGTTGTTTCGAGGGCAAGATTTTAAGGACGGAAAATACATTCATGTTTATCATCACGATGACCATTTCGATACCATTACCAGTATCACCGGATTCCTGGGATACGGTTATTACTGTGAGAAATGTGACCATGGTTATAATAATCGAGAGCAACACAAGCATTGTGGATCGAAATGCTCAGGATGTTTGGCCTCTTCACCCTGTCTGAGCGAAGAACCAGTGCCTTGTTCAACTTGTCTGCGCACGTTTGTCAGCCCTACCTGTTACCAACAACATCTGAAAACGCAAGGTTCACAGCAGAAATGTGCTTGTCAACTCCTGAGATTGTGCCATACGTGTGGACAAGGCATACGTACCAATAGTACCAAGGCACACGTATGTTCAGGAAAAAAGAAATGTCACATTTGTCACCACATCGTGGACTTGGAACACCAATGTTACGTGCAAAAATACCAACCCCTACCAGAGAAAGAGGACGGTCACAAGAAGAAAGGCAATTTCATCTTTTTCGATTTCGAATGCATGCAAGAGACTGGCATTCACATTCCTAATTTCTGCGTGGCTCATCGAGCGTGCGAGAAGTGCATTCAAGAACCTATCTTCAGTCATTGCCCTCACTGCAGCAAGATTCCTGGAGGGCGTGAAAAAATCTTTCGGGGGCCAAACACGTTAGCCGATTTTGCCCAATGGGTCTTAGACCCCATCGACAAGACGTGGAGCCAAGAGGACATCGGACTTTACGGAGATTGTCATCGTCATGCCACGGTGATGGCTCACAATTTCTCCGGATACGATGGACAGTTTCTTCTCAGATACTATACGGAACATGGCACCGAACGTCCTAAAGTGACTTTGAACGGAGCCAAAATCATTTTCATGCAAGTGGGACAAGTACAGTTTAAAGATTCGATGAGCTATTTGGCCATGCCTTTGAGTCGAATGCCTAAAACGTTTGGAATGACAGAAATGGCTAAAGGGTACTTTCCACACTTTTTCAATACGGAAGCCAATCAACACGCCGTTCTACCCCATTTACCTGAGGCTCACTATTACGACCCCGACAACATGCGTACCGAACAACGAGAAGCTTTCTACGCTTGGTACCAGGCTCATGCCTCTGACCCCTTCGACTTTCAGGAAGAAATGCTAAAGTATTGTCGTTCCGACGTGGACATTTTACGGCGTTGCTGTGGAAAATTTCGAGAACTGTTCATGGAACACGGAGGGGTCGATCCTTTGAAAGAAGCTTGCACCATTGCCAAAGCGTGTTCCTTAGTGTATCGACAACGATTCATGCCTGAAAACACCGTGGCTGTCATCAGTCCTCAAACGACCCACTATGTCAAGCGTCAATACTCGGTCAAAGCCCTACGTTGGTTACATTACTTGTGCGACAAGGAAGACAAGTGGATTCAGCATGCCCGCAACGGAGGGGGCGAAAAGACCATCGGAACGTATTCGGTCGATGGCTGGGACTTAGAAAACCCCAAGATCGTGTACGAGTTTAACGGTTGCTTATTTCACGGATGTCCCGTTTGTTATCCTGACCGTGGCACTAAAAATCAGTTTTTGCAACGAACCATGGAAGACTTGTACCAGGACACTTGTCAGCGACGCCTAAAGTTAGAACAGCAAGGATACCAAGTGGTGGAAATGTGGGAACACGAGTACGATCACCGTATGAAAACCGATCCCGAGTTTAAACGCCTCGTGGAAAGTTACCAGTTCATGGACCCGCTGAACCCGAGGGATAGTTTGTACGGAGGAAGGACCAATGCCACCTGTTTGCTGTACCAAGCCGACGAAGAGAACGGAGAAGAAATCAAATACTTGGACGTGTGTTCGCTGTATCCCTACGTGTGCAAATATTGTCGCTTTCCTGTAGGGCACCCGCAATTGTTCACGGAACACATCGACCTGGTCAACATTCGACAATACGAAGGCTTGATCAAGTGTAAAGTTTTGCCTCCCACGAACCTATACCATCCCGTCTTACCTCACCATTGTCAAGGCAAACTGATGTTTCCTTTGTGCCGTACTTGTGCCGAAACGTGCAACCAAGACCAGCCTTGTCATCACAGCCAGGAAGAACGGGTCTTGACGGGAACCTGGGTCAGCGTAGAATTGTTCAAAGCTATGGACATGGGATACCAACTGTTAGAAGTGTACGAAATTTGCCACTTTCCCAAGACACAACAATACCACAAGGGTGACCCTACTCAGAAAAGCATTTTCGCAGACTACGTGGATGCCTTTTTGAAACTGAAGCAAGAAGCCAGCGGCTATCCTTCCTGGTGTCACACTCCCGAAGACCAAATACAATTCAAAGAGAAATACTACGAACAAGAAGGCATCACTTTAGACCACATCGAGAAAAACGAAGGCAGGCGATCGTTTGCCAAAGTGATGTTAAATTGCTTGTGGGGTAAAATGGCACAACGCCCGTGTTTACCCAAGACGGAATATTTGACAGAACCTTCCCGCTACTTTCAGATGATTCACGACAAAACCAAATTCATGAAACACGTGGACGTCGTTCGCGAGGATTTGATCTTAGTCAATTACGAAGAAGATCTGGACTTTGTACAAGACGACCCCTTTGGAAATGTCATCATTGCGGCTTACGTGACAGCCCATGCTCGCTTAAAATTGTACGAAGCTTTAGAACTGTTAGAAGAACGCGTCCTGTACTTTGACACGGACAGTTGCATTTACATCCATCACCCGAGTCAACATCACCCTGACATCGAAGGAGACCGTTTAGGAGCCTGGACAGACGAGCATCCCGACGACAAGATTCTAAGTTTCGTCAGTGGCGGTCCCAAAAATTACGGCTACGAATACCGGGACAAACAAGGAGAAGTGCACACGACGTGCAAAGTGAAAGGACTGACTCTGAATCATCGTACCAGTCGTGTGGTCAACTTTGGGGTATTGAAAGAAGCCTTGCAATCGGAAGAGGATGGAAACTTTAAAGTGACCACTTACCAACCGAACAAGATTGTACGTTTACCCACTCACCACATCGTCAGTCGACCTTTGGAAAAAGTTTATCAAATCGTGTACCAGAAGCGAGTTCGACTTCCCAATCATTTCACCTTACCGTACGGTCACGTCGGTATTGGTCTGTATATAAAAAGGAACCCTAGGCAAGATCGATAGTTCATTGTGACTACCAAGACCGAGCAAACAAGATGAATACTTTGAAAGAGACATCGTTCCAGTTTGGGGATTGTAAAAAAGTTGTATCTTCCTCTAGTGTGACTAATACTGGATGGATAAGACCCAGGCATTGCGACGGAAAATGTCCGGAAGGAAACTGCGATTGTCCATGTGGTTACCATTGTAATTGCGTAACGGAGTTTGCAGACGAGTGCGATTGTGAGCCTTGCGATGGATACGATGCTGTACGTTGTGACCTGAGCGATGCCGTAAAGCATCATGGGAACTTTAGTGCCCCTACCCCTATCATGGAAAGTGATGCTGTGCGTGTCAAACCTGTCGGATGCGAAAGTGATGCCGCTCGTCCTCTTGGACATTTTACTGGGTTTCGTTTTAAAGGGGAATGTTCACCTTCACGTCTACCCCCCTACGGATGTCATCCAGCCTTGAGCAAACTCCTACCCATGTCACTCAACCCTCATCGAAACGAACCTGTGAAAAACGAATATTCGTTTCCTGTGCGTTTGTCGGAATACTGCGACTTTGAAAATCGTCTTCAATCGTTCAAAGGAAAATGGCCAAAGTATCTGGGAGGACCGACCCCCGAAGAATTAGCCAGAGCCGGATTTTTCTACTTGGGCGAAGGAGATAAAGTCAGGTGCTTCAGTTGCGATGTGACACTTCACCACTGGGAACCGCAAGATTCGGCCTACGTAGAACATGCTCGATGGTCACCGAATTGTCATTACTTACCCTTAGTGGGACCGAGACATTGAAGTAACTTCTTACCATAATAATCTGTTCATGGATACTTTACAAGAGAACATTCGTGCTTTGCCTGTGGAGTTGAGAGAACGCATTTACCGAGAGCTGGTCAAAATACAAGTGAAACGTAAAGAACAATTGCATCCGTTACGTCACCGGTGTTTGAACCACTGGTACCTGAAGGCTATACAAGGATTGATTCAATTGAAAGTGTTCCATCGGACAGACATTGATCAACGATCCTCTAGTTTTAAAAAGGATTGGTTTGGTATGGACGATTCTACCTACATCATTGTAAACGTACTGCATCGAATTCCAGAGGAAGAGTTAACGAATTACCAACATCTTGAACACAATGTCAACTTAGTGAAAGAGGAAACTTCTGAACGAATTGTCATGTGTAGATTAGTGACTCAACGATTTAAATTTGACACTGAAGTGAAACCATGTTTGTGCAAAGAGTACATTTCTTGTGTCAGACCAAAGAGGATTTAGTATGACCTATTCATGGATACTTTGCTAGAGAACATTCGTGCTTTGCCTGTGGAGTTGAGAGAACGCATTTACCGAGAGCTGGTGAAAATACAAGTCAAACGTAAAGAACAATTGCATCCGTTACGTCACCAGATCTTTAACCACTGGTACCTGAATGGTATAAGAGAACTGATTCGTCAGAAATTGTTTCAGTGGTCAGACCTTGTTCAACACTTTGAGTTAGTGAATGATCGAAATGTTCATTATTTTGGTTACTTCGAGATTCACCTACAGCAATACATTGAGGAAGACAAGTTAAAGGATTATCAACATATTTTACGTGGAATCTACTTAGAGGAAGAGGAAACTTCTAAACGAACTCTGAAGTTTCGGTTACAGTATGCAAGATTTAGATTCCCTACTGGAGAACGAAGATCTCTGGCTAGAAAGTACGTGTATTGTTTCCGAAACAAAGAGACTATAAAAACAGGCTGCCATGCCACGACTTATGTCACATGTCATCCAACAGATTCCGTGGAAGGAACTCAATGACCATATTCAAACCGTGGATCATTACCATCGATTATTACAAGAACTGTATCCATTCAATTTGGGACGACAAGTGGTGTGTGTCTTAGTGACTTGTTTTTTGGGATTTCGTTTACCAGCCGATTCTTTGTGGACTCTTTACGATCAGTACTTACCACCTCCATGGCCTTAAATGGTCACGAAAAACTCCTTTTGCTCAAAGCCTTGCGTTTTCATCTGGATACTTCTCGACCTCTACGGGAAAAAAAGATTCGTCAACTTTTAGCTACCCAAGACGTGTATGACGATGTGTGTGTAGCTTGTGACTTACATCCCCATTGGACAGATGTCCGTGCCTGGAAAGAATGGGATTTTGAGGCTTGGACCCAAGAAGTGGCCCAGTATGCACGAGAGTTGTTCAAGGAAAAAAGTTACTTTTCAACCCGTGTTAGTGACGGTGCCAGAAGAACCCGTCACCCAGGACAGGACTGTCGTGGACAGACCTGAAAGACCCTTTCGGGAGGACACTTGTGTGACCTTACCCCCTGTTGAACTGGTTAGAACATTACCCAAAAGATGTGATTGTTGTACAGACACTTGTGTTTATTCCACGTTCATCGTTATCATGTGCCTTTTATCCTTGTACTTAAGCCTTTGGCTTTTATGTATTTTTGTCTTTCGTATTCATGTTTGATAAAAAACATTCAATAAACGTGTTCTGAAAAAGTATATAAACTCTTGTCTTGTTCGTTTTCGTGTCACAAGTGACATTTCTCACACCATGGCTACCTCTGCTGTCTCTGCTCCCTCTTCCTCTACTGTCAAAGTCATCGACGAACACTTAGATCGTGCCAGTTGGGAGGCTTTGTATCTTCGCCATCCCTTTAACATGCTCATTGCTGGACCTAGCGGTTCAGGCAAAACCGAATTCGTCAAACGTTTGATCGAACATAAACATCATTTGATCGATCGGCCACCTCAACGGATCGTGTGGTGTTACAAAGAGTGGCAATCGGCGTACAGCCTCTTGCGAGAAAGTCAAGGCGATTCCATCGTGTTTGTGGAAGGCATTCCTAAAGAAGACGACGGCATCGTCTCTGACTCCCGTCAAACCCATTTGGTCATTTTCGACGACATGTTAGGAGAAGACGAAGAAGAAATTAAATTGTGGTTCACGCGCAAAGGGCATCACCGTAATGCCAGTGTCATTTACATCACCCAAAATTTGTTTCAACAAAGTAAAGCCCATCGCACCATCAGTCTCAATGCGCATTACGTGGTCTTGTTTAAAAGCCCTCGAGATAAATCGCAAGTGCAAGTCTTAGCCAAACAGTTAGGAACGCCTTGGCTGACTCAGGCGTACGACGATGCCACTCAAACGCCACACGCCTATTTACTCGTCGATTTGAAACCTACGACCCCCGAGGATTTGCGATTTCGTACCCACTTGTTTCACCACTGGTGCCAAGACGGAGGGCCTGTCCTGTACACGTCTCCGTCCTCGACTTCATTTCACTCCCCATCAAAAAATCTATAAAAACCTCAGACCCTTTTTCGTCTGTCTCACACAGTGTGAACATGACGTCCCTTCAGTCGCATCTTCCCGTCAAATTGATTCGTGCCTTGTATGGCATCAGTCGAGAAAAAAATCCACAAACACGAGCCCGTGTCTTAGAAGCTAGTCTCAAAGAAGTCTTACGATGGTTCACGGTGACGGCACGTCAATTACTCCAAGGAATCATTCAGATTCCTCATCAAACCCAACGCTTTTTCGATCGAAACAAAGTCGCTTTGGTCCAACTGGCCGATCCCCGCATCGACACTCAAACCAAAAAACAAATCATTTTGAAACCTGGAGGGAGCGGTACTCTAGGAGGGGTCATCATTCGCTCACTCTTAAGATGGGATCCTAATGCCCCCAAAGTTATCCCCAAGACAAAAGTCCAACGAAGCCCCAAGAAGAAAAAGAAAAAGACCAGGTCCCCAAGAAGAATAACTTCTCCAGTGGCAGGACCCTCCTCTTACCAGACACCACCACCCCGGAAAAAGAAAAGAAGCCCCCAGAAAAAGAAACAGAGAAAAAGCCCCCAGAAAAAGAAAAGTCCACAGAAGAAAACTAGTCGCAAGAGAGGCACTTCGGCCAGGACGCAACCTTACACTCGCAAACCACGACCTGCCACGGCAGTGACTGCGTCTCCGGCATCCTCACGTTCATCCACTTCTCCGTTGATGACACCCAGAACTGAGGAGTACTTGGAGACGTTGATCACACCAAGAACATCTCCGTTGATGACCCCCAAAAGAACTTCCCCAGTGGCAGGACCCTCCAATTTAGTGGCAGTGGCTGCTGCTCACAAAGTACCTTCTCCCAAAATCAAAGTCCAAGAAAGATCGGGCATGTTACAAAGTTTACTGGATTTGTCCAAGCAAGAACTGGCTCGATTTAGTCCGTTGCGTACCCCTGCACGACGTGTCATGCCTGTCCTCAAACTGATAAAACGTAAAGACAATCAGTGGCGACGCGTTCCAGTATAAAAAGAGCCTGTGACCAAGTCGGGGTATCAGTGAACTTGTAAAAAAGATGTCACCTCCAAGAAGCCACAAAAGAAAGAGACAAAGGCAGACGCGTCATCCGACAAAGCGCTTAGCCAAGCATCGACATTACCCTAAGAAAAGACACAGTCGTTCCAAGAAAAAGAGGCGTCAACAAAGGGGAGGATTCCTTGGTGATTTTGGGAAAAACATTGTCACCTTTATGACAAAGCGATAGTCCCAAAAAAAAGATAAAAGGGTGTGCGTTAAGTCATCGACGTTAGTGTCTGTTCGGTGAATGTCCCGGAACCACAAGCAAAAAATGTCACCCTCCAGAAAACCCCAAGGAAAGAAAAGGAAAGGACTGCCACCACGTTTAGCTAAACATGGGGACATGTTATCTGTCCTGTCCAAAGCTTCTTCACCCCTACGAAAAAAACTCATTCAAACGGCCTCCAAAGAGGTCATCGATACCGTGTGCGAATGTTGTTTGAACGTTTTGAAAGGCACGATCCCTTTGTCCAAACACCAGAAACAATGCTTAGGAAAACATCGTCACGTTCTTCGCCAAATGGTTCGAAAGAAAATTCCCATTCGTCAAAAAAAGAAGATGTTGGTCCAACGTGGAGGCATTTTACCTCTCTTGTTAGGCCCCATACTGAAAGGAGTCTTGGGGACCATGTTGGGAGGACTGGTGGGAGCAAGATAAAAAGGCCCTCGGAAGTCCCAAGATCTCAGAATCGACCCCTGACAACCCCATGGAAGGACGAAAACTAGCTTTAGTGCCTTACAAACGATGGATGGAATACCATCGGTGGCAAGAACAACGCACCCCTCATTTACCTCCCAATCCCCATTTGAGCGAGATGTCCCAGTTACAACACGAATTGCAATCCTTGATGGATCGCCAAGATTTGTCCGAAACAGAAAAATCGCAAAAGTACGGTCAACTCTTGCAACGACTACAACTCTTTCACCAGAAAGCTTTAGACGAAACAGCTCTACCCACTTTGAAAGATTTTAAGGCCTTGATGAAAAGTCCAGCACCATCACCAGTACCGGTACCAGTTCCACCACTACCCGTGACCAAGACAGAAAAAGGAAAAGAAGAAGAAGAAGAAGGGTTTCAAACTCCACCAGAAAAAGTACGCAAGTTAACAACACCACCTACCTCCAGAATTGGATGGATTAAAAAGATGATGGCCACCCCTTCTTCCTCACAAGAGAAAAAGAAAGTGAAGACAGAAGTGAAACAAGAACCGATATCCCCTGCTCAGACATCCTCCTCTTCAACACCTATTGCCGGTCGCACACGCAAAGCCTTGCAATCCAAGAAAATACCCCAAGAGAAAAAGAGTAGCCTCTTCCAAGAGTGGGTGCCTTATTAAGACACCAATCAACACAAAAAAATGGAAAAAGTCTTAGCTAGCATTTACTACGATCCCTCGCATCCTGCAGGTTACGCAGGAGTTCAAAAATTGTATCGTGCTGCCAAAACGCGACTGAAAAGTCTCCGTTTACCTCAAGTGCAACGATGGTTACAAGAACAAGCTACCTACACTTTGCACAAACCCATTCGACGCAAGTTTGCCAGAAGTCGCACCCGAGTGGAAGGCATCGATCATCAATGGCAAGCCGATTTAGCCGATGTCTCTCATTTGGCCAGCTACAATCGTGGCTACAAATATCTGTTTTGTGTCATCGACGTCTTTTCCAAATTTGCCTGGGTCGTGCCCTTGACTTCCAAATCCAGCAGCGAGTTAGTGCGAGCCCTGCAACGAGTGTTGAAACAAAGTGGCCGTCACCCTCTTCGATGGCAAACGGACAAAGGCACCGAATTTCTGAACCAAGCTTTCCAAAAAGAATTAAAGAAACGTGACATTCATTTTTTTACCACCGAGAATCCCGAAACCAAAGCCAGCATCGTGGAGCGTTTTCAACGCACTTTGAAAGAACGCATGTGGAAATATTTTACGCATCACCACACTCTGAAGTACATCGACATCTTACCGCACCTGGTGCAAGCGTACAACCAATCTTACCATCGAAGCATCGGACGTGCCCCGCAAGACGTGACTCCCGACAATGAAGTGTTGGTGTTTGAGCGTCTGTTCGGTACGTCCCCGACGAGGGCTGTCCCCAAGAAAAGTGGAGAGTTGGCCGTAGGAGATTGGGTGCGCATTGGCAAAACCAAACGCACTTTCGACAAAGGTTACTTACCTAACTGGACGACCGAATTGTTTCGCGTCACTGGACGAGTGCATGGCCGTCATCCTGCCGTCTATAAATTGGAAGACATGAACGGAGAAGTGCTCAAAGGAACGTTTTATTTGCCCGAGTTACAACGTGTCACCAAAAAAGAAGACGACGTGTACGACATCGAAAGCATTCTCGAACGCAGAACCCGTAAAGTGGGCAAACGACGTGTCAAAGAAGTCAAAGTACGTTGGAAAGGATATCCACCCAGTTTCGATTCTTGGATCGACGCTTCGCAAGTCATCGAATATAAAAAGAAGTGACCATCATGCCCTTTCACACATCAGACGCAGCTACGTCGACCAATCCTCCTTCACCTAGTTCTTCTGTGCAAGATTTACAAAAACAACCCTTGTGGGTGTGGTGTGGAGAACGTGTGCCTAAAACGCAAATCGTCTTTTTCTGCCAAATCTTCGTGGTGTATTGTGTCATCGGGGCAGCCATCGCCAATTTGAGTTTGCAACAAGGAGACAAACAATTGTGGACCATTTTATTGAGCAGTTGCATCGGTTACCTGCTTCCCAATCCCTCCCTGAAATTCTCCTCGAACGGGAACGTTGTGTCCAGTGCCAGTGCCAGTCACCACTCCAACAACAACCACAACCAGAACCCCATTTTGGGCGGAGACACACCTCTGACGTCCAGTAATATCCCCTCGGACAGCCACAGAACTCTGGAATTATGAGTCACCAAAACCAATTTTACTTGACCTTACCCAGTGACAGTTCCATGGAGGTGTTTCCCAATAACACATTGTGCTGTTACACGGCCAAATTACCTCAAGCCATCCCCTTAGATCACGAAGCCCATTGGGAAGTGGCTTTAGTAGAAATGATTCACCCTACACAAATCCAAAACATCACCGAAAAACAAAACTTTTTTGAGGTCGAAATCCTGAACCAACAATTACAAGAAGCCATGACTGACATCGGGTTTTCAGGGATCACAAGACCAGCCAGCAAACCAGCCTTCAGTATCTACACCTTGAAAATTCCAGCAGGGTTTTATTTTAGTGGCCAACATTTGGTGGACACTATTGTGGACAGGTTCGAGTTCGCCTTTGGCAAAGCCCTGAACAGAGCCAAAAAAAGTGTCACCCTGGAGTACCATAAAGTGGCTCGTCGCTTACTGATGAAATTTTCAGATACGGACACATTGTCCTTCAGGTTCAATGGTAGTTTGTTTGAAATTTTGGGTGGACATTCAACAATGGTCACAAACAATTGGAGCCCCAAGATCAACAGTAATATGGATTTTTACAGAGCTTTTGGAAAACCGGTAGAACTGAACCAAGGACTGAATTTAATGTTCGTGTACTCCGATGTGGTGGAGTACAACGTGGTGGGACACACCTCTGTGCCATTACTGCGTGTCATTCCTTTCAAAGTGGATTCTACCACGAACACTGACGAGGAAGGTGGAAACACTTACCACGTCCACCGCGAATTTGTACATCCTCATTATTTACCCGTCAGCAAGTCGTATTTGGACACGGTCAACATTACTATAAAAGGAGATTTGGGACAAAATATTCCATTCACCAAAGGAAAAGTCACGGTGAAACTCCATTTTCGAAAACGGTTCTCTCACGATTCGTAAGTAAGTCATGTATCCAGTGTACCGAGGGGTTGCACGACAGCGAGGACACGGTTTAGGAGATATGTTAAAATCGGCCTTTCGTTCGGTGGTCCCGGTGTTGAAACCGATGGTGACACGCGGATTGCACGCCTTGAAAGATGCGGCACTGACGCAAGGCAAAGAATTTCTCCAAAATGTCATCATCGACAAACAAAACCCTAAAGAAGCCTTCATGAGGGCAGGCAAAAATGTCTTGCTGCAAACGGGCAAAGACATTTTAGGCCGACGAGACACACCTATAAATGCCCTGCACGCTACCGAGTCAGGCATTCAGCAAGGACAAGGCAGAAAGAGACGACGAAGAAAACACCCTTTCACCAGACTTCAAGCGAGAAAGGCCAAGAAAAGAAGAACCGTTCGAGACTTAGACGTTTTCGATTATTGAAACACAGAAAAAATGATGCACCGAGAGTCTTGCGCCTGTTCCAAGACGGAACTGGATCTGTTTGCCATGCCCCCCACCATGATGACGATGCAAGAATCCCAGTGGGTGGAATTTCATCCCGTCTCCTCATTGGCCGATTCCGCTCCCATCGAGTTTGAAATCAAAGGACAACCCGAAGATTACATCGATCTGAATAGCAGTTACTTGTACTTGAAAGTCAAAGTTCTAGATAAGGATGGAAATGATATAGACACTGAGCCAGTAGCTCCCGTCAACAATTTCATGCATTCCTTGTTCAGCTCAGTGGACTTGTACTTGAATAACAAACTAGTCAGTAGCAGCATGGATACTTACCCTTACCGTGCCTACCTGGAAAATCTCTTGACGTACGGAATAGATGCCAAGGATAGTCATCTCAATGCTTGCGTGCTATGGGAACCTGACGAAGCGGGCGAATTTGATAAAACAGGTCTTGAAGCTGACCCCAAATCAAAAACAACCACCAATGAGGGATTTGTAGAACGAAGAAAGAGAATCATGGGAGTCAACCAAAGTTTAGAACTGATGGATCGTTTGCATTTGGACATGTGGTTGCAAGAAAAATATTTGCTGAACGGGGTGAATGTTCGCCTGAGACTGAATCGTAGCAGTACCGCTTTCCATTTAATAGCTGACAGTGCCGATTACAAAACCAAAATCGAAGAAGCCAGACTCTACGTACGCCGTGTGGAAGTGTTACCTAAAGTAGGTAACGACATCAGTCAGACGTTGAGCAGAACGACCGCCAAGTATCCCATACGACGCGTGGAAGTGAAAACTTTCACTATTCCTAGGGGACAGAAATCCATGATCGAAGATCATCTGTTCCAAGGACAGCTACCCAAACGTTTGATCGTTGGCATGGTCTCGAATGAAGCCTTCAACGGAGCCTTCACTAAAAATCCTTTCAACTTTCATCACTTCAACGTGAAGAAAATCGAAGTCAGTCGTGATGGCAAGTCCTTGTGTACCCGACCTTTCGAACCCGACTTTGAGAAGAAGAATTACTTGAGATCGTACTTGTCCCTGTACGAAGCCACGGGTCAGTTAGGAACCAACACCAGTCACGGTATTACGTACGACGATTATGACGGAGGCTATGCTTTGTGGGCTTTCGATTTCACTCCAGACCAAGGCAGCGACGAGGGACATTTCCACCCTATAAAATCCGGCCAGATTCGTGTGGAAATTCAGTTTGGAAACCGAACCCCTGAAGATGATGTAACGTTGAACGTCATCCTGTATGCAGAATTTGATAATACCATAGAAATCAACAGTTTGAGAGAAGTCATTCTAGATTATTAGAAACCATGGAAGACTGTTATCCCTCTTTACAAAGTGGAGAAACTTTGGAGACGGAATGTGAGGAGATCGTGGAAGAAGGATCCCAAGACAAAGACGAAGAAGTTGTCATGATGAAGTCAAGATGGCCAGAACAAGAAGCCCATTTAGTCTCCTGTTTTGCCAAACACTTGGTCGACAAAATGACGGAATTGATCAAGAAAAATTGCTATGGATGTCAAAACGATCATCCCAGTCAAATTCAACACGATAAATGCCTGATGTTAAGTCAAGAAGAAAAATTGGACGAGTATCTGGACGAAGCTTGGAGTCTCATCTCAAACAAAGACGTGTTGCACCAGTGGTATAAAGACTTGCGTGAGCATTCTTGTCCACCATTAACCACTCAAGAGATCCATCGTATCGAAGCTCTCCTGAATCAGAGTGAGGAAACAGAACGAATAACCGTTTATTCGTCAGACATTTTCAAGCAAAAAGTCAGGATCGAATTGACGACTTATTATTACCTGTGAAGAAGAAAAAACACAAATCAATGGATACCTGGGAACTTTATTACCTTTTGAACCACAGTTCGTATACGGCTTCTTGGAATCCTGTCGTCTGTGCTAAAGATGAACTCCCTCATCGCAAACCTAAAGACCATCAAGCTTACGTGATCAACACGGACGACAGTCATCTCCCAGGAACCCACTGGGTAGCCGTCTACTTTCCTCAAGAAGGCTGTGTGGAATATTTTGATTCGTACGGATTGCCCCCTTTGGAAGACGATATCATCGACTTTATGAGAAGAAATGCTCAAACCACCCGATTCAATAATGTGAAATTACAAGGCACAGATTCCTTGGTGTGTGGACAGTACTGTGTGTATTTTCTGCATCATCGCAGCCTGGGCTATTCCTTAGAACATTTAGTGACTCATTTCGATCCTCGTTCTTCTGCTAGAAACGATGTGAAAGTAGATCGATGGTTTTGTGACCATTATGCTTATCTTTTGTCTCAAGCTAGGAAACGTAGTGTCCATCAATGGCCTAATGATTTCCAACAGTGGAAATCACAATTTCATTCACAACGTTGTCAGCCCTGTTTAAAGTAGATTGTTAATTGAGAAAAAAATGTTAGTGATTTGAAAAAATATGGTTTGATGTTATAGTGTTGGATTATTGTTAAAAATGTTAGAGTTGTTGTTTAGTGTTAAGTGATTTTTGAATAAAAAATGTTGTGTTTTGAAAAAATGCTTTTGTCTTTTGTTTAGCTATAAGAATGTTGAATTGATGCTCTTTCATTTCTTACTATCCCTCTCATGACAATCACTGAACGTTGCGAGTCGAAAATCGTGTTATTAGGGGGATGTTTTCCTTCACGTCCGCGCTTTAACTATAATAACCGGGGTTGTTTCAAGTCTAGCCATCCATTGTCGACTCATCCTCCTAAGAAGATGTGCTCCAAACTAGCTAAGCTCAACGAAGCCTACGTGAATTTGCATAGGGTCAGACACAGTCTGATACCGAAGCCAGAAGAAATAGAGAATGTGAGAATGTTAAAAATCACTGAAGACCTGATAGAAGAGCTCTTCAGAGAAGAAGTGAACAGGGAAAAAGAAGAATGGACGGAGAAGTACAGACTTCAGAGACAGCAGCAACAGCAGCAACAACAGCAACAGCAGCAACAACCTGAAGCTGACAGAGGCTTTGTCGATTGTCGTATCGACACCAAAGAGTTCTTCTTCTCTTTCCGAAGAAGCAGACCTATCGCCAGAAAGTCTATCCTCAGAGGACATCGCATTCTTAGAAACTAAAAAAGAATGCCATAGCAAACAAAAAAACAGCCCTTTTCAGGGCTACCCCAATACTCTAGAAAAGAAGTAACGATCGATTTGCCAATGTGTGTGTGTAGGTAGAGTAGTGTGAAAATAAACACTAACTCTTTATTGATAGTGAAAGTGTATGTGTTGGTGTGTTAGTGCTTGTAAGAGCTCAAGTAAGTTGGTGTGGATAGTAGATTAAAATGATATCTTTTCTTAGTGTTTGAGGTGTATATTTGGAGTTAGATTGAATTGCTTTGCGTATGTGGATAGTCTATTGAAGTGATTTATAAAAAATTTTAAAATAGTGATGGGTAGCATAAAAAGTGAGTGAGTGTTTCTTTTAGGTCCGCGCGTTGTTGTTTTTTTTGGTCATGATCAAGGTAAGATGAATTTTATGTTATTAGGGGGATGTTTTCCTTCACGTCCGCGCTTTCAGTATAAATTGAAACTCGTTCGGCAGTCCAGCTACCCTTGCTGATTGATCAACACCAAAAAATGAACACGAGACTTGAGAAACTGTTGGAGCTTCATGTGCATCTGGAATATGCCAGGCGCATATTAAATGAACTGGCCGCGGAAGCCATTGTCGAGGAGGGAAGGATAAGAGAGGAGGAAAGAAGAAACAAAGAAGAGGAGGAGAGAAGATATAAAGAAGAAGAAGAAAGAAGATATAAAGAGGAAAGAAGAAACAAAGAAGAGGAGGAGGAAAAGGAGAGAAGAAATTTCAAAATCCCAGAGAGCGAAAATTGGGATTCTGAAGCGACATATCCTGTCTCTGCTCTCTCCCCCCAAAAGGTAAAAAGTAACTGGGGGATAAGATGTGTATGTGGCGCCAGGCCTGGAAGGTGCCACCATTAACCAGGTGTCCATGAAGTTCCAAACAAAACAGCCCTTTTCAGGGCTACCCAATACTCTAGAAAAGAAATAACGATCGATTTGCCAATGTGTGTAGGTAGAGTAGTGTGAAAATAAACACTAACTCTTTATTAATAGTGGGAGTGTATGTGATTGTGTGTTTGTGTTAGTAACTAATAAAGTAAGTTTGTGTGAATAGTAGATTATGGGTTTCTTTATTGTTTCTTAGCGTATGTGGAGAGTATAGTTTGGGTTATATTATATGAAATGAGAAAAGTGGGGATGTTTTCCTTCACGTTCGCGCGTTGTTGGGTCATGATCTAGGTAAGATCGATTTTATGTTTTTTAGGGGGATGTTTTCCATCACGTCCGCGCTTTCACTATAATAACCCACAGTGTTCGTTGTTCAAACCATTCTGCAAAGAATAAAAAGAAGATGGCGTCAAACCAAATCGACAAAATTCAAACCTTGCAAGACGTTTTAGACAACTTAGGAATAATGGAACAGATGCTATTAAGACTGGTTGAAGACCATTATTCCTATAGTCCCCATCGTGTGAAGATGGAAATTAATAACTTAAGGAAAGCAAAGGACAAGATTAGTGGTGTCATGAAAGAGATCAAGGAGGAGAAGGAGGATGAAGAGGAAAGAATAAGAATACGCAAATGGAACGAAAAGATTGAAAAAGAAGAAGAAAATGAAAAGAGGAAGAAAGAAGAGGAGGAAGAGAAGAAGAAAGAAGAGGAGGAGAAGAAAAAAAAGAAAGAGAAGAAGAGTGTAGGAGATAAAATAAGAACTTGGTGGAGGAAAAGAAGAAATTAGAAGAAGAAGAAGAAGAAGAAAACCCAAAGGCCCTTTTCAGGGCCAGCCATATTTCTCGAAAAGAGATAGTCTTTGAATTGCCTACCCCTTTTTTTATTTTATTTTTTTTAAAAAAAAATAGAGACCCTCCCTGTTTCAATTTTACATAGACCCTATACAGTCCCAAGGGTTTATGTCCATGTTAAATTTACATAGACCCTATATTGTCCCAGGGTTTTTGGCCATGTTAATTCCCATAGACCCTATATGTTCCCACGATTTTTCTCCATGTTAAATTTACATAGACCCTATATTGTCCCAGGGTTTTTGGCCATGTTAATTCCCATAGACCCTATATGTTCCCACGATTTTTCTCCATGTTAAATTTACATAGACCCTATATGTTCCCAAGGGGGTCTGTAATGATAAATCCCATAGACCCTATAAGATCCCCATTAACTACTTATAACTGGTTTCTATAGAGAATTTGGGCAGTCGGGCTTTAAACCACTGACACTTCAATGTGTTTTGTTGTGACCAGTTTGAGTTGAATTTTTTAATTTTTCTTCACATTATTTGGATTCCAAGAGATTATTTATCCCTGGAAATACTGGTGCTCTAAATTAATTCTTGGACAAGGAGAGTTATCGAAATTGACATAGAATTTAAACACTGGAATATTATTTTCTGTTGACAAATCAGTACGGCGCCAGCCACATCATTGGATTTTGGATTTCATCGGGATTCGAACCCAGTTTTATTAGGACCTTTTATTGCTAGGACTTCTATTTTTAAGTTCTTGGATTATTCTTGGATTATTTTGGATTGATTCGTAAAACCGTAAGTTCTTTTTCTCAATTTTTCCTTGTTTTTCTAGGGAAATAAATTATTTGTTAACTTTTGCAAAGCTTATTGTCTTCACTCGTTTCTTCTATCGTTTTGTAAGAGCCTAAATGTAACACATGTACAGTAAATAGGACAAAATTCCAATACACACACTTAACGGACTATCCGCGTCGTTTCATGGCAAGATCATCTATGTAAATTATAATATTATAAATTATCAGAATTCATGAAAACCAATAGCAAAGGTATTGTCCACAAATTAAACTCTTCCTCCACGTCCGGAATATATGCAGACTCCTGTCAAATGTACAAGTTTAAAATTGACATAACAACGACATTACTACGAAAACCCAACATTAGTAATTAGCCACACTGGTGTACACTCTACAGTTTCGTATTTTGCAAAGGTTAGAATTTTAAAGAAAAAAGCATTTCCACGGCTTTCTTCGCTGGTTATACTTTCTATTTAACAAAGACCTTGTAAATCTTAGGTATAGTTCAAAGAACCTTTATTTCCTTTCATTCCGATGTATGATTGATATGTGTAATGTGGGTTATAGAGTATATAGCTTGGCCTTACTCCAGATGTGCACCTTTCAAAAACGTGCTTGCTCCACTTGGTCATTTTCACTTCCTAAACTTCAGAGGTAAATTGTATAAAAAAGATCAATTAACTTTTTTGTACATTTTATATATTTGGTAATTCCTTCATTGCACTTTCAGAAGCTGATATTGTCTAGTGTGCCAAAATTACTTTTCCCTATTTTAATAGCTGCTATGTATAGTGTACTTTAGGCTAATTCAGGCTGATTTTTTTAGCACAAGGGAACAGTCATTTTAGTTAGCAGTGAGTTTAGCTCATGTACAATTTCCAAAAGTACAATATCCAAAGAAATGTCATCCACATTACATTCAAGTAGCATAGAGATATGCCAACATTCTCTGCACTGTGCATGTTTTAAATGCAAGCAACTTCACTTACATAGGTCATTCTCTTAAAAGTACATAATAACTGGTGAGCGCACCCTAAATGAACGATCAGTTTAAGGGTTTTCTGCAGTATGTGCTTACAAAGTGTGATGGAAGCACGAAAACGTTATTGTTTTCCTTAGACGGGTTCTTTAATTTCATTATTGACTCGGAAAATGGTCATGATAAGATAATAAACGTACAAAATGTGGATATACTGATCATACTGTGTCAGACTGGGCATTATTATAAAAAATAATTTATAGACGTTTGTGTTATTTCTAAGCTATTCTGTAAGTACATTCAAAGCAATCAAATCATCACAAATCCTTATATATGACGAGAACAATTATTTAGAGGTATCATTTGGACCAGTGGTTCCGAAGCATATTTGGCAGCGATCTTAAAAATATTTTTTTTCTGAGCCCCACAAGCCCGTTTCCACATTTTTATATTTTTCCCACCCTAAAAGAAAAAATACTGGCGACCCTCCATAACGTCCTTGCAACCTTGATTTGGGTTGCGATCCGGAGGGTGGAAAACACTGAATTTGTACAGAGCCGTAGAGAGCGATCACAGGCCCTGGGATAAGAAACACCAATTATTTTCTTTTGTATAAAATTAGATACGTAACTGAGCGGTCTATACACAACCTACTAATTAAAATCCAATTTGAACTCCTTCTACAGGGTGGCCCAAATCATCTGATATTTGAGTATAATTACAAATGTTTGAATTTGTATTGCTTTCCTTTCTACAAGAAAACTAGATTGTAACCATAAACTTATAATTTTATTCGACCTTTAGTCGGTGTCTACTAGATCTTGTAATTCAGTAATGGGAGGGAAGTGCGTTGGTTCAGTGGTTAGCTTGCCGGACTCAGGTGCAGGTTCGAATTCTACCATCGGACCAGCATGGGTCAGCTACCGTAGTGTGTCCTTGTGCAAGGAATATTACTCAGTTGCATCGGTGCTAGAAAAAATAACCTGCTTGTGTTGCTGTGTTGCAAACCAAACTAATCCGGGTATAGTGCTTGTACAAAGTTGTATTGTCCATAATATAAGTTGACAGCTAAGACAAATCCAGGCAGCCATGCAACATAACTAGAAATATTGCTATCTGTGGTCTGTGGTTAATCAGCAAAATGAGTTTTCATTTCAATATTTTGTACTAGACTGACTTCTTATTAAAAGGACAAATGATGTGTGTGTGTGTGTGTGTGTGTGTGTGTGTGTGTGTGTGTGACAAATATGACAGTCTTAGGAAAAAATAAACTAACTACCATTTTGCTATATTCCGACAACTTAGACTGGCCGCGAAAGGCAGAGAAGGGGGGAGGAAGAGGGAGGGGAGGGAGAGTGAGAGAGAATATACACCAAACAAAGCAGAAAATGCTATCCCTGGAGAGAGGGGGAGGGAGGGAGAGGAAGGGAGGGGGAGGGAGAGGGAGAGAGAGAGAATATACACCAAACAAAGCAGAAAATACGAATAAATAATATTGTCATGAAGGTTAGAGATTTTTTAATTAGTACTCTCCAGAGATTCGTACCAGGGTCCGGGGTTTACGGCACCTATCGTCTTGCCTGCACATGTCAATCCATATACCAGCTCGATTATGTACACATGATAAGAAGATGATCCTATCGCTGTTATAGCTGTTATAGGAATTGCTATATTAACTTAAGCGAAAGGCCACGAAAGTCAGAGAGAGAGAGAGAGAGAGAATATACGCCAAACAAAGCAGAAAATGCTATCCCTGGATCCAACAAGATAATACCTGCAAACGTTAACATATTTCTTCTTAAAATACGAATAAGTAATATTGTCATGAAGGTTAGAGAGGGAGGGAGCGAGAGGGAGGGAGAGAGAGAGAGAGAATATACACCAAACAAAGCAGAAAATACGAATAAATAATATTGTCATAAAGATTAGAGATTTTTTAATTAGTACTCTCCAGAGATTCGTACCAGGGTCCGCGGTTTGCGGCACCTATCGTCTTGCCTTCACATGTCAATCCATATACCAGCTCAATCATGTACACATGATAAGAAGATGATCCTATCGCTGTTATAGGAATTTATGCGTAGCAGACACACCAGCAAATAGATCCATATGTATGCTAGAGGTGTAATAAATTTCGTACGCTCCAAATAATTGTTCACGCATTTTATTCCATACGCCTATATTCCAACGAACTTCAAATGCACAAGAATGTTAATATAACACCGTGTCCTATGTTTCAGAGTTACCGATTCCTGATCCAGCTTATCGATATAAAAACAAGCAGAAGCGAGAATCGAGCAACTTTTACGAAGTAGAAGCGTTGATTATAATTGATTTGGCCCTTAACCTACGGTAAGCAGACACTCATCTATATGCGTAACTTAGTAACTATTTATTGTACACAGAATCAGTAGTGTGATTCGCCTTTAAAGCCCAAATGCCGCCGTTACGTGCAAAAGTCGTATATGCCAAATCGTCTGCTTGATTCTGAATCTTGAAAGATATTGGTCCTAAACATGAAACCAGATAATATCGACGTAATAATCACATTTTGAGCCATGTAATTTCTCTCTCGAACTGAGAAACCCGGCCATATTTCATATGCGTACGAATTAATCAAATGTTGATCTGCGACATCCGTGGGTCAACCGATTTCAGTAGAAAGCTGGAACACAAGATGACTCCATTGCTGTAAACAGAAGTCAACACCACGCTATGTCGGATACGGTAGGTGATCTTTATGTGGTACGCTGTTTTCATTTTGTGTTTGATATGATGCAGTATTCAGCCTAGCATTTACGAACATTTTTTTTTTCTCTTTAGACATAACTGACGTATATTATTTTTCATAAGTCCGTGTCGTATGCTTATCAGTTAATTAGGAAATCCGCAACAGCTTTTTATCTTCAGCCAAAGTTCGCTCTTCAAAAATTCCCAGTACCCCAGATGATCACCAGTATTCATCAGGCTCTTATTTGCATATAATGCACGCTTTTTCTTTTCAAGTGGAATTATCTCTTTTCACTCCCCCTCGAACCAATTTGACCGCAACGTGCGAATGTTGTTCTCATTAGAGTAGTCACTAACGGATTTTGTCGAATGTATGGCATCTCTACCTTTGGAGCACTTCCGGATAAGAACGGAATTAGGAGCTATTTCGGTGACTGAATTAAGGGGCGCACCTCTTAGATTCTAAACTGAATATTTGAACCTCGTTTAAACCTAACATCTTAGACTGAAACAATGGCGGAATTTATGAAAAACGGCGACACAAGGGATGTTATGTTTGCCCTACCTTTTGAACCCTTTTGCATACTTTTCCTGTTCAATTCGTCGCATAGAGGTGACGCTTGCTAGGGAAAACACGTGATATGAAATAAAAGGGTGGAAACAACACTCTTTTTGAGTTTTACTTTTTCTATGCAGTTTCAGAAGTCTTGAAATAGTAGCTACGTGATACATTATGCACTTACATGTACATAGAAATGAATATAAAACGCTATGTACTTATGCTAATTGTTCGGTTTCAAATTACACGAGAAAGGTATTTGGTTACCATGTTCTTTGGTCAACATTAGCGCTCCAACAAGAGATATGGAGCACTTCACTAAACAAGATTTCAAAGCTGTCGTGCAATAGAGAAATTACACCAACTGATATCGTGCTGCGGTTATTAAGCACCATACATTATATATTGCTTGTGGAAACATTGCTTTAATAAAAAAATTGAATATTTCGCGAACTGCTTAAGCCAACGATATCAATTAAACGTATGTATACATTTAATCTGCAATCAGTCAAACTTTAGTAGTCGATGGAAACATTATGTCATGAAAGAGCTAAAAAATACATAATGGGTTTCACCCGACCCATTGATTTTTGTATGCTTATCTAAATCTAACTAATTAAAAACACCATATTGCTAACGGTGTGAAGACCATGGCTCAATTCTTTAAAATATTTTCAATTTCAAACTTCATATTTCTAGGAGAAGACTTTTATCCGTTTCCAGACTAAATATCTATATGGCAATACTATTGAATCTTTTACGTATCTCTACGACAAGAGGGGCCCCGAGTGGCCGAGTGGTCTAAAGCGCTCTCCGTTATGGATCACTGCCATCTCACTTCTGTCTGCATGGTTCGAGTCTTTGATTCGGCCAATGTGGGTACGTGAGAAAGCTTGCCATTAGCTTCTCGAGGGTCGGTGGTTCTTTACGGGCATTTCCCGGGTTCTTCCTCCACCATTAATACTGGCCGAAATGTATAGCCTATCGTGTGCTGAAAAATGGCGTTAAACGCTACAACAGCAACAACAAAACAACAGCAACAACAACAAGGACAAGACTAGTGTATCCGTTTAAAACTTACGTATTTCTATGGCAAAACTAATGTGTCAATTTCAAGTTTAAGTGACAGCCTTTAAATCCAGGTGACAATGATAGATTGCAAACGTAGTATTGCATTCGAGCTATATTCACAGAACACCATGCATTAAATACAGGTCGCAATGCTAGGGTGGAAACATAATACTGTGTTCGAGCTATATTCACAGAACACCATACAGGTCACAATGCTAGGGTGGAAACTTAATACTGTGTTCGAGCTATATTCACAGAACACTACACATTAAATACAGGTCATAATGCTAGGGTGGAAACTTAATACTGTGTTCGAGCTATATTCACAAAACACCATACATTAAATACAGGACACAATACTAGGGTGGAAACTTAATAATGTGTTCGAGCTATATTCACAAAACACCATACATTAAATACAGGTCACAATGCTAAGGTGGAAACTTAATAATGTGTTCGAGCTATATTCACAGCACACTGTGCATTTTTCCTAATTCATTATTAAGTATAAGTTCTGTCCGTATGTATCTCTAAGATTAAACTCCATTGTTGTACCTTTCTAATTTCAGGTTGAGAAATATCGTCAGTGAATATTTTCCCAATGCATATGACAGCAATGCAGATATAAGAAATGTCTATATGTTTCTGATTGATCGAGTAAGTTTGCATTTTTATCATCTTGTACAAAATATACTTCTTCGGCAAAATAATTATCAGGTCACTGCATCGACTGATTCAACATTTTTTTTTAACCAGAGGAGATGTGTAACATCTGAAAGAATGCATAATAATAAAATAATAAATACAGATTATTATTAGCTAAAACAAATTCTCCGTTAACGTTACATTGTCAGAATCGTGCGGTATTTTCCATACTACACGGCATCATACTACAGGACTAGTGTGTCTACATATAGTATCGTGTTTTAGAAACTACTTTGTAAACAAACCACGTACAATCATGTATTAGTATTTTGGTTGATTTGATCTGTTTGTGTGTGACCTAAACAAGCCATTTCGTCCATTTGAAAGTAGAGATGATAAAGTTAACGATGTAGACGAATTCACTGTTTCACACACACACACACAAACTTTCAAGCAAGCATATGAATGAACGTGATATTAACAATGTCAACAATAAACGTGAGATACACAGTAAATTAAAATACCATTCTTATAATTAAAGGTTGTTTATGAGAAATATTAATAATTTTTCACAAATAGACTAGTTCAGGCTATGACTGGTGCTCTTAGTGTCTATAAAATAACATAGAAAAGCACATCGAGGACAAGACCTATCGTATATCTCTCAGAGACGTGCCATTTTACAAGTCAGTCAAAATAATAAATTCATGATGAAAAACCAACTGAAGGTTTGGGTAAGAAACTAAGAGCACCAGATCCAATGGGCCAAGACGACGAGAAAGTAGTGTTTCCGTTGGCTAAATGGATTGTCAAACAACAGCTGCTTTACAATTTTCCCAGTTTAACTATTTTTATACCATATTAGGCTAATAATAGAAGCAATGCAGGTCATGGGTGGGGTCCCTCCAACAGCGAGCACGCATTGACAGGGGAAAATATTTCTTTAGTTGATAATAAGAATGGCAATAATATACTTCTACATGTGCATCTTGAATGTCCTCAAAATCTGCTTTCTTAGTTAATTATTCAAATCCGAATGATATGACCCATGCCATTTGTTCCAAAACTTAATGCACACCATGGAATCGTACTGTAATTCTGACTACATTTCCAACTGAAATCACATTCTCCCAAAGTACTCAGCAAAAATAAATGTGACATTCCATAGCGTCTTTTTGATAAGTTTAATTGGTAGATTTAATATGTTTAACACATTATGATTCCAAGCAATCAAAGGACAGAACAGAAACAGAAGTGCGGTTGATTCAATGACAGTTCCCTGCTCCATTCACATGTACATCATACGTATTGACTCATCAATAAATTAAAAACCAATGCGCCCCAAGCAACAAAGAAAAATTAGTTGGATTAACAGAAAAACAAATCCATTCATTCCAGACCAACTGCAGAATTTGTTTCATTGCATATTTAGTTACAATACGACTCTATCTTTCAATTTTAAGTAGACCAAAACAAGATTTTTTTTAAAATAACTAATATCGAGCGAACAACGAAGTTCAATGGTCGCTAGGCGGAGCTATATGCCTATTGCCATTGTTACTGTGTATTCACGAATCTACACTTGTGTATTTGTTTTGAATCTAGCATACATTCAATTACTTTGTTTCTTTTAGTGTAATCTTTTTATTATTAAGCCTTAGGTACAAAAATAACCAAAATGACTATATAATTAAAAAATTACTGTATTTGTATGGGGAAATAAGAACTCCTTTTATTCTGACTAATACTACACTCCCAAGGTCGTGCAGTATTATTTAGAAGACAAAACTCGTTTATATTTTCCGATACAAATTAAGTTACCTATAATTATCATATATTTGTTTTAATCTCATTCCAGCTATCAGTTCAACCATACCTTGTCAGTAAGAGACCGAATTCAACATATTCTGTCGTGTACCCCTTTAACGCAGAGACATGTGCAACAGCAAATTTAACACGTATTCATGAATCCCTTAAGCTCTCAAACAAATGTACATGAAGGATTTAAAGGCACATAGGCACAACCCGGACTATTTCGTGCTCAGTACGTTTATGAAACCACCCCAAATGGCATGCAGAACAAATCCAAAGGAAATAGCAGATACAATCGTTAAAATACTTAGTCATTTTATTATATACAAGACCGCTTTAAAACAAGTTGATGGCCTTCTCGGATGAAATAGTATCATGGGATACAACCCAGAGCACAACGATGCCTCCACTGTTTTCCACGTACGACATGCGCGCACACATAACTTATTCAATATCCCCAAACGTGCTTGAGGTATCACGGTACCAAATGTTTTTCCATACACCTCAATGCTGATGTTTTGTGAAATAAATATACGTTATATCATATCTCAGCATGCATGCCACACGCTGTCATATAGAACAATGCTACATTATCTATTTGACAAGGACAAAACCAGGTACTCCAATGCATTTAAGAAAGATAACTCTGCTGGAACTAGACATTGGTAAGAGTTATCTAGTCACAACAGACTCAGTTTCAACCACGTGTACCACATATTCAAAAAGTCATAAAAAATAAAAACTATGACCTAGATAGGAATTATCACAACCACATGTTGCCAAGAGGCTTAACTTTTTAAAAGCCTAACAGAAAGTACAACTCTTACATAATGCACTAATCACAGCTAGTGTTGTTCTTGATTTCTGAATGCAATGTTCCTACACCTTATGCTCCGCCCACCTGGACTTGCGCAATTGGTATCGTTATACCTTGAGGTGAGTGTTAGTGGTGGGGGCGGGGCGAAATTAATTATTTAAGACGAAACGAGCACTTGGATCAAACAATGTGATGTGATTTGGATTTTAACGTAGCTTTAACAATTTTTCAGTCATATTGCTACGATGTCTGCAGTGTGGCAGTTTATAGTGATGTCAAGCACTGAGGCATCATGCCGCAGACATGTAGCATGATGTCCCACCCAGTCACATTATTCTGACACCAGGCCGACCAGTCCTAACACTGACCTCTTAATGCTGAGCGCCAAGCGAGGCAGCTGTTAGTACCATTTTTGTTGTTGTTGTTGTGGGGTTTAACGCCATTTTTCAGCACACGATAGGCTATGCATGACGGCCAGTATTAATGGTGGAGGAAGAACCCGGGAAAACCCCGGGAAGAACCACCGACCCACGAGAAGCTATCCTAGACTCGAACCCACGCAGACAGGGGTGAGATGGCAGTGATCCGTAACGGAGAGCGCTTTAGAACACTCGGCCAATCGGGGCCCCTATACCATTTTTGTAAGTCTTCGGTATGACTCGGTCGGGGATCGAACCCACGACCTCCCGCATCCGAAGCGGACGCTCTAACCACAAGTCACCGGAGCGGATCAAACAAGGCGGTGACTATTTGCTTAATATGAGGTTCTCGAAGTTTTTAACATGTCTGAGCGTAGACCAACAAGAAGTTCTCCACCTTTTTTTTTTTTTTTTTTTTTTACTGGCCGCCGGTCAAACAATAAAAAAAAAGGTGGTGAACAACTTGTTGGTCTAGTCTGAGCGAAGTTTAACATGCAGCTCGAATGACTGCATTGATCACTTTATTGTCTATTTTTTTAAAATTATCTTCCTAAAACTTTATCAGATATTTTGCACGTGATTAAAGCGGTCCTTCAGTTTTGTTTGCCATTCCATCGCCAAGGCAAGAACAATTGGTTGTCTCCCATTGTTGAGGATCCCACAATTGTAATCCTATGTTAAGATTAAGATTGTACACGATGCAGATTACTCAACTCCTTGTATGGAGAATTTTATTTTAAATGAGATTTTAATTAGGTCCTCTAACACAAACTAAAACTGTTCCTTTTCTTCCAATTTCTTGTTCAGGTTAATCGACGTTTTTCACTATTGGACGACTCACAGTTTATGATAAGGATAGCAGTTACCGATATATACATTGCAAACGTAAGTAACTTGCTACACAAGCAATTACCTTTACACTGCTGTCAGGCATTTCTACGCACCTAAGGTTTTCGTTTCCAATATTGAAGCATACCGAATTCGTGCGATTGACAAAAATAAAATACAGCAATACTTACCATTTGAAAAGATACATTTGTCACCAGAATATTCTTTTCAAAATAATATTAATTTTGGACACAGCGGATACAAGCCCCTTGTTTTCCTGACTAGTGATATGTCGGCCTATTCTGTGCATAGTTTTGAAAAGATGTAATGTTTATCCATCTTGCTATAGAAATGAAATATATTACTTTGGACTGTTTCTGTCAGCAGTTCAGTCGAGTAATTAGGTCAGGTTTATAGCGTGTTTTACAAAATCCAACCTAAAAATGACAATAAATGGCAAGAGATATTAAGCAAGCTAAACCGATCTTGTAAAAAGTTAGTAAAGTTCAAAATTTTATGAAAAATAAGTGGAAGAGAAACAACAATGAATATGATGTAATGTGTTATTGGTTGGGGAAAATTACTACAGAATTTAGAAACAAACTATACGCCGGGGAATTTGTTGAGAATTTTTCTTTAAGCGGCAAGTAGACATGTTGGGTAGCAGACGATTTTGTAAATCTTGGAAACTTGGATAAAAAATACATTTTTTTAAGGTACACTTTTCCATCTTTTATAAAATGTATTTATTTTTATGATTCTAAAAGATTCATAGTAAACCGAATTTTTTGAGTTACAGGTTCAAGCACAGGTGCTCGACGCGAGCTTGATGTTAAAAAAAAACAATCATCTAAAGGAAAAAAATCATACAGTGACAAAAATACCTTAGATGACTCCCATGACCCATTCTGACATATGACCCTCTCTGTTATAATATATTAGATTACCCCCATGACCCGTTCTGACATAGCACCCTCTCTGTCTTAATACATATATATATATATATATATATATATATATATATATATATATATATATATATATATATATATATATATATATATATTATATATTATGACAGAGAGGGTCCTATGTCAGAACGGGCCATGCGGGTAATCTAAGGTATTTTTGACACACTGGATGAATTTTTCCTTTAGATTATTGTATTTTTCTTCTCAACATCAAGCTCGCGTGGAGCACCAGTGGGTTCAAAAAGGTCATGGAGTGGGGTCTTCACGTTGCCATTTAGAAATCACATTTTTATGTGCATTTCGAGGCTATATGTGGGATATTTTTGTACACTTTATCAATATCACTTTTCCTAATTAATGTACGATTCTATTTTCTGGATATAAAATGGATTTTTGACCCAAAATAGCACATGATCAAATGTTTAGAGAAATGACGTATCGTTGCGCAGAATAGGCCGACATGGTGGGTCTTTTATTTTATTTTAAAAAATGCATAAGTTTCATTGATTATGAGTATGTTTACACATTAAATTAGTCCAGATTTTGCAGAGTGTATTAGAAACTAAATTAGGAATAGTATGCATTCAAATTCTGTGCAAAATATTAAAAGAAACTGAACAAAGGAGAAGTGTATATATGCTATAGCGAGTGGCTATCTTTGGAGATCATAGTGAAATTATAGAGGTCATGACTGGTGTATGTAATCATATTGGTGTACTGGTGACAGAGGTCATGACTGGTGTATGTAATAATATTGGTGTACTGGTGACAGAGGTCATGACTGGTGTATGTAATCATATTGGTGTAATGGTGACAAAGTTCATGACTAGTGTTTGTAATCATATTGGTGTAATGGTGACAGAGGTCATGACTGGTGTATGTAATCATATTGGTGTACTGGTGACAGAGGTCATGACTGGTGTATGTAATCATATTGGTGTAATGGTGACAGAGGTCATGACTGTGTATGAAATGATATTGGTGTACTGTGACAGAGTTCATGACTTGTGTATGTAATCTTATTGGTGTACTGGTGACAGAGGTCATGACTGGTGTATGTAATTCTATTGGTGTACTGTGAAAGGGTCTTGACTGGTGTATGTAATCATTGGTGTAATGGTGACAGATGTCATGACTAGTGTATGTAATCATATTGGTGTACTGGTGACAGAGGTCATGACTAGTGTCTGTAATCATATTGGTGTACTGGTGACAGAGGTCATGACTAGAGTATGCAATCATATTGGTGTACTGGTGACAGAGGTCATGACTGGTGTATGTAATCATATTGGTGTACTGGTGACAGAGGTCATGACTGGTGTATGTAATCATATTGGTGTAGTGGTGACAGAGTTCATGACTAGTGTATGTAGTCATATTGGTGTACTGGTGACAGAGGTCATGACTAGTGTATGTAATCATATTGGTGTACTGGTGACAGATGTCATGGCTAGTGTATGTAATCATATTCATGTACTGGTGACAGAGGTCATGACTAGAGTATGCAATCATATTGGTGTACTGGTGACAGAGTTCATGACTGGTGTATGTAATCATATTGGTGTACTGGTGACAGAGGTCATGCCTTTTGTATGTAATCATATTGGTGTACTGGTGACAGAGTTCATGACTAGTGTATGTAATCATATTGGTGTACTGGTGACAGTGGCCATGACTGGTGTATGAAATGATATTGGTGTACTGTGACAGGATCTTGAATGGTGTATGGAATCATATTGGTGTACTGGTGGCAGAGGTCATGACTGGTGTATGTAATCTTATTGGTGTACTAGTGACAGAGGTCATGACTGGTGCATGTAATGCTATTGGTGTACTGTGACAGGGTCTTGACTGGTGTATGTAATCATATTGGTTTAATGGTGACAGATGTCCTGACTAGTGCATGTAATCAAATTGATGTACTGGTGACAGAGCGTATGTAATCATATTAGTGTACTGGTGACAGAGATCATGACTAGCGTATGTAATCATATTGGTGTAATGGTGACAGAGTTCATGACTAGTGTATGTGATGATATTGGTGTACTGGTGATAGAGGTATTGCCTGGTGTATGTAATCATATTGGTGTACTGGTGACAGAGGTCATGACTGGTGTATGTAATCATATTGGTGTAATGGTGACAGAGGTCATGACTGGTGTATGTAATCATATTGGTGTACTGGTGACAGAGGTCTTGACTGGTGTATGTAATCATATTGGTGTACTGGTGACAGAGGTCATGACTGGTGTATGTAATCATATTGGTGTACTGGTGACAGAGGTCATGACTGGTGTATGTAATCATATTGGTGTAATGGTGACAGAGGTCATGACTGATATATGTAATCATATTGGTGTAGAGGTGACAGAGGTCTTGACTGGTGTATGTAATCATATTGGTGTACTGGTGACAGAGGTCATGACTGGTGTATGTAATCATATTGGTGTAATGGTGACAGAGGTCATGACTGATATATGTAATCATATTGGTGTAGTGGTGACAGAGGTCTTGACTGGTGTATGTAATCATATTGGTGTACTGGTGACAGAGGTCTTGACTGGTGTATGTAATCATATTGGTGTACTGGTGACAGAGTTCATGACTGGTGTATGTAATCATATTGGTGTACTGGTGACAGAGGTCATGACTGGTGTATGTAATCATATTGGTGTCCTGGTGACAGAGGTCATGACTGGTGTATGTAATCATATTGGTGTACTGGTGACAGAGGTCATGACTGGTGTATGTAGTCATACTGGTGTACTGGTGACAGAGGTCATGACTAGTGTATGTAATCATATTGGTGTACTGGTGTCAGAGTTCATGACTGATATATGTAATCATATTGGTGTACTGGTGACAGAGGTCATGACTGGTGTATGTAATCATATTGGTGTACTGGTGTCGGAGTTCATGACTGATATATGTAATCATATTGGTGTACTGGTGACAGAGGTCATGACTGGTGTATGTAATCATATTGGTGTACTGGTGACAGAGTTCATGACTAGTGTATGTAATCATTTTTGTGTACTGGTGACAGAAGTCATGACTAGTGTATGGAATCATATTGGTGTACTGGTGACAGAGTTCATGACTAGTGTATGTAATCATATTCGTGTACTGGTGACAGAGTTCATGACTGGTGTATGTAATCTTATTGGTGTACTGGTGACAGAGTTTATGACTATATGTAATCATATTCATGTACTGGTGACAGAGGTCATGACTGGTGTATGTAATCATATTGGTGTACTGTGACAGAGGTCTTGACTGGTGTATGTAATCTTATTGGTGTACTGGTGACAGAGTTTATGACTATATGTAATCATATTCATGTACTGGTGATAGAGGTCATGACTGGTGTATGTAATCATATTGGTGTACTGTGACAGAGGTCTTGACTGGTGTATGTAATCATATTGGTGTACTGGTGACAGTTCATGACTGGTGTATGTAATCATATTGGTGTAATGGTGACAGAGGTCATGACTGATATATGTAATCATATTGGTGTAGTGGTGACAGAGGTCATGACTGATATATGTAATCATATTGGTGTACTGGTGACAGTTCATGACTGGTGTATGTAATCATATTGGTGTAATGGTGACAGAGGTCATGACTGATATATGTAATCATATTGGTGTAGTAGTGACAGAGGTCTTGACTGGTGTATGTAATCATATTCATGTACTGGTGACAGATGTCATGACTAGTGTATGTAATCATATTGGTGTAATGGTGACAGATGTCATGACTAGTGTATGGAATCATATTGGTGTACTGGTGACAAGAGTTCAGTGGGACACATTACATTATTTTCAACCTATTTTCTATATGTGATATTTGGCACAGATGCTTTTTTGGCCCCAAATCTAATTGTCACAACTTAATGAGTTGTATGATGTTATCACAGCGTTAAAACGTTTACCTAATGAAAGAAAATTTAGGTCTAAACATTTGTTTGAAAATGAAGGAAAAATTAATAAATTTCATTTTAATAGCATTTTAAATAGCACTATTCGTTATGGAAACTCTCTGAGATATGTGCCTTATCATAGAAATTTTGAAACATGAAATGTCTAGAATCTACACATCAAGATTAATCAGTGATGTAATACAAGTAGTAGCTTTTAGTATGAGCAACTTAGAAACTCGAGTGTGTGTGTGTGTGTGTGTGTGTGTGTGTGTGTGACAAAGCATGCTTGCTTATGATGATTCTGGTAGCAATGGTCCAGGGATAGTGAAGCATGCTAGCTCATGGTGATTTTTGTGGCAATGGTCCAAGGGAAGTGTTCAAGCATGCATGCTCATGATAATTTTTATGGCAATGATCATGGAGCAGTGAAGCATGCCAACTCATGGTGATGTTTGCAGCAATGCTCCAGAGGCAGTGAAGCATGCCACCTCATGGTGATGCATTTTATTCAAGTAACTATTCACCCCAAAATTTATAAGGTTTCAAGAATTATGTTTGAGAAAGGTCTAATGAGTTTTTAACATGAAAATAGTGGATAAAACCACTTAATGTAATAACATCTAACTATTATATGTTATAAAACTTTTGTATTTTGCAACATAAAATTATTATATGCTATAACTTATGAAAGTTCATAAATCTTTAAAATGCCAGATCAAACATCTTCAGAAAAGGTTAAGGCAAAATAAACACCGATGTCTGTTGCAGCGTTTAAGTGTAGTAAATCCATGGTTTAATTTTAGAAATAACTTCATTCTTACTTATTGATAATCCAGTTATGATATTTATCATTATTATTTGCGCCTCAGAAAGATGTGATTTTTATACAGCGTAAAAGTATTATAAAATGGTACTGATTTACCACACTTATATCCATTCATCCAACTCCCACCCCATATATCAGGAATTTGTACTCATCCAACTCACACCCATATATCAAGAGTTTTCACTCTTCCAACTCCAACCCCCTATATCAGGAGTTTTCACTCATCCAACTCTCACCTCATGTATCAGAAGTTTTCACTCATTCAACTCTGACCCCCTGTATCAGGAGTTTTCACTCATCCAACACCCACCCCATATATCATGCATTTTCACTCATCTAATTTGTACCCCATATATCAGGAGTTTTCACTCATCCAACTCTCACCTCATGTATCAGGAGTTTTCACTCATCCAACTCCCACCCAATTTATCAGAAGTTTTCACTCATTCAACTCTGACCCCCTATATCAGGAGTTTTCACTCATCCAACTCCCACCCAATTTATCAGAAGTTTTCACTCCTTCAACTCCGACCCCTTATATCAGGAGTTTTCACTCATCCAACGCCCACCCCATATATCATGCAATTTCACTCATCTAATTTGTACCCCATATATCAGGAGTTATTACTCATCCAACTCCCAGCCCCTATATCAGGAGTTTTAGCATTTATGCAGACTTAAGTTCCACTTATAATTTGTGAACTGATTACTTCTGTTTGTGTGGGGAAAAAAAACTTAAAAGATGACTATAATGGAGGCTCTTGAAAATTGTATGCCTATGGTGTGACATGAAATGTATGTCTGTGGTGTGACATGAAATGTATGTCTGTGGTGTGACATTAAATGTTTGTCTGTGGTGTGACATGAATTGTTACCGTGATGTGACGTGAATTGTATGTACACTGTATGTGACATTATTTATATGTCTGTTGTGTGACATGAATTTTATTACATTGGTGTGACATGATTTGTATGTCTGTGGTGTGACATGAATTGTATGTTAGTGGTGTGAAATGATATTTTTATCTGTCATGTGACATGAATTACATGTTTATGGTATGACATAATTGCGGAAGTAGATTAATCATTTTGAAACTGTAGAAAGAAAGCTGCATGCTCGAACTGGAGCATTGATTGTATAACGTGGATACATTTCCTATTTAAACAACTCTGATCTGTATTGTTCATGACAGCAATGGTGGAGTGCTTTCTGGACATACTGTCCATCGTATATTGTCAAAACTAGCATCCAACATCCTGTTTTCTTGCACATTTGGATCTCTTTAAATACACGTTGGTCCAAAATATTGGCAGACTAAGTTTTCTTTGTACACATTATTAGACACTACAATTATTCAAACTTCATGGTGGTGTATAGTTACGTGTGAGTTGTTGTTGTTGTGGGGTTTAACGCCATTTTTCAGCACACGATTGGCTATGCATGGCGGCCAGTATTAATGGTGGAGGAAGAACCTGGGAAAACCCCGAGAAGAACCACCGACCCACGAGAAGCTACTGGCAAGCTTTCTCACATACCCACATTGGCCGAATCCTGGACTCGAACCCACGCAGACAGAGGTGAGATGGCAGTGATCCGTAACGGAGAGTTCTTTAGACCACTCGGCCACTCGGGGCCCCAGTTACGTGTGAGACTAATTTGTTTAAGCCAACATTATACTGATAATATAAAGCAGTTTTTCTTTGTACTGGACATCAATACGATTTTCTTTTACAGGGTTCTGATTTGTGAAAATGTATTCTTTGTTCTCTTTGAAAAATGTATTTAAACCTCTGTAAAGAACCTCTGACTTTTTGTCTGATCAAAGTTAATGGGTTTCTTTTAAAATCTCATATACTGTGTTTAGAAAGGAATTTGCATCTTTTTTAAATAACCATTTAATATACAATTTTATGGAGAGGATATCCTTTACTGAATACAATTTATTTTCGACAGGTTGGTTATTGACATAAGTTCCGCATCAAACTACTTGCTTATCAATTGAGGAGGTATTAACAGTAGATGTTTGGAACCAGCATGATCCTGGACAGACCTAGTTTAATCATGTTTATCCACTTTTTGATATAAAAATAAACTTAAAAACTTAACTGTTCAGCTTGTTTCCTACTCAGAATTATGTATACGTTATGTGGACCAGCATATAATGCGAGACTTGATACTTTAAAGTAATACTTTTATAGAATTTTATCTGTCTGCTTTGTATACATCATCTATACACAGCATCCTTAAAATAGTTGGAATAAAACAATTAGTGTTTTTTTTTACACCCCATGTATTTATAATTATCCGAGAAAAATAAATTATTTGTATAATGTTAAATTTTGTGCAATTATAACATACCGGTATGTCTTTAAGAATAGAAGATCATACAAGACACTCTATCCTGTGATGAAAAAGAGCACATGTTTCTATGGACTTTTGTCTGAATGGCGATGGATTAAGTTAAATGATGACAGAATTCATTTGACACAAAAGTTTGGGTAAAAGGAAACAGTCATGTGAAAAAATTCAGTACTGGAGGGATAAAGAATATACAAGTATTGAAAATTCAGTTCAAGAGATAATGTAAAAGCAAACAAGATAGAAGAAAAAGAACTTTTTAAAATAAAACATTGAAAATAATTAAAATTTAAAGATATATTGAAGACTGACTTTTTTTTCATTGTCCATTTACAATTTGGTTTACATCTTGAAGGTTTAAATTTACCTTCAAATATTAAATTAAATAGCATGTATTTAAAACTTGCATGAAAAGCTTATCTGTGGAAACTATATTTTGCATACATTAATGATTTCTTTTCCAAATGTTGTTGTTGTTGTAGGGTTCAACACAATTTTTAGCACATGATTATCTATACATTGCGGCCAGTCTAAAAACTGGAGGAAGAACCTGGGAAAACCCCATTCAAGATAAATTATTTTCAACATGTTATTGAACATATTCTTTGCCCACTGACCATTGCTATGTTATCTCCCCAATCATCTGTAAACAAACTGTCTTTATATAGAACCAAATGATCAGAGGTATGTCTAGGTAAATGGCAGTCTCATCAATGGGGGGGGGTATCATTATCCTCCACCACCCTTAGAACATCATCAAGGAACAATATGAGCTTGTCGTTATGGATTACATAATGAAATCACAAGATCTTTGGGATGGATGATCCACTTGTTATCCATTACATAATTTTGCATTACAATTTCAGTCCATCAAGGGCATAATGACTGTCTAACAATACATGATCAGTTTTATCATCTGTATCAACACCAAGCATCAGCAAGGATTGGTACCTACCACTCTGATATGCGCTCTTTGCTGGATAAATATAGCTTTGACAGTGACAGCTTTTTGGGAGTTGTTTTAGGAATAAAAATTTGAAAATTATGTGTCCCATCGTTTTGGAAAAACATTTCGCGACTTTCATTTAATATTTTCAAATTTTATGAACAATGACATTCGAAGGTGATGTTGTTATTGCTTGACTATTGGACTCTGATGTCATAGGTTTTCAGATTTAGGTCGTAATGCAAATAGTGAGCACCAGATAAAAATTTATTCCTTAACACAGTAGTTTTGTACCATCTGTCAGTGCAGTAAAGACCTACCTAATGTTATAATCACAATTTTTTTGGGGGGGAAATATCACTTTCCTGTCGATTTCACGTAAATATGGTTCCATGTAAGTTTGTGTCAGCAAATTCCTACTTTTCAATAGGCAAGTGGCTCTGACCCACGCCCCAACATAAATGTAAAAATATCTAAAATGGAGTGGGGAGGGTAATAGGAAACCCGGACAATTAAGTAGATATTTTGTATTCATATAATACCAGATTATCTCCAGCAGATTAAATAAAGTTTGTTGGTGGTATACCATAGCGTCAGCAAAATCTACTTCCAAATTTATGACTGATTGTCCAGATTGTCCCCAGGAATTTGCATTTCAGACTGCTTTGAATATATCAAGAAGTATTTTGTGTGTGTGTGTGTATATATATATATATATATATATATATATATATATATATATATATATATATATATATATATATATATATATATATATATACATACATGCATGAACCACATCCACTCACAGGGGACCCGAGTAGTCTAACATGCTCACCATTCCAGATCACTGCCATCTCACCTCTTTCTTTGTGTGTTCGAGTCTCAGGCTCAGCTAATGTGGGTACATGAGAAAGCTTGCCAGTAGCTTCTCGTGGGTCGGTGGTTCTTCCTGGCGTTTTCCGGGGTTCTTCCTTCAGATAAATGGCAATGGGAGTACAGCTTAGCTGTATTCAAATGTTCATGATATGGAACTTTGAGTGTGGATTTTAATATCTGCCTTCTGAGTTGTTCTTCATTTGGAAACTTAAAGAGATCTTGCCATCAAAGGAAATGAGTGGTTAATGATACATAATACATTATTAATGGCAACTTCATCATGTTTTTTAGATTTGTGACTATATTACTGGATTCATTTCACTTTTGTTTAAGCTAGGTTCCTCTGTACTTAAACTCAGTCCAACAGACTGAGCTGGCTGTTACTAGGCAATATGTCTAGTTATTATGATTATTATTATTATTATTATTATTATTATTTCAGTCCTTAGCAAATACCCCATGGAGTTCCACCATTCAGTACTCCTCTGAGATAGGTGCTGCAAAAGCACTGGATGAGTTGAACAGTTGGTTACGAGCAGGGAGTCAAGTCACAGTTGCAAAGAACACAACCGTGATAGCTCTGACAGCGTAAGCTTAATATATGTATAACTTTTAATTGCTAATATAGTTCAACACATTTTATTTTATACAGGTCTATATAGACTGAATTATTAGCAAATATCATTTGAATAATTTGACTCCAACGGATGAGATTTTGTTTCCTATATTAGCATTAGAAATGTATTTATACTTGTTAATAATTGTTACGGCTATGAAAGCAGACTCATGTAATATTAGAGCTAGCTAACCAATTATAAACAAAATTGCCAAAGGATTGAAAACCGACACAGAAAATACTACACAATGGCAAGAAAGTTGGAAAATGTCGAGAAGACGATTAATAAAATGTTTTGTGAGGACTATTTAAATGTTTTGTACATTCAGGCGTAGATCAACGTCTTCGAGGGATCATATCATGCATTCATGCACATACAAAGAGTTACATATGTAGAACAACCAATGATTACATCTTATCAACAGATAAGCAAAGCTATCCAGAATAATCTAATGGTCCTAAGTCAAGAAAAGGTATATACTATAATAAGGAGAACAAATTTGGATGAGCACCACTAAACTGATACATATATGTGTGTGTGTGTGTGTGTGAACTCACAACCACATATGGTAGATTGCCGACTACCAAAATCCTTCCAAGACTGCGTTGAGTGTTTTCAGTGGAACTAAAAAAAACGTGTGGCAGCGGGAACATATATAGGTGTGAATGCATACAGTCTCTAATTTTCCTGAAAATCCATTGGATTACCACTTTCAAGAGTTCATCGACTGGAATTACTTGGGATATAAATCTAGAGTTCGGAAATGTCAGTAAACACGTCATTTACATCTTGATCCAAATTTTGGCGACACAAGTTCATTTTAACAAAAAGGAAGGAACAGTCGCAAAGTCTTATAAGAAATAAGGTTATCACATAATTGTAACTGTTTCTATTTGTTCATGATCATTCTCTTTATCCACATGAAGTTATTATTATCATTATTATTATTGCTATGATTATTATTATTATTATTATTATTCGAGAAATGTTTTTAATGTAAGACCATTCAGATCTTCAGTTTACATAGTAGAAATTTTATCTAGGATGTAGAATTAGAACCAAAACTTAAAATGCCACATATGTAACTTGACCTCTTGACCTAATAAGCAACGTCACACCAATCAATATGGTGTTGATAGCTTACTGCCAGACCTGTATTACGTCACACCAATCAATATGGTGTTGATAGCTTACTGCCAGACCTGTATTACGTCACACCAATCAATATGGTGTTGATAACTTACTGCCAGACCTGTATTTCCTTATTCATGAACACTATATCCATTTGTAGACATGTAATTACTTCTTGTTATTTCGTTATTTTCTTCATTTAGAATGTTTCCATATTCTCTACATTTTTCAACATTTATTATATACAGAACAGGTCCAAAGTTCATCTTGTATACCCCATTTTAACACTTTGTGGGAAAACATGAAAACTAAATGTTTTACTTACGGCATGTGCGGTGACGAAACAAGTAACTTTAGAAAGCAAATTTATAATCACCCATATGGGGCAATTACAGCCAATCTCCCAAAGTTCTGAGCTAACCAAACTCATCGAAATAAAAATATAACATAAACTAAATAAAACTAAATAAAGACAGTGCACCATATCTGAGCACAATTCTGAGCTGATTCATCTATGATTGACTGGGGAAACCTTTAAAGTTAAGTATAAGAAAATGAAGAAATGTATACTTATGACACATTTACCTTTTTAATTTAAAATGTTTCGAATTCATAGCAATATAACATTCATTTGCATTCTTTTTTTTAAAAAGAACCAACAATTTGCTGTTGTCCCACATTAGTGCACAAATATTTTAATTTTCTAGTAGAAAAAGAGGAATAATTTAGAATTTTATAATTTAAAAGATTCTTCTTTGCAGGATGAAACTTCTGGATAATAGTAATCGAGCAGTGCAAGGTCAGTATATTCCGCTTGTCTATACTAATTACATGTAATATTTATTTTTTTCTTCTAAAAATTAAATATTGCGAGTGAAATTAACAAAATTGGAATTTAAAAATCTTTACACTTCAAAGACAGAAACGTTTACCAGTACTCATTTCTCACTATTCACTTGCAGAAATAATTGTCAAAAGTAATGTAGAAAACCCTGAAAATGATATGTTATTTTCAATAGATTATTTACTCTTTAACATTACAACGTACACGTGGCGACATCTAAAAGTACATACCTACCTGTACATCTTAGCATGACTTTACACTGTAGTTACATGGAAATGTGTCCGAATAGTATGCAATGCAACATTCCTTCTTGTCATTTTTCAGGTATTTCTCAAAATGGCTCAATATGTACTGGGTCCAATATCATTATTCTGCAGGAAACCTTTGATTTTATCCTTGCAACAGTTGCTACACATTATATTGCACGCAGGTAGGTATCTCTCTAAAAGCAATCACATTTCATGTCTTTTCTTACCCACCTTTTTATTTTCTCTCCAATGTACTCGTACATGGGATTTGTATGTGTGGTCATTAATGTAGCAAATTACACTTTTAAAAATTTTGTACGGTCAGTCAGTATATCAAATACCTCAAGCAAACTTTTATATCGTCATTAAGTTACAAAGCCCAATAAATAGAATATAAATATTGATCTGAAAACAATATCTCTAAATCACACAGTAAGAATTACCTTGTAACCTGTGGATGCATGCATAGCAATCTGAATAATTTTAACTCTTGAATGAATATTTATTGTCAGATGAAGAAATGCCTTCTTCTTTTAAGTTTTCTACATATATCAAAATAACATTTCCATTCGAGTTCTATCTTCAAATATTGTTGATAAGCAATATATCCTGGTGATACTGTTTATTAACTCAAACAGGTAGATAAAACACACTTATTATTCACCATGATTGAAGACTGCCCCTATTGTTTATTTATGAAAAAAGATATGGCAAACACATGAATTAAATTATTCAGTGAGTTTTATTTTGAATGTGTACAAATGTACTATTATATTAATGATGAAAGATATTTATTTCATTGGACGAAACAGTGAAATAATGGAGTGAATAAATGTTGAATGGTATTCGGGTGCCTTGGATACATAGTGACAGTTTGTGAAGTTATGCTGGTATTTCCGCGCTATATGTTGAATAAATATGATATGTGTATATTTTATCAAAGTAACACAGTAGTCATGTGATAAAACATTGTTATCATGGCAGTGATAAAGCGTATGAACTTCACTAACGTGTCTTTGATCATTATAATATAATCTTTACCATCTTCATCTGAGAAAAGCTAGTTATACGTGATATTTCAGTATGGGCGCCCATGAGGATGGAAGGGAGAACAACTGCTCAGCGGACAACCATTTCATTATGTCAACACCAAATATGGCCATAACTGGTGAAACCAAAAGTAATCCCTGGAGATTTTCTGAGTGTTCCACAAGGGAAATAAAGAACTTTATATCTTCGTAAGTGAGTTTCGCTCTATTTCTGCCAGTCTGTCATTTGCATAAACACAACATTTCCTGGGCAGAGAGTCACACATTTAAATAGTATGCAGAGATTAACGAACTTTATGCCAGCATTTCCATATGACAAAAGTTTTCAGTGGCTAATCTACGATTTTGGATGCAAACTATTACATACGGTTGCCTTCACCAGAGATTTTTACTTCAAGCTAGCTATCATCCTGATTCAACGTGGCCTGGGCAGGAAATGATCCTGTGACATTTGGATTGCAAATCCGATGCTCTGCCTATGGGGCTACCATGGCTTTATAGAGACTGGACTCTTTGTTTAAGAGGAAACTAATATTTGCAGCTACAGTCTTCATTGTTTGTTGTTCATCAGTCTAGTTTCTGGCAAGTCTTATAAGAAAGTTTTCTCTGTCTCTCCTGTTCTCTGATATTTTATAGATTATAAATTGTCCTCTCCCAGCTATAGATACCTAAGTTAGAGTGGCCTTGAAATCTACGTGATCCATCTACTTTCCTTTCTTTTATCATATCACGATGATTGCATTTTCATGCTCTAAACAACTTAATGCTGTGACCTTTTAAAATTTATTGTTGTTTTTCTTATTAAAGAAACAACGTTTATCTGAGCTTTTTTTGCAAGCGTTCCCTCTGTAAGATGCCAGTCTTTCTCACATCCTCTTCTCTGTCAGTATAAAAAATTCTGATTAGTAATGTACATTATCAAAGGCAGAATTTAGATTTTTCTCAACTCAGGTAGGGAGAGTTGATTTTAAGAAAGGGTGATTTGTTTTTCTGAAGCTGCCAGTATTTGCTGTTTTATCGGTGAAACATTGAATATTTGGATCGGAGTAGTTGGAGGAGAAAGTGACTGAATTAGCCAAAAGTCCTATAAATTTGCCACTGGTTATGGATGTAATATCTCCAAGGATTTTGAGCTGTGCAAACTATCTCTGTCACATCCTCGCATTTGATAAGAATCTTGAAGAACCACAATTGGATAAATCTCCGACATGTAATTTTCGAATGATTTAAAAAGTGTCCCACAACTTACGACTCGGAAAAAACGATGTGTCCCAGAACATACAGTGCACAAAAAAATTACTTTTAAAATTAATTTATGGTGTGCCAACAAATACGGTGTCCCAACATATGCGGTAAATATGGTAATTCTCTGCCGTTTGGTTGCCCTTGATATTTTTTTACGGTAATTAGATTTCAAGAGTTAAAAAATGATATATTACACTGTACATTTGACAGATGGTTTAACAGAAGAATCTAGTCAATTATTATTACAAATCCACAGTGGGTATGTCTGTACATAAAACATTGCAGTGTGTGTCTGAGGATTACATACAGTAAGCTAAGGCAAATTAATTTAGTATATTTTCTTCTTGTTGTTATTCATTAGATAGTTCAGACATGAGGCGAAGCACATAAAGAGATTGTTTCAGAATTTCCTAGTACAGACAAGGGGTTTGTTGGTAAATCTATTATTTGAAAAATTGATGTTAATTAGGTCCTTGTGGTGGTCCCTATATTGTTCACTGTTTGTAAAGCCATTCTTCACATTTTTCTGAAAGCGCGGGAATATTATCTGTCCTTATGTACGTACGTGAGCAGGACTGGCTTAACCGCTAGGCAAATTCGGAGGCAGTCTTTGGCTCCAAGGTTTGGTGGGGTGCCAAAACTGAAGTACACTATCAGTTATTCATTTAGTATCATTAAATATGTAAACTAAATATATTAATAAAATTAATAATTTGTCAAATCGAACATCTATTAACAGTTTATAATAAGCAATACCAGGGAGTGGGCGGAACACAAGATGGATGGTTTGCCAAGGGTGCCAAATACCCTTGCACCGGCCCTGCACGTGAGTTATGTTTTTAAAATCCTCCTATACTGCTACAGCTAGATACACAAAACTTGGGTCAGTCATAGTCCTATATGGGTGAATTGTACCAACATATTTGACCGCACCAGTGGCCTAGCTAGCTGTGGTTATGCGGGAGGTCGCAGGTTTGAACCCAGGTTGAGTTGTACCAAAGACTTACAAAAATTGTATGAAGAGGTTAGTATTAGACTGGTCAGCCTGGTTGTTGTTGTTGTTATAGGGTTTAACACCATTTTTCAGCACAAGATAGGTTATACATTGCGGTCAGTATAAATGGTGGAGGAAGAACCCAGGAAAACCCCAGAAAGAACCACCGACTCTTGAGAAGCTACTGGCAAACTTTTTCAAGTACCCACATTGGCTGAGTCTAAGACTCGAACCCACACAGATAGAAGTGAGATGGCAGTGATCCGTAATGGTGAGTGCCTTCGGCCACTCGGGGGCCCCCTGGTTGGCCTGGTGTCAGGATAATGTGACTGGATGGGACATCCTGCTACATGTCTGCAGCATGATGCCCCAGTGCTAGAATTCACTATAAAGTGCCACACAACAAACATTGTAGCTATGGGACTGAAAAATTGTTACAGCTATGTTTAAAATTCAAATCTCTCTCTCTCTCTCTCTCACACACACACACACACACACAAGCCAACATTTTTTGAAATTTTTATCTCATCACTTAGTGTTGGCTTGGCATATTAGGGCGATATTATGTACATTGCAAATAACTCTTGAGGTTTCACATAAAAAAAACTGGTAATTGACATGCATCACTCACGAACCAAGTGTCAACCCATATTGGACTGGGTCGTTCCCCTGGATCATTCACCACACCCCAAGGACTTGACCACCGGGTTATAGAAACCATCAAGATGCCCTCTTTGAACCATACATTACATATACTGGGCATGCAATATCAAATTATACTTGTAAACATGAGAACCTCGGGGCCTTTGGTACCTGGCAGAAAACATGAAATCTGTTGAGAGCCCCACTTCATTAACAACATTATTCACTTAATAGGCATGCAAACTTAAAATGCTGTTGCTCCGGTCTTTCCCCACACAGGGTTAGGGCCCTGAGTTATAGCTCAAAAATAATCATGATCCTCACTCTGTAGCCATGTATATTTTTACTGCACATGAAAAGGCAAATGCTCACATCTAACTTGATTTACATCTAAGGCAGTCCTCACCCTCTGGGACCTGTCCAAGAGTCCTTGCCGACCGAGACCTGTCTAAGAGGCCAAAACTTCTGGGTGGAAATGAAAATGGGAATCACCAGAATATATGCTTTACAAACATTGAATTTCCAATGTATTTATTTATTTATTTATCATATTTAATTAGGTAATATATTTGGCAACAGCTTATTCTTCAGCTGAAGAGATTTACAAGCAAGAAAAATTCAGATACCAATTAAGACTAAATACAACAAATGTTTGAATCTAAGTAATGTAAACAATGTGTGTGTCTTACTACAAGAATATAAATTATTAATTAGATTTTCAACCAAACGCAGGAACACAACACTAAAGTCTCACAATTGCATTTATGAAAAGCAAGTAACAAAAACATATAGACACACACACTTACAAAGTACTCTTCTTTTTGAGAGCGGCAACAAACAAGACAAAAGAATATTTGAATATGGTGAAGCAAAAGAAAGAATTATAAACAAAGAAACAAACTGCATAACAAAATTATATTCATTTACAAAGACGATTTGTGTTTGGAACTTGAATTGGTTTTATTTTAGGGCTTTATTGGAAATATCATGTAGCACTTTTGTTGTGCTCTCTGTGTTTTATTTCCATTGATTATTTGCATGCACTTTTCATGAGTGACCTTAATTTGACTACACTCCTGTGTTCTTTAATGTGTATATGCCCTTCTTGTCCACTGCAGCATGTATTTTGGCATATCACCTCATAAACTATACATTGTAATTGATTCAAACTAATAACATTAACTTGATTACATTTTTGCAACTGCAAATAGGTACTGATAGTTAATTAAGTGCACTAGAATAAGTAATTAATATTTGTTTTCTTTTGTTTTCAAAACTTCACCAGAAATGGTGGCCTAAGTCATTAGATCATCTGCCTGAAATGCGTGAGGTCACGGGTTCGAACCAAGACCAACTTATTAAAAAGGCAATAGCAGCTGCCTCACCTGGCCCTCAGCATTAAGTAATTGATGTAAGGATTGATTATCCTGGTGTGAAGATAGTGTGACTGGGTGGGACAGTATGCTACAAGCCTGCGGCCTGATATCCAAGTGCTAGACATCACTATAAACTGCCGCGCTGCAGACACCGTAGTTATGTGACTGAAATTTTTTTAAAGCTATGTTAAAAATCCAAATCACAATCACACACCAAAAAGTGTAAAGTTCAAATGATTCACATTTAGCTTCGATCTAACCTGTTTTGATTATAAGTTGAATAGTGATAACCTGTAGATGATAAGAACTATTGATCACAACAGCAATTAATAAAGAACAACAAGCCCTTTGCTGAGACAGTATTCATATATTTATTAAGCAGAAATGTTAATTAACATGTGTAGTGAATTAGACTTTCTAAAATAATAATCTTAATATATTAATCAGTATGTAGACAAGGAATGCCTTGGAGACATTAGTGTATTGGATTGACTGTAAACCGTTACGGCTCTCGCAACTCTATCATGCATCACTTGGTATTTTTTAACAGCCAGTTCCACACTGGCACACTCCTTGAAGAAAAGCAGCTGTTTGCTTCACGCATTTGTTCATGAAACATTTTGTGAATTTCCACATGGTTGAATGACTGCATTGAAATAGTGACTGAAGTCCGCAATGTCATCCTTCGACTGTGTTAGTGGTATGTGCAATTCTGTCTGCAGCAGCATTTCCTTGATTACATGAAGTTGTCGCCTCACCACTGTATCTTTTAACTAGCATAATAGTTTGTCCATGCATTCAATGGCATTGATTCCAAAAGTAAATCAAAGGTCTCAGCAATGTCATTCACAGGCACATGCGCTAAAACAAAACATTTTATCGCACGATGCATCATTGTATTTATTTCATGCTCCACTTTTAGCTCAGTTTCGTTGACTAAGCTTAGCAGATAATTCTTAGTCTCAGATGAAATTATCAACTGGTTACTTTCGCATTCTTGAACTCCTCCCTGAAAGCCTGTGTGTAAATTTGATAGTGCATATGCAGGGCATGTAATATTGTTAAAAGCATATTTTCTATAACCCAGTGATCACATCCCTGCGGTGTATGGAATGTTACAGGTGAATGACCCAGCCCAGTATGAGTTGATACTTGGTTTGTGGGTCACACGTGCCAATTATCAATCTTTTGAAGCATAACCTCAAGAGCTATTTGCAATGTTTATAACATCATACCAGTCCGATCATCCAACACTCGGTAATGAGATAAAAACTCCAGAAATGTTGACACAATTTACACCCATGGGACTATGATTGACCAACATTTGTGTGTCTAGCTGTAGCAGTATAGGAGGAGTTGAAAACCCATTGCTGATGTACTTAAACAAGGACGGACAATATCATAATATTCAAAAAAAATTCTTTTCTGTACTAGGAAAATCTGAAACAGTCTCTTTCTCCACTTTGCCTTAAAATATTTCTGAACTAGTTATCAAATAGCAACTAGAAGCCCAGCTTTTATAAAGCTGCAGTAGCTCCATTGTCAGAACATCAGATTCGTAATCCAGGAGTCACGGTTTAGATACCCATTCATGTCGGCGGCCTCGGTGTGTCCTTAAAAAGTCATATAGCTCCCATTTCCTTGACATGATGTAGCAAATGTGTTCGAAGTGCCATTATTACCAATCCAATAAATTTACATCAATTGTAAAGACCAAATTATAACTAATTATATTGGTCTCTAAGTGTATTTTAGTCATTCATTACATATACAAAATTAGATATTTCCTAAACCTTTTTGTTACACAAAATATAGAATGTATACAGTTTGTTTATGATTTTTCTTGCATATTGAAACATACTGACTTTTTGTTTTTCTTTATTAGCTCGGGGGCATAATAACATTGTCAACTATTTCTTTCAGGCAAGAAGTGTTTCTTCTGAATGATATACTTGTCAATGGGTATTAGCGTTGGACACAGGGTACCAATAAGGAGACAAAATATAAAAAAGGCAATTTTAAACAGGTGTTTTCCAATTTATGATCCATTTACTAGATTCCGTGACACTAAGCTCTCACATTATCATGAAATTGTTTCTGATTATTTTCAACAAACTTTAATATGGGTTATGCAATTCTTTTATGTATGGATGATACATGAAATTAAAATATCTATAATATTATAATAATATAATTAAACCTAATTGAATTTCAGCCTGTCCAATGCTTGCTTCACCAGACTGACAAATTTAACCAACGTCCCACTCGATTCCTCTGGCACAAGTTTGACCGTCGACCAGCAATGTAAAATCATTAAGGGAGCACTGTCATATATGTGTAGGGTAAGGATTTACTTTGTTTCCTTCTTTCTTTTCTATAATCTTGTTGTATAATGATTGCTATGTATATTTAATCTGTATTTATGTTTGTTGGGTTTTTTAAATGGTTTTATGTTATGTATACCTGTATTTTGTAATTGACCTTTGTCAAAAATCAAGTTAATGGTGTTCTGACCAGTGACATTTATTTTGTAAACAACATAATATATATCCAATATTTTTCTGTGATTACAGATTAGATATTCAGATCATTATCATTTGAAGTAAACATGTTTACTTCAAGCTGAATTTAGGATATCAGTTTTTCACATGCAAATTCCTAAACATGTTGACAACTAAAACTAATTTAGAGTGGAATCTGACCTACATCTTGGCTCTATTATTGTCTAGTAGCTTTTATATCAATGTTGTTTACTTGAAAAATTATTCATTCTTGCCTTATTATCTCAAAGTGTATCAGTCTTATTCTTATTTTCAGTTTTTAATTTTGGTTTATTTATTTGCTCAAATTATTATTCACTGGAATTACAAAGTGCTTAATAATAATATTCTTCAGCTAAAACATACATTTGGAATTATATTGAATTCCAACAAGGACATTTTGGATTATATTATTGTGATACATCAAAATACTGTTAACACATCACTACATTCAGGACCATTGCACAATAGTATGTTCGAGTCTGTGGGCACATCAACACATTCAGTATTGTAACTTATTAGGAACACCACTGGAATTCAACTTATTAACTTCATATATTCAGACTTGTGATATAATTCCAAGGACAATTTGGGATTAAATTCACAATACTGTTAATACAAAATTAAAAAATTCACTTTGTATTGTAGGGAAAAAAATGATTTGTTGAATTTTACAAAATTTGTTGGTTTTCTGTTATTTATTTGAAAACCATAGAGTCAGAGAATGATATATCAGTATTTATACAACCTCCATCTCAATCGTGTATTATGTATATTTTATATTGTGTGTTTAACTTTTGTCCATGATTGTAGATTATAAGGGTCATTTGTAAGCAACATATTATGGACCTAACTTTCGTCAATGATTGTAGATTATACTTTAAGATAATGATCATTTGTAAACATCATTGTTTACTTTGATTTGAATTCAGGACCTTGGTTTTTCCCTAGGAAATTATATTGTTTACCTGATTATGTGCAGGCTGTTTGCTAAACTTTACATAAACGGATCTGCCATCGTTTACAAATTTGATGTAATTTTCCATTGGAAATGATTTAGTTCAAGGGCATTATGTTGTGTCATAAATCAGATGACAGTCTATATATATAATGAAGACCAAGTGCTCATCGATGTTTTGTAATAGAACATTACATTGTAACTATTGTGAATCGATTCATCAGTGTGATACATCAAGACCTATGGTACATCAGAACATTCAAGACATGAAAATTAATTCAGCGCACCCTACACTTTTGGATAAAAATTTCAGATGATTTGGGATTTAACTGACAATACTGTAAGATCCTCACAAATTTTAATTTTATTACTTAGAGAATTAAATTATTTGTTAAATTTTACTAAATTAGTTTGTTTTGCTTTTTCTGTTTCTAATAGTTTAAGACTACAACATTGCAACAAATGTCTCTTTGACAAGCTTTTCTGTTTGGAAATGCTTCAGAGATTTATTCTGTATCCTGCTGTGACATTATTAACCATTATGGTATTTTGTGTTCTTTTTAATAAAACTATGGTTCAGTTGGAATCCTGGCCTTTTCTGTGTTGTTTTTCAAACTTTGAGTGTATGTGGTTTGGATTTTTAATGTAGCTTTAACAATTGTTTAGTCATATCACTACGACATCTGCAGTGTGACAGTTTATTGTGATTTCTAGCACTGGGGCATCATGCTGCAGACATGTAGCATGATGTCCCACTCAGTCTCATGATCCTGAAACCAGGCTGACCAGTCCAAACACTAACCTCTTAATACTGAGCGCCTAGCGAGGCACTGTTGGTACCATTTTTGTAAGTCTTTGGTATGACTTGGCCAGGGTTGAAACCCATGACCTCCTGCTTCCGAGGTGGATGCTCTAACTACTAGGTCACCAGAGCAGTTTCAAGCTTTGAATCAACAAAGCTAAACTTATTGGTTTTTTTAAAAAAACAATCTTAAATCTATGTGAAAATAGCAACATGCAATATTTCTGCAAGGTTTGCAAAGACTTTTTTATGACATAAACCACACTGTGATCAGTAATGTCTTAAAGTTATTATTTAAACAATGATAATCATAGAGTCTTTGACCTTTTACACTGCAATTAGCGTTGATAAAATAACAGAATGACTGAGTCGAGAGCAGTAGAATGCCCCTTGAATTACGGAGGGTAAAAGTTTTCATTGCAGTATTTTGTCAACGCTGTTCATTCAAAATGCATTTTCTAGAAAAAGGTTTGCCGATATTAACTTTATTACTTAGTCAGCATCAGTGACTTTATAAAGGTGGCATGGGTTTTCCTTTTTTCTCTTTGTTCATTCCAGGTTCCTCTGGGTGGAAAGTACGAGGAGATGTGTACTGGGATGTATTGCTATAATGCGATTAATAGCATGTGCGAGCTCGTTGTTCCAAGGGAAGGCACATTATGTGGAAATGGAAAGGTTGAGATTTGTAATAAGTTCTGCCCCTTAATCTAAAAAATTAAAGTCACAGTCGAAAATGTTTGCCATTGAGCTTTATGTTCAATAACTTGAAGGATCACATAATGGTGTAGAAAATTTATTTATAGATAGGTTATTTGTATCTCTTCAAGTAGAAATTGTTAGCAGTGACATTAAAAACTGGAACACACTGGCAGGACACTTGAGCGAAATTGTGGCTAATTTTAATGAATTTAGAGCTTGAAATTTGTAAATGCACATGTGCATTCCACTAACCTTTTAAACAATATGTTTGTCTCTCACTGAGATTCAGGTTCATCTCCATATTAGATTTGTCTGTCTGTAACTAAACGAGATAAACCAGTGATTTTTTTCACAATTTCCAGCACAGAAAGATGAATAAAATAGCAACTAACATTATTGCTGAGTAGTAAGAATGTATATTATAACTTGATATGTGACAAAGATATGAACATTATTCTAGTAAAAGTGAAGTGAGCATGTTAGGCTTGGAGTGAGCATACAATGCTTCAAGTGAGCATGCTACAGTTGGGGTGAGTATGCTATTCTTGGTGTGAGTATGCTATATGCTAAATTGAGCATACTAAGCTTTGAGTGAGCATGCTAGGCTTGGAGTGTGCATGATATGCTTAGTGTGAGAAAGCTAGGCATGGAGTGAGAATGATGTGAATGCTATGCTTGGTTTGAGCTTGCTTGGCTTGGTGTGAGCATACTAGGTTTGGAGTGAGCATGCTATGCTTGGTGTGAACATGTTATGCTTGGAATAAGTCTACTAGGCTTGGTGTTACAAGGCTTGAAATAAGCATGCTATGCTTGGACTCAGAAGGCTATGCTTGGTGTGAGAATGGTAGGTTTGAGGTGAGCATGCTAGTCTTGGCGTGAGCATGATGTGCTTGTTGTGCATGATATGCTTTATGAGAGTAATGCTCTGCTTTGAGTGAGCATGCTAGGCTATACTTTAGCATGATAGGCTTTAAGTGAGCAAACTAGGATTTGAGCAAAGATGCACGGTTTGTGTGACCATGATAGGCTTGGTGTGAGAATGCTTGGCTTGTTATGAGCATGCTTTTCTTGGTGTGAGAATGCTAGACTTGGAGTGAGCATCCATAATGTTGGTGTGAGGATTCTGGGCTTGGGATTAGCATGCCTAGCTTGGACTGAGCATGCTATGCTTGGTGTGAGGATTCTAGGCTTGGGATGAGCATGCCTGGCTTGGTCTGATCATGCTATGCTTGGTGTGACGATGCTATACCTGATCTGAGCATGCTAGGCTTGGAATAAATATGCTATATTTAGAGTGAGAATGATATGTTTCATGTCAGTATATAATGCTTGGAATGAGCATGTTTGGATTAGTTTGAGCAATATAGGCTTGGTGTTAGCTTCTGATGTTTAGGCTGAGCATGCTAGGCTTGGAGTGAGGATACTAGTTTTTGGTGTTAGCATACTAGGCTTTCTGTAAGCATGTTATGCTTGGTGTGAGCTTCCTATGCTTAAAGTGAGCATGCTTTGCCTGGAGTGAGCATGGTAGGTTTGGTATGAGCATGCTATGCTTGGTGTGACTAATTCTTGGCTTGGAATGAGCATGCTAGGTTTGTATTTAACATGCTTGACTTGAAGTGACCTAGTTAGGCTTTGTGTGAGCAAGATAGGATTGAAGTTAACATACTAGGCTTGGTGTTAGCATGGTAGGCTCAGTATGACCATGTTATGCATAGTGTGAACATGCTATTCTTCATGTGAGCATTGTTTGGCTTGGAGTGAGCATGCTTGGTTTGGGGTTAGCATTCTGGGCCCAGAGTGAGTATGTTATGCTTGGTGTGAGCATAATAGGCTTGAGGTAAAGACGCTAGGTTTGGACAGACCATGCTAGGCTTGGTGTGAGCATACTTTACTTGGAGTGAGCATACTAGGCTTGGTGTGAGCTTGCTAGGCTTGGAGTGAGCATGCATGGTTTGGTGTGAGCATGATGACCTCTATTTAGACACAGTAATATCGATATATAAAGTTTGATTGGTTTTGAGTAGTGCAATATGGAACATGAAATCATTAAAGTTATGTAGTATAGATGCAATCAGAGTAAAGCACATTGACCAGGGAAACACCTAAAATAGCAAAACAGGGCAATCCGATGGCAAGATTTGGAAATAAGGAAATCCCTTAACACAACAAAGTTCAACAAAGCCCTATTAAACAAATAAATCTCTATATGTTCAACATTCTGTTGTTTTCTATGCAAATTTTCATTAAATCGTTTAATGGTGGATTGTTTATTTTAGATATTTGGGTATTGTATAGTGTGATGAGTTCTGGAACACTAGGAGGCAAGTCTTTGTTAACTTAGTGGTCATGAAATAAAGTAGGAATAACTCTGCCAAGCTGTGTACAAGTTGAAAATTAAGAGCAACATCTGGTAGCGTGTTCCTGAGATCTTGCAATTTATACTTTATAGAACCATTCAACCATTTTACTTCCAGTGCAGGAGTATTTTGTTTTTAATATGTTTTTCTTTTGGAGGAAAAAGAAGAATGATGCTATATCCATTGCAGGGACAAATGTATCTTTTTATGCAATGATCAGAAAGACAAACTTATCAAGAAAGCATCTAACTTGTAATTTAGTGAAACATATCTTCTTCATATAGGCTGTTACAATTTACAAATCTTAATTACTAATACATAGCTTCAGTCTTTAAGTTTCATATATTTTTCTTAAACTCTTTTTCAGTGGTGTATCAATGGAGTGTGTACATCGTCATTTATGGCCCCGTCAGCCATTTGTAAGTAATATGCAATAAACTTTCAAATTATGAGGTTAAATATCCAAACCACACAGTCTTCTTGCATTATAAAGCCCATCTGACGTATACCGCTGTCTTTCTTCTGCTACGGGTATGATCATAAATTTTATTAAGTGGTTAAATTTTGTTTTATAGTAGCTGCTTAATTTATTTCATTTCATATTTAAACTCCTGGTAAACAGACCAATTATAATGTGATTTCACATTGTTAGACACCCTGCTTTTGTGCACAGACTTGTTTGAGCATACCTCATTACAAGATGTTTCTAATTACAATGCGAGGTATTTATTTGGCTCCAATGATCAGTGCCATAGTGGGATCACACTGTACTGTATTCATCCACAATACCATTTATAATGGGGTTATAAACAGAACTCAAAATATATATTTTGATCAAGGAAAAGAAGATCAAAATAAACAGAAGATACCTGTTACATTTATTAGGTTTATTATGTTGACTTTCAGCAAGCGCTTGGTAGATAATGTGAGAAACATTATGGTGACACGCTTAATTTAATTTCGTTAGGGTTTGCTAAATAAGCACGCATACTAAGAAATACTATGATGTTTCTTTAAACCTGGCTCAGAGAGTCTCTTTATTAACTGGTGTCCTTTGTGAACTGACCACATTTTATGTCCCAAACAAGGCCATTTCAATACCAACTGAACCTCTTAACATTTGCCACCAATATAAAATGAGGCAGTTTTTGTTCTACTAAACAAGTTATCAAACATATCTTTGCTTTAATAGAAATCACTGAATTGTAATACATCTGTACTCTTATTTTCACAAAAATGGAAAGAGGTACAAAGTCTGCTGTCATCATTGAGAATCGCATCATGTTCATCTGTCTTGCATTCAGATCGACAAATGAAACAATAGACTAAAAGGTCCTCATCTGAAAGACTGATTAGTAAATGGCCTCACATACATCAACCATTTTATTTCTCCACACTTACACATTAGTCCTCAAATGTCACTTAGATTTGCATCTCAGAGGTGTTGGAAGGGAAGGAATTCCCTGCCATGCCACCAGTCACTAAGAGTAGGATGAACCCCCCAGATGCAACCTGAAGATATTAAAATTTTAACTGTTGCCAACAGTAATGAAACTCGGTTCATTTGTCTTGAAATCAGGCACACATGCCACTAGATTACAAGGATCAGACCAGATAGACTTGTAAACATTTATTACAACACTCCTCCCCCACAGACTCCACCCATCAACACTCCTTCCCATAGACTCCTCCCCAGAGACATTCGTTCTAGAGTATCACCAAGATTCCCCTCTCATAATGGTCGAAATGCATCCTTTCCCACAGTGGCAGCTGCTGGTAGTATAACTGTTGGGAGCACTTGCCTTAGTAATTTACTTTGTCAGTCCATTTGACATTAGAACTGATAAACTAGCCGTTTCATTGAAGAAACTAGATTTGGTTAATACATATATTTACAATGAATGAAATACAACATAAAATGAGAGCTGTCCTAATTGCTGATGGTTCTTTTAACTATGAAAAGTACATATACAAATTAAGAGAGGGAATACTGCAAATGATGACAGCGAAGAAATTATTGATGGCAAGTACTTAAAAAATAACTCAAAAATTCTTGTCACTTTGAGCATACAAAGTAGGTAATTAACTACAGCTTTAAATTGTTAGGATTCGGAACCGAGAGCTCTCTACAGACTTCTACTGGAACAAATATAGTCAAAGTGTGTGTGTGTTTCTTACAATGTTAATGGATCGCTCCAGTAGCCTAGTGGTTAGATCATCTGCCTCGGATGCAGGAGGTCATGGGTTCAATCCCCGGCCGAGTCATACCAAAGACTTACAAGAATGGTACTAACAGCTGCCTTGCTTGGTGCTTAGCCCCAGTGCTAGACATCACTATAAACTGCCACACTGTAGACATTGTAGCGATATGACTGAAAAATTGTTAAAGCTACATTAAAAATCCAAAACACACACACACACACTATGTTAATGGCATTTACAAACAATTACAAAGAGTTTCCATAATTCAGATTAGACATTAGCATAAAAGAAAAAGATGGAAAGGAAATCAGTTTTTCACCGCATGACTATAACGAATGAAGTTTACATTAATTATATGTGAAGGATATTTCTAAGACATATTTACTTTGGAGAGATTGGCTAATACTATCTGCATCACATTTTCTACCGTGCATTTTATTCCAAAACAACAACTTTAATGGAACCTTGATTCAGATACAGGCATTATTGTTGAATTGCTCTTCATATTACAGCATTTCTATTGACACATGAAATAAAATTTCTGTTATTTAAAACTGATGAAAAGAATATAATATTACCTTACTTTGCTGATTAATACTCTATAACATAAGCAAATTATCAATTAGTGTTAGTTCCTTAAAACATGGACAGTGGACAACAGTGTTAAAGGACCACAGACTTAGTAAATCATTTTATCATGTCCAAGTAATAAAACTTCTGTGGGCAGTAAATTTATTATTATTTTATGTGTTGAGAACATTTATGATAAACGTACACTTTGGAATCGAAAAAGAAAGGAGTTTTGTATAACACTTGGTGTTGGATACAGAAAGCTGCTTATTCATATAAAAGTGCTCATAAAGAATACAAAATATCAGCAATATGGAATGAAGTAATAAAGAATCCAAAATATCGGCAATATGAAATGAAGTAATAAAGAATCCAAAATATCGGCAATATGAAATGAAGTAATAAAGAAGCCAAATATCGGCAATATGGAATGAAGTAATAAAGAAGCCAAATATCAGCAATATGGAATGAAGTAATAAAGAAGCCAAAATATCATAAAAGGGAATGAAGTGCTCATAAAGAATCCAAAATATTAGAAATATGGAATAAAGTGTTCATTAAGTATCCAAAAGATCGAAAAATCGGAATGAAGTGCTGATGAAGAATCCAAAATATCAGAAATATAGAATGAAGCACTCATCAAGAGGCCAGAATATCGAAAATATGGAATGAAGTACTCATCAAGAATAAAAAATATCTGAAATATAGAATGATGTACTCATAGGGAATTAAAAATTATGGATATATGGAACAAAGTGCTTTTAAAGATAACAAAAATATCAGAAATATGGAACAAAGTCAACATAAAGAATCCAAAATATCAAAACTATGGAATGAAGTGCTCATAAAGAGACCTAAATATCGGAAATACAAAATAAAGTGCTCGTGAAGAAGCCAAAATATCCATCATTTGGAAAATGAAGTGCTCATAAAGAGGTAAAAATAATGGATTTACGGAATCAGGTGCGCATAGAAGTGTTGTCATCATAAGCCTATAAAAAGGTTAATAACAAATATATGAAGGATATTTAGTGCCAACAAGGATGAAGCATGCACAGAAAAATGACACTAGAATGACCGTAAAATAAATGAATAAACATTTTTCAACATAAACAAAACAGCAAGCAGATAGAGACACCTGGAGATGACTTCAGCTGTAAGAGTTAAAGAGAAACTCAAATGGCAGATGCAGATGGCACCTCTAGACCACAGAGGTTCGTTACAAAGAAAATTAGAAGTCTAGCCTGTTATAATGTTACAGTTTTTAAAAATCCATCCCAATGATTCATCGACGGATACTCCTAATTTTGTAACAGACTCCTGTGCTCTAGACCACCTGGTGAACTCGACAAAGGTGAGTGTACATGACTAAGATGTGTCAGCTCTATGAAGAATTAGTCGAGATGGGATTGTTAATAACTTAATCTGTTTGTGCATCACGCTTGCCAAGTATGAATACAAACTTCGGCATAACAAACTAACTTGCTGCAAGAGAAAATATGAGATTGTTAATTATCCATTAGTGAATTCAGCAAGGTATCCCAAAGAATATAAAATTGGGATGAGAAACTAGGCCTCATGGTAAACTGGCAGTTGTTGGAAGGAAAAAACTCTACAAAGCAGAACACATGGTTAACAACAGCAATGTGGCACCCTTGTTTTACATCAGCAATCAGATTGAAAACAAGATTCAACATGTAGTAATGGCCATGGTGTATCTGACTGATGGACATAGCAGTACTAATGCACAATCATGTTGAACCCTAAAATGAACAACAAACAAAACAAGAGAAAACAACAAAGTATATTAATCTGGCTAGAGAATGTAGAAAGTTCTGGAAAATAGAGATATAGATTGTACTGATCATAGTGGGTAGAGGAGGTGCAGTTTTACAGTTATACCGAATTACCTCAGTATACTTTTCCTGTGGTACGTGGCATAGAAGTTTTTCACTGTACCTGTACGTCATTAGTTTTCATAAGAAAGGAATGCACAGAAATTCTCCTCTAATCTTGTAATGAATTTAATGATATTAACATGTATTCATTTTTCATGACAAAATCCAATTTTTCCAAAATTTTGGATTATACAACCAAAAAAATGGTTATTATTTATTATTTACTATCATATTTAAAATATGTTGCGCCATCTCCTTGTGTAAGACTGCGAATCATCAGATTTCTAAGTCCACTAACTATTCTGATAAAACCTAGTGTATGTAATATTTTTTAATAGCTTGTTAGATTTTAGTTATTATTTGTTTGATTATAGTAAACTGGTGTTTGGAAGATATTTTTTAGACCATGTAATTAGCCAATTTTGAGAAGCAGATGTACAGTATTCATGAGACAGTATGACAGTATGGATTAGTTTCCTAAAATGGACTTTCCCTGGATATATTTAGGTAATTTGAGATAGAAATAATTCTTTATACACCATTCCCTCGATTATGCCCTGAAAACTTGCGAACCCACTTATTACGTGGGGTCAGGTGTGGATCCCATTCTTTAAACCAGAAAATACCCCCAAAATTGATCCCTATTTGTTGAACTTGAAGAAAATCATGATCAAAATTGATGTATCGCTGGTTTTATTGTCGAAAACTGTAGATAGGACCTGGAAATTTTATTCAGTACTATCAAATATCAAACTTAAAAATATGTCATACATTTTTTAAATTTTCTTTCAAAACAACATTCCTAGTAAAGTCACTATTTTTTTTTATCAATTGAAATTTGTGTTCAGTTCTATCTTTTAGTTCCTTTTAAGTGTAAGCATCATAAATGCAATGTGTCCTCTTGTAATTAAACGTAAAATGCGCCAATCTACCGTAACATCTATGTCAGCGAGCGTTTCTCTGAGAACTAATTAAGTGCCAGCCATGTTTTGATAACTGACTTCCAGAAGTATTTGTTGTACTGAATTAAAAGCTGGCCTCCTTTTTACTATCATGTTAATTATGTCTTTTGAATCAAATAAAGGAGGTGGAATAAAAGAAAATCTTACAAACTTAAAATCTAGCAGGCCCATTTGTATGTTGAGTGAACTCACTTCATTTGATCAATCAAACATTTATAAACGTTATTGTGTATGTAACATAAACTACCTTAAATTAACTGACTCTTTCATAACTGTGATCCAAGATAACAAAGCAGCCAAGCAAAATGAATACTTCATAAAATAAAGTGTTTGATTTCACTGATATAGACCATTGTGGGCAAACAAGTTTCAGAGAATTTTTGAAATGGCACTTTGAGATATCCTCAGGGATGATAAGAAGTATCATTATTAGTTCCAATTAATTAATTCACAACAATATTGTACTAATTGAGCAATAAAAATATTGAGTTTCAATGCAGACAATTAATTGTCTCACAAAATAAATGTCACGTGTTTTTGAAAAAAGGAATCTTGTTTGGTGGTGTAAGAACACTTAGTCTAGTTCCCTGCTATGTGGACTCTCGATTTGGCAGAATAATATTAACGACCACTCCAGAAACCAGACTGATCAAGACAACAAAAAGCAGTGATGTAATACACAGATTTGTATGCATACACGTGATGGTTGTTGAAACCAGTTGGAATAACAGGGGTTGGTTGGAACGATCTTTCATATGTTGGACATTTTGAAAATAAATGTTATTTAAACAGAATAATGAACAACTTCATTAGAAAAAGTGCGTTATTAAAAATTATTATCAACCTGATTGTAAAATGAGTATTCAGTCAATAAACAATCCAATTCCCTAATGCCAGTTTTCTTAATGTGAAAGTGACTTTTTTCAACCTTTGGAGGATCCTTGGTAACTCGTGCCTAGCTTATAGTGCAGTGTATGTTTGCGGACCCCGTAGTACACGAGTTATTGAGGGAGAGGTGTATTGGGTGTTTGGGTTGTGTTTTGTGTTGCTAGGTGCAGAGTACTCATGTTCGGAGTGGAAAGGCTTACTATAAAGAGTCATAGAAATATGCATCAAGAAAAATTAATCAAGTCTTAAATAATAGTTTCTTGCTGTGTGATCATTAGTTTATCAGAGGAAATTATTTATAGTATTTGCATGTTATAGAACCATTAAGTCAACAATGACTGTTATCTGTGGTCCTTGGAAAAAGGATAAACTTGAACTTCATACCATACTCATGCAGAAGTTGTTTTATTCACTCAGTAGTGAGACCATTAGCATATAACAATATTTTCTTGATTGTTGAGGAGGTCTTTTATGTGTACTAGCGCTCTCTGATAAATATCTTTCCAGGGTATTGGCAGCCCACCCAATTTTTCACTCATATCACTACGATGTCTGCAGTGTGGCAGTTTATAGTGATGTCTAGCACTGGGGCATCATGCCACAGACATTAACATCATATCCCACCCAGTCACATTATCCCGACACCAGGCCGACCAGTCATAACACTAACCTTTTAATGCTGAGCATCTAGCGAAGCAAATGTTTACATGAAGTTTTTAAAGTCTTTCATATGACTCAGACGGTGTTCAAACCCGTGACCTCTTGCCACTAGGCCACCGGAGGAGTCCATAAGTTATAGTTTCAGATGACAACTCATACACTAATTAACATACATATATCAAATTTGTCTATAATATTATTGTCTATAATATTAGGTGTGCTTACCATTTCATTTTCAGGGGAGGGTTGCTATTTTTTTTGAGCTGAGATACTTTAATTTCTATAATCTCAAAAATGAATATTTTTTTCAATAATATAATGAATATAATTTAGTTTTTTTCTATAAATTTTAGCAAGATATTTGCACAGCTATTGACACACAGATTTTTTAAAATGTAAGTGTTAGCCTCCTCCCCCAGAACATTAAATTGTTGGTTTCCGGACACCATGGTATGTATCATGATATGCTCAGAAATGCCGTAGAATATCACATTAAAGGTCCGTGTTACCCAACTCTAGCATTGGAAGCACTGTGAGAACTACATCAGAAACTAAGAGCCTGTCTGAGAAGGCTGAAAATAGGACTGAAAACAGGTCTACTACAGGAATTAGTATTGCTCCTCAGAACAATAGATTTGCCACCCAACGATTTGAGATCTGCTGTCAAAAACTTCAAGAAGACAATAGCCTTCTTGTGTGTTATGACGCTGTGACATAATATTTGTTCATCCTCTAAATCTTGTTTGGATGTGCTGGCGATCTGGATTATCATTAAAGAAGATGGGTTTTTAAAAAAATCATATGAGTAGAGTTTTAAGCCTAGCCAAATTTATTGTCATAAGAAATATAACTCACAAATGCCTAATGTCAGCATTAGGACTGTGAAAAGATAATAATAATAATAATAATAAGAATCATCGCCATCATCACCATCAAATTTATGTGAGAATCATGCCATCCATTGTTATGTATCAACATTAGTGAAATTAGTCAGTTACTTGTAGTTTATTTTGTAGCTGAATGTGTCCATGGGGACCAGCCAGTCATTGAGTTCAATAAAACAGGATGCAGTTCTTACATTTTAAGAGAGTGCTACAATGGGAACTTCAGCCTTGCATGTTGCAGGACATGTTTGACCCAGGCCTCAGGCACAAAAGGTATGTCTCTTTCTATCAATGTATCTGTCTGTCTTTCTTTCTATCTGTCTTTCTATCATTCTGCCTGCCTGCTTCCCTATCTATCTATCTGTCTATCTAGCTAGCTAGCTATCTGTCAATCTAGCTAGCTTGCTATCTAGCTAGCTTGCTAGCTAGATAGATTGATATCTAGCTAGCTTGCTAGCTAGTTAGCTATCTAGCTATTTATCTTTCTAGCTATCTACCTATCTAGCTATCTACCTATTAAGCTATCTACCGACATACCTACCTACTCATGGATTAGTTATATTTGTTAATTGTAATCGTCTGTAATTGCTGATAATTGTTAAGTGACATCATGAAATTTATCAATTAGGTATTTCTTGAATAAAGTAACCGTGATGTAATTAGCCACATCATTAAATGTTCCATATATTAAAATCAATTTCCAAAGTTATGCATGTAGAATCAGTTGGAAAAGATTATGGTACAATCAGGCCCAGACATATTTTATTAACATGTATAAACATTGAAAGATCCGTGGTAAACTTTATTGCATTATATGATTATTTTGCCATTTTTCTGAAAAAAAAATCAATAGGATTCACAGTGTAAATTGTATATCTGCCATAGAAAGTAGATTTATTTTCAAGATACCATACATACCATTATTATTATTATTATTATTATTATTATTATTATTATTATAGTTATTATTACATGATCTAAAGGAGAGAATGAAACTGAGAGAAAGAATAGTCGTACTTAATAGACCAAAAAATTATTATTATTATTATTATTATTATTATTATTATTATTAAATTGAGAGCTATAAGAGTTGTACTCTATAGATCATAAAACAATAATTATTATTTTTGCATTAGTAGTACTGGTATTATCATTATTATTATTATTATTATTATTATTTTATCACGATGTAAAAGAGAGATTGAAACAGAAAAAGAAGAGTCCTACTAAATAGACAAAGAAATTATTATTATTATTATTATTATTATTTTTATTGATATTTTATCATGATCTAAGAGAATAAAATAGAGAGAAAGAAGAGTCGTACTCAGTACATCATTCAATTATTATTATTGTCATTATTATTATTATTATTATTATTATTATTATTTGTATTATTATTATCACCTTTTGTTTCTAAGAAAAGAAAGACTAAAAAGGTTGATACATTTAAGGTGGCGCTATACAGTTTCGCATTTTGCATAGGGTTAGGAATTTAAAGAAAAAGAATGTCCCCGGCTTTCCTCACTGGTTATACTGGCTATTTAAATAAGACCTTGTATATCTTAGGTATAATGCAAAGAACCTTTAATTCCCTTTATTTTGATGTATGATTGATGGGTGTACTATGGGTTATAGAGTATACAGCTTGGCCTTACTTCAAATGTGCACCTTTCAAAAAAGTGCTAGCTCTACTTGGTCATTTTCACTTCCTGAACTTCAGAGGTCAATTGTATAAAAAAGAGCCGATAACTTTTTTTACATTTTATATATTTGGTAATTCATTCATTGCACTTTCAGAAGCTGGTATTGTCTAGTCTGGCAAAATTCATTTTCCCTATTTTAATAGCTGCTATGTATAGTGTACTTTAGACTAATTCAGACTGATTTTTTAACACAAGGGAGCAGTCATTTTAGTTAGCAGTGTGCTTAAATCATGTAAAATTTCCAAAAGTACAATATCCAAAAGAAATAGCATCCACATTACATTAATGTAGCATAGAGGTATGCAAACATTCTCTCCACTGTGCACGTTTTAAATGCGAACTACTTCACCTTACATACGTCACTCTCTCAAAAGTACATATTATCTGGTGAGCGCCACCATAAAGAAGATGTAGGTATTATTTTTTTATGATTTAATTATGTTTATATGGCTGAAACATTTAAGTCGCAAGCATCAAAACAATCCTTATGAATAATTCTCCTGCCTTTTTCCCCACAGAACAGTATTTATGAGTGTCAGAGTCTCTAACAAGTCCAGCCTACCCCCCCCCCATGATAAAAGTGAGCTATTTTAAGAATACACATTACATTTTGTAAACATAGCAACCAATGTTATGCTGAATGATAGGAACATGAAACTAGCCAGAATTATTTCTGAGATATCAACAATGAATTTTACAATTAGAAAAGGGAGGTAACTCATCAGCTTCATAAAGGTCAAAGGTCAAAGTGTAAAATATTTGCCTATTGTTTAATATGGAAGAAGCGAATTCACTTTCTCATCATTTATTTTTTTATTTCATTGCAAATAAATGAAAAGAAACATTTTCACCATATATTTCTGTCACTTATTGCAACAGTTTTAAATTTAAGTTGACTCTATTCCTATATTCTAAGTCTTCTAATTTCCCCATAATTAAGGTCACTACTCACACAAACATACCTCATGGCAAATTATGTAAGCAAGAGAAAAACGATCATAATTAGCTTATTTTCATGCTTAAATGCAATATGAATGTACCATTTTATTCAGAACATCATACATAATTATATGAAAATAAAAAAAATAATTGCAAACATTTTTTTATTTTCTTTAAGGTGGCGCTATACAGTTTCGCATTTTGCATAGGGTTAGGAATTTAAAGAAAAAGAATGTCCCTGGCTTTCCTCACTGGTTATACTGGCTATTTAAAAAAGACCTTGTATATCTTAGGTATAATGCAAAGAACCTTTAATTCCCTTTATTTTGGTGTATGATTGATGGGTGTACTATGGGTTATAGAGTATACAGCTTGGCCTTACTTCAAATGTGCACCTTTCAAAAAAGTGCTAGCTCTACTTGGTCATTTTCACTTCCTGAACTTCAGAGGTCAATTGTATAAAAAAGAGCCGATAACTTTTTTTACATTTTATATATTTGGTAATTCATTCATTGCACTTTCAGAAGCTGGTATTGTCTAGTCTGGCAAAATTCATTTTCCCTATTTTAATAGCTGCTATGTATAGTGTACTTTAGACTAATTCAGACTGATTTTTTAACACAAGGGAGCAGTCATTTTAGTTAGCAGTGTGCTTAAATCATGTAAAATTTCCAAAAGTACAATATCCAAAAGAAATAGCATCCACATTACATTAATGTAGCATAGAGGTATGCAAACATTCTCTCCACTGTGCACATTTTAAATGCGAACTACTTCACCTTACATACGTCACTCTCTCAAAAGTACATATTATCTGGTGAGCGCCACCATAAAGAAGATGTAGGTATTATTTTTTTATGATTTAATTATGTTTATATGGCTGAAACATTTAAGTCGCAAGCATCAAAACAATCCTTATGAATAATTCTCCTGCCTTTTTCCCCACAGAACAGTATTTATGAGTGTCAGAGTCTCTAACAAGTCCAGCCTACCCCCCCCATGATAAAAGTGAGCTATTTTAAGAATGCACATTACATTTTGTAAACATAGCAACCAATGTTATGCTGAATGATAGGAACATGAAACTAGCCAGAATTATTTCTGAGATATCAACAATGAATTTTACAATTAGAAAAGGGAGGTAACTCATCAGCTTCATAAAGGTCAAAGGTCAAAGTGTAAAATATTTGCCTATTGTTTAATATGGAAGAAGCGAATTCACTTTCTCATCATTTATTTTTTTATTTCATTGCAAATAAATGAAAAGAAACATTTTCACCATATATTTCTGTCACTTATTGCAACAGTTTTAAATTTAAGTTGACTCTATTCCTATATTCTAAGTCTTCTAATTTCCCCATAATTAAGGTCACTACTCACACAAACATACCTCATGGCAAATTATGTAAGCAAGAGAAAAACGATCATAATTAGCTTATTTTCATGCTTAAATGCAATATGAATGTACCATTTTATTCAGAACATCATACATAATTATATGAAAATAAAAAAAATAATTGCAAACATTTTTTTATTTTCTTTAAGGTGGCGCTATACAGTTTCGCATTTTGCATAGGGTTAGGAATTTAAAGAAAAAGAATGTCCCTGGCTTTCCTCACTGGTTATACTGGCTATTTAAAAAAGACCTTGTATATCTTAGGTATAATGCAAAGAACCTTTAATTCCCTTTATTTTGGTGTATGATTGATGGGTGTACTATGGGTTATAGAGTATACAGCTTGGCCTTACTTCAAATGTGCACCTTTCAAAAAAGTGCTAGCTCTACTTGGTCATTTTCACTTCCTGAACTTCAGAGGTCAATTGTATAAAAAAGAGCTGATAACTTTTTTTACATTTTATATATTTGGTAATTCATTCATTGCACTTTCAGAAGCTGGTATTGTCTAGTCTGGCAAAATTCATTTTCCCTATTTTAATAGCTGCTATGTATAGTGTACTTTAGACTAATTCAGACTGATTTTTTAACACAAGGGAGCAGTCATTTTAGTTAGCAGTGTGCTTAAATCATGTAAAATTTCCAAAAGTACAATATCCAAAAGAAATAGCATTCACATTACATTAATGTAGCATAGAGGTATGCAAACATTCTCTCCACTGTGCATGTTTTATATGCGAACTACTTCACCTTACATATGTCACTCTCTCAAAAGTACATATTATCTGGTGAGCGCCACCTAAAGAATACTTACAATCTAATAGGGGCCCCGAGAGGCCACGTGGTCTAAAGCGCTCACCATTCCGGATCACTGCTATCTCACCTCCGTCTGCGTGGGTTCGAGTCCAAGGCTCGGCTAATGTGGGTACATGGGAAAGCCTGCAAGTAGCTTCTTGTGGGTCAGCGGTTCTTCCCTGGGTTTTCCAGAGTTCTTCCTCCACCAGTTATAATGGCTGCCATGCATAGCCTATCATGTGCTGAAAAATGGCGTTAAACCCTAGAACAACAACAATCTAATGTGTTTTTCTTTAAATACAGAGTATTTGTTATCCTAAGGAGATATACATTCAACAGTAATCACAGAGTAGTTTTATTTTATGGAAATATACATTCAACAGTAATCACAGAGTAGTTATTTTATGGAAATATACATTCAAATGTAATCACAGAGTAGTTATTTTATGGAAATATACATTCAACAGTAATCACAGAGTAGTTATTTTATGGAAATATACAATCCGGTGTAATCACAGAGTAGTTATTTTATGGAAATATACAATCAAATGTAATCACAGAGTAGTTATTTTATGGAAATATACATTCGACAGTAATCAAAAAGTAGTTATTTTATGGAAATATACATTCAACCATAATCACAGAGTAGTTGTTATCATAAGGAGATACACATTCAACAGTAATCACAGAGTAGTAACCATAATCACAGAGTAGTTGTTATCATAAGGAGATACACATTCAACAGTAATGACAGAGTAGTTATTTTATGGAAATATACAATCAAATGCAATCACAGAGTAGTTATTTTATGGAAATATACAATCAAATGTAATCACTGAGTAGTTGTTATCGTAAGGAGATACACATTCAACAGTAATCACAGAGTAGTTATTTTATGGAAATATACATTCAAATGTAATTACAGAGTAGTTATTTTATGGAAATATACATTCAACAGTAATCACAGAGTAGTTATTTTATGGAAATATACAATCCAATGTAATCACAGAGTAGTTATTTTATGGAAATATACAATCAAATGTAATCACAGAGTATTTGTTATCATAAGGAGATATACATTCAACAGAAATCAAAGAGTAGTTATTTTATGGAAATATGCAATCAAATGTAATCAGAGTAGTTATTTTATGGAAATATACAATCAAATGTAATCACAGAGTATTTATTATTTTATGAAAATATACAATCAAATGTAATCACGGAGTATTTGTTACTTTATGAAAATATACAATCAAATATGATCAGAGATTAGTTGTTATCTTATGGAAATATACAATCAAATGTAATCACAGAGTATTTGTTATTTTATGGAAATATACAGTCATTCACATTCTTTATCAAAAGAAATTCTTATTTCATTAATTTTATTTAAAAGTACTCGACACCATCCATTATGTCTGTATCTATTATCGACAAAGATAAATGATGTAATAGCAAAGTAGGTGCGCAAGGAATGCAAGATGCACAGTACTCTAATTATTTAAATTTCATCCAGATAGCTTAAACAACTGACGAAAATTAATTTAATTAAATCCGCACATTCGCTGTACTTTTGCTGTTGTGGGGTTTAATGCCATTTTTCAGCACAAGATAGCCTCTACATAGTGGCCAGTATAAGTGATGGAGGAAGAACCTGGGAAAACCCTGGGAAGAACCACCAACCCACGAGAAGCTAATGGCAAGCTTTCTCACATACCCACATTAGCTGAATCCGAGAAATGAACCCACGCAGACAGAGGTGAGATAGCAGTGATCCAGAACGGTGAGTGCTTTAGACCACATGGCCACTCGGGGCCCCTCCGCATTTTTTAGAACAAATTTGTGATAGCTTGTGTAATTGCTTGGTGACTAGATATTTCATATATACTGTCTGACAGTAGCAGACAGATCTTATCGTCATCTACTGGTAGATATTTTAGATTCCTCAGTGTGTCTCACCCACGTAAAATTCCTACAGCAAAACATATATGCTGTTTTCCTAATTGTTTCCTGTTACAGAAGTTTTGCAGTTAAAAAAAACCAACTTCACAAACTGAGAATAATCTCAACATTTTATTTATACACATGTATAAGCCGGTATCCTCCAAGAATGACCAGTGACAGCCTTTATCAACCTCCTTCAGAAAGCTGACCTCGTCAGTTGTCTTCAGATAATGATGGATTTGAGCCACATACTGTGGAATCTAATTGTTATTTCACTCCTGCTGTATCCATGAAATAAAACTTTATTCATGTTCATATAAAGTTTTGACAAAGATTGTTTTCTCCTGCAGACTGCCTGTATGGGAACAGGATCTCCTCATGTACAATAAGGCAATGGGACTGCTACAATGCTAGCATCAACAGAGATTGTTGTAATACATGCTCCTATTATGAAACATTCTTCCCTGGTAAGTCTTTTCATATATATATATATATATATATATATATATATATATATATATATATATATATAAAAGGAGAAATTAGAAGTCTCTGAACATGGATTGAAGTCAACTTAAATTTAATGCTTTTCATTAGGTGAAAGAAATGTATAGTGAAAACATTTATTTCCATTAATTAGTAATGCAGTTAAGAAATAAACGAGGTAAAAGCAAGTTTGCTTTCTTCCATATTCTTGATTAAGAACAAGCAAACATTTTAACCTTTGGCCTTTGACCTCCACAACCCTCATCAGTTCCATCTGCTGCAACCTTTGTTAAGGTGTAAAATTTATTTCTGACATTTCAGGTATAATTTTCACAAGTTTTCTGTTCTCGTGTTTCAGAATAACAGTGGCTGCTGTGTTAAGAAAATACAATGTGCATTTTTAAAATAGCTCACTTTTCCTCATGGGACATGGGGGCTGGGCTTGTGTGGAACTTTGCTGCTAATGAATACTGTACTGTGGGGAAAAACCCATAAAATTATTTAAAAGGATCATTTTAATACTGTGATTTTAACGTTTAAGTTATATGAGCAAATTGAATTAATAAAATAATAATTTCTCTGTGGTCGTTATTAGTCTAAAGTACAGTATCTTTGGTAGTTATTAAAATAGGGTAAATTAAACTTTCCAAACAAGACAATACCAGATTCTGAAAGTGCAATTTAATTACCAAATATCTAAAACATAAAAATGTTATAACTCTTATTTTACAATTTACCACTGAAGTCCCGAAAGTGAAACTGATGAGATAGCAGATTTTTAGATTGATAAACATCTAAAGTAAAATCAAGCTTCATACTCGATAACCCAAATTACACCCATCAGTCTTACACCAAACTAAAGAGAATTGAAAGGTCTTTTAACAATACCTTAGATATACAATGTCTTTGTAAAATAGCCAGTTTAACCAGAGAGAGCAAAACTGTGGAAAAAAATTTTGTTTAAAAGTCTAACCCTATGCAAAACTTCCAAATTGTATAGTGCCATTTGTCACATGACTACTGTTATAAGCTTAGGGCACCATAACACATATATTAATTTTAATAGCTTACGACACCATGTTACATGAACTATTTAAATAAACTTAGGACACCATTTCACGTCAACTATTTAAATAAACTTAGGACACCATGTCACATGAACTATTTAAATAAACTTAGGACACCATGTTACACGAACTATTTAAATAAACTTAGGACACCATGTTACACGAACTATTTAAATAAACTTAGGACACCATGTTACACAAACTATTTAAATAAACTTAGGACACCATGTTACATGAACTATTTAAATAAACTTAGAATACCATGTTACATGAATTATTTAAATAAACTTAGAACACCATGTTACATGAACTATTTAAATGAGCTTAGGACACCATGTTACAAGAACTATTTAAACAAGGTAAGAACACTGTCACATGAACTATTTAAATAAACTTAGGACACCATGTTACACAAACTATTTAAATAAACTTAGGACACCATGTTACACAAACTATTTAAATAAACTTAGGACACCATGTTACACAAACTATTTAAATAAGCTTAGGACACCATGTTGCATGAACTAATTAAATAAGCTTAGGACACCATGTTACATGAACTAATTAAATAAGATAAGAACACTGTCACATGAACTATTTAAATAAGCTTAGGACACCATGTTACATGAACTAATTAAATGAGGTAAGAACACTGTCACATGAACTATTTAAATAAACTTAGGACACCATGTTACATGAACTAATTAAATGAGGTAAGAACACCATGTCACATGAACTATTTAAATAAGGTAAAAACTCTATGTCACGTGATCTATTTAAATAAGCTTAGGACACCATGTTACATGAACTATTTAGATAAGTTTATGGTACCAAGTCACATGAACTATTTAAAAAAGGGAAGAACACCATGTCACATAAACTATTTAAATAAGGTAAGGAAACCATGTCACATGAACTATTTAATAAGTTTAGGGTACCATGTCACATGAACTATTTACAAAAGGTAAGAACACCATATCACGTAAACTATTTAAATAAGCTTTGGACACCATGTCATGTCAACTATTTAAATAAGCCTTGGGTATCATGTCACAAGAACTATTTAAATAAACTTAGGACACCATTTCACGTCAACTATTTAAATAAACTTAGGACACCATGTCACATGAACTATTTAAATAAACTTAGGACACCATTTCACGTCAACTATTTAAATAAACTTAGGACACCATTTCACACGGTCTATTTTTATATGTTTATATGAGCTTTGGACACCTTTAAGTATTGTCTTTGCTGATGTACTTATCACAATCATTCCCTCCTGCAGTACTCTGCAAGTGGACGTGATGCCTAATAAAAACATGACAAATGTCTCCATTTAGCTGTTGTCAATCCCTAAGGGGCTCGAAAATGAAAAATCATCTTTTAAAAGTGCACGCACTTTGCATTACACACCTGTTAAATAACATTTTATCTCCTGTCACTATGTCAGAAAACGCATGGCCAGTATACTTAAGGCTTCACATTCTCGGATGTCTTTTTTACAGACTACCTGTATGGTGACATGATTGGCTCCTGTGAATCTATATCAGCAAGGGACTGTTATAATGCCACCAATTATGTAAATTGCTGTAACACTTGTGAAACAAGATAACTGGGTTGGGTCTAGGATTTATAACAGAACACTTTTGATGTTGATATAAATACAATGTTTAATGATGAATGACTAAAAAGAGAAAAGAATTTTGATTAATACGTGCATGTATTAATGATCCATATATTAGACAAATTAAGATAATCCGCACATACCTAAAAATGCAACAAATGAAACTACAAATAAATGACCTTATACAGTACAAGGACAAAGGTGAATAATTCACAGTAGTTTCACATGACCTAAAGAATAATGTGTTTTACTCAAACAGTAATACATGGGGTACTTTCCTCATATAGTAAAATATTTTATATTCACTCAAACAGAGAAAGATGAGGTATTTTACTCAAATAATAAACTTATGAAAACAAAGGGACAGATATCATGCAAAATATTTTTACAATCCCAAAACATTGGGTATAACAAATCCCAAAATTAGCCTACGGCTAAAATATTACATGTATGGAGTTACACACTCCGTCACCAGCACACTTGGCTACCAGTCACACTGGTCAATCATGCAGTCAGTATTCCAGGTAGTCACCAACCACCATTCAGTTCTTTGGTCAATCAAACAATCAGCGCCCACCAGTCGGTCAACAATGCCTGATCACCTGCTACTCACCCAGCAACACTGTTCACTCAGCTCTATGACTGCTACGGTTCAGCTTTACAGCTGCTATGGTCAACTTCTCTGCTTAGCTCTACAACTGGTACCATGTCGACTCTGATCATCTCTACAGCTGCAACTCCAATCAGCTAAAAATACATCTAACACAGTGTACTAAGCATGACATGGGCACGTACGATAAAACATAATGACGTTACATAATTACAAAATAATAAACCTAGAGGTATTGTGATATGTCATGGGTTTGATCCCTGGCCAAGTCATACCAAAGACTTACAAAAAGATACTCACAGCTGCCTCACTTGGTCTCAGCATTAAGAGGATAGTGTTAGGACTGGTTGGCCTGGTGTCAGGATAATGTGACTGGGTGGGACATCATGCGTCATATCTACACAGGGCCGGCGCTACCATATATACAAACTAGGCAGCCGCCTATGGCGCTGATTTCAGGGGGCGCATTTTTAATTTTGTTTTTATTGTTTATAAATTTGGAAATTGATATTTTCCTGTGGGGGAGGTGTGCCAGAATCTAACCTTGCCTAGGGCACCAGATAGTCTGGCCAGGTCTGCCGCTGGCCCTGTATCTACAACATGATGCCTCAGTGCTAGGCATCACTATAAACAGCCACACTGCAGACATCATAGTGATATGACTGAAAAATTGATAAAGCTACATTAAAAATCCAAATCACATACACAGAACAATAAACAGGTTCAGAAGTGAACCTACCCATGCCCGATAAGAATCCTACAGTACTAAACATTTCTTAAAAATGCAACTTTATATTGCTAAAAGAATCTATTGCCAAGTCACAAACAAGAATAGAAAATATTTGCATTCTACTAAATAAGCAGAAAAGCTACCTAGAAAATATACAAAAATAAACATGGTAGTAAAATAGTTATAACTAACTCACATAGCTCTACAGCTGAAGATGTGCAAGTCCTTAAGTAGACCGCTCACTGACAAGACGTTCCATAATGTGATGATTTAGTCTTACAGTGAGGCATTGTTACACAGATGATGCAGTCATATATCATCTGTACGCTGGAAGTATTAATTTTTTCCCATCAAAAGTACTTCGCACATGCTGCATAGGATGAACCAAACTCAGTGTTTCGAAATATTGTACAATATACATAAATCACCCTCGGATATTGTTGTACACAAAAAACAAATTCCGAGGTTCATGTATTAAATAAATTGACAACATATTGTGCATACAACACATAATACAAAGGTAAAAGCTAACTTAAAGCAATTCTAATTTTACTCTCATTTTTTCTTTCTTTCTTTCTTGCTGGTATGTTATTTCCTTCAATAAATTACATCCTTAAACAAATAAAGACAAACACAAGTTTTTTAATTATGTATTATCCTCTGGATGTGTGTGTGTGTGTGTGTGTGTGTATGTATATATATATATATATATATATATATATATATATATATATATATATATATATATATATATATATATATATATAACAAATAAATTATTATAATACAAAATATGTAAATTGTTTTCAAATTAAATTCCAAATCATATATATTATTTTAAACCCCAATGTTTTCCATCACATATATTATTTGCAATTAAACAATGTTTCTTGTATGAGGCTCATAATCAACCCCACTTATCTGATATACCATTAGTGTTACAAAATAAAGGGAAAAAATATTTTCATACATGTTACAGGGGATGTACACCATTGTGTGAATGCAAGTACACATAAACATGACTAAATTGTGTGATAGGTGGGTGGGTACTTTTCAGTCGGCCCAAGACCCTTGTTGCCACTGCAAGTGAATTTAACTGGCATAGGAAACCAAGCAAATAAACAACTTATACTGCCTGATAAGATCTACAATTATCATTGAAGGTAATGCCCTTGAAAAGCATAAAACAACGAATGTCGAACATGTATTCATTGGTTACCTGGTAAAACTTCCTTGGAAAGTAACCATTTTGAACTATGGGTAAAACCCATTATAACACGATGCTCATTGTCCAGAGAATAACATCACGATATAAGCGTGATTGCATTAACAAATGTTTCGAAAAAATTTCCACTAGAAAATGTGCATTCAAATTTCAGTGTCATCAATTTTAACTAACCGCTTGCTCGTGTCGCTTATTTTGTTTGCTCATTTCATCAGACATTAAGTAAATTTCAGTTTTAAGTTGTATACATGCCAAAATGGTGGAAACATTGTATGGTGAAGTTAAGGAAATGTTACACGCAGTGATGGGATTCAAGATCTGCCAGGGATACAAACAATTGGCTTTTCTGTGAGCAAATATTTAGGATGTTAAAAAGAGAGGTCACTTTAAAGTAAAAAGTGAAAGCCATGCTGCAATAGCATTATAAGCAGAATTGTTTTATCAAGAATCATGTACGCAGTTATCCACATCATGTAACAAATATTGATAAACCCTTCAAGTTAGTTAATAATATATTATTTTGCCAGTGTGTACCCAAAGAGATTAAATGACCCATTGCTTTCCTTTTATCTTTGCAAGTATATATATATATATATATATATATATATATATATATATATATATATATATATATATATATATATATACACATACACACACACACCTATCCCTCTATAACTCGTGCACATCGGGGTCCAAAAACATCGAATGCACTATAAATGAGGCACGAGTTATCGTGGGACGTATAAAAAAAAGCCAAAACCAGTAAAGAGATCATTGTAAAGGCAAAAGGGGGAGATGTGATGTGATTTTGATTTTTAACGTAGCTTTAACAATTTTTCAGTCATATCGCTACGATGTCTGCAATGTGGCAGTTTATAGTGATGTCTAGCACTGGGGCATCATGCTGCAGACATGTAGCATGATGTCCCACCCAGTCACATTATCCTGACATCAGGCCGACCAGTCCTAACACTAACCTCTTAATGCTGAATGCCAAGCGAGGCAGCTGTTAGTACCATTTTTTAAGTCTCTGGTATGACTCGGCCGGGGATCGAACCCACGACCTCCTGCATCCGAGGCAGACGCTCTAACCAGTAGGCCACCGGAGCGGTCAAAAGAAGGGGGGGAGGTTGACAGGTTGTAGTGTTGAATACTCAATTGATAATCATGCTGAGATTAACTGTGAATTAATATCTCTTCATAATGGTGTACTTTGTTTTGTTTTTTTCCTCATGGTGCAAATTACAGTATATTGAGGAGGTCATCAAAAACATTATTCCACATGGTTTCCATTCGCTTAACATGTGTACCATCTTCACACACTGTGTACTACGTCACTAATTTGTGTCTTTTTTAATACAAAATATCGACACTCATTTCAAGAAACATTGTCGAACGATAGATAGATAGATAGATAGATAATAATAATAATAATAATAATAATAATAAAAATAAAGACTTTATTTAGAGAAGGTAACTCAATTAGTTACAGAACTAATCTACCTTGCGGCCTTCTATCTGTTATGTACAATATATACAGTTTATACAACATGATGTGAAGGATCTGGCTTGACACTAAATAATTAAGTGATTCTAAAAATCAAAGTATCAAGCCTGGAACACATTCACAGGCATCAGTGAAAACATAAACATATATACAACATAAAATATAATCCTGCATTGAAAAATTCAGCTTTGAAAATGATGTAAAATTACAGAAAAGCAGGCAGTATTTTTTGTACTAGAACTGTTTAATTTTCTAAAGATTTCATCCATTTAAGACATTGATTGTGAAAAAATTAAATGCTAGGAGCCTGCCTTATGTCACTGGGAATGTTGTTCCATACCAGTGGACCAGTATATTGAAAACTTTTTTAAACAATTCCTTCTTTGGCCTTGGTATAATGTAATTTTTTCTTCTTATGGACCTTAAATTTGGAGTACCATCAGCATCTCTTTGGTGAAAGATATTGCTTAGATAGACAGGAATATCTTTTCTGAATACTTTATACATCAATTTGGCCTTTCTAAGAAATATTCTTTCATGTATTGTTAAAACCTTTATATTATTCATTGCATCCTGAAAATTGTCTATACTTTGATTTAGAATTAAATGGCAAGCCGTCTTTTGGAGTCTTAAAAGTGTTGTTATGTTTGAATTAGAGGTATTACCCCAAATTACATTACAATAGTCCAGATATGGCTGAATATAACTTTTATAAAAGATGACCCTATACTGAAGAGGAATGTATGTTTTGATTTTCCTCAGTAGCCAAAATAAGAGTTAACCTTTTTTGAAATATGTTTAATGTGAATAGACCAAGTAAGATTGTTATCCACGAATACACCAAAAATGTAAGATTATTATCTAAGAATACACCACAAATTCTATCTTGAGAGGTCATATTGAGGCTCACATTGTCAAATAGAACCTGGAGTTTGTCACTTATATCTAGCCTTGCTCGTTTTTGTTGTGTTGTAACTAGTAGGGCTTTCGTTTTTTTTCTGTATTTATGATCATACTGTTTTCCTTGCATCATACATGAAGTATGTTGAGAGCATCTTGTAAGTTATTTTCAAGTACTGTTTTGGTTTTACCAGTCTCAGACAGTGTAGTATCATCTGCACAAAGGTCAGTGGAAGAAACTGAAGTTCCAATCATAAAAGGTAAATCATTGATAAATAGCAAGAATAACAGAAGCCCAAGGATAGAGACTTGTGGTACTCCACAATTAATATTTTTACTTTCAGAAAGTTGACCATTTAAAGATACTTTTTGCACTCTATCGGTTAAGTAAGAAGTAAACCAGTTTAGGGAGTTTTCACTGCATTGATAGATTTTTAGTTTTTCAAGCAAAATTTCATTGTGTACAAGATCAAAAGCTTTATGAAAATCAACCATAATGGTGCCTACCATTTCTCCTTGATCTAATGCTTTCAGCCATTTATCAATCAAAGATACAAGTGCAGTTTCACAGGAGTGATTCTGGTGAAAGCCAGACTGATTATCATGAATAAGATCATAAGTGTTTAAATAGTTGAGAAAAGAATCATGTACATGTTTTTCTAGTAATTTGGAGAGACAAGGAAGGATAGAGATGGGTCTGTAGTTATTTACATCATCTTTTGTTCCTGCTTTATGCATTGGTATAACCTTGGCAGTTTTCCATGTTTATGAAAATTTATTAGACCTAATACTTTCATTGCAAATGAAAACTATACTCTCTACAACTGCATAGATAGATAGATAGATTGTGGTAGAAGTAAAATTAAAAAAAAAATCACAATGGTTAATCATTACATGAATTTAATGGGTCTACACAAATAAAAACAATGTAAATTTGACATGATATTACTTGCTGTTTGTGACACGCTTGACAAATATACAATCCTGTCGGACATTTCTGCACACTTAAGATTTCCATCTCCAATACTGAAGCAAAATGCATACCGAATTTGCCCAATTGATGAAAATAAAATTTAGCAATGCTTACCATTTGAAAAGAGGTAATTGTCACCAGAATATTCTGATCAAAATAATATTAATTTAAGACACAGGGGATACCACCCCCATGTTTTCCTGACTCGCGACATGTTGGCCTATTCTGCGCACAGAAAAGATGTAATGTTATCCATTGGGCTATAGAAATGAAATACATTACTTTGGACTGTTTCTGTCAGCAGTTCAGTTGGTGTTTATTTCATTCTCTGTTGTCACCTGTTAGCATTTACCAGAAGTTTTCACTGATTGCTGTTTCACCAGACTGTTTATTTACAGTGTATTGACAACTATTTGTCATTTTAAAAAAACATACATAATATATATCTTATTTAGAACTTGCAAATTTCACAATATGGATTCTATCTTTATGGGCATTAATTACCATTTTTTATGATAAAATGGGTGATGTATCAAGGTTTAATTTACCAATTCTTATCATAATTTTTATCATGTTCAGCACATTTTAATGATATATAAAATATATTTTCTTTGGAAAAAAATTGGGAGCCACACCGGACACCACATTATAAGCAGGATCACAAGTTATCTGGATACGAATTATCGAGGGAGTATTGTCTATTGTAACATGTCTAATTTTGTCTTAAAATAAGTAACAAAAAATAGTGAAGCCAACAAACTTTGCATAATTTAACAAACAATTTATTTCCCTTGAATACAAAGTGAAAAATGAGAAAATATAATTTACAGTATTGTTAATTAAATACAAAATTTATCCAAGACAAAAGTCCAAGTAAAAAAATAAGTCCTGAATAAAATGAGTTCAAGTCTCCATGAGATTGAAAATTGAAGGCAGTGATGTTTGTTTTGGTCAGCAAAGTGCTGATGTGTCAACAGTCTCTTGTTGAATCACATACATTAATTGTTTCAATTCAGTATAAATACCTATGGATGTCTTTATCCAAGAATATTGCCAGAGCACTGTTGTATTTCTTGAGAAAATAATCACTTGAATTCAATAATTTGAACAAAATAAAATTCAGCCCAAATTGGTCACAACATATTGCAATTTAAAATGCTAGATTTAAAGCACACCTGGTAAAATCCTTACAGTCACAAGATAATAGAGCTCTCTGCTTGCCCTCAGGTCACAAATTTACATTTTCTAAAAACAAAATTACCTAATGGAAAATAACCTTCTAGAATGATCTAATGAGCCTTGTTTATTTACAACACAATGGCCTATACAATTCACTTTGAAATCTCCAAAACCTTGACCTAAATCAATATGTTTACCTCAATAATAATTTGGTTAATATGTTCATACACATAGAGAATAATTAAGCTATTTATAGTTGTTTACATAAATGAAATTAAACATTTTGAGAAAAGAAGTCAGTCATGTCAAGCAGAAATGAACTCAATTTTGGACAAGGTCAAGTCTAGCAAACAATGTTACATTACAATAATATGTAATGAAATATAATTTTGTTCAAACAGACAAACAAGTAAAATAAATATACATAACAGTATATATATATATATATATATATATATATATATATATATATATATATATATATATATATATATATATATATATATATAATTCTTAAGTTTACACATTCTATATTTAAAAAAAACAATCTTTCTTCCATCCTCTAGGACATAGGCCATCCAATATAAATAAATTGTAAAGAATCAAAACAATAGGAAATATGAATGCATTTATGTCAATACAATTCCTGCATAGTCATGTCAGAAATATCTGTTTCATCAACAAACTCTTCTAGTGCTATGTTGCAAATGAATGAGCAAAGCAATACCATGGAAAACTCTAAATAACTAAATGTGTATGTATCTGTATACAGGTACTTACTAATGAAACACTATGTATACAGATATGTAACATTCGAGCTACTGGGCTGTTAAAAGAAATGGATACACAAATGAACATACCAACCTTGTGTTAAATTTCTACATGTCTAAGACACATAAATCTATTAATTTATTATTCATTTGTTCATTGACCTTCTTCTTTCCTAGAACAGTATTTCACCTTCTTTACTTCATCTATCTTCTCTATTTGTCATCAATACAACCATCATTATCGCAGTAGTTGTCAGCATCATCATTATAAATGTTATTATTAAATATATCAAAACTTCAAGTCAAAATTTTTAATGGTTAATAATCATATAGTAATGTCATCCATGTATGCTTTTTCCAAATGAAAACTCATATACTTTGTTAATTAACAAATCGTAAGTCAGGTATAGATAATGCACATGTATGGTCTAAACAGGTACCCTTTTGTACACAAGTGTGCTTGTGTGTATCAGGTATCATTAAAATCCTTCTAATAAATAAAACCTGTATTTCCTTTGCAACTGTTACCAGTAGAGGCATTTCACCATCTATTATCCACAGATTTAAAGTTTTCACATATTGTGTTTGATCCTTTGTACGCATTTAATAAAATATCTTTAAGCATCAAATTACAGATATAACCTATATGGTGTTACTTCATTTTACAGCGCAATCTGCATGCATAAAAAATTCTCATCATGCATGTTTCTTTTGCAGACTGCGAATATGGGGACAGGGTCGCTTCGTGTGCATCAATATCAGGATGGGACTGTTATAATGAAAGCATTAACAGAAACTGCTGTGGGAAATGTAAAAACTTTATCACTTACAATCCAGGTATATATGAATATAAAATAATTGCTTTTTTCTTTCTTGTTTGTTTAATTGTTGTTTCTCTTGTATCAATGCTTTTTATCCAGCAAACAATATCCCTCCATCTATGTTTTTATTTCTCTTATCATAATTAGAACAATCATCATCATCTTTTTGATCATGGTCATTATACACATCATCATTATCATCATAATTACCACCACCATTGTCATCATCATCATGGAATAAGATAAGAGCTTTTTCAACATGATTATGATATATTATCAAATAGCATAGCATTACATCTACACTATGCTGGCATACAGTCTGCATATGCTTCTCCTCTTTTTGCACAGATATACATGTAACCATTACACATTCATTATTTTCCAATCTAACAGAAAAGGCGCTCCACACCTTAGCCTTACTTATACATCTTGCTGATATATAGTTTTAGGTATGTTTCTCATACTCAACAGTAGCATATATCTAGGTATTATTACTTCAGTAAACACATTATATTAGAAAAAGTGTTGCACACACCTTAGCATCACTTTTCGATAGGTTTTCTAAACTTTTTACAGTGTTAGATTGGACACATTGGTATTATGTGAATGCGTTTCTAAATGCTTCAGCCTTTAAAGGGTTTTTCTCTGTGGAAAAATTGCAAAATAATGTTTCCTTTTCACAAAATTTCATCTCTTGGCTTCAGATTAGATAGTGAATCCGGTGAAGTTCAGTGACAATCTTGAACTTAATTTTAGCACAGTTCGTCTCTTTATTCTGCATCAGATTGCATGTATGGGGACAGGGTCGGCTGGTTTAACTCTATCACATCGAGGTACTGTTATAATGCTACCACTAATAAAGTGTGCTGTAACAGTTGTGGTTCTTACAATACATCCTTTCCAGCAAAGTATTTTTTATGACAGTTTCATGGGTTTTGGGGGATTTTTTTTCTTTCTTGTGTCCATTCCTTAGACTGACATTTCTTCTTTTCCTGTTTTGTCTTTGTAAAGTGCTAGATGTTAAAGCACACCCAGTAAAATCCTTACAGTCACCATATATAATATAGTTCTCTGATTGCCCTCAGGTCACAAATTAGCAGTTTCTAAAAACAAACATTACCTAATGGAAAATAACCTTCTAGAATAATCTACTGAGCCTTGTTTATTTACAACACTATAGCCTATACAATTTACTTTGGAATCTCCAAAACCCTTATCCAAATCAATATGTTTACCCGAATAATAATTTGGTAAATATGTTCATACACATAGAGAATAATTAATTAATTAAGCTGTTTATAGTTGCTTACATAAATGAAATAAAACATTTTGAGAAAAAAAGTCAGTCAAGTCAAGTACAAATGAACTCAATTTTGGACAAGGTCAAGTTCAGGAAACAATGCTATCTTACAATAATAAATAATATGTAATGAAATATAAATTTTTTTTTAAAACAGACAAACAATTAAAATAAATATACATAGTATATATATATATATATATATATATATATATATATATATATATATATATATATATAATTCTTAAGTTTACACATTCTATATTGAAAACCCCCCCATCTTCCTTCCATCCTCTAGGACATAGGCCATCCAATATAAATAAATTGTAAAGAATCAAAACAATAGGAAATATGAATGCATTTATGTCAATACAATTCCTGCATAGTCATGACAGAAATATCTGTTTCATTAATAAACTCTTCTAGTGCTATGTTGCAAATGAATGAACAAAGCAATACCATGGAAGACTCTAAATATCTAAACGTGTATGTATCTGTATACAGTTACATACTAATGAAACACCCTGTATACAGATATGTGACATTTGAGGTACTGGGCTGTTAAAAGAAATAGATGCACAAATGAACATACCAAACATGTGTTAAATTTCTACATGTCTAAGACACATAAATCTATTAATTAATTATTAATTTGTTCATTGACCTTCTTCTTTCCTGGAACAGTATTTCATGTTCATTTACTTCATCTCTCTTCTCTATTTGTCATCAATACAACCATCATTATCACAGTAGTTGTCAGCATCGGCATCAACATTATAAATGTGATTATTAAATATATCAAAACTTCAAGTCAAAATTTTTAATGGTTAATAATCATTTAGTAATGTCATCCATGTATGCTTTTACCAAATGAAAACTCATATACTTTGTTAATTAACATATCGTAAGTCAGGTATAGATAATGCACATGTATGGTCTAAACAGGTACCCTTTTGTACACAAGTGTGCTTGTGTGTATCAGGTATCATTAAAATCCTTCTAATAAATAAAACCTGTATTTCCTTTGCAACTGTTACCAGTAGAGGCATTTCACCATCTATTATCCACAGATTTAAAGTTTTCACATATTGCAATTGATCTTTTGTACACATTTAATAAAATGTCTTCTTTAAGCATTAAATTATAGATATAACCTATATGGTGTTACTTCATTTTACAATGCAATCTGCATGCATGAAAAATTCTCATCAGGCATGTTTCTTTTGCAGACTGCGAATATGGAGACAGGGTCGCTTGGTGTGCATCAATATCAAGATGGGACTGTTATAATGAAAGCATTAACAGAAACTGCTGCGGGACTTGTAAAAACTTCTTCACTTACGATCCAGGTATGTATGAATATAAAATAATTGCTTTTTTCTTTCTTGTTTGTTCAATTGTTTCTCTTGTAACAGTGCTTTTTATCCAGCTAACAATATCCCTCCATCTATGTTTTTATTTCCCTTAACATAATTAGAACAATCATCATCATCTTTTTGATCATAGTCATTATATGCATCATCATTATCATCATCATCACCACCACCATTGTCATCATCATCATGGAATAAGATAAGAGCTTTTTCAACATGATTATGATATATTATCAAGTAGCATAGCGTTACATCTACACTATGCTGGCATACAGTCTGCATATGCTTCTCCTCTTTTTGCACAGATATACATGTAACCATTACACATTCATTATTTTCCAATCTAACGGAAAAGGCGCTTCACACCTTAGCCGTACTTATATATCTTGCTGATATATAGTTTTAGGTATGTTTCTCATACTCAAACAGTAACATATATCTAGGTACACCACTCCCTCGATAACTCGCGCACATCGGGGTCCAGAAACAGCGACCGCACTATAAGTGAGGCGCGAGTTATCGAGGGACCTATAAAATAAGCCCAAAACCAATAAAGTGATTGACGATATAACGGAGAAATAAGGGGGGGGGGTAGGCAGATTATACTGTTGAATACTCACTTTATAATCGTTCTCAGATTAACTGTTAATAAATATCTCTTCATAACGGTGTACTTTATTATTTCCTCATAGGACAACATTAATTTCAGGATAAATTACAGTATATTGAGGCGATCATCGAAAACGTTATTCCACGTGGTTTCCGTTCGCTTAACATGTGTACCACTTCACACATTGTGTACTACGTCACTAATTTTTATGTTGAATTGGATACATTCTAGTTTTATTGTTTGATCCAAATTAGACTTTTTTTTATATACAAAAGATCGACTCTTTTTCGAGAAACAGTGTCGATCGAACGATAGATAGATAAATAGATTTGAATGTGATAAAAGTAAAATGGAAAACAAAAAACAAAAAAAAACAAGGGTTAATCAGTACTAACATATTTAATTGGTCAACAAATTTAAAACAACGTAAATTAGAACAAGTTAATACTTGCCGTTTGTGTCACGCTTGACAAATATCAATTCACTTTTTCAAAAATCAGTTATTTTGTGTGTGTGTGTGTGTGTGTTACTCCTTGGTTTCTCTGCCGCTGAGCAAAATCCCTCAGATTTGTCAACTGCACGAGCTTTACGTAGTCAACATTTTGGGTCTCCAGCCACCTTATGGCAATATCAAAATATTTGATTGCTTCCTGTGCAGAGGGGTGGGGGGTGCAACATCTGCGTCTGCATCACTTTCAACACTTGTGTTACTCCAGTTAGAATCGTCTTCTGCTGCAAATTTGTTCGCTATAGAAATAATTATAGTTTCATCTGACATGTATTCGGCTGTGGGGCAATCATTGTCAGCACAAATCCACTCCTTCATATCATCAAGAGAAACGCCCATCTCAGGACCATGAGTCTGCACGAATTTCTCCCAAACAGCCTCGGCATTAATGACATCAGTTTCACTGAAACATTCAAAGTCACTATCATCAACGTTGTCTCTGTTACTGTTTTGCTTTACGTCAAAGGCAGCTCCAAGACCCATAATCCAGCACCCGAGGTCTCTTGTAATCGATTTTTTTTTAATGCAACAAACACTTCCCCAAGTTGTTGATCAAAACAAAACCGGCATGTACATGTAATTAGGTTCTCACAGAAGTACTCACGGGTTTCGATGTGACGGTCGATTGACTCTTTTCATGTTTTCAATGAACAGAATATGTTGTGATTATAATGTTTAGACTGAAACGGAATTAAAGGATTAGAACGTGACTTTCACACAGGAAGACGTTTAATTGGTGTTTATTTCATTCTCTGTTGCCACCTGTTAGCATTTACCAGAAGTTTTCATTGATCGCTATTTCACCAGACTGTTTATTTACAGTATGCTGACAACTATTTATCATAAAAACTTACATAATATATGATATCTTTAAACAGAGGTCTCGCTAGGATTTTAAAACTGGGTCTTTCTGCCTCTGAATTCAATCACTAAATATCAGTACATTTTCTCACTCGGCCGCTAGTCAAAGCCGCCTAGCTGTTGAATCATGTTCTTTTTTTTTTTTAATGTACTCTTATAAAATGGCAACAGTACATCAAAGAGCCTTTCAGTCACTGAATTCTGTCATTGTAAATATCAGCACAGTTAACTGATCAACACATTTTCCCACAAAGCAGGTGGCTGAAACAGGACCGGCAAATCTTTGAATTTTCCCACGCACCTATTACATGCGTACGGAGGACTCCTGCCTCAGTGACTTTCTGCGTCCCAGATCAAAAATTGGCGCCCAAATACGCGTAATTAAGCATTTTTGAAACCTCTGAAATTAATTCTTCTTTAGAACTTGCAAATTTCAAAATATGGATTATATTTTTACGGGCATTAATCACCATTTTCGATGATAAAACGAGCAACTTATCAAGGTTTAATTTATCAATTCTTATCGTAATTTTTTCATGTTCAGCATATTTTAAAGATATTTTAAATACATTTTCTCTGGAAAAAAAATCGGGAGCCAAGACGGACACCGCGTTATAAGCGGGATCGCGAGTTATCCGGGCGCGAGTTATCGAGGGAGCGGTGTACTATGACTTCAGCAAACATGTTATATTATAAAAAGTGTTCCACACACCTTAGCATTGTTTTTGATAGGTTTTCTAAACTTTTTACAGTGTTAGATTAGACACGTTGGTATTATGTGAACATGTTTCTAAATGCTTCTGCCTTTAAAGGGTTTTTCTCTGGAAAAGTTACTAATCAGCATTTCCTTTTCACAAAATTTCATCTCTTGGCTTCAAATTAGATATGTGAATCCGGTGAGGTTTAGTGACAATCTTGAACTTAATTTTAGCACAATCTGTCTCTTTATTCTGCAGCGGATTGCAAGTATGGGGACAGGGTTGCCAGGTGTAACTCCATCATATCAAGGGACTGTTATAATGCTAGCACTAATAGAGCATGCTGTAAGATTTGTGGTTCTTACAATACATTCTTTCCAGCAAAGTAAAATTTTTTTTATGAGTTTCTTGGGATTTGGGGGGATTATTTTTTTTCTTGTGTCCATTCCTGAGACTGAGATTTCTTCTTTTCCTGTTTTGTCTTTGTAAAGTGCTAGATGTTAAAGCACAACTGGTAAAATCTTTACAGTCACCATATATAATATAGTTCTCTGATTGCCCTCAGGTCACAAATTATAGCAATTTCTAAAAACAACCATTACCTAATGGAAAATAACCTTCTAGAATGATGAGCCTTGTTTATTTACAACACAATGGCCTATACAATTCACTTTGGAATCTCCAAAACCTTGACCCAAATCAACATGTTTACCTGAATAATAATTTGGTTAATACGTTCATACACATAGAGAATAATTAAGCTATTATTAGTTGTTTACATAAATGAAATGAAAAAAAGTTTTTAAAAATCAGTCATGTCAAGCAGAAATGAACTCAATTTTGGACATGGTCAAATCCAGCAAACAATGTTACATTACAATAATAAATAATATGTAATGAAATATTTTTTTTAAAACTAAAAGACAATTAAAAAAAAAAATATATATATATATATATATATATATATATATATATATATATATATATATATATATATATATATATATATATATATATATATAATTCCTAAGTTCACACATTCTATATTGAAAAAAAAAGATATTTCTTCCATCATCTAGGTCATAGGCCATCCATTAAAAATAAATTGTAAAGAACCAAAACAATAGGAAATATGAAATGCATTTATGTCAATACAAATCCTGCATAGTCATGGCAGAAATATCTGTTTCATCAATAAACTCTTCTAGTGCTATGTTACAAATAAATAAACAAAGCAATACCATGGAAAACTCTAAATATCTAAACATGTAAGTATCTGTAAACAGGTACATACTAATGAAACACCTTGTATAAAGATATGTAACATTCGAGCTACTGGGCTGTTAAAAGAAATAGATGCACAAATGAACATACCAAACTTGTGTTAAATTTCTACATGTCTAAGACACTTAAATTTATTATTCATTTGTTCTTTGACCTTCTTCTTTCCTAGAACAGTATTTCATGTTCATTTACTTCACCTCTCTTCTCTATTTGTCATCAATACAACCATCATTATCACAGTAGTTGTCAGCATCAGCATCATCATTATAAATGTGATTATTAAATATATCAAAACTTCAAGTCAAAAGTTTTAATGGTTGATAATCATTTTGCAATGTCATCCATGTATACTTTTACCAAAAGAAAACTCATATACTCTGTTAATTAACAAATCGTAAGTCAGGTATAGATAATGTACATGTATGGTATAAACAGGTGCCCATTTGTACACTAGTGTTCTTGTGTGTATCAGGTATCATTAAAATCCTTCTAATAAATAAAACCTGTATTTCCTTTGCAACTGTTAACAATGAAGACATTTCACCATTCTATTATCCAAAGATTTAAAGCTTTCACATACTGCGCTTGATTCTTTGTACGCATTTATTAAAAATGTCTTCTTTAAGTGTCAAATTTCAGATATAACCTATATGGTGTTCCTTCATTTTACAGCACAATCTGCACAATCTGCATGCATGAAAAATTGTCATCATGCATAATTCTTTTGCAGACTGCGAATATGGGGACAGGGTCACTTCGTGTGCGTCAATATCAACATGGGACTGTTATAATGAAAGCATTAACAGAAACTGCTGTGGGACTTGTAAAAACTTCTTCACTTTCTATCCAGGTAAATATGAATATAAAATAATTGCTTTTTCCTTTCTTGTTTGTTTAATTGTTGTTTCTCTTGTATCAATGCTTTTTATCCAGCAAGCAATATCCCTCCATCTATGTTTTTATTTCCCTTATCATAATTAGAACAATCATCATCATCTTTTTGATCATAGTCATTATATGCATCATCATTATCATCATCATCACCACCACCATTGTCATCATCATCATGGAATAAGATAAGAGCTTTTTCAACATGATTATGATATATTATCAAATAGCATAGCGTTACATCTACACTATGCTGGCATACAGTCTGCATATGCTTCTCCTCTTTTTGCACAGATATACATGTAACCATTACACGTTCATTATATTCCAATCTAACAGAAAAGGTGCTCCACACCTTAGCCGTACTTATACATCTTGCTGATATATAGTTTTAGGTATGTTTCTCATACTCTAACAGTAACATATATCTAGGTATTATGACTTCGGTAAACAGATTATATTAGCAAAAGTGATCCACTCACCTTAGCATTGCTTTTCAATAGGTTTTCTAAACTTTTTACAGTGTTAGATTGGACATGTTGGTTTTATAAAAACTTGTTTTTAAATGCTTCTGTCTTTACCCTTTACCTCATGCAAGCATCTTTATACACCTCACATGGAAGCGCCTTTTGACGCCTGCTGTAAACATCAGACATTTTTAGTTGGTTTTCACAGTGACACCTTCAGGGAAAACCCCCCTATTAGATAATACATTCATTTCTGCAAATGACAATCTTGTCAGATCACGTGGTCTTGTTTATGCACTGGTCAATATATGCTATTTAAAGTAACTTGGTCGTAATCTCCACTCTCCAAAATGGCAGTCGCGGATTTCATTCAGTACTTATGAAGTTTTAACGATGAGAATCACAACTATGAAAGATTCAATAATGTAGATAAAGGCTCTGATATTGATGTAGGCAGCAATTAGTTTTTATAAATTATCAAATTCAGATTTATTAGTGAGATGACTACTACACGCAGATGAAAAACTTGTAAATTTCGAGTATGAGAAATGGCAGCTACTGTTGGTCACGCGGCCTCCCTGACATGATGATGAACAAGTTCTCTCAAGATTTTAAAGCAGATAAAAATTATTCCATGAAAAATAATTACACAGCTATAACAATCGGACTCTAGTACTCTTAAATTTTTCCACATATATGTGTACCAAAAATGTAGGAGCCCTGAGTGGCCAAATGGTCTAAAGTGCTCACCATTACAGATCACTGCCATCTCACTTCAGTCTGCGTGAGTTCGAGTCTCTCATTCGGCTAATGTGGGTATGTGAGAAAGCTTGCCAGTAGCTTCTCATGGGTCAGTGGTTCTTTCTGTATTTTTTCTGGATTCTTCCTCCACTATTAATACTGGCCACCATGTATAGCCTATCTTGTGCTGAAAAATGGCATTAAACCCCACAACAACAACAACAACAACCAAAAATGTAAAATGGTGAAAATTGCTGTTAAACATAAAATATACTACATTGCTTAAACAGTTCACAGGCAGACCTATGCATATGCCGTCGACTAGGTAACAGGTGTTCTATTTATAGCGCGCTGCACTTTGTCACTATGCTCTTTGAGGTAAAGGGTTAAAGGGTTTTTATCTGTGGAAAAATTACTAATCAACGTTTCCTTTTCACAAAATTTTGTGATATGTGAATCCAGTGAAGTTCAGTGACAATCTTGAACTTAATTTTAGCACAATCCGTCTCTTTATTCTGCAGCGGATTGCCAGTATGGGAACAGGGTCACCTGGTGTAACTCTATCACATCAAGGGACTGTTATAATGCTACCACTAATAGAGCATGCTGTAAGAGTTGTGGTTCTTACAATACATTCTTTCTAGGTAAGTATTTTTCATGGCAGTTTCTTGTTTTCTTTTGTTTCTTGTGTCCATTCCTGAGACTGACATTTCTTCTTTTCCTGTTTTGTCTTTGCTTTGTTTTTTTCAAGAAAAAGAAGCAAAATAATAACGGATTTGTATATTTGAATTATCAACATTCATCAGTGAGCAATTTTACCCCTTCATTCGTTTTGTCTGTCCTATTGAGGATCATTTCCAGGAACCAACTGGCATTTGATGATTGAGGATTACATCCAGGAACCAACTGGCATTTGATGATTAAAAAGATAAAAGTCATGCTTGTGCTTTTACTTTAACCTTTAACAAAAGACAAACGTCTATTTTCCAAATGTATGTGATGGTTCCCTTCCAACGTTTCATTTTAATGAAATGCTGTAAATTACTCTACACCACCCATTTGTATCAGAAATACATTATTAACACTTCTACTTTCACCCACCAAAATGAAAACTGCTCGTGAAATATCTGAAGATTGATATAATCCATATTGTGTTTGGGAAAAGAGAGAGCGGAAAGCCGAGCAAAGTACAAATAATGTTACTTCAAAGCTTGAATTTTCTTGTATCATTGCTGACCCCTCCATTATTTATTTGTTAAGCCATTTCTTCACACACTTTTAATTATTTCTTGTACATATTTAATGGAAGATAGATAAAATAATTGATTTTTTTATATTACTTTATTGATTTCCTTTTTTGAAAAATTAGTGGTTACCTTAAAGATACCATTGACGTGCTTATTCCAATTTCTGAAGTAATGAACCATGAATTGATCATATGAGACAACTGAACACCAAAGTGTTAAAAACTACTTTGCAGGGACAATTTATCAAAAAAGTCATAGCTGAATGGTTATTTTACACATTCTCCTTTCAAATAAGAACACAAATAAAATAGCCAAGAATATTTAAAAAATGCAAATCGGACAATGACATTTCCTTGTAATAGTGCCATCCTCTACACTGATTATTTATTTTAGCATGATTTCTTAAAATAAAATCATAAACAGATTGCAAGTGATTTACGACTCCCCTTTATTCCACCTGAATAGATATAGGCTTTACTAGTTTAGATTTGTGAAACATACATGACATGCAACTATAACAAGAGATAGAAAGAATTATCAAATCATGTTAGTTCATTCAGCTCTCTCTCTCTCTCTCTCTCTCTCTCTCTCTCTCTCTATATATATATATATATATAAACAAATATGTACCAAACAGAATGGAAAGTAACATGCCTGGATTCTAAATGTATCTTTATAAATACAAATAAATAGCATTATCTTACAGCTTAGATAAATTTAATTCATGCTCTATGGAGATTCGAAGCCAGATCTGCTGGTAAACAGTACCCATTGCCTTGCCCATAAGCAGCTACCCCTATACCATCTCAACCTTGCACATATCACTAAACATTGATGTACAGTGTCAGTGGTTTTGAAATCCATGCATACCAAGCACATTATCATGTCAATCAAGTAATTAATTCTCACCTCTATACTGTCATTCTGGATTCCTACGTTAGAAATCAAGATATATAGAAATAATTATTGAGGATAACAAATATACACCAAACAGAATGGAAATGGATTCTACAGGAGAATATATGATCAAATTAGTAAAAATAACTTACAGATATGAGTAAATATCATTATTATACAGGTTAAAGAATTTTAGTATGTACTGTTAAGGAGATTCAAATTTGGATGCCTGGGTAAATGGCACCCATTGCCTTTCTTGTAAGCACTGACCCCTATACCATCTTGACCATGTACTCATCACCAAAAAATGATGTTACTATACTCAGATTAAGCTTACTAGGTTGACATGTGGCTGTGGCTGCCTACATCACAAACTCTGTGACACTTGATTGGGAAATACTGGGAACCATTATTTCAGTTGTAACAATTTAACAAAGATACACCATTGTGTCATTATTTAAATGAACATTTAATAACATGATGTAGATTACCGTATACTTCCTAAAAAGCAATAGCAAATCAACAAAGGCTAGATACCCTAGCACATAGTTTTGAAGCCGTTTTATGAAATATTCTTGAAAAGATACAGAGAATTATTGGTGAAGCATCAAAATAAATGGAATGATATTGTAATAATGTTGGAGTATGTGCATTTAGTTATAGCGCCCTGTTTTAAGGAATTCTTAGGTTTGATTACTTCTGTGATTATTGGAATTCGGCACAATGGAAATATCCTTAGCCCAAAATAATTAGAACGTTACAAGGAGCAAACATCACAGAGTGAAGTTTTAGTGAGTTTCCATGATGCCATGGTTCACTAGTAGTGAATTCAGGCCAAAACCAAATGAATGTCCCTGAGTAAGATAGTCCATATTAAAATCTAGTGGTGTACATTGGTGGTGTGACTGCAGTGGATGTATTTACAGTAGGAAACCAGTAAATTACACAAAGGAATAAATAAGAAGGGACTTGGCAGTTACCTGGCCCGTACGAAATAATTTGGCAGATTCCACCTGGAACTTAAGCAGACTCCAGGTGGAATCTGCCTAAAATGTTAAAAATCTGGTTACTACAAGGGCGGACATGGAAAATTTGAAAAGTCAAAGATAAATCCATCTAAGAATCCATCTAACTCTAAGATGGACTTTTGTCATATTCCTGCAATAAATACATCTTTAGGCATAATTTTGGACTTGTTTGATTTTCCACCTACCATCTAGTTGGAATTAGGAACTTAGTCACTGGCATCTATTATATGAAAGGAGGAATCTCAGGACTTAGTTTATTTTCTAACCAACATCTAGGCGGAATGAAGAACTTAGTCATTTACATCAGTTAAAGAAGGCATAATTAGGACTTGGCTTTTGTGTGTAAAGTTACATGACCGAAAATATAGTGATATTTTGTGATTGTAATATCGCTGACAGTTCAATACAAATATCAATAAGATATAATAAAATTTATTGTTTCTGGTACAATTTGAATTATTTTCAGCAGCATTTATATTTCCTGTTTCTGGTAGCTGTAAATTTTTATTGTTTATTTTGGCACAATTTATAACTTCTTTCCACAGCTTTCCTTGTTAAATTTCTTTTTCAAATTTGTTGTTGTTGTTGTTGTATTTTTATTTAACTTCAATTGGATTTAACTGCCCTCGAACCAGTTTTCATCTTGTTTTCCATTTTAAAACATAATTTCGCTTTTCTCCTGACCCGAATTTCCTCGATATGGACCCATTTTTCAATATCGTTTCCGAAACTCTTTTTTAAATAATGCTCTATCCGGTCCCATTCCACAACGAGCTTTCAAATAAGTATTTATTTGTTCCATTTATTGAGGATCGTTGTATAAAGTTTTTTGATATGGTCAACATTTTGTAATTGCCCAATGAATCGTCGTGTAACAGAAACTGATGGGAAAGAGCATGTTTACTAAACATGGCAATTCGAATTTTCAAGCGGGACGAGAGATTGAACAACCATTTGAAAAATGTGCGGCAATGAGAATACCCTGAACGCAAATTTGATGGGAACATAACTGGTCAGTCTGTATGAAAACTGAACGCCAGGACAAGCATTTTGCTTTTTGTGCCATAAAGAGCTTTACAGTAGCGGCTAACATGCTAAATAGGACAAGGAATTGAATCGGGATGATTTCGAAGTTATATACAACTCCAAACTGATTAACTTCACAATTTAAGGAGGGACAACGTGTAGATCACTGGTGAGAATTGTTGCCAGATATCCATGTCTATCAAAGATAGTCATATCTTTGCAGAATTTTCTTGGCCAAAAAGTAGAATCTACTTTCAATCTCATGAGGCATTATTGTGTATATTATCAAAATATTCTTGGTGTGTTGGAATTCAGTGTAAAGTAAGAGTTATTATATCATGATAAACGTTTGTCGCGGCTGCTTTTGGAACAAGAACTAATTCGAGAGACCACAACAGCATCATAGTTTGTGCAATCAAAAATCCAGTCTACAGTACAAATGACATAAGGCAGGCTGCTAGCTTTTCTTCTTCTGATAATCAAATTGTCTCAAATGGATGCTTTTCTGTAATTCTGCATTATTTTCACGGCTGAATTTTTCTGTGCAGATTAATATTTTATATATGTTTATGTGTTCAAAGATGCCTGTGCATATGTTCCAGGCTTGATACTTTGATTTTTAAAACCACTTAATTATTTAGTGTCAGATACTTCATATCATGTTGTATATACTGTATATGTTGTGTACATCAAAAGCTGTGGAAAGAAGTTATAAATTGTGCCCAAAATAAACAATAAAAATTTACAGCTATCAGAAACAGGAAATATAAATGCTGCTGAAAATCATTCAAATTGTACCAGATTCCTCCTTTCATATAATAGATGCCAGTGACTAAGTTCCTAATTCCACCTAGATGGTGGGTGGAAAATCAACCAAGTCCAAAATTATGCCTAAAGATGTATTTATAGCAGGAATTTGACAAAAGTCCATCTTAGTGTTAGACGGACTCTTAGATGGATTCACTTTGACTTTTCAAATTTTCCATGTCCGCCTTTGTATTAACCAGATTTTTAACATTTTAGGCAGATTCCGCCTGGAGTCTGCTTAAGTTCCAGGTGGAATCTGCCTAATTATTTCGTACGGGTTAAATTAGAGATCAAATAAGACAAATTCTCTTATTAAATTTATCATGTTTTTATGCGTATTAAAATAAACTTCCTAAAATATCAAGACTAACTCAAGAAGTAGATACATACATACATATATATGCCAAAGAAACAAAAAATGACATGCACAAACAGAAACATGCAGTATCCAAAACTGTAAATATCAATAAAGAAAATATACAGTGCTTAACGTACATGCAATTTTAAGATTACCGTGGTACAAAGTCACTAAATCTATCATTAATTAGCACTGAAGATTGTTTTCACAATCGTCATCATTTTTGTTTTGATGGAATGAATTCTTGCAAAATAATAAATCATGATTTCTGACATAATATCTAGATACGCAATCCCACACCGAGGTGCATTTTACCATCACACCTCCATAGATATGCATCTCCACTGAATCCCACACAGAGTTGCATTTTGCCATCACAACTCCCTTGAATCCCACAGAGGTGCATTTTACCATCACAACTCTCTTGAATCCCACAGAGGTGCATTTTACCATCACAACTCCCTTGAATCCCACAGAGGTGCATTTTACCATCACACCTCCTCTGAATCCCACACAGAGATGCATTTTACCATTCCAACTCCCCTGAATATTCCACACAGAGGTACATCACACCTACACAGACATGCATCTCCTCTGAATCCCACACAAAGGTGCATTTTACCATCAACCCCTCCATAGATACGCATCTCCTCTGAATCTCACAAATCAAACCTCCATTAAAAGTAATTCTTATAGAATATCAAGTTCCCTTCTTAGTGATTACCAAATATTAATCCGTACCATCACTTCTCCACAATTTTTAGAACTCTTCTTGGTGTTAGTTTGATGCCTTGATATCATTTAAGCAAAGTTGGAACTCTTTTGTCATTTAAGGTATGCCCTCTGTGGATAGATTACTAATCTAAGTATAATTTTGCACAGAACTCTGACTTTCAGTGTTCAATTAGAGATTTGTATCCTATGAAATACGATGAAATTAATTAACATTATCACATAATAGGCATGCTTTAAAATTCTTATTCCTTTATGTCTATTTCAGACTGTGAGTATGGGGACAGAATCCCATCCTGCTCAATATCAGTCAGGGACTGTTATGACAGTAGCATTAACAGAGACTGTTGCAAGACTTGTCAGTCTTACCGTACATTCTATCTAGGTAAATACGTTTTTGTGACAATTTCTTTCTTTCTTCTTTGCTTACATGCCTTACTGAATCAACAGCCATTGTTTTACAAGATGAATAATAAGGTAACTGTTGTTTTTAAATCATAAACAATTTCAGTTCAACAAACAATATTCCCCCGTCATTTATTTTATATCTCCTCTTTGGACTTATTCCCCACCAATAAGAACCTTTTGGCACACAGTGATTCTATCCCTTCTTCAGAAATAAAACTTTTAATTAATACAAGTCCTTGATGACTTCTTCTAAATTTACTTGTTGTTAAGACCAGTGTTTTCTGGCTCATTGGCTGACACTTCCTGTTTTGGCTGTTACTAGTTTAATCCCACTCATCAAAGCACGTATTTACTACATTTAAAAAACAAACTGGATGGTACATTGTTGTTGTTGTTGTCCTCGGGTTTAACGCCATTTTTCAGCACAAGATAGGCTATACATGGTGACCAGTATAACTGGTGGAGGAAGAACCCTGGAAAAACCAGGAAAGAACCACCAACCCACGAGAAGCTACTGGCAGGCTTTCCCATGTACCCATGCTAGCCAAGCCTTGGACTTGAACCCACGCAGGCAGAGGTGAGATGGCAGTGATCCGGAATGGTGAGCGCTTTAGACCACTCGGGGCCCCTGGATGGTACGTGATGTCATGAAAAAATTTGCTATAGCCATAGAAGCAGTAACGATGGTTGATGATCTCATGTTTAAACATATGACCTGGTATGCTGGTGGTTTGGTTGGCAGGAGTAACTGATTAATATCCAAAAGAATTAGGAATGATGAGCTAATAAATATATGGTTACAACTACTTTTGCTATGTAATGAAACACATAAAAATTATGTTACTGACACCTGTTTATCAACAGAGGTATCATAGTGCTAGCTAAATAACAACAGATTTTCACAATGTCTCAAGACAAAAGCACTGATTCAGAAAATACCACATAACTAAGAAACAAACTAGACAAACGCATTGATTCAGAAAATACCACATAACTAAGAAAAAACTAACATATCAAGAAATAACAAAATTGTCAAGGGTATTATATTCCTTTGTTTGGACATCAGTCTTTGGCAATGTAAATCAGATGTTTAGTTTAAATTAACAAATATGTTCTGCAATAAATCTGTTGAAAATCTATTGTTTCAGATGTATTACAGCTATGTATACATTCAAAATTAAACGAAGTATATATAATTAACTTGGCAGTACAATAAGCATGCATGACAAATTATCTTGCCTTTGTTTTGTTACAGACTGTGAGTATGGAAATAGGATTGCCTCCTGCGGGTCGGTATTGGGAATGGACTGTTATAATGATGCCATTAACCGAAACTGCTGTCAGACATGTCTCTCCCTCAAAACTGCCTATTTTAGTAAAAATATTAATTTTAGTTTTTTTAGTTACTTTTTGTAATAGAAATGAAGATAGTATGATTTGTATCCTTTACCACATTTCCTAATTCGAAACAAGAACTTTTCTCCACAAACTAGGCACTAATTCATCTTCCTTAAGACATTAAATCCAGACCATTGCTATTTGCAAAATTATAAGTCAAAATGTTGGACCAAGTCTTGACCATTGCTATTCACAAAATTAATTCAACATCCTGGCCCAAGTTGGTATACTCTACACTACATGGCACCCACTATTTAACCTAAACTCCGGTTCTTTGTGTAATTAGCCCCATTAAGACTTTCCTAAACCATGATCACATATTTTTCAAATTGATGTCCAGTTAATATCTACAAACTTGTTATCGCATGCTATTTAAATCCTACCAGAATCATCATATATGAATGTGGTATGTTTTTTGTGTCTTCTCTAATCTTTTTCCAACTATTTGCTACGAAGTAAATGATACTGTCCTTTATATATGCTAAGATATTGAATCGCACCAAGAAGAAAGTACAATCGTAATAACGTGATGCAAGACAGATGTAAAAAGCTTATTTTACATGTCTGACATCACCAGTGTAAACTGGGAGGCTCTGGGACTGGAGAGATATAAAATGATCATCACCCCAGATGTAAATCTGTCCACCATGAAGGAGACACCTAGAGTAGAACTGTCTCCACCCTTCACTCACTCCCATATGGTTGATTGAAAACATATGAGAGGCCGGTTTAAGTGCCAGCTGTCACCAATCCTGGTGGTCTGAAACACCACCTGTGTCCATGTCCACAGCAGGTAGCACTGTGTTCGACTCAAATTGGGCTTACACCAGTACCAGTTTCAGTCAGATGTTGCAAATGACAATTAACTTATACTGTCTCAAAATGATGAGCTTGCATTTTATTGCATGTTACATTTTGTCTCAAAGTTTCTATAATACATATTGAATATATATCTTCCAAACATATTTGATACTGTTATATTGTAGATTGCATGTATGGTGATTATGTATCTGGATGCCAATCATCTGAATGTTCTTCCTATTCCATGGACAAGCTGAAACAATGCTGCGGCACGTGCAGAACGAGTTTTCAAAGGACTAGTCCAGCTGCAATCATAGCAACCATTCCGATAACATATAAACCACCAGACACTCAAACAACAGGCAGTCATGAGACCATAACAGCTGCAACCTTATCAAAAAATGCTTCTAATGACGGTAAATCCAAGTTCATTCTCTCTCTCTCTCACTCTCCGCATAGGACGTACACAAGAAAAAAAATGCATGGTTCAAGTTTTCTGATCTAGGTGTATGTTTGTCTACTACATTCAATAAATCTTGTACTGGTTTGGACTGTTGCTACTATTACTTCTACTGCTGTAATATAATAACAACAACAACAACAACAACTAAATGGTTATTATTATTTTTATTATTATTGTGAAACATTGCAATATCCTTATGATTCCAATGAATGTTATCACAGTAATTGTTCTCATATGGTACACCTCCGTCAAGATTTATCAAGGCCTTATTTTGGTTGAGCAGAAGCGAATTGGCTATTTCTATATCCGTATTTCCATATGCCAGTAGTCAGTAACAAGTAACAAGAAGCATGTCACAGTTGCAACTTGCCTGGAATGAATAAAATCAACTTTCAAAGTCCTCCTTACTCGTCTCTAGGGAGCCACCATAGTAGTAATAATTGCCAGCAAAAATCACTAATACTATCAAATGGAGTTAAATCTATCTTTATCAAAGCCTCTTGCACCTGTTCTGGTCAGGGTGTGTTTATTCTGAATCCTGCAACTAGTCTTGTTGAAATGATTTGAGTCTAGACAGTTTCTCCTGTTTATGTCCTTAATGGAGGTAGAGTCATTTTGCATGAATTGGTTGGAGCTTGAATTCAATTTTGCATTGACCTAGTGATGCTTCATGTATTGTTTTCATGCCAGCTTGTTTCTTAATTGTGTTGGGTGCATTTTTATTTGGCTTTAGTGGACCCTAATTATGTTATATAATTTGCTTATATTAGAATGTGTGTCTCTAATTATTAGGGAATCAGAAGTATTATGTGATACACATTTAAAGATCCATTGCATGCTAGTTTCTGGTCAGCAAAATCCCGTTAGTTTGCAGAGTTGACAGGTGTGGATGCATACTGATAGATGAAAACTTATGGACTTCTCGTTTTGTTCTGATGAGATTAGCACATGGTGAAATAGATTTACGTAAACATAACACATGTCCTGGGCCCAGTATATTGGTTGCATTGTTGTGTAAGAAAAAAAAACAGTTACCTGAAAATAGGTATTCACATAAGATTTGTATATACAACCATTTGACAATTTTCTGCTTCATGGTGCAGAGTATGTTAGAGATATATATGTATGAGATTTACCATATGAGGCTCAAATTTTACAGTCACTGCGGACTTTCCTTGGCATGTCATTTTATTGGATATCACTGGAATTGTCACAGGCATTACTGTCATTGTTATCGTCCATACACTATTAGGCTGCTGAAGAGGAGAGATATTAATACATACTTTCAAAAATCCTGAAACTGGGCTGGAAAAGCTAATGAGTAGGGAAGAAAGATGAATGGGATGGTAGTAGCCATATTGTTGCTTACAGTGCATAATTGAATCCCTTAAATAGAAAATGCAAATTCTAAATGTAGTACAGATACCATGTAGTTTCCAAATACTATTTTGAGTGTAGCAGTAATTTTGAAAATGATATTCAAAGCATTATTTCATTATAAATAATATTAGTCATAGATGAATCAGTAACTCATATTGTTAGTTAGATTTTTAAACATTATTGTAGCCATATTTTCCAGCTGAATCTTTGTCACGTATGTATGTCTACTATAAGTTTTGCATACTCTTGCATAATAATTTAAAATAATCAATTTGCTATTCTTTTTCTTTATAATACTATAAAGTAGGATATACTGATTTGTCTTGCTGTAAAATTAAAATAGACAACCTAAAATATTTTAGCCTTCCGCTGGATTCTTTTCTCGGACTCGTGTATCTTTGATTTCATTGAAATTTGCACTTTGGTTGAAAAAGTTATTATTATTATTATTATTATTTCCCATGATAATGGTGATGGCACAAATAAGATTATTATGTTAATTATATCACAAAAATAGTAACAGTAGTATTAGTAATAGTAGTTGTAGAAGTAGTAGTAGCACTAAAAGATCAGCAGCAGTTATGAAGTAGACCATATGCCTTTTTCCAGTACTGACTTAAGCAAACTTGATAAGCTACACACGAGTTCAATTCATGTAATTGCATAAAGCAAACAGCTTCAGGTGAATTCAGTTTAAGCCATGCTCAAGATGGAATTACAAGAACCTTGGTCTGTCAGGTAACACTGGCGTACCTAAGCCAATCCTGCAAGCTGCCATGCTCAAAGATGACTACAGATACATGTATGCAAGACCAATGTGTAATAAAATTTGAGCTGTGCATGTTTAAAACACTATGCGCATATTTACTTTTAAAGAAAGAGTTACATCTGGAACTTGTGGGGAAGTGTGAAATTACTTATCAAAAGAACAATAAAATATAGCCATATTCGATGTAATTGGTAAAACTGACAAACAATTATCACACTATTTAGTAACATATTATCTCTGAATGTATTCACCATCTATTATTATACATGTTGGATGTCATAGAAAATATATATTTGCAGATTAAAGAAATAATAAGTAAGAGTTGCTGGTAAGAAAATACTGTCGCTTCCAAGATATAAGAAAGATTCAAAAGTTACTTAATTCTTTTGGGCTGAAGCATTTCTTTGATTTTGTCACTGAAACATATCTTTGATTTTGTAGCTCAGAATAGCTTTAGGTAGCTCAGAGTATCTTTAGGTAGCTCAGAGAATCTTTAGGTAGCTCAAAGCATATCTTTTATTATAATATAGCTCAAACAGTATTTTTATGAAGTTGATGTCAATATGTTTAAATTACATTTTTCAAATGCGTATCATATTCCATACAGGATGGGTTGGCCCAGTTGTGGGTACCATTGTTGGCATGGTTATTGTCGCAGTTGGCATCACCAGTGTTCTATGTTACTTGCGACGTAGACATCACCAAAAGAAAACACAACAGGTTTGACTCCATGTTTACCCTTTTAGACTCCTATCTTTAGATCTTTCTTGCATTTTTAATTGTTTTCAGCATGTATGTTCTTGGCTTTTGGTAAGTAAGGATGATATGCCTTTATATTATTGATACAAACATTGAATAAATACCCTTTAGTGAAAGACAGAAGGGTCTTGTTATATTATTTCCATAGGTGGCTGCGAGGCATAACACAGAGATATTGTTTGCATAGGTGGTTGAAAGCCATGATGCATAATTACTTGTTTTGTAGGTATCACCTGAGTCTGAAACGTGGGGAACAGGAAAAAGTATCTTTATATATTCTATATCTTGAGGGCTTATACTTATTTACTTTAATACATCCTTTTAATTACATGTAGATATATAGTTTATTTTATTTCTTTATTTGTTTTCTCCACAAAGACAAATTACCATATATACTTACATATAAGCTGAATAATTTAAGAAAAAATAAAAGCCTGCAAGAAGAGGGCTTGGCTTATCCATGGGCCAGTGTGTAAACTTGACAGTTTTTATGTCTTTTTGTTGACTACTGTAATTGCTGTAAATCATGGGACACAAAATAATAATTATTTCTGTGTCATGAGACATAGGCATGTAAAAAAAGTTACTTTCAGTAACCCAACAATTATTAAACTGTTATAAAGTACTATGATTGATTTTATTATTATTTTGCATGTGCATATTTTCTGATTTCTCCAACATGAAGGTAAATAAAGGTAAATACAGACTTTATAATTTGCAGGCTGGTTGAGTTTACCAGGGAGACCAAGCTGAACTCTAATGTACAGTACTTACACAGTGCAAAGCATGCAAAGGATTACTTAAATCCTTACTTATTTTCAAACATAGATGCAGATTTTGCTTTATTCATTATTTCAACCAAATTGCATTCTTCCAGATAACATTTCACTAGTCTTAATAGGGGGTGCTCTACAGTTTCATATTTTGCAAAGGGTTAGAACTTTAAAGAAAAAAAATTTCCCAGGTGTCCTCACTGGTTATGCTGGCTATTTAATAAAGACTTTAGATATCTTAGATATAGCTCAAAGAACCTTTAATTCCCTTTATTTTCATGTATGATTGATGAGTGTAATATGGGTTATAGAGTATACAGCTTGGCCTTACTCCAGATGCGCACTTTTCAAATATTTGCTAGCTCCACTTATTCATTTTCGCTACCTGAACGTCAGAGGTAAATTGTATAAAAAAGAGTTGATAACTATTTTTACATTTTGTATATTTGGTAATTCATTCATTGCACTTTCAGAAGCTGGTACTGTCTTATAATAGTCTGGCAAAATTCATTTTCTCTATTTTAATAGCTGCTATGGATAAGGTACTTTAGACTAATTCAGGCTGACATTTTTTAACACAAGGGAGCATTCATTTTTGTTAGCAGAGTGCTTAGATCATGTACAATTTCCAAAAGTACAATATCCAAAGAAATGTCAGCCACATTACATTAAAGTAGCATAGAGGTATGCCAACATTCTCTCTACTGTGCATGTTTTAAATGCAAACAACTTCACCTTACATACATCACTCTCTCAAAAGTACATAATAACCATAACAACTGGTTAGTGCCCCCTTGAATCATGCGCTCATGAGTTACTCATTTTCAGTGATTCAAGCGATCCTACAAATTGAGGTAATATTTTTTAAAAGGTACCCACATTTAATTGTACAAGGCACATAACCATCATAATTTACATGTTCGCAAAGAGTAGTAATAATAAAGGCTAAAATTCTCATAGAGATCAACTATGATCAACATCATTTAATTTTAGTTTTGTGTTTTAGCTGAACAAATATAACCTTCCACACAGTGAAAAGCTTGATGTTTCAGTGTCTCCTATGTTGATAGTTGGCAAATTTGTCTTTCGTTTTGCAACAGCAGTACAGGCCAGTTAATCATTAAAACCCTGAAATTGGCTTGTGATAAGAGGGAATTTTGACTGGTACTATACCAGTTTAACATTGGTATATATGGTATAAAAATGCCAGGTGTAAGTTTCTTTCATGGGAATGGAGCTATAGCATATGGAGTTCATTCGTAATGATCATTCTTGGGATTTAAATTAGTTGTGGAAGATTTATTGTTGTGGTTTATCTTTTTGTTCTTGTTTATTTTTGCATTATTGTAGAGGTAAAAATAATCATTAATTTATGTGAATAATGTTTAAACTTAACATTCTGTTTAGTGAAGAAGCAATTGGTTTATACTAAAATAATTATTTCCTCACAACAATAATTCACAGGTGATACAACAGAACATGTAGGACTTTTCTTGTTTAGAAGAAATGAAAATCAAAGATATAATGTAATAATCAGACATTCTTTACAAAAATTGGAAGATATAATAAAATCAGGAGATAGGCATGGAGCGAACCCAAAAATCATGAGGTTTTTTTCTTCCTTCTGGTGTGAAAGTTGACAGGTATGGTGTAAGGTTGTTTACATCAAAGCAAATAACAAGTCAGCTTTTATGGTATTAGCATAATTTTTGAAGCATTGTTACTGAAACTTTATAAGAAAACAAAAATTAAAAAAATTACTTTTCAAACAAGTTTTTTACCATTTCTTTTTAGTAATCATGCAAGCCAACCTCGAGATAAGTATACATGTACTTTTTTTAAATACAAGTTTGCCTAAATAAAAGCATTTAGAACTTACCTCGTGCATCTTGAGATGCCTTGGAGTTGTAAATCTGTTTTAATGCAGGTTATGCACAGTATAGTGTTTATACCTGTTCATTTTGGGGGTCGGCTTATACGTGAATGGGCTTATACGCAAGTATATATGGTAATAAAAAAAATGATTCTTTAAAATCTCTTCTCCATGATATCAGCTTTCCAGCATGGTGTTGGGACAAATCTTAAATTTTTTTATAAAATGAAAAATGTATCAAATGAAGTTTCAAACTCATAAACCCAGACTGTGATCATACCAGAACAAAGGACCTTTGATTCAATATTATCATAATTAAACCTTTTTTTGATTTTGGTTATAACTTGGTAAAATATAAGGAGAACATTCTTTTCATTTCAACATTTCTAAGCTCAGTTTCTGTGTGTGTGTTTGTGTGTGTGTGTCACTTATTGGTGATAAGACCATCATTGTACATTGCCACGTGCTGCAAGGAATAAGTTGATAGTATTATTTAGCTCTTGGTTTTGGGAAGAAAAGTAACTTTCATGAATGAAATGATGATGTGCTGTATTTAACAGAAAAAACTTGTCTGTCAGGTGGCCATACAATGAATGCATCGATAGGAATAAATGAATGCTTTGCTCGGAAATAAGTGTAAATGTAAACATGCAAACACATAAACACACACATACATACACACACAGATGCACACATAAAGACACGCACATACATACATTCATAAATGCATACAAACAGACAGACAGACATACTTCTTTTATTGGCTTGAATAATAACTGACCCAGTAGAACTAAGTGTACATGACCTCCAATATTTTTACATATTTCATTTATCCTTTATGTTGCCAATAATATGTTTATTATTTTGTTGAATGCACTGCAGGTGCATCAGCAGCATCAACTGAAGGAGATGATGAGCAGTAGACCACCAATGACCCCGCCCAGAGACTCCCAGGATCCAAGGATTTCTCATGAAGGAGATGCAGAGGAGACCTATGCATACATTTATCCAAATGATATAGAGTGAGTTTAACTACTTTGTTCCATTAGAGCAAAGAAATCACTGTAGCCTTGTACATAGACTATCCTGCATGCATAATATGTATAGGGATCATGGAGTCACATTTATTTTCACCTCCGGTGCACAGTTTTGTAAATTACATTCTTTCACTGGGAGAGGTACATCATGACAAGCCATTGTCTCAGTTGGCCAGTATTGCGGGTGAATGGAGTTTTTGATTTTGCTTTCATTTAATACTACATTGTATTAATGTTTTTTGCTGATATCAGTTATAAAAAAAAATTAATTTTAAAATTGGTTGCTAACGATGTTGGATAGAAAATCAGAGTAATTAAATGTGTTTAATGTGTTTGTGCTGAAAAAAGTGAATGATAGTTATTCAAATTTTGAAGGTACTTGCTGTTACTGTACCTGGATCCCACATCGTTTTTCCAATATCATTCCTTACAAATAGTTTGCATTCATCCTTAACTAACTTTAAATTTATGCAACTAGTCTGATGTGAAAAACTGTGATCTTATCAGTCATAAATTTATTGAAATTATGTGAGATTTATGACAAATATCATTACTAAGGTATAACTTGTAGCAATATGGAAAAAGGAGAACTAAATGTTTCCACATTATTATGGGTTTTTCCTACACAAGATTTTAGAGGAAAATTATTTGAAGGCATATTTTATTAAATGTCCATATTGTTATGTACATGTGTGTTTTGTGTAACTTTTGCTTCATGGCTGTATCTATTTTGTATGTTTCACGTTCTGCATGTAGATTGCGTAGGATCTATGAATATGTTTTGTCAAGTTTTTAATAATAAACATGTTTACAATTTTGGAGTTATTTATGGTTGGCTAGTAAAGTCATGTGGTTGAGTACTGCGACTTTACAAAGTTCACATGGCAAGCTTTCAACACTGGCAAGTCTGAATGGGACTGTTCTTGAGAAAACTTGCTTTCTAGCAGGATCTAATTGACTCTGTAATCAAGGATGTTTGCATAATGTGTGATCGACAGGATCATCATCATCATCATCATCTTTATTTCCTTCCATGGAAGATTACATGATATAAGAATAAATCATCTGAATACAATCAATAAATAAAAAAAAAAAAAAAAAAAAAAAAATTCTATATTGGAATACAAATTCTTACACAATATCAATCAACAAAGTGTTCGTCAACTCATAAGTTGCAAGTTTCAGTACCTTATTTACAGAAGATAGCTGCACACTGCATGACAAAGTATGCTGCATACAGGACGAATAGCTTGGAGTTTTCTTTGTCGATTACTCCTGATGGTAACCTTTTACCTAAAAGATATTGTAGTTGCAGCTCATCTTCTGCATTAAATAACGTAATGTGCAGGCTCAGGGGAAATTTATCAGTAAGGAAATCCCAGAAAGAATTTCGAAAGTTCGACATATAAGGACAACTAACACAACAATGAAGTATCAAGTCTGTATAAACATTCCCACATCTAATACACATATCAAGCTGTGTTTGTGGAACAGCAGCCCATAGTTTAGCTACATATGTAAATACCTTAGTGTGTTGTCTAGTTTTAGCCGACTGCCACACTGAGGCAGGTCGTAAGTATTCGTGTATCGAAGAGAATCTATCAAAATCTGCTTGATTAGACATACGAACTCTCCAGAGGCTATTTTCAAGACCAACAATTTTTGACCTTACAATTTCTTTCCAATTATGTTTATCTGGAATTTCAGAATGATGTAAATAATCAGTTAGATACCCGAGCAAGTCAAACTTCTTTGAGGTATAATATAAATTTGAAATTAACCCACAGCTTGACATGCATCCGCTCAGAATGAAGTGAGATAACGCAACATTAAACACACGTTTAGTATGTACATTGTTAGGCATCAAACACAATCTGTGTAAAAACATCAATTTTCTTCTATCAATTTCGGACTGCGCTGATGTCCATCCTAGCATTCCCAGGGCAATGTCTGATCTTGTATGTATTGGAAAACCTTGTAAATGTTTGGCAAAATACCTCAGAGTTTTATCCAATAAAGCGAGGTCACTTTTTGAAATGTTACACCATAATTCACTTCCATAAAACATTGAAGGGAAAATTACCTTTTTAATTACATTTGCAGCAACCAAAGGATTTAAACCATTCAGTTTAATGCCAATACCAAACAGACCGTGAAAAGATTTTTTCCCTTTCTTGCATGCATCGAGTATTGCGTCATGCGATGTCAGCTTTGAGTTAATCCGGTGACCCAGGTGTGTTGCCGAATCGGTGACCGGCAAACATGACGGGCCAAGATACCATTTCATATTGATAAAATTCTTGTATTGGGGTCCGAAAATGATAATGTATGACTTTGTAACACTAAGCTCGAATCGCCACTTATTACTGTAGTCGTATGCTATATCTAACAGCTTTTGTAGATTGCTAGGATATATAGCCAAAAGTGAAATATCATCAGCTAGGGTTGGATTTCCCACAGCTAAGGATCCAATCTTTGCTCCAAATCCACTATTTTCTAACTGTAGCAGCAAGTCATTTATAAATATTGTGTACATCAAGGTTGACAAAACACCCCCTTGTCGACAGGATGACTTTCAATACCTAATTTGTTATTTAAAAAGTCTACCTGGTAAATATACACACCAGCCAATAGATGATGGACTTTGTACACCTGGTTTGACATGGTTAGGTAAAAAAAATTCACCTGTTCAGGAAATCACGGACTTGTGACATATACTATGCTGCTTATCCCTTCTAGCCCATCCGATCAGTTTCTGAACCAAACTTTTAAAATACCCTATTCTGAGAACAAGTGTATGGAGTACAAATAATACCTAATGTTTGTTTGCTTTTTTATTGGTGTCCATCATCAGACAGGCACAATCAAAACTGTATAAAAGGCAGTCAGAGTAAACAGAGACACACCCATGCAATTAACCAGTCCTGGTATGGATGCAGTTCCAGATTAAGCTAGTACAGGGCCTGTAGCATATGTTATAAAGGGGCCCTAAATTTTAAAAAAAGCACATAAATATTAAAACACGTACATTTTTAACATGCATAGTAAAGTAATTGTATTTTTTCAATGGCTATACAGCCAGATAATACGACAAATATGTCTGACATTGCAGTAATAGTATTACATGTATTTGCATGTAGGTAACTGATAGCTTGAAAGCATTGAGCATGGGGCATTTGAAAGTGCGGGGCCCATAGCATATGCTACTTTTGCTACTAGGATATTCTGGCACTGTATGGATGGAGTTCAAATGTGCACCCTTCTGATCACAAATCAGACACATTAGCCAATGTGCCTCCTGAAAATAATATTCATAGAAATCCATATTGTATGCAAGTTTATATACACACCATTTATTGATAAATGAATATTGATATGTATACAAATGCATGTTTTGCCAGACATGCATGTTGATAAATTATTATTTTGGATCTATGCCATTAGCTATGCAAATTATGTCTTATTCCTGTGTCAAAAATGGCTTTACGAAACATGGTAACTGTTGTAAATATTTTGGCAAAATGTTTAACTTAAGCCTTATCTCCTTTTCTTTCATTATTTATCAATCAATCAGTGTTTAGATTTGCTTTTGATCAGTAATTGCCTAATGTTTTAATGTCTTAATTCAGTCTATGCTATGTTGACATTTGTTTTCACCAAGTGTCTTCAAATGTGTTTTTACAAGGTCTTACCGATTGATTCCCATTTATTTTTAATAACAAAAGAGCAATTTTGTTACACTGAATTTTCTAAAACAATTGACACATTTCAAGACGTTGAACCAAAACATGCTGATATATATCAGGAAATGTCTAGAAGTTCTTGATGTTCGCTACTTTGAATTCCACGAAGAAATATGTTTAAGTCATAATTAGGTCTCATGCAGGGCTATATGGTGACTATTAGTCAAGTGACTAAAACTCATTTACTTTTTTATAGGGATACTTTGGGCACAGTCACGAGTACCTCAGTCAAATATGACACCATCTACAGCACCAACAGGAAAGCAGACGAATATCTAGAGCCAATTAGATCCAGTCAGTATGGCTATGTTGAGGTTATAGGAACAGAGGGTGCTGGCATAGACAATGGGTATCTGAATCTTAGAACTGATGTGGAGGATGCATTAGGTAAAGCATGACACATCAAGCAAAATGATGGCAATCGTCCAACTGTGGCAACTTCTTCTGAAGCGGCTATTTATGACAAAATATGCCACTAACACCTATTTATTTTATGATTAAACTTGATATGTGTGCAGAGAATTCTAGGATCTGTCCATGGTGAGATTTACCTATCAGATACAAAATTTTAGTTTCTTTTTAATTATAGCATTATATGTATTTAAATGTTTAAAAGATATTTAAATATTTACATACAAATAATTTTACCTTTTGTACCACAAATAATGGCAGTAAAACATTTCGAGTGTTTTGTACATTTAATATTTATGTGAAGAAACATATAGAGAGATAGACTTAAATGTCAGAAAGGTAAAATCTTTGGTCATTGATATATCTATGTTATTTATTATATATATGGTCCAAAAGTAATGTTGATAAATCGTCATCCAACAGATTGTACATGTTGGTGTAAGGACCAACCAAGATAATGCATGTTGTAATGAGGACCCACCTAATATCATACACATTATAATAAGGACCAGCCGAGATTCTACATGTTGTAGTGAGGGCCATCTAACAGAGATTATATGCATTGTTTTAAGGACCATCTAACAGAGATTATATGCGTTGTTTTAAGGACCATCTAACAGAGATTATACACGTTGTAATGAGGACCCACCAAGATCATGCACATTATAATAAGGAGCAACCAAGTTTATATACCTTGTAATAAGGACTATCTAAGACTATACACATTATAATGAGGACCATCTTACAGAGATTATACGCAGTGTAATAATGACCAACCAGGATTATACATGTTGCAATAATGATCAGCCGAGTTAATAAACATTATAAAAAGGACAAACAAGATTATTTATGTTGTAATAAGGACCAACCAAGATGTTACACTTTGTAATAAGTACTGTCAAACAGAGATTATACATATTGTAATAAGGAACAACCAAGATGTTACACTTTGTAATAAGTACCGTCAAACAGAGATTATACACATTGTAATAAGGACCAACCAAGATGTTACACTTTGTAATAAGTACCGTCAAACACAGATTATACACATTGTAATAAGGAACAACCAAGAATGTGCATATGGTAATAAGGACAAGCCAAGATTTTTCACATTAAAATAAGGACCATCAAAGTATATACATTGTAATAAGGACCATCTTACAGGGATTATATCCTTTATAATAAGATCCATAAGTGTTGTAATATTGTGACCAACCAGGATTTTACACGTTGTAATAAAGACCAATCATGAGTATGCATGTTGTAAGGAGAACCATCTAATTATAGATTATAGACAGTGTAATAAGGACAAATCAAGATGCTGCATTTTATAATAAGTAACATCTAACAGAAATTATACACAGTGTAATAAGAACCAGTCAAAATTAAACATGTCGTAATAAAAACCAGCCAAGATTATGCACTTTGCAAAAAGGACCAGCCAATCGTTTACAACGTGTGTCCCTATGTAAACACTTAATTTACATCCTTGAAAGAGAGGAAACATGGGCGACAACTCGATAAAACGTCTTTTTCTTTATAATTTTTACTTTTATTTGTGAAAACCTATTTTGTAATTAAAGCATGATTCATAAGTACGTTGTGGTTTTATTGTTTGAAACAACAAAAATCACGTCAGTGTATAATTTTATTTATTGGGGTGATTTTGGTAGTTCCATTTCATTTAGTTGAAATACATTTCTTCCAATAAAAGTTAAAACCTTATAGCATAGGATGCTTTCCATTGCCTCTTTTTAATTTGAATAATGTTTTTGGACTATTCGATTATATGCTCTGTGTCAGGATAAAAATACAACAATTAATATTTTTATGTTCCGGAATGAGAAATTATCAGGTTCCATTGGCATTGAATTCTAGGGTTTATGATTAGGTTTATAATAAAACGTATCACTTTCTTGTTAGAATGACATATTGTTTTGTTGCTAATGTGGTCTTAGTGCCCTTTTTCAGCACTTTCCTACTGTAAAAGGATGAAGCCGTGTTGAGACTGGATTTAGCTAAGTTATTGAAGCAGTTTTGTAAATTTGATGATTATATACAGTATATTAATTAAATAATGACAGAATCTGATGTGTGCATAAAGTCCAGCAAGGATATAAGAAATCTTCTCAATGAGTTCAATAACCGATACAAGGAAATTATCTCATTCCTGAATGGATCTAATTGGAACATGAAACTTCGAGGAGTAACCAAGCAAGATTCAACCTATAGAACTTAGAAACAAATATGATTTATTTATGTATCACCATGGATGACCAATCTATATCATTTATACATAAATATGAATAATGTTTCATTCTATCATCAAGGGTATCAAAGTAATGGATTAATACACAAATTTTATTAATATATTATTCATTCCCCAAAGTACAGACGTAGCACAAACATATGAATAATGTTGTATCCAAATGAAGGATATTTGTATTATTAATTTTCACGTATATAGCAAGATTGAACTATTGATTTCACTCATTTAGTGATATTGAATATAGATTCCAAAATGGACCATATATATATATATATATATATATATATATATATATATATATATATATATATATATATATATATATATATATATATATTATTTTTTCATTATTGAGTGTGTAGAAATACTTATATTTTACATATCTGCAGGCTCTGGTTCTTAAGCCTTAAAGAAAGGCAAAGGAAAAAAAATAATTCTGCCTACTATTAACAAGCATTCTTCTATAGAATCCAGGGATAGCACTTTTCATTCTGTCTGGTATATATTGATAATTCTCTCTCTCTCATATATACCCCTCAGATGTGGGAGGTCATGGGTTTCGATCCACGGCTGAGTCATACCAAAGACTTACAAAAATGGTACAACAGCTGCCTCGCTTGGCATTCAGCATTAAGAAGTTAGTGTTAGGTCCGGTCGGCCTGGGTGTCAGGATAATGTGACTGGGTGGGACATCATGCTACATGTCTGCATCATGATGCCCCAGTGCTAGACATCACTATAAACTGCCACACTGCAGATATTGTAGCAATATGACTGAAAAATTGTTAAAGTTACATTCAAAATCAATATCACACACACACACCAAAATTATATATATATATATATATATATATATATATATATATATATATATATATATATATATATATATATATGAGAAAGAAGAAAGAGAGGGAGCACTGGCATAACTACACCTTAAGGGGCCCCCGGGCAAAAATTTAAGTGGACCCCCTCATTCCATTTAATTCTAATGATGAGTTGGTGCACCTGGAATGTGCTGTGGCAATTATCTGATGATAAGAGAACTTTACCATTCATCCTTGGAAATATATGTGGTCTAATTTGTTTATTTAATCATTTACCAATGAGGCTATACATTTACTGTTAATGAGTTTTGCATGCTGGCCTCAGCATGTTTTACATCAAATAGAAAATGAATAAAACTTACCATTAAATTAATACAATATTTGAAGTGTAAAACATTAAACATTTTAAAAAAATGTAAACAGCATTTTCAATAAATGAAACATCCATATTGTTGTACACTTTTACATAAATAGTTTGCTCTTATAAGGTATTAATGTATCTCTATATTAACAAGTTACATCAGTTTATGAGGGTTAAGGTAAATTACATCAACAGCTACTATCAGGTTATCAGGGTTAAGGTAAATTACATCAACGACTACCATCAGGTTATCAGGGTTAAGGTAAATTACATCAACAACTACCATCAGGTTTTCAGTGTTAAGGTAAATTACATCAACAACTACCATCAGGTTATCAGGGTTAAGGTAAATTACATCAACAACTACCATCAGGTTATCAGGGCTAAATTATATTTACATCAACAAATACCATCAGGTTATCAGAGTTAGGTGCCTCTACATCAACAAATATCATCAGAGCTGAGGTGTCCCTACATCAACAAACACCATCAGGTTATCAGGGTTAAGGTATTTCTACAGCAACAAATACAATCAGGGTTCAGGTGTCTCTACATCAACAAATACCATCAGGTTATCAAAGTTGAAAACACAAAATTCCATCAGGTTGTTAGGGTCAAGCTATATTTATATATGGCCGTTACCTTGGTGGCAGAATTTACCAGGTTCATATTAGGTGTTTTACTTCTTTCCATTGTCCTTGAAAAGGTCACAGCTAATTTCAGGCTCCTACAGGGAGGAGGATGTTTCATTCTTTTTGAATAGTTTAAGTGATTCAGGCAGCAATTTGCAATAATTTGAACCCCAGCTTCAGAAACATGATTTCACCAGATTCAGAACTCATTTTTTAATTTATTTTATGCATTTCAGTCATAACCCGATCAGGTAATTTGGTTGAACTTGGTTGTTAGATTTGCTGAGAAAGTTTTTATCAAGACTGGAGAGTAAGCATGTACTCGAGTAAATATAATTTCATTAATGTCATCACAGTCTGAAGCATATCCAGAAATGATTACACTTATCTTGAATAGCAAATAAATTTCACTGAAATGCCTATAGCTTGTATATACTGATGTGGCACATGGGATTGACGAGAGGAGACTCCAACAACATAATTTCAAACAGAGGGAACAACTCTGTTATAGATGTGTCATAGTTTACTATCAACATTCCAAGTATAAGTATATGTGATATGCAGTCATTATACATTTTATGGTATGCAAATTAATTTAATATATATGAAAGTCTATGATAAAACTTAATAATCAAAGTCTCAAAGTATTTGGCTTTTTTTTGTAAAAAGAACGATGATGAATGTCGTAATATGCAAACCTAGCATGTGTTAGGATTTGAGTTCCATAAATAGTTTAATGTGTACGTCATAATCAACCACATATGTCAAAGCAACTGCACTATGTGAAGTTAAAATGTTTTCTAGTTTTTCATAAAACATCTGTACCATTTTATGAATTATAAAAAATCACTTTTCCCTAATATGTAGGTACGTAGGCAGGTAGATAGGTAGTTATATAGGTATGTAGATATGACTGCATGTATGCATGCAAGTATATATGTCTGCTTAGAAATTAATGGCATATTGTGATAGAGGTTAGACTTGAATAACTCGGTGGCAATGCATTTGCATGATCGTTGTTCACCTCTGAGTCAATTTTTTGATCCTTGTTCTCAATACGTCCCACGATTTGTAATGTCGTAGTTAAGACTTCTTATTTCCGTCAGAATATCAACAGTTTTCTGCGTGACATGTGTAACTAATGTTTCGCAAAATGATCATTGTACTTTACTATTGAATGATTATATTCCAAAGTTGTTTTAAGACATTTTTAAGAGATTTCCGTAGTCGTTCATTCTATCTGCCCTTTCTACTCCTTTTTTAGAATAGTTGTACATTATTGTTATAATTCCTTTTTACAGTTTCATACACTGAATGTTTTAAACTGTTTATCAATCCTGTCTAAGTACCAATATCTGTCTGTTCTCTTTCATGACATAAATATTGTTTTCCAAAAGCCTAATGTTATAAAAGGAAAACTAAACTTATTTTTTGTTGGGCTTTGCACAAAACCACTCAGATCACCTCACTGGAATGCAGAAGGTTGAAAATAATTGTATCCCAGGTCGACAATATTTTAACTATAGGATTAGTTTTGCTAATTTATGTGATTGGTCATAAAACATGTCCTTTATTGCATTTTGTTGCTGGGTAAAATTTACTTCCTGAATCATAACTATGGCTTTCCATTTCTGCTGTAGAATCTGTTATCACCATTACACTTATACTTTTTACGCTTGGTACATTCTGGTGTCGAACTTTCTTTCCCAGGAGAGCTAGCCTGCTAATTTGAAATAATTTATAGAGAACAATAAAGAATGCGTAAAATGGTCTGTAAATGAATCTGTTTAGTGATCCTCAACATTAGGTCTCACTGGATAGTTTCGTATATTGACACACACACACCCAGCTTTAAAGTGGAGGGCATAAATTTAATAAGAATTAGCACTGTGTTTGTAAATTCATACAGAAACTAAAGTTATTTATTTTGGTGTATATTTGCACCATGTTAATTTTGAAAATGGATCAGTTTGTTCAGTGGTTTTTTTGGACAGTTTGACTATCACAGGAGATCAAATGCTGAACTTGGGCTTCAAATCAGCAGCCAGTTTGTTTCGCATTTTTTTATATCTGCTGCATGTATAAATATCTCAAAATCAAGATGCTTCATTGATGATGAGAATTATCCTTTTTGTTAGGTAGTAAGCATAGGCATTGGTTGCTCTAAACAGCATGTTGATGGTAATAGTGTGTATATATGTCTATCTTTTTCATTGGTTGGTAAGTGTGGGTACTGGTCACTCAAAATGACGCGTTAATGGTTTAGTGTATATTTCTACCCTTTTCATTGATTAGTAAGTGTGGGTACTGGTCACTCAAAATGATATTTTAATGGTCTAGTGTGTATATTCCTACCCTTTTCATTGGTTGGTAAGTGTGGGTACTGGTCACTCAAATTGGTATATTAATGGTCTAGTGTGTATATTCCTATCTTTTCATTGATTGGTAAGTGTGGGTAATGGTCACTCAAAATGGCATGTTAATGGTCTGGTGTGTATATTCCTACCATTTTCATTGATTGGTAAGTGTGGGTACTGGTCACTCAAAATGGTATATTAATGGTCTAGTGTGTATATTCCTACCCTTTTCATTGGTTGGTAAGTGTGGGTACTGGTCACTCAAATTGGTATATTAATGGTCTAGTGTGTATATTCCTATCTTTTCATTGATTGGTAAGTGTGGGTAATGGTCACTCAAAATGGCATGTTAATGGTCTGGTGTGTATATTCCTACCATTTTCATTGATTGGTAAGTGTGGGTACTGGTCACTCAAATATGGTGTGTTAATGGTTTAGTGTGTATATTCCTCTCCTTTTTATTGATTGGTAAGTGTGGGTACTGGTCACTCAGAAAGGTATGTTAATGGTTTAGTGTGTATATTCCTCTCCTTTTTATTGATTGGTAAGTGTTCTGGTCACTTAAAAAAGCATGTTAATGGTTTAGTGTGTATATTCCTACCCTTTTCATTCATTGGTAAGTGTGGGTACTGGTCACTCAAAATGGTATGTTAATGGTCTAGTGTGTATATTTCTATCCATTTCATTGGTTGGTAAGTGTGGGTACTGGTCACTCAAAATGGTATGTTAATGGTCTAGTGTGTATATTCCTACCCTTTTCATTGGTTGGTAAGTGTGGGTATTGGTCACTCAAAAATGGTATGTTAATGGTCTAGTGTGTATATTCCTACCCTTTTCATTGATTGGTAAGTGTGGGTACTGGTCACTCAAAATGGCGTGTTAATATTTTTGTGTGTATATTCCTACCCTTTTCATTGGTTGGTAAGTGTGGGTACTGGTCACTCTAAATGGCATGATGATGGTTTAGTGTCTATATTCCTACCCTTTTCATTGGTTGGTAAATGTGGGTACTGGTCACTCAAAATGGCATGTTAAAGTTCTAGTGTGTATATTCCTAACCTTTTCATTGATTGGTAAGTGTGGGTACTGGTCACTCAAAATGGTATGTTATTGGTCTAGTGTGTATATTCCTATCCTTTTCATTGGTTGGTAAGTGTAGGTACTGGTCATTCAAAATGGTATGTTAATGGTCTAGTGTGTATATTCCTATCCTTTTCATTGATTGGTAAGTGTGGGTACTGGTCACTCAAATTGGTGTGTTAATGGTCTAGTGTGAATATTCTTCTCCTTTTTATTGATTGGTAAGTGTGGGTACTGGTCACTCAGAAAGGTATGTTAATGGTTTAGTGTGTATATCCTCTCTTTTTTATTGATTGGTAAGTGTTCTGGTCACTTAAAAAAGCATGTTAATGGTTTAGTGTGTATATTCCTACCCTTTTCATTGATTGGTAAGTGTGGGTACTGGTCACTCAAAATGGTATGTTAATGGTCTAGTGTGTATATTTCTATCCATTTCATTGGCTGGTAAGTGTGGGTACTGGTCACTCAAAATGGTATGTTAATGGTCTAGTGTGTATATTCTTCTCCTTTTTATTGATTGGTAAGTGTGGGTACTGGTCACTCAGAAAGGTATGTTAATGGTTTAGTGTGTATATCCTCTCTTTTTTATTGATTGGTAAGTGTTCTGGTCACTTAAAAAAGCATGTTAATGGTTTAGTGTGTATATTCCTACCCTTTTCATTGGTTGGTAAGTGTGGGTATTGGTCACTCAAAAATGGTATGTTAATGGTTTAGTGTGTATATTCCTACCCTTTTCATTGATTGGTAAGTGTGGGTACTGGTCACTCAAAATGGCGTGTTAATATTTTTGTGTGTATATTCCTACCCTTTTCATTGGTTGGTAAGTGTGGGTACTGGTCACTCTAAATGGCATGATGATGGTTTAGTGTCTATATTCCTACCCTTTTCATTGGTTGGTAAATGTGGGTACTGGTCACTCAAAATGGCATGTTAAAGTTCTAGTGTGTATATTCCTAACCTTTTCATTGGTTGGTAAGTGTGGGTACTGGTCACTCAAAATGGTATGTTAATGGTCTAGTGTGTATATTCCTATCCTTTTCATTGGTTGGTAAGTGTGGGCACTGGTCACTCAAAATGGCATGTTAATGGTCTAGTGTGTATATTCCTACCCTTTTAATTGATTGGCAAGTGTGGGTACTGGTCACTCAAATTGGTGTGTTAATGGTTAGTGTGTATATTCCTCTCCTTTTTATTGATTGGTAAGTGTGGGTACTGGTCACTCTAAATGGTGTGTTACGGTTTAGTGTGTATATTCGTCTCCTTTTCGTTGATTGGTAAGTGTGGGTACTGGTCACTCAGAAAGGTATGTCAATCGTTTAGTGTGTATACTCCTCTCCTTTTTATTGATTGGTAAGTGTTCTGGTCACTTAAAGAAGCATGTTAATGGTTTAGTGTGTATATTCCTACCCTTTTCATTGATTGGTAAGTGTGGGTACTGGTCACTTAAATTGGTGTGTTAATGGTTTAGTGTGTATATTCATACCCTTCTCATTGATTGGTAAGTGTAGGTACTGGTCACTCAAAATGGTATGTTAATGGTCTAGTGTGTATATTCCTATCCTTTTCATTGATTGGTAAGTGTGGGTACTGGTCACTCAAATTGGTGTGTTAATGGTCTAGTGTGTATATTCCTCTCCTTTTCATTGATTGGTAAGTGTGGGTACTGGTCACTCAGAAAGGTATGTTAATGGTTTAGTGTGTATATCCTCTCTTTTTTATTGATTGGTAAGTGTTCTGGTCACTTAAAAAAGCATGTTAATGGTTTAGTGTGTATATTCCTACCCTTTTCATTGATTGGTAAGTGTGGGTACTGGTCACTCAAAATGGTATGTTAATGGTCTAGTGTGTATATTCCTATCCTTTTCGTTGGTTGGTAAGTGTAGGTACTGGTCACTCAAAATGGTATGTTAATGGTCTAGTGTGTATATTCCTACCCTTTTCATTGGTTGGTAAGTGTGGGTACTGGTCACTCTAAATGGTGTGTTAATGGTTTAGTGTGTATATTCGTCTCCTTTTCATTGATTGGTAAGTGTGGGTACTGGTTATTCAGAAAGGTATGCCAATCGTTTAGTGTGTATATTTCTCTCCATTTTATTGATTGGTAAGTGTTCTGGTCCCTTAAAGAAGCATGTTAACGTTTTAGTGTGTATATTCCTACCCTTTTCATTGATTGGTAAGTGTGGGTACTGGTCACTCAAATTGGTGTGTTAATGGTTTAGTGTGTATATTCATACCCTTCTCATTGATTGGTAAGTGTGGGTACTGGTCACTCAAAATGGTATACTAATGGTCTAGTGTGTATATTCCTATCCTTTTCATTGATTAGTAAGTGTAGGTACTGGTCACTCAAAATGGTATGTTAATGGTCTAGTGTGTATATTCCTACCCTTTTCATTGGTTGATAAGTGTGGGTACTGGTCACTCAAAATGGTATGTTAATGGTCTAGTGTGTATATTCCTATCCTTTTCATTGATTGGTAAGTGTGGGTACTGGTCACTCAAATTGATGTGTTAATGGTTTAGTGTGTATATTCCTCTCCTTTTTATTGATTGGTAAGTGTGGGTACTGGTCACTCAGAAAGGTATGTTAATGGTTTAGTGTGTATATCCTCTCTTTTTATTGATTGGTAAGTGTTCTGGTCACTTAAAAAAGCATGTTAATGGTTTAGTGTGTATATTCCTACCTTTTTCATTGATTGGTAAGTGTGGGTACTGGTCACTCAAAATGGTTTGTTAATGGTCTAGTGTGTCTATTCCTACCCTTTTCATTGATTGGTAAGTGTGGGTACTGGTCACTCAAATTGGTGTGTTAATGGTTTAGTGTGTATATTCCTCTCTTTTTTATTGATTGGTAAGTGTGGGTACTGGTCACTCAGAAAGGTATGTTAATGGTTTAGTGTGTCTTCCTTGGCATCCGTCCGTCTACGAGAGACGATGGCATAGCTCCAAAGTACGCTTTTGCTTATCCTTCTTTTTAGCTCTCTTTTCAGCTTGCTTTATTCTTCTCTTTTCCTCTGCGTTTTGAACTCCCTGCCTGACAGCTAGACGCCAGCTGGAACGGTTGTTTGCACAGCTCTCCCAGTCGTTGACATTGATGTTTGCTGTCTTCATATCCTTCTTGCAAACATCTTTGTAGCGCAGATGTGGTCGTCCAGTTGGTCGTGCACCTTCTGCTAACTCCCCATATAACAGGTCCTTGGGAATGCGACCTGGGTCCATTCTCTTGACATGGCCGAGCCAGCGAAGGCGCCTCTCGCTGAGTATGGAGAACATGCTGTTCATGTTGGCGCGTTCTAGAACCTCTGTGTTGGGTACTTTGTCCTGCCACTGGATGTGCAGAATGCGCCGCAGACATCTCAGGTGGAAGCTGTTGAGTTTCCTCTCGTGTCTTGCATAGGTGGTCCATGTTTCGCTGCTGTAGAGAAGTGAGCTGAGCACGTACGCTTGGTAGACACGCAGTTTGGTCTTCTCTGTGAGGTTGGGGTTGTTCCAGACCCTCTGGTTAAGTCTGGCCATCACTGCTGCTGCCTTGGCAATCCTGCCGCCCACCTCAGAATCAATGGAGAGTAAGCTGGAGATGTTAGACCCGAGGTATGTGAAGTTCTCGACAACTTCCAAATTGTACCCATCGATGGAGACAGAGGGAGGGGAGTCTGTGTCCTGTGCCATGACATTTGTTTTCTTCAAACTGATGGTCAGTCCAAATTCCTTACATGCATGGGAGAGGCAGCATACCAGCTGCTGAAGTCCATCTTCCGTGTATGATGTCAAGGCTGCATCGTCGGCAAAGAGCAATTCACGGATGAGTACCTCTGTGACTTTAGTCTTAGCACGGAGACGGGCGATGTTGAACAGCTTGCCGTCAGCCCTGGTATGGATGTACACTCCCTCGCTGCAGTCCATGAATGCGTACTGGAGAAGCATGGAGAAGAAGATGGCAAAGAGCGTCGGTGCAAGGACACAGGTTGTTTGACTCCGCTAACGACTGGGAATGCTTCAGATGTTGCGCCATTGAAGCACACTGTGCTGTGCATGTTCTCGTGGAACGACATAATGACAGCAAGCAGACGTAGGGGGCAGCCGATCTTCTGCATTAGTCTGAAGAGTCCACTCCGACTAACCATGTCAAACGCCTTCGTCAGGTCTATGAAGGCAATGTAGAGGGGCATCCGCTGCTCGCGACACTTCTCCTGCAGCTGACGTAGTGAGAAGATCATGTCTACAGTTGACCTGCCGGCTCGAAATCCACACTGGGATTCTTGGTAGACGCGGGAGGCTAGGATCTGCAAGCGTGCCAAGGCAACACGGGCGAAGGCCTTTCCGACGATGCTGAGGAGGGAGATGCCCCGATAGTTGTTGCAGTCGCTACGGTCTCCTTTGTTTTTGTACAAAGTGACGATGTTGGCGTCACGCATGTCGTGTGGGATGTATCCCTGTTCCCAGCAAAGGCAGAGGAGTGTGTGTAGGGGCTGGAGCAGTGCTGGTTTTCCGCTCTTGAGGACTTAAGGCGGAATGCCGTCGCTTCCAGGAGCCTTCCCAGAGGCAAGGCAATCGATGGCTTTTCCGAGCTCTTCCAGGATGGGCTGTGTGTCTAGCTCCTCCATGACAGGCAGGTCTGGAATGGCGTCCAGGGCAGTTCCAGTGACATTGTTTTGGGTTGCATATAGCTCGAGATAGTGCTCAACCCATCGCTGCAGTTGTTTCCCCTGGTCTGTGATGACTTCACCCGTCTTGGACTTGAGGGGGGCGGTCTTGTAGCTGGGGGGGGGGGGGCCTGTCGCCTTTTTGATACCCTCATACATTCCTGTTGTATCCCCGGTGTCAGCAGCTGTCTGTATACTGTTGCAAAGGTTCAACCAGTAGGTGTTAGCACAGCGGCGGGCGGACTTCTGGGCGTTATTCCTTGCAATCCTGAGGGATTGTAGTGTTCTGGGGCTAGGTGCAGCCTTGTATGCCAGGAGGGCTTTCCTCTTTGCCTCAGTCACGGGCTCCATCTCCTCCCAGTTTGCCTCATACCAGTCGACATTCTTTCGCTCCCTCTTCCCGTAAGCTGTGATGGCTGAATTGTACACGGATATGGGACCACTTGGAATCAATGGTGTCATCAGGTGTCACTTTGGTGAGGGCTTCCTTCAGTTTGCTGATGAACTGCTGTGTTTTCTCTGGGTTGCTTGCACAGCAGGTGTTGATACGAGGGTGACTCTTCTTCTTGGCGTGGTGCAGCTTCTTGGGTAATATTCGCACCTTGCTGGCCACGAGGGAATGGTCCGTGTCACAATCGGCACTGTGGTAGCTGCGGGTAAGGAGGACACTGGCCAGTTCTGCACGCCTGGTGATGACGAGGTCTAGCTGGTGCCAGTGGCGTGAACGTGGGTGTCTCCATGACACCTGGTGGATCTCCTTGCATTTGAAGAAAGTGTTTGTCACACATAGGCTGTGGGAGCAGCACATCTCCAGCAGTCGCTGACCATTCTCGTTGATCTTGCCCCTTCCGTAAAAGCCGAGACAGGTGGACCAGGCCTCATGGTCAGCTCCCACTCTAGCATTGAAGTCTCCTAGTAAGTAAAGGCTTTCATTGTTGGGGATACTGGATATTGCCTGATCCAGAGCCTCATAAAACTTGTCTTTCTCCTCGTAGGTGGAGTAGAGGGTTGGGGCGTACACACTGAAGATGTTGACCGGGCCTAAGGATGTTGACAGCCGGAGGGCAAGGATTCTCTCAGTACCTGATGATGGAGGTTCATTGAAGGCGATTAGCGTGTTCTTGACGGCAAAGCCTACACCATGCTGCCTAGGTTCATCCAAGGGCTTCCCCTGCCAAAAGAATGTGTAATTGGCTTCCCTGATGGTGCCGCTGTCAACCAGTCGGGTCTCCTGGAGGCAGGCAATGTCGATGTTCAGTCGGGAGAGTTCTCTGTCAATGACGGCAGTCTTCCGTGCATCGTCGATCTGCTGTAGGTCAGTGGTCAATCCAGGACACATGGTCCTGATGTTCCAGGTTGCAAAACGAGGTTTAGTGTGTATATCCTCTCTTTTTATTGATTGGTAAGTGTTCTGGTCACTTAAAAAAGCATGTTAATGGTTTAGTGTGTATATTCCTACCTTTTTCATTGATTGGTAAGTGTGGGTACTGGTCACTCAAAATGGTATGTTAATGGTCTAGTGTGTATATTCCTACCCTTTTCATTTGTTGGTAAGTGGGGGTACTGATCACTCAAAATGGTGTGTTAATGGTTTAGTGTGTATATTCCTCTCCTTTATATTGATTGGTAAGTGTGGGTACTGGTCACTCCAAATGGTGTGTTAATGGTTTAGTGTGTATATTCCTCTCCTTTTCATTGATTGGTAAGTGTGGTACTGGTCACTCAGAAAGGTATGTTAATGGTTTAGTGTGTATATCCTCTCCTTTTTATTGATTGGTAAGTGTTCTGGTCACTTAAAAAAGCATTTTAATGGTCTAGTGTGTATATTCCTACCCATTTCATTGATTGGTAAGTGTGGGTACTGGTTACTCAAAATGGTGTGTTAATGGTTTAGTGTGTATATTCCTCTCCTTTTCATTGATTGGTAAGTATTCTTGTCACTTAAGATAGCATGTTGATGGTAGAGTATTTATATTCCCATCATTTTGATTTGTTATTAAGAGTCAATGCTGATTAAATAAGATGAGTGTATTTTGCCCTTTTCTTTTTAGTAGGAGTGGGGATTAATCATTCAGAATGGAGTTAAATTGTAATGTTTTTATACCATCTTTCACAAATTGAAAGCAATGTGTAAATACAGTTTTAAATTCCTTCAAAATTTTAAACATTATTTGTATTTTAGTTTTCAGTCTTTGCTAAATTCAGTATATTTAGTCTCTAAAAATACCGTATTTGTTTAATCATCATTAAAGTCAGATTGTTCTTACTAACTGTAACCTAAGCAATAATCTTCACTTTTTTCTGGAATAGTTTCTTTCTTAGCTGTAGTCTGTGACAGTTTCCCGATTTTGTGCTAACTTTAATCTAGGCCAAAATGGGTTTTATCAGTCTCTTTTAAAGACAATGACAGTTTCGGATTTTTATTACTACTTTTAGTGTAAAGAATAATGTTGAACAAAATTTGGTGGATATAGTAGTATGATAATGGGGTCTTGGACCTATACGACTAATACGGTTCCAATCATTATATCCCTTCTATATACTCCATGAATTTGTTTCAGTGATTAATTTTGCACACACGTGTAACCCGCGCAAGTTACAAGTGAAATTTCATGAGGAACCCCAGTCGGATCGATTGATGGCAAACATTTACTCGATTTTTCACTGCCTGTAACTCAGCTACATGTTTAGGTTCGCGAACGCCCTGGATCTGTATCTGTACCTAGAGATGTCGGTGTTTTTCTATTTCAATCAGCACCAAATGGAACTCAGCCACGAAAATGGTTTCATCTTCGAGTGGCATCGAGTAGAGTGTACTATCGTTCAGAACTTACTTGTGCCACCGCTAGAACATCTGAATTGACATGTATTTCTGAACGTAGTCGTAGCGAAATTATTTTGCCAGCAACTCCGGTTACTGTCAACATAGCGCAGAGAGCAGATCAGACCGGTGTGCTAATAATATTTTTGGTAGCTAAAATTCCAGCAACACCAATGTAGTCTAGACGATGATTATGCAAATAGCTTATACGAATACGTACACTCATATGTATTTCGCTAGTAAAATGTTTTCATTTGCAATTTCGTCTCCCAGCCTTTGTTCTGATTAAACGTTTTGTCTTTAGTTTTGAGCGTTTATCATAGTTCTTCTATTAATGGTGTCATTGTAGAGAATAATTGTTCAACTTGTTATCCTTGGTGGGTGCAAGAAACAAACGTCTTTACCAGTACGGCTGTTATGCAACCAAACAAATATCTTCCGGGGGAATATTTAAGTCTATAGCGATTGTGAATTCCTGGGTTTGGTACCACGTTCATTTAGAAGCAAACCAAATATGCCTTTCCTTTGTGCCTCTAACGATAGTTATCGCTCAAGAACGGTTACGCTTTCAAGTGCGTCCTTGTTGGGTAACATTCGAGATCTTGTTCTTCTTAGCAGAGACAATGTTGGCAAACATTTACTCGATTTTCTTTGCCTGTAAATCATGTACCTGTTTTGAGTCGCTAATGCCCCTTTCAGTTTTCACCAGCACCATTTCAATGAGAAATATACCCGGGGTGGATTCGAAGGTGAATTTTACTTAGTCTATGCAGAAACCGACTTTAGTTGATTTCACACCTGGATCTGACATATCGTTTTCCTGGGCTTTTTTTCTTTCTTTTCCAGCTGGTAATGGCACGTCAGACAGATGATTCCAATGATCGATTTATATATTGTCGCTTAGATTATATTCGAGCTTTATTTAAGGACCCGATAGCATCCAGCTGAAACAGACATTCATCGACAAGTGGAAAAAAATTGGGATCCATGTTTGCATCCGTTGATATCTGATCTATTCTGTCAGCAAATACTGCTACATCATGAAAATCAGAATCCAGTATGTGTATGTTCTGATAAATCTTTATATATAAAAAAAAAACATTTAAAAATACGCCAAAAGACGGTTAAGCACTTTTCAGGATAGATGTGACTTTCTTCATACTGAATTTCAGCTCACGTGACCAATGATATAATATAAATAAAACATGTAACAATGCCGTTTATGTATATAAATGGTAATGGTGACAACAAAAAAAACAAAGATGCCGTTAATTATTTATTAATATTACCATTATACCCCGATCACCTTTACTTCCGGTTAAGATGAACAAGTTTGATGCAGACTCGCGCATCTTGACGAAGTGACGTTTAGTACTATAAAAGCTTTTTTTTTTCAAGAGATTAGAAAACAAGTCGGACGATGAATAATTTTAAGAAGTTCTCTTCTCCTCTGCTACTCTGGTTAATATTCCTTGTTTTTGACGCCATTGAGTTACAACACGCATTGGTGATGTCACTGCTGATATCACTTCGATAGCCTTTAAATCTATATATTGTTTTATTTATATATTAACAGTATCGACCTAGTTGGATAAAATCAACCGACACACCGGCGTCTCTGATTTGCCGGATTTCGTTGATTTCATCAATATTTATCGTGACGGTTCCTCGCAGATTCTAGAAAATATAATCAATGTCCATTTCAGACGTTTTAAGTTTTCAAGTTAGATCACTAAAAATCACAAGCTTGCTTTGGTCGAAGTCAACAACAACCCGCTGGTAAATACGCTTTGATGGCAAACCTGATTCTTTCCTAAACGCCGCTTCTGGGAGCTACAACTTCGCGTCAGTAAATGTCAACAGGCATTTCGTTTACTATTAATTTAAGCTTCTAAGTGGCGTTGTACAATCAACGAGCGCTTGCGGGATTGGTCAAAATCGAGGCGTTACCACATATGCAACACAATGACTTCTAAGTCCTTTTTGGAACCCAGGTAGATGATGCCGGTTTTTCTTGTACGAGGGATCATCGCCTGACAGACCTTGGTTCCGCGTTCATTCTGTATAAAGACACCTGGGAAATGTATGACTGACTTTGTCATTGTGAGTAATCAGATTTGGTTAATGGAAGTACCGTCAACGTTAAATGATTTGGCCTATATGTCATCTAATCTTTAGATCATCATTTCCTTCGATAAGGATAAGTACACGATAATCTTGGCCAATTCCTACATCTGTTCACTTCCTACCTTATACATCATCATAATCCCAGTTTTTGTTTTTCTCCGGCATTGTCTTCACATTCTTCGGATTCCACACTAATGAGACATAAGAACAAAGAGCACTGTAAATACATGTACAATCCAATTTAAGTAAAATAAAGTTAGCAAAGGGTACGATGTTCTCCGGGTGGCATTTTCTCACTATTTTCAGCATGTGGCAAAGGGGTAATTCTGCGAAGGGAGGTAACCCTCTTTGATAAATATCGTCTACCCTCCACCAGATTCAAATTTGTGCCGTTATTAGAACCGTTTTCACTCAAGACTTTCAGGTATGCAGGCGAATTCAGAAATATCGCGTTCTGTCCATCCTGGATGTAACTGAATATATGAAAACAGCAAATACAGACGAGCTTTAACAAGCTGCGGTCAGTATCAGTTCAGTTTTTACCCACAGTTTATTGCCGAATGAGACACATGATTGCGAAAATGTCTTTACCTTGGTGATAAGTTGGTACAAACTGAATCATTTCTGAATTAGAATTGTCATTTTGTTTAAGAATATTGGAATATATATAATTTATGTCGAGTAAGTCACACTTTATGGACTTTACTGGACTCTAGAACCTACTATCAATATTCTGCCCCGTCAGAAAGTGGAGGGGGTGTGGGTGTCAAGCATAGTTTTCAAATCTGGAGTACTGTATATTTTTCGAAACATTATATAAAACTTAATGACATTATGACAGAGATGTCAGATATTGACTTAAAACAATTTACGTAACATACTCGCGAGAAATCATAATTAAAAAAGCAAAACTGTACGGGTAAAATACAGAAAAACCTGACACCTTCGTATAAATGTCATAAATAGCTTAGGTGACACTTTATCTCGGTATTTCGACATTTTAAATCTTTTGTGCATTGGAAATCAAACGCAATGCTTATTGTCTATATCCATTTTTCATTGCATTAAGCCTACGGTACCATAATTATCCATCCCATTTCCTTCCGAGAATTGCTCAGAACTCAATGGGTGTTTTGTACACTTGCAAAGCTGTATTTATAATACTTATTTTAAAACGTTATATAATGTTTCCCGCAATTCACCAACAGATCTCGAATCTGGACTTAAGTAATCGGATGGATTAAATTTCAGCTTTACCTAAAATTTACAAAATTAAATGTCTTTAGCCTGAGCTCAAATTTGGAACAAATTGTTAAAATACAATCTATATTTGCATAATATTGAAAATTGACATAAACACCTAAAACAAGCTGATTAAATAGAACATATAATTACCCAACATTGCAAACTGGTGTACATTCTAAAATACTATAGGTAAATCGAACCTTGAAAAAAGTTCGCTAAAAACTGACGTATATACTTGGTGTAAGTTGGTTGATTAGAACCTAGAGTTACACAACATAACAACTGATGTACGTACTTAAAACAAGCGGATGAAATAAATATATTTACACAACGTTACAATCTGACTCAAGTACTTGAAACAAGTTTGTTAAGTGGAATACAAACTGACGTATGTATTTAAAACAAGTTTGTCAAATAGAACCTAGATTTACACAAAATTACAAACGGACGTACATACTTGATGCAAGTTGGTTGAATAGATCCTAAATCTACAGAATACTGCAAACTTACGTACTTGAAACAAGCTGATTAAATAGAACACAAACTGACGCACGTGCTTGAAATAATCTGGTATAATGAAACATAGAGTTACATAACATTAGAAACTGAAGCACGTTCTTAAAACAAACTGGTTACATAAAATCTAGAGCTACACAAGACTGCAACAACAAAAAAGTTTGTTAAATAGAACTTAAGAGTTACGCAACACAGTTACTCTGTGTAACAAGAATTGTTAAGATTCCCACTGTAACTTCGAACCGTGTCAACCAAAAAAAAAATAAAAATATTAGATATCAATTCATGCAAATGGGAGAAGTTTTCTTTGTATCTTAAAATTCATTAAATTAAAAGTTGCCAAGCAGAAGATACAGAACATGGCGGGGGGGGGGGGTATATTCATATTTGTTGGCATATTCACTGGTGGACATTCAATTCAAAAGTCTTGTCTGATTAACCTCACCGTTTGTATTTTTTTTTCTTACTGGTCGGTGAATCAAAGTTGTATTCTATTGCACGAATTTCTAACGAAATAATTTGTTTCAGAAAACAGCTAATTTATGTCTTAAAACGTAATATTTGGACAGAACGTTTAAGTAAAAGTACTGAGATTGAAATTTTTTCTAGATTGTATTAAAAGTAAATTTTCATTAAATTATATTGAAAGTAATTTTCCACTAAAATATATTGAGATAAATTATATATATATTTGTATAATATAACTGTATGCTATTTTATAAATATCACGCTTTACGAGCAGGTGCAGAAATCCATAAAATAGATTTCGCTCGTATCTAAATGTCAGCAATTTAGATTTCGGGGGCGGGGAAGCTGTTGAACAGACAAATTAATATGTTAATGATGGATGAGTTACGCAGATGGTTCACACGATGGCTCTGTGAAAGTTCGAGGGTTTTGTTCTGACTGGACTGAACGAAACCAAAATCTGTATTAATAGAGAAGCGGGCTTACGAAGGGTTAGTTCGTTCTTGGAGTCAAAACAGCTCTGTATTTTCCTTACAGGTAAGAATAGTCTGTGTTCTCAAACTTCTTTAAAGAATGGGAACTTTTTAATATTTAAGACTTTAACGGTAAAGTTCATATTTTTCCAACATTTTTGTGAGTTATTTATATCTATATTATAATATAATGGAATTTTTTATTGTATTTGTGGTAGGTATTATTGGAAAAGATGAATTCGCTACCAACTTCATGTTTAGATTCAATTTGGAAATAAAAGATTCTTTAAGTAATAATGAGTAATGTTTAGTAACCTATTCCAAATTAGTATCATATTTTAAATTTAATAAAATACGTTTCTTGAAAATGATTGTTGCATTAATCGCAACTATTGAATTTTATACTCATTGGATATCATGAAGTAACCGAGATTTAACTATCTGTATTACATTCTAAAAGGCAGAAATTATACAATGAAGTTGGTAAGCTCGATGTGAAATTGTAATTTTATATGTATTTCTTGTATTTTAAATATAAAGGCTTTATAAATGTATATTTAGAATGTAGCATTATATATATCAATAAATAGTTCGTTCCTCGAGTCAGAACAGCTCTGTATTTTCCTTACAGCGATTCCGTACTTCGTTCCCCAAGATGTAGCCGTATCTACACGGTTATTGGTGACACCCTTGTTAGACAGCCTGAGCTCTTTCTCTCTCTTTCTCTCTCTCTCTCTCTCTCTCTCTAACCATGGACAAAGACATTTCTTAACTTATGAGTAATCCATTCTCATAGCAAGAGATCAGAAGAAGGTTATGATGCAAACCGTATCATAACACAATCATAGAAAAATAATATTGTTACATAGCCAATTTGTAACTCGCAGATGCTAGTTTTGTTTGGGAGGTTGTTTTTGTATTTGTCGACTGAAACAAGCGCTCAGACTTGTGGGAGGTATCGTCTCGTGCAAAAAGGATTCAACAATTATTTCTTTCATGGGGGAAGTGCTTGGAACTTTCATTTAACGCTGGCTCAGAATAGGCCCAAAATCTGATCCATTTTAAATTCTCTTACTACTTAGGAAAGCCTTATTATCCCATAATAGTCACAAAATTAACGAGTTATGCGTACAAGTAATAATTTATTTTGAATCAATGAGTCAATTATGCTGTCTTTAGACCTATTACCCCAAAAATGATATCCATCCACGTCAAGACCTCAAAAATATACCCATCCACCTCAAGACCTTCTCCATCTAATATTTCGATTTTGCGTATTGCTTTCTAATCTTGTGAATTTAGCCAAAGTCTTGTATGTGACGAGTAAAGCTTAGACAGTTTGGTTATATTTAGACATGAATGACAGAAAAACAAAATCCCTGCTCTAAAAGGTCCGCCAAAGATTTATTTTAACGTAAGTTATATCAAGAAAATATCTTTTTGTAGCCATTATTCGGTAAAAGCCAACCTCTTTTATCTCTTTAATGTAAAAAGGGAATAGATTCGGTATTTTAAATATGTTGACCATACATTAATTTTAACATGAGCAGCTATTTTTGAAATTAAAGAAGTTATGTTGACTGTTTCACAACACACACACACACACACACACACACACACACATATATATATATATATATATATATATATATATATATATATATATATATATATATATATATATATATATATATATATATATATATATATATATATATATATATATGATGCAAAGAAAATTACTCCATAATTAATGCAAAGGACTTCGATTGGTGTAGATGTAGATAATTACCGATAAACTGTCTCGAAATAATGCAAAATGAAATTAAGATATCTCGAAATTGTTGTTCTAGAAGAGTTTTCAAACATTCAAATTCACCTCTTCATGTCCTGGGCCAGTTGTACTCTGATAAGAAGTTAATTAACAAAATTTTTACAAATATGCATCATTTAAATCTAGGCTATGAGACATATGTAGAGAAGTTCATTTGCTTTATTTGTGCAAATGCCAGCGTCCCATTTCAAGGTCACATCTAACATTTTTTAAACGAAATTAAATCAGTATGCCTCTTTCAGTGGCCACATCGTAAAATTTGCTGTAGCCAAATATTTGTTTCGATTGTCTATCCAATAGCAGGTTGCTGAGGTTAGTATATGTGGAAGTCAGGCTTCCAAGCTGCAGAATTCAGACTTCGATCGCATTCGTCTTCCGTTTTAAAACAAATCAAAATATTTTTTCTGTGTATTTCCTTGGATCAATTGTAATACTGCATCATTTCCTGCCGCCCGTGCCAAATCTTAGTTGTGCTGCCTTGATGCCACAAACTCGCCGCCGTCTCAGATATTCAATGATATTCTGTATAGTCATCCGTGTCGTATCACAACCCATGCGGCTTCTCTTTGCTCCGTATGGTTCGTCAGTTCCCATAAAAGCATAGCTACCATCTGCAGATGATGGGTAAAATTGATGTTTTCCGCTAAAGAGTTTTGAAAAATGCGTTGTCTTGCTATCTGACTTGCGTATTATAGGCGGTACGTCTCTATTTCTGAACGTCGAGTCCGGAACGTGAGTACCAGCACGTGCATGAAGGTAATTTGAAAAGTAGGGGTGTCTACTTTTGATGTCTTCGGATGCCATGCCACTTGAATCTGTAATATCAAGTTTGAAAGAGAAATTAAGTTTAACTAAAGACGATGAAACTGTTCAGTTTGGACAGTAGTGTAATAAAAGGTAGGGGGTGGACGGGGCGGTTGCGCCAGTGGTCATGGGGAGCCAAAAGCTCAGCGCCAGATGTCTTGGGGCGCCAGAACTCTTTTGGGCCATAATTGTCGCCACAGACATCATTACCCTTAGTACGTCACTGCGTTTGGACATTAAACTCATTCAAAGACCGAAGTTTGAACCAGACACTAGCAAGTCTAAGGTGGATGGGATGTATTTCATGTCATTTTTGTTTAGTGGAATATATAAGAGTTAGCCATTTATTCGCATAAATTTAATGTAATAAGAAAATACGTATTATTCAATCTCGTTATGCACTGCATATTATGTTCATTTTGCCTTTCTCGATAACCACTCAACATTTGCCGTTGTGATGTTACGGTATACTTGTCACTTGCTATATCGGGTAGTTTTCAGTGTCTAACAGACAATCAGATGACACTAAAGTGCGAGTTTTCTCTACAGACGTTGCACGGTTATATGAAATAATCAAACAGATATGTGAGTTTTAATTCGTTCCATGCAGGAATCAAACCCATGCTGCAAGTAACGGCAGCTACAGCCAAGCTCTTGTTCACCAACGATATAACCGACACGGTCATGCTCTAATTCCCAATAAAGGATTGAACAATGGCAAGGATAAAGATTTGAAATATAAATTGTAGCCATGTAACCTCTTTGATAAAATAGATGTCATTCTGTATAGATTTATTTTATAGCATCGCGTATCCCAATATAACATGGGATCCAATGATAAGAACTTGTCCCTATTTATTTTATAGGTTTTAATTTATAACGATAATTTCATAATTATACTTTTCATTTCTAAACAAAAATCAAGTGGATTGGAGCTAGCAGAGTGATAAATCCCCCTTGCCTCGTGAGTACTCGTGGATGTTCCATCATTTTGGGAGGCATGTGAGTGTTTGCTACGCACAAATATCTATATCCACGACTACTTATATCTGTCAGGCCCCGATAAAGGTACATGCTCTGGTGACCAATGGAATTATTTATCCACTTTCGTTTAGTAACCTACTAGATAAAGCGTTGTATTTCATAACAGAAAAAGTCATTAGTAATGTTATGTTCCGAATTACTTTTCTAACTTTCATAAGTATTAGGTAATAATAATAATAAGAAGAAGAAGAGGTACTAGTATCAGTAGTAATAGCAACCGTACAAACAGCAATGGTATTGATAATAGTATTAGTAGTTGCAATGATAGAAAAAGTAGAATCAGCAACAACAGTACCATTGCTGGTAGTAGAGTGGTGGTGATTGTGGTAGTAATTTTAGTTGTAGAAATTGTCATGGTAGTAGTAGCAATATAAAGTAATCTTGAGTCAATGCAGACACGCCTACCTTGCTTGCCAGTTAATAGAAAATCTCCATCCTTTGCCGGCCACTGTAGCGTGTCTTGAGCATGGCCTGAAGAGAGCATGCGTACGAGTATCCAAGCAACAAATACAAATGTAGCTGACATGGTATTATGGTTCTGATTTCAGCTGCAATGATTCAATAATAATAATAATAATAATAATAACAATAATAATAGTGCTTATTTGTAATACAGGCCACCGGTCCATGATACGCATCCATACATCATGCAGTACAAAAAGATGTTATAGTGCGTAAAAAGAGAATTTCGTATCTATTGGAAGTAATGTACATGAAAGGAATCATTATTGCATTTTTCGAATCGGGTGAGACACGAGTATATAGTACACAGTAATCGCACAAACGCATTTAAGGGGAACCCTAAAACCTGCATGGAGCAAGTTTTATGATATCGCTCTAGAATCTGATGTAGCAGGAGTCGTTGATACAATCTGATGTAGCAGGAGTCGTTGATACAATCTGATGTAGCAGGAGTCGATGATACAGTCTGATGTAGCAGGAGTCGTTGATACAATATGATGTAGCAGGAGTCGTTGATACAACGGATTCTCTAATCTCTAAGGTCTTTATGGTAAGCATTGCTAAATTAGTCGTCAGAATTTTACCAGTATCATTTTGTATAAAAGACCTAAAGTTTTCAAAAGTTGGATTTATAAATACAAAGGTGGGTAAATATTTGTTGTACTTCTCCATATAGCGGACAAGCAGTAAAAAAAATGGAATTTTGGATGTTAACGTCGCAAATTTGACACAATCTTTCCTCATAGCAAATACTTTCATATCTTCCCGTGTTACCTCCGATTGGCATCTTCCCCCATTCAAAGTATAGTGATTATATAAGAAATTCGCCATCTCCCAACAATTCTAGATATATTTTACAAGTAAATTATACACCCAATGACCTATAGAAACTCAGTCTTTCCGTCGACTTGAGCTCATCCTGCAGCTTTTGCCTAAAAATATCTTCACATCTCTGGCTGAACAATCTAAGCCGTAGTACCATTTTTTTAAACTTCTGAGATAGCCACCTCTGCGAAATACAACCACTCTAATTTATTGTTGTTGTTGTTGTTCATGTTGTTGTGGTTGTGCTTATTACAAGTGGTCGTATTTGCTGTTGTAGTATTTTGATTAACTTGAATTATTTCAGTAACCTTTTACTTTTTCTTTCCCATTATAGACAGATTATAAGCAATCATAATGAACTATAACCATTATATGATTATTCATTGCACAATCGCCTGGATCATTTATCAACACACACTTTTATCAATGTACAGAATTGTTTGAATACTGTTCCCTTGCTTAAGTCTTTTTTTTTTTCTTTCAAGTTTTCATTTATTCTTGTGTTTGTACTCAAGGGAACAAAAGTTCTCTTAGCACTTTAAGTCAAATCAAATTAAAAAAATCCTGAATATTTTCCTTACTGTTCTCGAAAATTTGATCGAGGAGAAAAAAATAATAACTACTCCCCTTGTCATCAGTTTACCGTTCAGTTTGTAAACAGTCTTTAGTTTGTTACTATTGTTTTTGTTGTTGTTGTTGTTGTTTGTTGTTCGTGTTTGTACTCCGTTTATAAATCAGTTCTAAGATTTTAGTGTTTATTTGTTTTAATATGGGCAGACGGTGTTGGGAAGATATTTCTGAAACCAAGTACTTAAACAATATTCAGGGAACTTTATGATATTAGGCATTAATATTTTTTAAATGGTCCCTGTCAAATTTCTTCATGTAAGTATTCGTCGGAAAATTTCAAATATAGATGTTCAGTTATTGAAGTTGTGAATAGTATTGTGTATTAGTTGTTTGGGTCCTATTTGGCTTAATGTTGTATGAGACACCGATATAAGAATTGTCACTGCATTCTAATAAAGCACATCAATCTGAAGCTAGAATTAAATCCTAACAGGTATGAAATACGAGTCTCTTGAATGCGTGGTCCTAGTTAGATTAAAGGATTATCTTTTGTGGTATTAGCGTGCTTATGAACCCTCTGATAGATATGAAGTGTTGTCGTGAGGTCCTTGGAACGGAGAAAACAACTACCTCAAGCCAAACTCACGCTTGTTGAATTCGACATTGCTTTTTTCCGTTAGGTCTTGGAGTGAACTTGTACCTGCTGCTTTTAGACCAAAAGAGTGTTCCATTAGCGTTGTTCCGTCTTGTGGTTATAAGAAAAACACTAAATACCCCTTTATATTACACATGACAAGAACCTGACAGAAGCACAGTATTACGTACTTTTCACACTAAAGCATGCATTAGCAATATAATGGATTGTAAAGATAGAACATGCTTATTGGAATTATCTTAAAATATATTTTATTACTACCCACAGCAACTGTATACAGCTGTAACGTTATATTATTGATAGGAATACTATTTTAGAAGTCAACAGTGACGTCATACAGCGTGTTGCATGCTAATAAATCAACGTAAGTGAGCTACTAGAAATGTTTCACAACGACAACATTTACGACTAGTCGGACTTCCCTACGGATGGTATTGCTCTAAAGCAAAACACGTGACTGATGTTTTATTAAAGAGGATTAATGAATTGATACGTGGCGGCTCTGCTAATTATTAGCGCGGAGGCCCAGGATGTACATATTAGTATACTTGCAATCTAAAAGTAATTAAACGTGAATAGTAACATACATACAATCTAAAGGAATGGAGTAAAAAACATTTAAAAATACCGTTAATATATATCCATGGACACATAATGATCTGAGATCTTGAAAACAATAGTTTAGTTTGAATAACTGTATTGCGCTCAAGTAATAAAACAAAAGTTCATATGTATATATTAGGTATCTGTTAAAAACGATGAGGTAACAAGGACATTGTTCTTTAGCTTATCGATATCCCGACTTTGCTATCGTTCTTGTGCCATTGGGATGATGCTACTGTTTTGACATTCTTGTTCTTCTTGTTCTTGTTATTAATTAAATCGATTGTTTATTTTTATCGTCTTTTTATTCTCACTCGAAGTTTTTTATTTATTTCTTTATTTATTTATATATGTATTTATTTACTTATTTATTTATTTATTTATTTATTTATTTATTTATTTATTTGTTCATTTATTTATTTATTACTTAATGTGTAGTACTAAAAGCAGTATTGGTGTTGGGTTGAGGGTGGGGTTGCAGAAAAAATAAAGTAAAAAATGTTGTTTTCATCGCCCAACATACAGTTTTAAGTCGATGGTCACAACGTTTTCGTGAGAATATAACAACGATTCACGATGATACAAATATAAAATTCATTATGAATGAAGCGGCACATCAGGTACCCTGCCTAAAAATTTTAATATATGGTTCTCTTGATAAAGAACACTCAAACATTCCACATTTTTTTACGATCTGATTTTTCCTATAATTTTTACAGAGCAGCTCTACGTAAGGAGTAAATACAACCTGTTATTCATTGTTCATTCCTTTATCTTTTACACAAATTAATATTGATATTATAAAAATGTGAAGTCTTTAATTGATGGTTTATATAATTGTCTTCTTAATGAAGATTTAAATGAGAACTTGTCAGTTGGAAAACGATTGATGGCAGTAAATGTGCTGGGGGAGGGGAGGAGTTTTTGTTCGATCAATTACAGTCGGTACTTCTCTTACAATGCATTCATGTACGTCCTAAGTTTTATATTAAAAAGTACAATCACTAATACCTCTGGATAATACTTTTATGTTACCGTTAAACTATTTATCATTTTTGCGCTGCAGTATATGGAGCTGGAAATGCATCTGAAAGTCGTTACTTCAAAGCTGTTATTTTCTACGACCCAAGTATGTGAAATACGACAAGTATGTGAAACATTTTCTTCGCTAGCCAAGGTTCCGATATAATAACCCTATCTACACCCTGGCGTATCGAGCATATATTTCTGCCGCTGTGACACGTCAATTTCTTACAATACGACTACTCCCCTGACCCTAGCAACAAGAGGTTATACCACTTTACGGCATATTTTGGCGTCATATTTAAAATATTATTCGAATTATAGTACCGCATTACAGTCAGCTGATTTCTCAGAGTATTAACGTTCGAAAGAGAGATGACCTACAAGATGCACAAATAAATTAAATGTACCAAATTGTATACAATCAGATGTGTTTACACGATGCTACATTTCCGCTGACCCTTCCCATCCGATTTTTATTTGGACATTTTGAGGGTTTAATTTACCGCTACCGCACTGTGGCAGAATAGGATGGCCACTTACAAGTAAGATTTAAGGTCCTAATTTGTTTACATATTCTCATTCACAATGTTGTCAATTTAAAGCATGTTTATTATTTTAGTGTGCAGTGCAAATTCTGATTTTGTATCAGGAAAGACACCAAAAGGTTTGAGCACATTGCAGATAACTGCATATCAAGGCCATACTTTCTCTTTCTTGTGTATTCACGAGAGAGAGAGAGAGAGAGTAGATTACAGAGATGAAGATTATGTTTATTCTCTCTTCCCTATGAAATTAATGTTATTGTAAACCTGTAGTTTACAGTGGCCGTTTAATTTTATATATATATATATATATATATATATATATATATATATATATATATATATATATATATATATATATATATATATATAATAGATTGGCATGGATAATTATGCAATAACCAACAAGTGTTGTCGCTAGTTTTCAGTGACATGTATCTCATATATCCAATTTCATTTTAAATCTCCAATTATAATACAGTAGCAAGAGGCAAATGACTTGAAACAATGAAATCACATACAAAGTATATACTTTAGCATATATATATATATATATATATATATATATATATATATATATATATATATATATATATATATATATATATATATATATATATAAGCTTACAAAAATATGAACTTATTTCATTACATAAGAAAATAAATTATAACATAATGAAATATATTGACTCTATCTAAACATAAGAAAATTTCCATACAGTTAAGAGATGCTTTATTTCCACAGATCTCAAACTGGAAACTACATTTTTATTATTTTAAATCATATTCACCCATATACGAAGTGATATTTATTGTACAGAGAAGATTATTGATTGCAAGGTATTTCACTGATAAAACACCAGACTCCTTTGGTAGCACTTATAAAAAAATATAATATATTGAATATAAATAACGTTGGTACCACTACCAGTAACCAGCTCAATTTGTTTTTATTCTTACTGCTACATGACAGTATCAAACTCTATATATTTGGATTCGAAATTAAAGTAGTAGTAAAAATGATTAATACAGAAATTTTACATGTATCTTCTACAGATGTGACTGTTTTCCGTTAGAAGAGTAAGACCCTCCACATACGTTTTATTAATTGAAAAAAACGTTTAAAGTTTTTAAGGTCATCACCCACCCCCGCATAAATATCATTTTTCTGTGATTTTGTCATTATTTTATCCTGTTTAAAATATTGCTTGATATTGTCATAACACAAAAAATATCAGCATAATACAATTATGCAATAAAGCAAAATAAATAAATAAAAACTATATACAGTCATGTGTTTAACTTATCATAGGAAATATTATAGAAAAATTAATATTTAATGTAAACCGGCATTCATAAAAACAATACTGTTAGACGAAATAGTCTAAAACAAAACTTATCGTACAGGTAGGCAATTATAAGGAACAAATACATGGATTGTCTTGTTACATTGTTCTTATAGATTTATTTGCCAGTCCATTTTGTTTTTCACTTTCACATGAATAAAACATGAATAGAGACAAGCTTTTCACCCAACCGCTCACATTTTGGAGAATTTGTTTTTTGCAGGCAATAAAATAAGTTGTTTGCGCTTGCTATGAGCAAAATATCTTGACAAGGATTATATTGTATTTGCTAATTTGTTATTTAGGATGCTTTGACCTTCACAAAGCTATTATATGTATGCGCCTGAGATGAAATTTAAAATCTGGCATGTTATTCCTAATATATGTACCCTGGAACAATGGATACGGTAAATTTCATAATATGAATGTCTCAGTCACTCAGAGAGAGAGAGAGAGAGAGAGAGAAAAATTCATCAGTAAATTAGTTTCTTCACAGAATAATAAAAACCACTAGCCAATTTCTAACTGCATTTGCAAGAGTATGAGCAGAAAGTAACAGCCAGTTTATTAACATGTAAGACATTTTAATGTAAGTTAAAGGCTCCCAAGTAATTTTCCTCAGAGAAGACACAAGACTGGATTGCCGAACTTGAAGCAACACAAGGACCAGTTTGTTGCTTTGTGAAAAATGGGGTTATTATGAGAAAATGGAGACCACATGATGTACCTGCTGGTGATGAGTGCTAAGCAATCAAATTGTTGTTACTAAGTCGTATAGACAGGAAATTAAAAGTTTTTATCCATAAAATTCCTTAAGCTGGTCATTTTGGTGTCAGTAAGACTTATCACAAGATCTCGAAACATTTTTGTTTGCTGAAAGTTAAAAGTGATGTTTATAAGTACTATACATCTTGTCACACTTGTCAAATGGTAGGAAATCCCAATCAGAAGATATATAAGACACACCTACAACCTATTCCTGCATTTGATCATTTCATGAGCCGTTTAGCAGAAAAATGGTAGACTGTAGGTTCCTTACCTGATACCAAGTCAAGCAACCAATACTTGTTGACCATAACGTGTGGGTCTCAAGATTTCCATAGGCTCTTCATTTGAAGGATATTAAATAATAAAAAAACTGTTCTAAAAGTTTAGGCAATGTTTTCAACACTTGTTTGCCTCCCAAATATGTTCAGCAATTTTATGTTTGATTATATCCAACAAGTTATGCATGAATTAGACATCGAACAGTTTAAAGTCATGGGTCTAGCACAAGACTGTCCGAAAACAATATCACCTACCCAGGATACATGTATACAATTATATTGAATCAAACCTTAAAAAAGACAGAGATCAGTAAAATCCTGCATTATATACATATCGAGTACGTTAAGATCAGGAGAGTGTTTGTCCCCATGTTGGTAATCATCACCAAATGAAAGACCCCATGACTACCCTAAAACAGCAAAGGACTATCCCAAAACACACTGAACTACCTATGATACATGTAGGCAATTAAATATGATCAAACTAAATTAAAAGACAAAGATCAATAAAAATCTACCCTGTATAATTATCGAGTAAGATCAGTAGAGTTTTTCCTCATGTTGATACTTGCTGAAGGAAAGACCCAAGACTATCCCAAAACACGCTCATCGACCCAAGATATATGTATACAATTACAAGAACTTAATGAAATATACAGTTTTGGTGCATTCTCTCTCTCTCTCTCTCTCTCTGTTTGATCATAGAAATTCACTAAACAACTTTTATGTTGCAAAGAGCAGCACACTTAATAAGCCACAATCATGCGTCACTGTATTCATATTTCAAAAATTATTTTAAATTTTTGTAAATTTTTGATGTGACAAAGAGCAGCTGAAAATTTGGAACCGAAGGCTGCTATATTTATATTTTTTAAATTCTTGAACCAATTGGTTATTGTTAATTGGTGTGATAATGCCAAGATTTACAATAAATACAAGTCAAATATCCTGTAACATTATGTATTTTGTCTCTGATTATTTCCACTTTTACTTCTAATCGCAAGTGAACACTTTTATAATGATACGATGATGATTTTCCACAATTTGATTATTTCGACTTTTGCGCCAAAATATGTTCCAAACTGAATATTGTGATAAGAATAAGAAACCTTTAGGAATCCATAATTCTGTAATGTCATTTTACCTGTAAACTTTTTATGTGCTATTGATGTTGCTCTGAAGTATATTATTTTCGCCGGAGCTTATGTACAATAGTATCACAGGAAAAGACAGACGTGAGGTGCGTCAAAATGGAGGACGTACAATGAGATCCTTACAACCAGGGGTCTTCTGACGAAGGCTCGTTAAGAAAAGTACGAGGAAATATATCATTGTCTTTTCTGATCCTTACTTTGATAAAATAACTAATGTTTCTATTGTAATTAGAGATATCACTAAGAAACAGATGTCTTAAACGGTGAAAATAAATACTTAAGTGCGTCAAAACTATGGTTGAAGAAGATGGACCACCCTTATGCAGTGTATACGTTTTTGTTTTCGTAAGGTGCTAGAAATCACTAAGACCTTCCAGAAAACACATGATTTTAGAGAACGATTAAAACTTCGTTGCTAATGTACACCGTAAAGAAGAGGACTGAAAGAGTTGCAATGTTTATCGACACAAAATGAATGCCGTAACGCTCTGTGGGGACCGTTAATTATTTCTGATGACGGAAAGACTTCAGAAATTTAGAGCGCCATCTGGTGTGATAATGCCATGCTAATCTCTAGTATGGCATTATGAAAACATATGGAGACACGAGTTGGATAACAAAGACGATACTGTTTGAACTTAGTATTTACAATGTTGCAAGGCCAAATCTGGATGAAACTAGCAGTTGAAATGATGTAATTTTAATATAACAAGTTTATAAACAAAATTTAAAAAACTTGTAATAATCGACATAGCGTTTCCCATGCGACAAACTACAGAATCAATTCAGTAAATGAAAACTGCAAGATACAATGATGTAGAAGGAAAGTAGATCTAAACACTTGAAAGCAGCCATTTACAGCTTGCATCAATGAAGAATAGAAAATTAATGACTAGAATCAGGAATGTAGCACTTGCAAGCAGCCATTGACAATAATGCAGAACGTAACACGTACAAACTGCTTCGTACAATATGCATCAATTAAGAATACAACATATATGGATATAATTATGAAAGTAGCACTTGTAAGCAGCCATTTACAATATTGCATCAAGGAAGATTAGACAATACACGCATATAATTATGTCTGTCATCCCCATCCATAGAGGATGACCGCCGCCAACGAATGGCAGCCATTAGAGAGAAATGACACATCACAGGATCCCAGACCATCATGTCTACAGACTTCCCATGTCCATCCTGTAACATCATGTGTTCTTCCAACTTTGGACTCAGAAGCCACATGCGTAGTCACCATGAGCAGCACAACTAGCGTCATCATCGGACACGATAGACAACTGAAGAAAGTACACGAAGTAGCAAAACCTTTCTGATTTCCATCATTGATCAACAATTTTTCACAATAATCAAAATAAACATTAATTGCAACACAATTATGTTTTATAACGAGCAGTTGTGGAAGTTAATTGTAACACAAACAGTCTGTTTTGCACTGATACACCTAGCTGTGAATACTGCTTCTTTAGTCCAAATTACAGTAGAAAATAAACATTGTTGTAATTGTTATTGTTTACACATTCAAATTTCTCATTATTATTTCGGAAGAGAAAATCAATAGTAGAACAAATACGGATAGGCTGGCAACTAGTTTTCTATGTGGTTCCGGGTGCATCATAGAAATTTCGTTATTTTGTACGATAAATTTCAATTTAGTTTTAACCTTGCTCATTATCTGTGGTGATACTATGGTATTGCAAGAACGGAAGTTCCAAAATAATTTAAAAGAAATCGATGTTATGACAAAATGAGAAAATTCAGTGTGACTCCATTTCCATGGCCATTGTGGCGTTTGTACGTTTTCAATCCTAATTTTTTGTTATACAAAAAAAAAGAATTACAAATAGTGCGTTCTTTCACCATTTACAAGTCTATAAATTCATTACTCACATTCGTTTCTCATCTTTATAACCAAAATTCAAACTTCCCACTAAATGATAACTATGTTCATGACAATACGTCAACATAAATAAAAACATGTTTCAGTTTATTTTGAGTCACGAGGATTTTGATATAGTTATTAACCAAGTCAGTATTGCCAAGTGACAACCGTCTTTTCCGATATCGCTATGCCATCTATGCTTCTGGTCAAAACAATACGATACACTTATGTCAAATCATTTGAAGCATCCCCTTTAAATCGAAGATTTTGCAAGCTTTAACCAATATTATGTCGTGATCCGTCGCGACGTTTACCTTCTTTCAAATGGGTTTAGGTTCCCGCGTGTCGTCTTCAAGTTCTCTTCAAACGGAATCATATTGAACTATTAACCAAAAGAATGAAGTAATAATTCGGGTGTATCATCGTGTAACAAATACTGCGATTTCGCAAGAGATTTTCTTAACTAATTCAATGTTTATACAGGAACAAATATAACAAAATGAAACTTTTAGTCACAGCTGCTCTATGTCACCCTGTATAAAATGTTATATTTATAAAAATAGACATAACAGTTTAGATTTCACGTATTGTAAAGCAAACGAGCAGATATTGCACACAGAAAAATTTAATATATACATCTTATTTGTTTTTATACTATACAAGAATAGTGTCTCGTACCTTTTGGATCAACACACGACAAAAAAATGAACCATTCTGTTCTTTAATTGTAGTTAATTGTCGTTATGATCTTACAGTAAAAAAGAAAACACCCGAATCGCTAGGAGCTACCATCATACATGTCATAGGGATGTCCATGTTTTTGTATCGTGCACGACTGAAATACATTTTGAACAGTGTGCTTTTAGTTGTTTATTATGTTAAATCTTTGAACAAATTTTTATAATTTATTGTCTATTTTCATTTCTTTTACTTGAGTTTTGATGTGGTTTGTTATTTTTGTCACCGCATACTTACACACAACAAAGTGAATAATAACATACTTACACACAACAACGTGAATAATAACATATCAAATATAATTTCAAAAATCCCACATACCTGTTTGATATTAAAGTTAGTCCACGTTTCTTTATGAGCGACTCCTTAATTAGTAACGTGCACCTAGTAGAGACAAACTTTTATACCCGGTAGCACGGACTTCATATCACTAATTGCTTCGAGTAGTGGGTGAGATATTGTAAATCGAGTTAACATGCCACACGCCCACAGCTGCGAAATCTCCACTCATGTAAAGTAAATGAACACATCACGCAAATGCAAGAATTCTACATAGGCAGCTTTCTTCAATAATCATTAAACTTAGAATTTATCATTTTAATATTATGCAGAACCAAATAAACCGATTTTGTTTCTGACCACAAATTCAATAATTACAAAAATATCTTAGCAGCTGATCTCTTGTGAAAAGGTTTCACGTACTAATGGTTATCATGCAAGTTGTGGAGTATGCATGCATCTGTAGGGTGCAATGAAGTATCACCACAATCTAGGATGTATGGTGCCGCGCAAAAAAAACCAACACGTCGTAAAATTGGAAAGGCAAAACACTTTAAGAAAATCTACTCGAAGAGAAATCCTGCAACTGAAAGTAAATATGCACCACGAGACAAAAGGTACAGATGTTGAAACATTCTGGCAAAAATGAATACAATGTAACCATAAAAGCAGAACGGGTTCAAATGCCTTTAATACAAGAGTTTTCTATATTAATTGCAAACATAAGACTCCAAGATACAAAATAAATATGCAATTCTTAGTTTTCACATTTGCACTTTTCAAAAACAACGTTGTTATTAACATAAAATATTGCAAATGTAGAATATGTTATCTCTGTAGACGATTTATCTGTGTTTTATTATATGCAGAAGATGCACTAATTTTTTACAGAAACTGAGATTTCTTTGCAATCATTGCTGATTCATATGGAATCCTGTGCCCATTGGAACCTTCATGTTAACACTAGAAAAATAAAAACGACGGCTTTTGAAAGAGGCATAAATGCAAACCAATACAAGCCAATATTAAACAATAAACCAAGTGCAATGGTGAATTGTGAGAAATGTAGATATATTTAAATACCGGTGTTTGAATTTGTTTAACAAATGATACATGGCTACGAACCCAAACTACCATTTTGTTCACAAAGATACCATAGTGTTCAAAAAATGTACAAGTCTTCAGGGGAATGAAGTTCTTTTAATGTATACAAAGTGTTTCAGTAAGGGAAAAAATGTTCATTTTTTTTAAATCTCGTCTTCGATCCGTGTTTACTTATGAATCAGTCATATGGCGTTTCCGTCCAGAAGAAGACAAAAGAAGCTTAGCAACTTCATTCAGTATTTGGCAAATGGTTTTAAACGGTGACAACAAGTTACTAATTTGGATATTTTATGCGGTGAACTTGTCAGGTACTTCTTGATGAAAATTAGAAAAATAAACGTCTTACAATTTTGGACTTGAATTCTGATAAATATAGATACTTTGATTTTTACAACGTATGCTAAATAGCGATGCTGATACCAGTAACTCTTATAAGGTAAAGATTTGGCATTTCCAGTAACGCTTATAAGGTAAAGATTTGGCATTTCCAGTAACTCTTATCAGGTAAAGATTTAGCATTTCCAGTAACTCTTTTAAGGTAAAGATTTGGCATTTCCAGTAACTCTTTTAAGGTAAAGATTTGGCATTTCCAGTAACTCTTATCAGGTAAAGATTTGGCATTTCCAGTAACTCTTATCAGGTAAAGATTTGGCATTTCCAGTAACTCTTATCAGGTAAAGATTTGGCATTTCCAGTAACTCTTATCAGGTAAAGATTTGGCATTTCCAGTAACTCTTATCAGGTAAAGATTTGGTATTTCCAGTAACTCTTATAAGGTAAAGATTTGGCATTTCCAGTAACTCTTATAAGGTAAAGATTTGGCATTTCTAGTAACTCTTATAAGGTAAAGATTTGGCATTTCCAGTAACTCTTATAAGGAAAAGATTTGGCATTTCCAGTAACTCTTAAAGGGTAAAGATTTGGCATTTCCAGTAATTCTTATCAGGTAAAGATTTGGCATTTCCAGTAACTCTTATCAGGTAAGGATTTGGCATTTCCAGTAACTCTTATCAGGTAAGGATTTGGCATTTCCAGTAACTCTTATCAGGTAAAGATTTGGCATTTCCAGTAACTTTTATCAGGTAAAGATTTGGCATTTCCAGTAACTCTTATCAGGTAAAGATTTGGCATTTCCAGTAACACTTATCAGGTAAAGATTTGACATTTCCAGTAACTCTTATCAGGTAAAGATTGGGTATTTCCAGTAACTCTTATCAGGTAAAGATTTGGCATTTCCAGTAACTCTTATCAGGTAAAGATTGGGCATTTCCAGTAACTCTTATCAGGTAAAGATTTGGTATTTCCAGTAACTCTTATCAGGTAAAGATTTGGCATTTCCAGTAACTCTTATCAGGTAAAGATTTGGCATTTCCAGTAATTCTTATCAGGTAAAGAGTTGGCATTTCCAGTAACTCTTATCAGGTAAAGATTTGGCATTTCCAGTAACTCTTATCAGGTAAAGATTTGGCATTTCCAGTAACTCTTATCAGGTAAAGATTTGGCATTTCCAGTAACTCTTATAAGGCAAAGATTTGGTATTTCCAGTAACTCTTATCAGGTAAAGATTTGGCATTTCCAGTAACTCTTATCAGGTAAAGATTTGGCATTTCCAGTAACTCTTATCAGGTAAAGATTTGGTATTTCCAGTAACTCTTATAAGGTAAAGATTTGGTATTTCCAGTAACTCTTATGACGTGAAGATTTGGCATTTCCAGTAACTCTTATAAGGTAAAGATTTGGCATTTCCAGTAACTCTTAAAAGGTAAAGATTTGGCATTTCCAGTAACTCTTAAAAGGTAAAGATTTGGCATTTCCAGTAACTTTTATCAGGTAAAGATTTGGCATTTCCAGTAACTCTTATCAGGTAAAGATTTGGCATTTCCAGTAACACTTATCAGGTAAAGATTTGACATTTCCAGTAACTCTTATCAGGTAAAGATTGGGTATTTCCAGTAACTCTTATCAGGTAAAGATTTGGCATTTCCAGTAACTCTTATCAGGTAAAGATTGGGCATTTCCAGTAACTCTTATCAGGTAAAGATTTGGTATTTCCAGTAACTCTTATCAGGTAAAGATTTGGCATTTCCAGTAACTCTTATCAGGTAAAGATTTGGCATTTCCAGTAATTCTTATCAGGTAAAGAGTTGGCATTTCCAGTAACTCTTATCAGGTAAAGATTTGGCATTTCCAGTAACTCTTATCAGGTAAAGATTTGGCATTTCCAGTAACTCTTATCAGGTAAAGATTTGGCATTTCCAGTAACTCTTATAAGGCAAAGATTTGGTATTTCCAGTAACTCTTATCAGGTAAAGATTTGGCATTTCCAGTAACTCTTATCAGGTAAAGATTTGGCATTTCCAGTAACTCTTATCAGGTAAAGATTTGGTATTTCCAGTAACTCTTATAAGGTAAAGATTTGGTATTTCCAGTAACTCTTATGACGTGAAGATTTGGCATTTCCAGTAACTCTTATAAGGTAAAGATTTGGCATTTCCAGTAACTCTTAAAAGGTAAAGATTTGGCATTTCCAGTAACTCTTAAAAGGTAAAGTTTTGGCATTTCCAGTAACTCTTATCAGGTAAAGATTTGGCATTTCCAGTAACTCTTATCAGGTAAAGATTTGGCATTTCCAGTAACTCTTATCAGGTAAAGATTTGGCATTTCCAGTAACTCTTATCAGGTAAAGATTTGGTATTTCCAGTAACTCTTATAAGGTAAAGATTTGGCATTTCCAGTAACTCTTATAAGGTAAAGATTTGGCATTTCTAGTAACTCTTATAAGGTAAAGATTTGGCATTTCCAGTAACTCTTATAAGGAAAAGATTTGGCATTTCCAGTAACTCTTAAAGGGTAAAGATTTGGCATTTCCAGTAATTCTTATCAGGTGAAGATTTGGCATTTCCAGTAACTCTTATCAGGTAAGGATTTGGCATTTCCAGTAACTCTTATCAGGTAAGGATTTGGCATTTCCAGTAACTCTTATCAGGTAAAGATTTGGCATTTCCAGTAACTCTTATCAGGTAAAGATTTGGCATTTCCAGTAACTTTTATCAGGTAAAGATTTGGCATTTCCAGTAACTCTTATCAGGTAAAGATTGGACATTTCCAGTAACTCTTATAAGGTAAAGATTGGGTATTTCCAGTAACTCTTATCAGGTAAAGATTTGGTATTTCCAGTAACTCTTATCAGGTAAAGATTTGGCATTTCCAGTAACTCTTATCAGGTAAAGATTTGGTATTTCCAGTAACTCTTATCAGGTAAAGATTTGGCATTTCAAGTAACTCTTATCAGGTAAAGATCTGGCATTTCCAGTAACGTTTATCAGGTAAAGATTTGGCATTTCCAGTAACTCTTATCAGGTAAAGATTTGGTATTTCCAGTAACTCTTATCAGGTAAAGATTTGGCATTTCCAGTAACTCTTATCAGGTAAAGATTTGGCATTTCCAGTAACTCTTATAAGGTAAAGATTTGGTATTTCCAGTAACTCTTATAAGGTAAAGATTTGGTATTTCCAGTAACTCTTATCAGGTAAAGATTTGGTATTTCCAGTAACTCTTATAAGGTAAAGATTTGGCATTTCCAGTAACTCTTATCAGGTAAAGATTGGACATTTCCAGTAACTCTTATCAGGTAAAGATTTGGCATTTTCAGTAACTCTTATAAGGTAAAGATTTGGCATTTCCAGTAACTCTTATAAGGTAAAGATTGGGCATTTCAAGTTACTGTTATAAGGTAAAGATTTGGCGTTTCCAGTAACTCTTATAACGTAAAGATTGGGCATTTCCAGTAACTCTTATGAGGTAAAGATTTGGCATTTCCAGTAACTCTTATGACGTGAAGATTTGGCATTTCCAGTAACTCTTATAAGGTAAAGATTTGGCATTTCCAGTAACTCTTATCAGGTAAAGATTTGGCATTTCCAGTAAAATCTGAGATATAATCCAGGATTTTCTTACTTATGGAACAATAATTGCAATATTGTGATTCCAGTCAGCAACATAAGAGACTGAGTCTTAGATAAGTATAAATAAAATATTTGATAGCCACTTTTAGGTCATAAAACAAGCTATAACAGTACCACTTGTAAGGTATTTGAAGATTATATGAGTGTGATAAAGGAAGCTCTTTTAAAAAATGCACACAATAGATTCAAAGCAATATCGCATAGCTTAAATAGATAAATGGGTCGTTATGAGGGATTACCAATGAACGAGTCGCATAACTTCAAGATATAAACATGTCGTTATGAGGGAGTCCTCTGGAACGAGTCGCATAACTTCAATATAGAAACAGGTCCTTATGAGGGAGTCCCCTGGAACGAGTCGCATAACTTCAATATAGAAACAGGTCGATATGAGGGACTACCATGGAACGAATTGCATAACATGAATATACAAACGGGTTGTTATGAGGGGATCCCAAGGAACAAACCGCAGAATTTGAATATAGAAAGGGGTTGTTACGAAGGAGTACCGTACCAAAAAACAAACGGGTACGTAATAAATGTAGTAGAAGAGCTGTTGAAAACAAAAGTATCATTTGTTGTTGCTTGATTGCCTATTTTATAAGGAATCGAGAATAAAACATTTACCAATATATTATATTTCATGGTCTATATACAGATTTAATGACATTATATCTACAAGTCGAAAATAATCTTAACTCTGTTGTATCAACATTTATTCTTTGCGTAACAGAAAAGGTCAGAAAATAACTAGTATATATAATATTATGATTATATTGCATTTTATAGTTAATATAATTAATTATTATTTGTTCTGTACATTTTATGTAAATTAATGTTATTTTTTCTAACTAAACAGATTAATAGTATCCTTAGTTAACAAAAACGCATTGGTATAGGTTTGTATATTCACGACTGTAGCTATATATTGCTTTTGCAGTTTAATGCTAAACAGAGTTTGCGATCAGTTCTGTAAAAAAAGGAAACATAAATAAATACATGCATCGTCTTAGTTTTCGTAGCGTATTAATCGAAGCATATCATGCATAAACCTGTTATTTAATTTAAAATAAGAGTTTAGATTTCTGTCAAATGCGCTTACCACTGAAGGGTTTAACAAGCATTCGGCTGCTAATTTAGAAGCATGGCGATTTTATATTGAGAGCAACCACCTACTTAAAGAGTATATCGAAGGCATTGTGACTCTGTGAATGGATGAACTGCATCATGTTTTGGTAGTGTTATAATTGAAAGCATTTATCTTAAACCTTTTCAGACATTTGTTCGAATATGTTCTTGTATACCCAGCAGGTGTTAGTCCTCTCACTTCTGGTCTGGACAAGCTATATTTCATGTCACCAACTCGGATCTATCCGACGGCTCTCTGATTTTTTGTATTCTTAAAATATTTGAATATATGCGTTGTTGTTGATAATTCCACATAATTAGAAATGCAGATGTCGACAAAATATATAAAACGTTTTCCAAAGTGGTGTTGATAAGATGTGTGGCACGAAAATATCGTTGATAAGATTGTATTCCAATAAATTCTACATGAATAAATATTATGTGGAGAGTATTGCCTTCGTGTATCAATGTTATGTGGAAGTAATTGTCATCATGTATCAATTTTATGTACGGAATATTGCTTTCATGTATCGATCTTATGTGAGACTATTGCCTTCATGTATCAATTCTATGTGAGAGTACTGCCTTCATGTCTCAATGTTATGTGCAAAGTATTATCTTCATGTATCAATGTTATCTGAAAATAATTGTCTTCATGTACCAATGTTATGTGGACGTAATTGTCATCATGTATCAATTTTATGTATGGAATATTGCCTTCATGTATCAATGCTATGTGATAGTACTGCCTTCACGTATCAATGTTATGTGCAAAGTATTACCTTAATGTATCAATGTTATCTGAAAATAATTGCCTTCATGTATCAAAGTTATGTGCAAAGTATTGCCTTCATGTATCAATGTTATCGGAAAATAATTGTCTTCATGTACCAATGTTATGTGGACGCAATTGTCATCATGTATCAATTTTATGTATGGAATATTGTCTTCATGTATCAATCTTATATGAGACTACTGCCTTCATGTATCAAAGCTATGTGAGACTACTGCCTTCATGTATCAAAGCTATGTGAGAGTACTGCCTTCATGTATCAAAGCTATGTGAGAGTACTGCCTTCATGTAAATGCCGGATTAAACCCTGTAAAGGCCCTTAGGCAGTCGAAATCTTGCCTCCCCCCCCCCCGCAAATTATTTCCTAATACGTTTTTAATTCTACCAACCAACCAACGATTTGAATAAACTAATTTTATTACACAAAACAAATATTAGCAATTATCAATGTTATTAAACAAATTATCATTTTATGTTATTAAACAAAAGTTATTAAATATTTTTGAACAAACGTTGTCGCGTGGTCCCTAAAAGGCGAGGGGCCCATAGGCCGGTGCCTACTCTGCCTATTTTGGTAATCCGGCACTGCTTCATGTATCAATGCTATGTGAGAGTACTGCCTTCATGTATCAATATTATGTGAGAGTACTGCCTTCATGTATCAATGCTATGTGAGAGTACTGCCTTCATGTATCAATATTATGTGCAAAGTATTGCCTTCATGTATTAATGTTATTTGAGAGTACTGCCGATATGCGCTGCTTTCACTATCTTGATGAAAATCTGAAGAATTAATCCTTTTAACCTTTCATTATGCGTAAGTATATGATGAAAACATTTCTGATTGTTTATATTAATTCTGTATAATCCACGCAATTTACATGGAAAGCAAAAGTACCGAGACATTAGATAATCAAAATTGTTCCTCTGTTTTTGAGATTTTTCAGTTCATTGGCAGATTTAAAGTATTTGTCTTTTATCTTTTGGAAAGGTTTTTAGTCTCTTTTATCTGTTTTTGTTTTTCTTTCTTCGTCTTTATAAGCAGAGACTTCATTGAATCCATTGAAAATTACTCAACGTATCCTTATTTGAAGTTTTTAATACTCGTAAAAAAATTATCTCAAAGCCATAACTTGAACCCATTTCCAATGCAAATACGCCAAAAGGGTCAGTATATTCCTTAATCAAGAAACAATCTTATAGTTCATACATAATAACATAAAAATCTCCACACTTTAATGTCGTGTAGATATGGTAATTTTTAAGTTAAATCAAATTGGTTACATTTTAGTCCGTTTATTTTCCATAAACAGTATTGTATATATACTATGAATCAAACTTTCGCTTTATGTGAAAATTATTTAAAATTAATTAAAATCAGTGTACGTTTGTAAATTACTTAAAATATAGTGATCCAGAAACTTGTTGTGTTTTTATTTATTTTGCAATCACATTTTGATGGTATATTTATAAACACACGACACCCACACCGGAAACTGATCATGGGTATTAACCCATATCAAGGCTCTTGGGTAGTTATTTGTTGATCCACAAAAGAGTATGCTTACATCATCGTGAAATTCATATACTGAAATGAAATCAGAAGTTTAAATTGCATAAACCTGATAATTGTACTGTCTATCGTTGAATTTTGGGTAAGCACATATGCATGATTGTTGTTTTGAGGTCCGAACTATATAGACTTACACCCTCACTTCCTATATGTACAAGTATTACACTCAAAGCCCCTACACCTCCACTCCCTATATGTGCATGTGTCAGACTCAGTCTCCACACCTCCACTCCCTTTATGTACAAGTGTCACACTCAAAGTCTCAAAACTTCCATTCCCAGTATATGCAAGTGTCAGACTCAAAGCCTCTACACCTCCACTCCCTAAATGGTCAGCTGTCAGACTCCTAGTCTCTTCACCTCCACTCCCTATATATATAAGTGTCAGACTCAAAGTCTCTACACCTCCACTCCCTTTATGTACAGTGTCAGAATCAAAATATCTACACCTCCACTCCCTTTATGTACAAGTGTCAGACTCAAAGTCTTTACGCCACCACTCCCAGGAGGCTGATTACAAGTTTGATACTGGCATGCACATCTACCGTACAGAACATTCCTAATAATATCCCAAAAATTTTAAGTCGCCATAAAACAAAAGTTTTGGCATGAGTTTCATGCATATACGTGTACGTCCTGGCGGGCAGGATAACATTATATCCACCTTTCTGTGATGAACATAATGAATTATTACTCCATGGAAAACCTTTAAACCCTTAGCCTTCAAATCAGTACGAAGACAATTCCTTTTTATTAGAGACTAACGTTTTCGTTTCTAATTTTATCTCACTCTAATCCATTCATCATCCTTTTGGATTCGAGTTTAAGGCATGAGTAAACACATCTTCCGTGCACGCAAATTATGTACGTCTTTGTTGCCTTTGAAACTTCCGTGATTACAAATTTGTGTTCCAGCACCATGAGAACCTTGAATCGAAGAATATCATTTGCATTCACGTCCTCCCACAAGGAAAGCTATTTATCGTTTAGAACTATGGACACTTAAGGAATTAGTATGCGAAATTTCTTTGATGATCGGTGATCTGATAAATAATGAATAGTTAGCGGAAGACGTTAATTGGTTCTTTCTTTGCCATAATAACAGACGTGTGTTCGTAATACTGTTTGGCAGAATTGTCCTTCAGTAATTTTCAAAGGTGAGAAGTACGATGTACTATTTATAGATCATTTGTTGAAGTATCTAGACCTTACACGATACTGCTACTACTACTACTACTACTACTACTACTACTACTAATAATAATAATAATAATAATAATAACAATAATAATCATAATGTTATCCTCGACCTGCCATAGGTTTTGCCTTTAAGTTTAGTTTTAACGTTTATTTTATAATATTGCGAGAAACTAGAAAAATTGCAATAGAAAGTATTCAACTCAATCTACTTAATTTGTTCATTGTTGAGAAATGTTATAAATTCTCTAAATTCCATGCCAGTTACTCTTTTTCCTAGCGTGGAAAAATTTGTCTTTTTCCGGAAGTTTTCTCAAGGTTTATGCCCCTGAAACACAGGCCACGTGACGTAAAACTCGAATGTGACAATTAGATCACGGTTTAGAAATCGACCATTTATTGTGCCCCATTATTATGAATATATGTAATATATTTCGTTTTTCAAACATATATTGACTGCAATAAATTACTTATAAAATATCACGACAAAAATAACAAACAAAAAAGAAATATAATGCATTTTCTTTTTTTAAAAAAGATTATTCAAGGTTTGCGTTTAAATTATCATATTTAAAGTTAGGATGAACTTTGGACAGATTTATCTCATGCCATGTAATAACAAAGATTATTTTTCCTGATATTTAAATATTTCGGTGAAAATTTTATACGGTTTAGTTTTACATTTAATTTTGATCAAACTTGATATATATAGTAACTACGATCATATATTAGCTTTGCCGTCTCAAAAATCTATCTCGGGGTTCCCGCTAATAAAAACGTACAGAAAACCAACATATGATTACCGGCCCTGGCTTGAACAGCTTACACTCGCTCCAGGGCCACAAACTCGTGGCAAAAACAACCTTGGCCGATTTGGACATTTTCACTGTTTTCTTTTGATTTGACTTGTATTACGCATTTAAATCTCAGTTCGCGGAATGTTTCTTAAGTAGCACTCACTGTCACTGTCAACGAAAGTTAGTGACCTCGTTGATGACATCATGATCTCAAGCAGCAGAGAGGGCGAACAGACCAAATGATTCCGACAAACAAATAAAACAAACAAAAAAAATAAACACGTAGAAAGGTCCAGATTTTCACAAATAAACGTTTCCTTGAGATGATTTTATTTTTTGTTGAAACCAACCCCATCAATAAAACCCTATCGAAAAGGTAGCTGAAAAAATAAAGTACTCTACGTGTTTATTTATTTTTTTTTTTGTTTAATTACTGGACGACCAACATTGGTAGGTGCCCTCTCTGCTGCTATTAATTAAAAGATTGTTATATTAAAAATAATGGTACATCCAGAATCTCATACTGCAAGAACAGCACGAGAACGATTAGAAGCAATTAAAAAATTTCTTCCCGTGCGAGATTCATTTAGAAAAAATCTACAAGCGCAACAAGAAGCACAAGTTGAGTACGAAGAAGACACTAAAAAACTGTTTAAGCCCGTCACTGCAGCTACTGAACAAGTTACAACAGTCATCAAAGAGGATCTTCTTCCGGTATCAAAACAAACAGCAGAACAAGCTGAAAAAATAGCAAGAAGAACTAAACAGACAAAGAAGATTTTACGAGATCTTCCACCTGGCATAGCCAGGGAAATAGCTGCGGCTCATCCTCCACCTGTTGGTGAGGAAATACTTGAAAGTATTGGAAAACTTCGTGCTGAAGTCGCCGACGTGCAAAAAGAGCGTGCACGTAAACCCGAACCAGCAGAAGTAAACGTGGAATTGATTGCAAGATTTAAGGAAGGTTTTATCGAAGATATTAGAAATACTAAAAGAGAAAAACTACCTGAAAAAATATTAATTAGTATATTTAATAAATCTATAATTTTAAAACCTAGTTATGAAAAAGTAAGTAATGATGATCTTATTAAATGGATATATCGTGTATATAGAAATAAAAAACAAGCTAGATATGATGATTTGGAATATAGAAATCTTCATCAAGAAATAAAAAGACTTTATGACGAGCAAATAAAACAACTAGAACAAGAAGAACTCTTCCAGTATCAGCTTCCTCCACCTCTGCAACATATAGAACAACAGCAATCTTCTTCACCGCAAAACCATCTGGAGAGAAAAGGAAGCAGATGGCAAAAGAAATGAAGCGAAAAGCAGAAGAAAAATGGAAACAAGAAGAAGAAATATTAAAAAATATAGAAACTAAACAACGGGAGAAATTACGTTCCCTGGGTAAAGAAAGAGATCCTGGTGATGATACTCCGAGCGCTGTAGGAAGTGGTTTTCTGACTACGTCGGGAGAAAACAATTTTATTTGTCCTGATAATATCATTAATGATGTGTCACGGTTAGAGGTTCTTATAGGAGGAAAACGTGCCGGAAATAATTCACCAGAAATAATTAATGAAGCATCTGATATTTGTCGGCGATTATTTCAGGGTGGTATCATGGATATCGGCGTTTACCGAGAACTTATCGATGAACTTGCTGATGACTAGTTGTTAGATAAATGGTAAATAAAAATAAGATGATCATACATAATAATCATCGTAAACCCATGCAGGTCAGAGCGGTAAACTCACGATTACCAATCTACAGAGCTACTTACGGAGATGGACTTGGTGATGTTATTCAGGGATTATTTACAAGGATAGCCCCAAAAGTAGCACCTATTGCAAAACAATTATCGATGAAAGCTATTGATATTGTTCGTGATAAAGCGCCTGGTGCAATTGTCAATGTTGCTGGTAAGGCGTTCTCGGCAATCAAAGAAAGACTAGCACGATTATTGCGACGAAAACAACAACCGGTGAAACTGGCAAGTACTGAGGTGATGCCAGCAGACGTAAGTAAAATAATAAATCAGGCTGCAAATCAAAAACTACCGGCGATATCTGAAGAAGCAGAAAGAAATTTGATAGCAGATCAAAGACTCAGTGAACCAGGGAATAATATTTCAAGCATGATATCAGGGAGTGGAATTTCTAAACCCGGTTTTCGTGTTAGACGAAAATAATTATAATAAAATGTTTAAGCGTGAATCAGACACAGCATTTGACATGGAAGCACCTGTCCTTAAAGATGAATCGGTACGTGATTATCAGTTTTATTCTTATGAAGCACGAATACCAAATCAACGTGGAAGAATTGAACTACAAGTTCATGATACAAGTAGATACTTTTTACCCGCTGAGGCTTTTCTTGAGGTAGAAGGTACAATTATAAAAACGGATGACACTAATTATGCAGATGCAGTAAAAATTGGTTTTGTCAACAACGGGATCATGGCACTGTTTGATAGCGCCACTTATATGATCGATGGAAAAAATGTCGAATCGATTCAGAAAGATGTCGACGTTGCTACAACAATAATAGGATTAGCAAGATATTCTGATGATTATACAAGATCAGCAGGCCCTACAATGATGTTTGTGAAAGATAACTCCAATCACCCTGAAAGCGATCCGTATAATATAAGACGACCAAGAAATTTTGCCGATAACGCTGATGCTGATGTGTGGCCAGTGGTTCATGGTTCTGGCGAAAATTTCAACTTGGGATTTGCAGCACGTAGAAATATGTTGTCTACTGGCAATAGAAGATTCTCATGTGCAATTCCACTATCGCATATTTTTGAATTTTGTAGAAATTTTAGGAAGGTTATTTTTGGAGCTAGACACACGGTTGTTCTTGTGCGAAAAGGTGATGATAACGATGCTCTGTGGAGACCTCCTGGTGATGCTGGTAAAGTAATATTGTCTAAACTTTCACTATGGATGCCGGTAATGACTCCAACGATCGCAGTAGAACAAAAATTAATTTCTTTCATGGACACTGGTGGTAAATCCTTATTGTCATGGTTAACAACAAGCACAGATAGTATGCAAACTGACGTTAACGGTCAGTTTACATGGCATATAGCATCACAACAGGGTGTTTCTGCACCGCGACATATTTTTGTTGCGTTTCAGGAAACTAATCGATTAGGCTCACAAACTCACTCTCATATGATATTTGATAAACTAGGTATCATAGATATTTCTTTACGGATAAACGGACAACAAGAACCAACAGAGAATATACAACTAAATTATGAACAAAATCACATAGCGCGTGCATATCATCGTTTAATGTCATTCATGGGACGTGATCAAAATATAGATACTGAGTTGCAAATATCACAATTAGATTTCAGAACTTTATATCCGATTTATTATTTTTCATTGGAGCATCTTGATCTATCAAAACAATCTGTTGTTGATATACATCTTAAAGCAACACTGAATACAGGTGGTGTTGATTATAGAGCAATCGCGGTCATACTTAGCGATAAGGCCATGTTACTTGAAGGCGGTAGTGGTCGAATGAGGGTCGTTGATGCACCGGTGGAAAATCTTTAATCATGTTATTTAGAAAAATATATTTTATATAAAAAATGTCGTATGGTCATGTTAATGTTACTCTGACTCCTGGTCAGGTAAAAAAGCTTCAATCAAAAACCGCCAACAAATGCGGAACTAAAATATCACTAAAACGAGATCAAATTGGTGGTGGTCCAAACAAATTATCGTTGACAAATAATCAGATTAAACATTTTAATAAAGCCCTAGAATCAAAAACTGGAGTTCAATTTCATCTTTCCCCGAGCGCCATCAAAGACATGTTTAAAACGGGTGGTATATTTCCACTTCTTGCGGCTATTCCAGCATTAATAGCTGCTGCTGCTCCAGCCGTAGCAAAAGCAGCCGCGTTAGGTGCTGTTGGAACAGCTGCTGGAATGGCTCTAAAGAAAGCAACTGGAAGTGGATACAAAAGAAGGACGCGGTCTAAGATTACCGGGATCTCGCTGGGGAAGAGGTCTGAGGCTTCCACGTTAGATACTCCATCATCAAATTTTGATTTACTTGATGCCGCCAAAAAATTAAAAATAAAAGCCTTTAGAGATGTTTTTATGCGAGATCAATTACCGAAACAACCGAATAAACTCGAAACGGGTATTATTAATCTCGATGAACGTTCTGGACCCGGTACTCATTGGGTATCATACGCGGTTGATCCACGTGGAATCGTTTATTTTGATTCGTACGGGTTAGCTCCACCTGCTGAATTTATCAAGTATGTCGCACCACTCCACGCTAGAACCGGTTGTAAAGTTTGGTATTCAACGCTACCCACACAAACAATGACAGATCCGCCAATATGTGGCCGTGAAGTAATTAATGTACTCGACGCTATATCAAAATCATCCAAACCACCACATAAAGTCGTGCATGATTATACAAGTAACAGATTCGTTTCGCGTAAAGCGTTTTAAACAACATATCTTATTATAATGGTTGATATTTACGGAAGAAGATCTTCACGCGTTAAGAACAAAACCGGCGATGTTGATCTGTCGAAGTATGCGACTAAGGATGACCTCGCTGATATTATGAACCTGGCTGGAGTTGACCCAGATGAGGTTGTTATTTTTCAAGATCAATATGGTAAACTAAAAACGAGCAATATTAAATGGAATGATATAGTTCGACGAGTACTCGGTGCAGTTACAGATAATATTCCTGTGTTCACTGACGGTGGTAGAATCAAAGATTCAAGTATATCGTTTAAAACAGTTAGAGATGAAATTGGAAGGAGCGTTGCTAATCGTGTGAGAAACACCGGCGACACAATGACGGGTGAACTCAGCATGAACGGAAATAAAATAGTAGTTTTAAGAGATCCAACATCCGACGAAGACGCAGCAACGAAAAAGTATGTTGACATTAGCTATGGTACCGCAGATAATAAATTATCCACGTTACGGGCTGAGTATGATGTTCACGTGGGCGCTTTTGGAAGATTTCGCAGAAACCATCAAAAAACCGCTGAAGAATTCTTCGGCACTCCGCACTCCGTTGACATAAAACTCGTTGATATCAAAACCAACATTGACACGATCAAACAAACACAGCAGGATATCAAGACCAACATTGACACGATCAAACAAACACAGCAAAATATCGTAGCGGGGATTCCTGAGATCGTTAACAAAACCGGTCTGATTAAAATTTCAGCCGGAATAACTCCCGGACATATCACAAACATCGTATACACAGTATCATCGGGATTTGCAACATGGTCGCAGCAAAATAATACTATCAAATATACCGCAACAGTCACTGGCGTGTACAGGCTGTCCGTGTTCAGTGCTGCGCGATTTGAAATCTTCACAACGTTTCCATGGCGTCATTCCACCGACAGGTTTTCCGGGGTTGTATCTATTATATTAAATAGCGGAACCGAAGAAATATTTATTCTGGAAGCAGCTGAGAAATTAACCGCAACATCTTACTGGTGGTGTTTGGAATTTGTAGCTGAAACACCTCAATTGGTTACTACATAAAAATATATGGACGGTGCACAATACAGGTACAATCAAGCGCGTGAATGGCAGGCGGCGTTGAAAGATCAAGTCGAACAATATACAGTAAAAGTAAAAAAATATCGACGACGATTAGTTATCGTCGACGTGATTGTTTATTCAGTATCCGCTATTGTTGCTGGAACGGGTGTTATATTATCAGCGGTGACAATGATGGCACCAGTAGCTGTAACTATTTGTATTTCAGCGGCAACGACGATTGCAAGTGTGCTCAATATCATCGCAAAAAAAAAAATATGTACTTGCACGAACGAAAAATTATCCGATTGTATGATAAAATTACACACAGCGACGGTAGCATACTCGAAATTATCCTCGTTGTTATCAGCGAGTCTCAGTGATGGAATTATATCCGATTTCGAGTTTTCAATGATGACTAAAATATACGACGAAGGTATCGGTATTAAAGATACAAATATTAATAATGACAGAATTACTTCAGCAGATCGTGACTAACACAACTCCGCCAAAGATAACGATGATCTCGGTAAGTTCATCTGATCCTGAATTTAGTATTAATTTTCCTACTGCAATTCCAGTAAAAGAAATAGCGTTAGCTCAATTACGGGTATATTACAGCTGGCCAAATATCAGATCAAAATCATTTAATGGTACACCAGCAAATAATTTGCTTGTATTTGCTAACAAGAACAAACCAGATGGTACTCCTGACTGGATAGATGTTGGAATACCCACTGGTAGTTATGAGATTGAAGATATCAATGAGGAATTTCAGCGTAGAATAAAATCAATAACCGGAAAAGAAGCAAAAATATCAATTAACGTTCATGAACCGACGCTATCTTCGACGGTTGAGATACATTCTCCTGATTACGTCGTTGATATTTATCAATCCACGATAAGATCCGTACTAGGTTGGCCTGAAATTCCCCCGGTGTATGAAGGACCACCAGAACCAAAACGAGCTGATTTTACATCATCGAAAAGTTTTCATCATAGTATTAAAATGAATTATACAAGTTTCTGGTGGAACATAGAAAAACGTGTATGGGATAAACGGGATCAATTTCGTGTTGATAAAACCGGTGAGTACTACTGGATCTTACACAACGTTGATGGCGGTAATTCGTTTTACGATTTGAATATCAATAATGTCATTCATATCGTAAATTCAGATCACGAAGAACAACCAGACAATTTACGTAATAGTTTTCGGGAATATTTGTCTGATTTGACATCTACGCGTGAAGAAATTATTAAACGAGTAGAAATTTTAAATGATGTAGCTGATACTATTGAATATTTTCATAATAGAATCATAAACCTGGTTTTTGAATCATCGGGCGATCATAGAAGATTTTTCTCAACCAAATACAAAATATCCGAAGCTGACATTGTAACGTTTAAGTTTCCTGATTATAATCCGGATAAATTAAGAAAATCTGTCAATGATGTCATTGATGAGTTTTATCCTAAAATACTTGATGCGTGGAGAAAACTAGCACCACTAGCATCTGTTCTCAGACATAATAATGATCCACATGGCGGCGGCAGACACGTTTCTCCCGGAATCGTTAATATAACCAGCACTATCGTGGTCAATCTGGTTTGTGACGTAGTCGATGGCAGCTATCAAATAGATCTCGGAAGATCAAATCAGGCTCAACAAGGATATATTTTATATACATTTACACCACAAGTTTCCCCCGGAAGTTTAATCGTGCAAGAACCAACTAATCCTGTTTATCTGCGGTGTCACAATAATATGTTAACACGAATAAATTTTAAGCTCACAGACCACCTTAATCGCTTAATTGACGTACGTGGAGAAGAACTTGTGATAAATCTGTATGTGAAATCGTAGATCTTTGATCTCGAATTAATCAAGTAAATATTATATAATGTACCAGCACGTGAGGGTTTTTATACACGACAAAGAAGTACTTGAAAACGCCATCAGAACAGCGTTTTCACAAAACATGGAGCAATTTAACGTTAATTTAGTTATTGATGAATACGGAGGTGAGGATTTCTTATTAACACAAGAACAGTTAGATGAGCTCCGTCAAAAACATATTATCGAGATCATTTGTAGCAGAGATCAGATTCTAAATTATGCACATTCCTGCATTAAAGTCGATCAACTTAAAAAAATAATATTCCAGAATGAATAAAATAAGGAGCGGATTAAGAAATATTTTATTTTATTTTATTTTATTTTATTTTATTTTATTTTATTATAAATATTTTATTTTATCAGAAATATTTTATTTTTTTCTGAATTTCAGTGAAAAATCAACAAATTTTGTGTTTTTGATGGGTATTTTACCCATTTTGGGTGATTTTGTCCATTAGATTGTAGGGGTAAGTTGCTTGATTTTCTAATTGATTTCAATTGAATAAAACATCAAAAACAGTAAAAACCAGTAAATAAGTAAAAAATTACATATTTTTGAGATAATTTTACTGATATTTGAGCTAATTTTACTGATATTTGAGCTAATTTTACTGATTTTTTCTAATTTTTGTTGGTTTTGGTATTTTATTCAATTGAAATCAATTAGAAAATCAAGCAACTTACCCCCACGATCTGATGGATAATTCAGAAAATAAAATAAATAATAAATCTGAGTACCAACTAACCCATCAAAATTACGAAATTGATCATTTTACATAAATCTGAGTACCAACTAACCCATCAAAATTACGAATTTGATCATTTTACATAAATCTGAGTACCAACTAGCCCATCAATTTCAGAAAAAAATAAAATATTTCAGAATAAATATAATATTTCAGAATATAATGCCAGAAAAAATAAAATATTTCAGAATAAATACAATATTTCAGAATATAATGCCAGAATAAATACAATATTTCAGAATAAATATAATATTTCAGAATATAATGCCAGAATAAATACAATATTTCAGAATATAATGCCAGAAAAAATAAAATATTTCAGAATAAATATAATATTTCAGAATATAATGCCAGAAAAAATACAATATTTCAGAATAAATATAATATTTCAGAATATAATGCCAGAATAAATACAATATTTCAGAATATAATGTCAGAATAAATACAATATTTCAGAATAAATATAATATTTCAGAATAAATAAATAATAATTTAGAATAAATAAATAATAATTCAGAAATAAATAAAATATTTCAGAATAAATATAATCCCAGAATAAATAAATAATTAATTCAGACAGGGGTGCTTTGGTCGTTACCCGCTGACATAATTTTTCTTAAGTATCTTATGCGGGTACTGATTGTTTTATTCGTTTCGTACTCGTGTGATAACAGCGATCTGACCTTTTCTACTGCGACAGAAAGAGGAACAAATTTATTTACTTGATCATCGCTCACCATAGCCAGTGACTGAAACATAGCTGACTGAATCCGCTTTATGAACTTATACTGAGATGATAGAACGTACTTATTTTCGTTCTTAAGCTCTCCTAATGTTTCAAAATCAGATATTATTTTTTCAGGATTTAGTTCATCAGATATATTAATTCTGTTTTCTTCTAGTTTTTTGATAGCAGAAATAATGTCATTGATATTTTCATGATTCATTATATAATATATAAATCTTTAAAATAAAAAAAAATTATCCCTAGAACCCCTATCGAGTCTTTAGCGAGTTCGTCGGGATGTTTCAAGGACAGTACAGCCAAGAACTCGCAGATTACCATCGCATTCTACCAAGTTCACCAGGCACACAGAACATTTAATGAATGAAGAGCCCCTATCGAGTCTTTAGCGAGCTCAGATTATGCATGGACGGCACAGCCAAGAACTCGCAGATTGCCATCGCATTCTACCAAGTTCACCAGGCACACAGAACATTTAATGAATGAAGAGCCCCTATCGAGTCTTTAGCGAGCTCAGATTATGCATGGACGGCACATATATTATGAAATGGAACCTCTATTTGAGTCTTTTAGCAGGTTCATTATGCAATGAATGAATGAATGACGGCACAAACATATATTATGAAATGGAACCTCTATTCGAGTCTTTTAGCAGGTTTATGCAATGAATGACGGCACAAACATATATTATGAAATGGAACCTCTATTCGAGTCTTTTAGCAGGTTCATTAAGTATGTAATGAAATATATATAATGAGATGAAATGTATATAATGAGATGTGTAATGAATGAATGAATGAAATGAGATGTAATGTAATGAGGCCATTTTCTCCGCGAGAACACCCACCCACAATAATCAACCCGTGGGAAATACAAAAACATGTATCTACCACGTTTGACATGATAGGATGGTGTTCTCGCGGAGGGGGGCTGGCGGTGCCCCAATTAATTATAAAAATCGCTAATATGCGTAACCACCCGACCAATTGTCAGTCATGGGATTCGATCCTGGACCGCGAGCGTCACAGTCCAATACGATACTGATTGAGCTATCAAATCTTGTTAGAAACATATGTTTCGGAAGTTAATATATAACTAAGGAACTAATTTCAAATATATTTACACTGAAATAGCGGTTTCTGAATTCAAGAAATACGTTTATACAATATATTCTCACCAAGCAAGTTAGATTTATAAAGCTGGATTAAGGAATTCCCTATTTACTATACCACGCCATCTATGATAGAACATCCGGTCCAGATCATCTAATTGCTAGATTTTTCCATCCACGTAATAACTGTTCAATGAGGGAATATATATTACGAGATTTTCCATTCGTGGTCAAAGGGAGTATTACTCGATAAATAAATAATCACACATACGTACACAATCTCGCATTATATTTCTGCACTGAACAAGAAAAATACAACTAATTTTTAATTCCAAACACTATTATGCACGTATTTCTGTAATCGAGTCAGTATGTGCTGTACATTAGATCTAAAATTAACCCGCCACGATCGATACAGACTAGACGCTGGATTCTGCACTCAGTAAGCTGGAATATACATGTCGGTTTTCTGTAGGTTAGATAAAATATACATGTATTCTATGTGTTGCGTTGTTCTAAATATTTCACGAAAAGAACAGAAAAATACACGAACTGTATATTTTTGTAAGTTAGAAATCATAAACGGGTAGGCAGCCCACAGACCTTGGATGTTGTATATGATTATGACCATAAATTACCTCCCTTTCATGAGTCAAAAAATAAGTAGTATAATAATGATAATTTCTGACCCCAAAACAAATAAATCTAATGCGAAGTAGAGATGATAATTATTGATACTGAAAGATGATTTTCTGATTATATTTCTTTGAGAAAGCGGTTTTATATATATTTTCTGCTACTTTTTGTACTGAATGCGGGTGAATATCAAAATATTTCGCAGAAGCACACATCGAACGAAATATAATTACTTTGCCAGTTTCTGTGTTTGTAGCCTTGATCACCCTTCTAGAAACTGTTTTACATCTTCCAGTATTACCACATGAAGAGTTCACGCTTTGCGTGACAACTCGAAGGTTAGATAAGGAGTTGTTCTGAGGATCTCCATCAATATGATCGACCACAAGACCGTCTTTGATCAATCCAAAGAAACATTCGTACGTAAATCTATGACAGCGATAACTTTTCTTCCCAGCAGTAAATATGAGATAACCAAAATTATTGATATAACCAACTGGTTTTTTTCAACCTACAATTTCTAATCATACCATTAATATCTGATTCGTAATTTGTCATTGTGGGATGTGGGACAAATTTATTTTGCTCCATTATAATAATATTATTTGTTTAAATCATTGTTTGTCTGAAATCTTGATATATAATCCTCCACGGATTTTATAGCGTTTTCACCATTATTATTTTTTTTGTCATAATATCTTTTAAGCTCTCTGAACCGTTTCCCCCCGCACCTTCCACATAATTTTGTTTTTCCTCGCACTCCAACACCACACCGCAGACACGGTATTGGTCCTAGACTTCCTCGCCATATGCCCTGTAAGTGCATCCAACAAAATTCACGCCTACAGGATTTATTGCATCGATTTACTGAACCTATCATCAACCATCTGCATTGAGACATTGTATATATAATATTTTTTATTTAAATATTTGTTTTAATTATATGAACGAGTTTGAGAAATTATCCCAAGCTAGACCTGTTAAGTATAAATTCAACCTCGACAGATTATCTTCTGACTTACCAGTACGAGATCTGGTTGATCCGGAAAAAAAAGTTTGATCTCGAAAATTCACGACGCCACGAACGAATTTTACACAGATGGTGCATCTCACACATGGTCAACGTTCAAGATTATTCGCAATACTGTCAAGGACACCACAATAAATGACAAGCGAGCGGCAACTATCATTAACTACATCGCTGAGTATGAGGGCAATCAAAAATATTTCCTCAAAGTAAAATTTATTGTATTAACAGAAACAGGTAGTTGGATTATCCGTGACAAATATGATCCTGTCCTTGGTAATAATAAAACTGTCGTATTAAGTAAAAATTCCAGACCGGGTCTATTGACGGGTGTTGATAAACCGTATTATGAGCGAGCGTATCCTGTAACAGCGGTTATTTATGGAATTTATGAGATAAATAAAAAACCCAACGTTGATAAACTAGCGCCGATGAAATTTTCAAGGTTAAATTGTGTAGCCGAACGAGTAATAGAACACTTTACAAACGCGATGCGTGGAAATGGATTAACTGATTTAAGACGTAAAAAAATAAACTCGTGGGCTGATTCAGTTAAGGATACAGGTGCTACAATAAAAGATGTTGCTGAGTTAGGAAAAATATTAAAATTTCCAATAGCAGTATCAACAATAACGGGAGAGGTACTGTACGAATCCAAATATAAATCGAAAGGAGCTTCAATAAATATTATTGATCACAACGCGCACGCATGGACCAGCGCAGTAACAATATTTCCACGTGATCGAACTGTTAGATTTTACCCCTCAGACAGTATGTTTGATTTTATCAACGAAATAGGTAAAAATGATCCTGTATCAGTATGGTTATTTAAAAGTAATGAGGAAGGTGAATTTGATCAGTTTGTTAGACCAAATGGTGAAATATATCGAACAGAATCTCTCCATGACGAGATGAAAAATCTCGCGGATAAGTTTTTCGCGGAAAATACTGACAAATTACTAACTAATTGTTTTACCGTTCCATCTGTTGCGGCTCATTTCGCCAGAGAACGAAATTCATGGAAACCAACACGTTTTGATTTACTCGAGGACGTACGCGCAAGTTGTGTCGAATACGGACACGGTGGATTGTGGAATACCAAATATAATTACGATGATGTTATTTCGGTTGATATGGTTGCATGTTATCCAGGAAGTTTTCTAGGATACGGAGATTGTTCTGTACACTTTAAAAGATTCGGTCACCCTACAAACGAGATGACGCGAGTGGCAATTAATGGACCATTACCTGATTTTGATCTGACTGGATTTGCTTGTGTTGAATCATTCGAGTTTAACAAAAATCTTCACAAGATTTGTTATGTTTGGTTTGGCAGACATTTTTGTGAAAAACATTGGGTGCCTATAGTTTTGTTACGATATATGCTAGATTGTGCGATACTGACATCGTTGGTGGTCAGTGAGGCAATTATATCATATCATGCACAGACCGAAGTTTGGTTGCCCATGCCAGATTATATCAATCTCGATGAAGTTATTAGCGAGTTTAAGGAAAAATGTCCTGATGTTTCCGAAGATGATATTATCAAAGAAGCTCCTAAAATTCTCGAGATTAAACTTAAAACCGCAAAAGATCTTGGTAGAAAAATTATAGGTAAATATACTCAAGGTGGTGCATATGATCATAAAAGACATCACACACGATTAATTTTAGATGATGCCGAGTACGATTTTATAATCGCTGATACAACAGCGAGAAATATATTTGTAAATCGAGAAAATGTTTATTTATCCGACGGAACAAAATTGGGCACGATCGTTAGTTACATAAATGACGTCTCCCCACAGTATACTCATCTAAGATCTTCCATGTTGGCTTATGTTTCCATAAATTTATTATCGATGATTAATAGATTTAACAAGACCGCAGTCAGAGTCGCAACAGATTCGTTTTATATTTCGAGTAAATATTTAGAATCTGTTATGAAATTTACAAGTAATGATGAACGATGGGGTTCGTGGAGAATAAAAAATGAAATATTACACAATTACACAGAATCAGCAGATGTTCCAATGAGAGATTTTTATCGTGAGGGTAATAAAATATCAGAAATGTCGAAAGCGCCGCCGGTGAGTGATCCAATAACCAGATATAAGACAGTATATCTCAATGGACCTGGTGGATGCGGCAAAACGACTCGAGCAATTAATGTTTTTAGAAATTCAGATATGATCGTGCTGACACCCACACATGGACTTGCACGCGAGATGAAACAACGGCAAGTACAATCTTGCACGTATCATAGTTTCTTTCGGTGGCGCGGGGATACATGGACTCCTGAACGAATGGGAGAAAAATATATACCTAAAATAATTATTTGGGATGAGATATGTACGGTGTCATTAGATACATTAAAAACGTTTCTTGATTGGTTGTTGACGAAAAATACCGCTATAATAATGTGTGGCGATCATGGTCAACCGCCGCCTTTTGTTGGACCATCTCCACATGATTGGTTAAAAAATTTCGTTGATTATTACGAAGAAATGGATGATGATCATAGAGCTCTCGATGCAAATTTGAAGGAGTTTAAAAAATTAATCAGATTACAATCAAACAAAATTCAGTGTGAAATATTACGCGGAGTAATCTCAGAGACCTCAATGAGCGATTTTTTAAATTTATGGAGACCCAACGATTTGATCGTAGCAAGCAGAAAAATAATCAGAGACAATTTACAACAGCAGTTATTTCAACTACATAAAGAAAAATATTCAGAATTACCCGTACCGTTGTGTTACAGACCATCAGATACACGAAAACAAAATATTAATGTTCATATTCCAGGGCAGACTGAAAAACAGAATCTCGTATTAAATGATATTGTCGCCGTTGATATCAGTGTGGTCGAAGATGCATTATGCGCTGACAAATCTCCATGGGTGCTGGGATACGCTATGACGATCCACTCGTCTCAGGGATTAACCATTTCTGACACACGAGTCTGGATTGTAGACGATCACATCGAGTGGTCAAATTTAGTCTATTTAGCGGTATCGAGGGTCAGAAAGATATCTCAATTACGTAGAATTATAATTCCTGAAATCGTCGATAAATTTAACATCATCGATGATGATATAATAAGAAAAAAATTAATCGGATATAAACAATCTGATAAAAAAAATAAACGCGACTTTGATCTTGATGTTGAATTTATTATTGAGTTAAAACAGCAGCAGAATAATCATTGCACAAGTTGCAATTGTATAATGTTATGGCGGTATTCGAGTAATGATTCAAGACAATTTACCGTAGATAGAAAAGATAATAGTCGCGGTCATACACGAGAAAATACCATGCTAACCTGTCTCGAGTGTAATCGACGTCGCGGTGCAGGCACCCTTGGCGCTAGTGCTAGTTAAGTGATCGCGGTGGTAGTTGTGTATCCGTGGGGATTATTTGTAGTTGCTCACGTGTAAATCCACGTTGAGGAGCAGCCGAATCTAATCTGTAGATTGCAGGTCTACCTGGCGATCTTGTCACGATGGATATCTTGTGTGTGGTAACACTCCAAATAGGATCAGTCGCTCTCGCGCTACCACCTTCAAGTTCACCAGGCTCATATAAATATCTGACTGTGACATCACCCAATATTTTCTGTTTTTCAACATCTTTTCGTTGTGTTGGTATATTTTTTTTTCGTAATTGCATTAATGGGTTTCATGTTGGTTGTTCGTGTGATCTCACTATTTAATGCAGCTATCACGTTTGGTAATCTTGCAACCCATTCGCCAGATATTTTATCCTGAATAAATTCCCTCGCGTATTGATATCCAAATAACCGCTCGGCAAGTGTTCGATTAAATCGCTCAACAATTGCCTGATCACGGTGAATTGCAGTATGTCCTCGTCGTATTTTGGTATTATGTTGTTTCATCAACGATGATACTGGGCCAAGAAATTCCTTACCAGGATCAACTTGTAATAGATTTGGCCATCGCAGACCACCTCGTGGTCCACCACCTCGTTGATAAATTCGTTCAAACGCATCGGCTACTTCAGATGATGTTTTCGTCGATAACGGTTCTGCTTCTTTATATCTACTTGCAACATCAACTACGGTTAACGCGTATTTGTACGTTTTTCCACGCACAGTATCATGCGGTAAAAAACAGAATAACAGCTTGATGAACTTCATTAGGAACACTGGCATCGAAATACGCGTACTGAATTTGTTTAGGACGTGGTAGATAAATTTGCCATATTGCTTGTTTGGATAACCACGTTTTAGCAGTAGAATGTTTAACCGCTGCTGCATCAGCAAGTTTACCAATTGCTGCTTTGCCTCTCCAGTATCCTCTCGGTGAATAATAAATCGATTCCATTTATATATTACCAGCCCCAAGCGCTAATTTACTTTTCATCGCGGATCTTACTAACCAATTAGCTAATTTTTCTTTGATATTTTTATTTTTTATAGAATCTAGCGCGTGAATTAATTTCACATCTGCAATATGTCTATCTTGTAGATTTTTACTTTTATACGCAACATCATGAGCGTGACAAGCTCGATCAATAGCGTTTATTGGTTCCTCGCCTGGTTTTGGTTGATCTTGATTATCGAGCCTGATATCAAGTCTGGTACCAGGACCGCAATAATTATGTCCTGGTAGATGTTTTTCTCCGCTGTATTTAGCCCATGGAGCACCTGGAAACTTTGACATCAAATTAGCAACATCACCACCGCGCTTATTAGGTAAAAACGAAAATTTCTTCCTACCGCACACAGAACATTTTCCACTATACGCTATTTTTTTATTTTTTGTTGTAACCGTAGCTAAATCAACAGTTGGAGTTTTAAATCTACAGCGTAAACAATATAAACTCATAATATAATATATATGGATATAATTGATTTCTCAGCAACAAGAAAACGAGAGCCAGTTAAACACCACCCTGCGTTACCAAATTCCATCAGAATGATTATCATAGGACCATCTGGATCGGGTAAGACGCAATTATTACTTAATTTGATAATGAGATGGTTGAAATGGGATAAATTGTATTTAGTAGCACCATCCGCTGATGATCAACGATGTTATGATGTACTTAAAGATTTCAGTGAAAACGCGCGATTACTGGACGAAGATAATGATGTTATAGAGTTTATAACCGATATTGATGAAGCACCGTCCGTAGATATTTTAGACGGATTTATCAATAATTTAGTTGTATACGACGATGTGATGCTAGATAAACAATCAAATCCAGCTAGAATATTTTCTCGCGGCAGACATAAAAATACAGATGTGATCTATGTTACTCAACGATATACACAAATTCCGAAGGTGATTAGAGACAACTGTAATATTTTAGTTGTGTTTAATGGTGTAGACACACACACGCTGCGAAATATTCATCAAACTTGGTGTGGTGGTGACATGGATATAATTAAATTCAGAAATTTCTTCTCACGAGCGCAAGCTACTCCGCATGGATTTATAACAATAAATTTACATGATCCAAGAACAAGATATCGTGTGGGTCTTGATAAAATCTTTTAATTAATAGCAGCAGAGAGGGCACCTACCAATGTTGGTCGTCCAGTAATTAAAAAAAATAAATAAACACGTAGAGTACTTTATTTTTTCAGCTACCTTTTCGATAGGGTTTTATTGATGGGGTTGGTTTCAACAAAAAATAAAATCATCTCAAGGAAACGTTTATTTGTGAAAATCTGGACCTTTCTACGTGTTTATTTTTTTGTTTGTTTTATTTGTTTGTCGGAATCATTTGGTCTGTTCGCCCTCTCTGCTGCTTCTCAAAACAAGCGCTTGAGGTCGCGAGAAACATGGCACGTGAATCAAGGGGCACAAATGTTGCACGGTTGACAATAGTGAGCATTACTGAGTGAATCTATGGATAGATAAGCTGTTATCTACAGACATGATAGATTCATGGGATTAGTAGTTTTAACTTAGATATTAAAGTTCATCATGGTGGAATTATATTACACACGAGTATGCTTAGGCTCGCAACCCAACCCAATAAATTGTTGGGGTGGGGGTGGGGGGAGGGTATTTATGTGGGATTGTTTTTTTGTTTTTTAAGTGGGAGACAATCGTAATAATCACGCGGCCTCACAAACCTTGAGATTAAATTAATCTAGAAGTGCTGGTTTTAGTTTTGATCGTTTCAGCCTATGCAGCGTTGTGTGGGATCGTTTCAGTCTATCGAGCGTCATTCGGTCACTTTCTTGAATGTTTGGGGATCGCTTCAGCATATCCATCCTCATTCGGTCAGTTAGGGGTCGTCCATTTAGTAACCTCGATAATAATTTGTCTAATACGTAACCGGTTCGACTGGGTTCAGTCGGCATTTGAAATTTAGCGGACACTAGACAAACTATTTAAAATTACGCAACTTATTTCTTTGATGCAGACAGACATTCAACGTCGGTGGACTATCTATTTTATTAAGCACGTTAATATTATTAATCCTTTATGGTTTCTGCGTGGATTAAATATAGGCCGTTCTATATAAGGGGGGGGGGGGGCGGGGCATCAAGCGTACGTACGCAGGTGGGGGGTTTACAAAAGTAAGTATGCGTACAGGGTTGGGGCAGGGGTCAAGCTTTGCCAGATTTCTGTATACGTACTAAATGGATGGCCCCTTACTTGTACGTTTTAGGATCGTTTAATTGACAAAATGCTTGAACACCCACCCCAAAAATAAAGCGATATTGCCGTTACCGTTTATTATAATCTGCAAATTTTGAGTAATGGGTGGAACCTTGCATATTTCGAATGTTTGGCTCTGCAAACTTTTTTCTTTTTTTTTTTTTTTTTTGCTCATTTTTATTCAGTCATTTTGAAACTGTGTTATACGCCCTGTTCTTGTCAACAAATTATTTGTCGGTTATAACTAGTTGTTGATTGTGGTGAACTTTCTGTCCTTCTCTGTTAGTTTTTCATTTGTGTATGATAGTGTATATGTGTCACAAATGTTCCTTCGTCCTGGTTTAATGTTATGCACTGTATTTTATCTTTGAACCTTTTTTTTTATGGTAATCAGTTCCTTAATGATGAAGTTCACGTATAAAACATTTACATACACAATTGAATTCACAACGACTAAACAGTGCAAACGAATGTCCACTTTGGCATTCGAAACTTCGCAGGTAGATCCACCGTCGGGCCGACAAATAAATATGGCATTAGATCTGCGTAACTGTCCGAGGTCACGATGATCATGTGTCCATGTCGGACAGATGTAATCATGCAAAAACAAGTGTTGCTGACCTCGACCTTGCAAAGTAGTGGAGAGACTAAGAACTAAGGTATCATTAAACAGTTTTGTATGATTGACTATTGGGTTATGTATTAATAACAGAGGGTCTTGATGGACAGGCCTTTACTTCGGAGGTACAATTTCTATCAGTGTTCGTCTGTAATAAGGTTGAAAAAGCAAAGTTTTATTGATTTTGCACACTCTTGGAGGGTGGACGCGTGTGAAAATAAATGGGTGAGATACTCTGAAGACATGCTTATCATGTACATATTTGATTTACGAAGTTCCTCCTTCCTCTTTAGAGAGTAAAAATATCTACATCTCGATGGCTGCATCTAATATATCGTTGATGACATCATGATCTCATGGCACATGAATCAAGGGGCACAAATGTTGCATTATTGACAATAGTGAACATTACTGAGTGAATCTATGGATAGATAAGCTGTTATCTACAGACACGATAGATTCATGGGATTAGTAGTTTTAACTTAGATGTTAAAGTTCATCATGGTGGAATTATATTACACACGAGTATGTGAAGCAAAGATTTGCATTGGCTCACAACCCAACCCAATAAATTGTTGGGGGGGTGGGGTGGATTTGATTTACAAAGTTCCTCCTTCCTCTTTAGAGCATAAAATATCTACATCTTGATGGCTGCATCTAATATATCGCAGTGTGGATTTTCATTGGACATGGTGATAAAGTATCTACATCTTGATGGCTGTATCTAATATATCGCAGTGTGGATTTTCATTGGACATGGTGATAAAGTATCTACATCTCGATGGCTACATCTAATATATTGCAGTGTGGATTTTCATTGGACATGGTGCATGAAAATTATTGTCGTGTAATCAATCAGAGTACGTTGATTATTTTCATTTCACATGGTGCGTGTATCGTACGTGGTTGATTTTCATTCTATATGGCGCATGAAGATTATTACATTGTAATAGATCTCAGTGGGTTGATTTTAATTGGACATGGTGCGCTGGTCCTTGCCTGATAGTTAGTCTAAATACATAGGGAATCGGGATACGGCTATATTTGAAGCAAACATGGTTAGAAATGTGTATTTAATTATATATGAGAATGGACAGTTTTCTTCAAGTCGGTGTATATGATAATATATCCAAATGTCTGTAACAAAATAAAAAGGATGTAATCTCCGTGCCATACGGAAGACAATTAAAACATAATTATCTGTATGGGGCTACGAATAAAATCCAATACAAAGAAAGGACAAGTTGACAATTCATTTAATGTTCAAAGTTTTACAGACAATTGGTAAGATGTTCTGAAAATCGTCAAAATGGTGGCTGGGTCTATAACACGAACATATGAATTACATATTTTCATATATGACCTTGGCATACTATGTTGGAGAAAAAATGTCAATAATTAATTTCTTACTGTAGTTAATGAGAACGATTTAATTTAGACTCAAAGCTTTACAAAAGACAAAGAAAACCAAATTGTTTACATTTGGTGTAGTGTCATTAATAGAAATGGGTATATGTTCAGAATAGCTTTTAGGATAATAGGGTAACATTTACAGTACACAAATTAATTAGTATATTACCTAATTAATTAGTATATTACCTAATTAATTAGTATATTACCTAATTCTGGTATGTATCACCCCTGTGTAACCAAAACCTACGTCTAAATCCAAACCAATACATCCTTATCTCAATCACCCCAACCCCCACTCACTCCAGCAGTCAATCTTCTGGACTTGTCCTCATTCTATCCTTGTTTTTAGCTTGGGGGTGGGGGTCCTTGAAGGTCAATATTGGCAATGATTATTTGCGGAGTGAAAAATGTGGAAAGTCTGGCATGATACTTAATGCATGGGCACACTGATTCTGGTACTATTTTTAATATTTGCTTTATCAAGCTTGTTTTGATAAAAATTAAATGAATATGTATTACAATGTTTCACTTTTTTATATAACTTAGCAGTTAAATTATCTCTGAATTTTAAGCAATGGCAAACTATTAGTGTTAGTACCGGCCTTTAGCAAAAGCTTGGATCATTTTGGCAGGGAACCCTGGATTTATTAAAGGTGCCCCCTGTGAGCACGGCATTTGGAAATAAAAATTTTAACAAGTTTTGTAAGATATTGAGCTTAACATGTTCTCTCATAGCTATAAAATTACTTTCTCTCTATAGATATTTTTTTACAAATTACCAACGCGCGGGGTCCTGCGAGCGCGGGGCCCGATTGGGGCCAAATCGGTCCAATCAGCCTAAGGCCGATCCAGATTAGTCTACCACTACAACCGCTCTTTGCATGGGTACAATATTTGCGAGGTACATGTTCATTGGGTGAAACGTCTTTTTAGGATTTTGTTGTAACGTTTTCAAAATGTAATATTTTTGCTGCTGCACATATAATATTGTGATGCTACTGCTGCAATTAACGTATGTAAAATACAACCATCATCATGAATAGAAGCATCCACGTGAAGTTTATTTATTACAATACACTCCATTTTGAACTGGCCAGATAGTTTCGTAGTCGGAGACTAGGCTTTCAGTTTGATTATTATTCTGTCCGTCGACAGTAGGTTACTGATAAGTAAATTATTTGCATGTTTTAGTGATAAAGTGGTTGCAATACGGTTATGTAGAGACATGTAATTCATCCTTGGATGCGACAATAGTGGCCGTCTGCACCAAATGAATAACCCACATCTGCATGAATCGACTCAATTATTGGAGACTCCAGTTATCATCACAGAGTTTTAAGTTAACAGTTAACATACATTTTACTTCATATGATGCTCCTATTCTTTGTATAGACAAGCCATGCAATACTCAGAATACTTATTGTTATGTATTTTATGTATGTACAGTTCTGACATTGTATACATTGCAAACTGTATTGTTAACAATTCAATCATCACACCATGTAAGGTAATGGATTTATTATAAATTAGACTGGAACAGCTGCGTCCCACCAAACCTGAAGCCCCCCCCCCTTCCACAATCCCATTAGCCAATATTAGAATTACAGAAAACTAGTTGCTGTCTATCCCGGTGAGTATTGCCTTGGTAGTGATCAAATATCTATAAGCATGTATCCATCTTCTCTTACTCATTTTCCCATTTAGCTCAACAAATGCTTCTCTATCTCATTCTTTTAAAACAACACCGCTTTCAAATATTTTGTTCTGAGTGTAGAGGTGTGCGGTATTACTGATATACCGGTTTACAGATGGATTTTTTTCGGTGGTACGTACAACAATACTTTTCTTGTGCTGTAATGGCACTTAAATAGTTTCCGTCATTTAGGGATTATACGGAAATTCCCGAGTAATCTTGTTACGAATTTAATGATATTAACAGCATGTTTCCATTTTACATGACAACATAATTTTTAAAAAGTAAGTTGTATTTTGTCTCAAATTAATTTCGATTACAATATAATAAAATGGTGGCATGCCACTCAACGTTAGCATGCATGTTCTATCAAATAGCTAGCAAATTCCTTTTTTGATCAACAAACTTTAAAATCAGCACGAGATTTTTTTACAGGGTGTCGGCTCTAGTGTAAGCTTATTCATCCAGTTTTAGTTGAATTTTTAGATGAAAACTTTTACATTAATTAACATAGAAACAGTCCATTCATCAAAGAGAAAGTATTGACCATTTACTTTTAGGAACGTGGGGGGCTGGAATTTTCTTCTGAGCTGAGAAAATTTATTTTGTATTATTTCAAGATAATTTATTGTATTACAAACAACATAATGGACATAATATGGTGTTATGTTGCTATAATTAATTGTATTACAAACAACATAATGGACATAATATGGTGTTATGTTGCTATAATTAATTGTATTACAAACAACATAATGGACATAATATGGTGTTATGTTGCTATAATTCAGAAGAAGGTACTTTTCTAGCTGCTGACCGATGTTTTTTTTTTTTTTTTAAATGTCACACGCTCCTACCCTAGAACATTAAATTGCTGGTCCCTAAAATAATTGCGGCATACTGTGGTATGCATCATGGTATGCATATTTATCAGCGTGATCAGTCTATCTGAGCGACCACTCTATCTGAGTGACCAGTCTATCTGATGCGACTCTGTCTTTAACCCTAAAAAGAATATTTTCTAAATCAAGGAAAAAATTCTTTGACTTTCAACAAGATTCATTTTTCTCTTCCAAAATGTAACCTTTATAAACACTTCGGCATTCACACAAAAATTTTAAAAGATGCAAAAAGTTCTTTTCATAGATTTGATCTGACAACAACTCAGTTTTCCCATTGATAATACACGTCGGTAAAATTCCAAGTCAGCATATTACCTGCTCCGACCCTATTGAGTTACACAACAAATTCAATTTCATAATTTATTCAAATAGTCAAACATTGATTTTTAAATAAATTTACATATACACTTCATGATAACAAAAATAATTGAAATTGTTCATTTTTTTGTAGATTTGCATAGATATCATTTGGAATGTGCACAGATATAATCTCAGAATAAAGTTAAACATTCACTTGAAAGCATGCATATGTATTGCTTTGTAAAGAGAAGAAACCCCACAATGTGATGGATTTCCAATCTCTTAATTACACACACACACACACACACACACACATACATACATACAGACAGACAGACACAATGTGGGAGGTTGTGGGTAAGACCCCCGGCCGAGTCATACCAAAGACTGGTACTAACAGCTGCCTCGCTTGGCTCTCAGCATTAAGAGGTTAGTGTTAGGACTGGTCGGCCTGGTGTCAGGATAATGTGACTGGGTGGGACATCATGCTACATGTTTGCGACATGACGCCCGAGTGCTAGGCCTCACTATAAACTGTCACACTGCAGACATCGTAGCGATATGACTGAAAAATTGTTAAAGCTACCTTCAAAATCCAAATCACACACACATGCAGGAAGACAGACAGGCATAAATGCGGCGCACACGCACGAATACACAAACATATATGCAGGAACGCTCTCGTATGCTCACACTCACACACACACACACACACACACACACACACACACACACACACATACATACATACATACATACATACATACATACATACATACATGCACGCATACAAATGACGTTATAGTTATTAATATGGAATACATAGGAAAAGACATTAAAAACACATTAAAAACACATATGTTAAACTGTATTCATTACTTGAAATATTTCCCAGTGATACGTATTTTAAAGTGGACAGTCTATTCAAAAGGTTGCGAAGACATTCATGCAAAGAAAATAAGGGCTTTTCAGTGAAAATCTAATGTCATTTCTCAATTGTGTGCTGATACTTTCAAGTAAACACGGCCTACTCACCGTTTTAGAGTTTTTAAATTCTTCATCCATCTAAGTTTTTTAAATTTGGAGAAATAAAAAGATATTTCTTGATAATCAAATTGTACCACGATGATACGATTTTTATAAAACAGTATTCTTCCATATTTATTTCATCTTCTTTTGTTTTGTACTGACAGCACGTGCACGTTCTTTTGCGAACTCCCTATACAGCTTTTCGTCCTCTTCTTTTGTAGCCACGGGGAAAATTAATTTGTCCGCTATTGAGTATAAGCCAGAGACGGTCTGGAAGAGAAATTGAACACTAGTTACGGCAGGTGTATCGCGTCCAAAATTAATATCGATTATCGATGTAGTTATATCGATAGTTAATCGATTTGCATTAGTTTATAACAAGTACAAAGCTAGACACCAAGGAAAATGAACGTAAAAATTATGCAGCTGTGTTGCACTACAAAATCATTATAGCTGACACACTATAGTCATGGTGTCATATAATTATAACAATATTTTTATATATTCTTACAGGAATTGCTTATTCATATGCAGCAGTTTTAAAACCTATAAACGACACAGATGGTAATTCACCATTCTTATTCTCCAATGATCGATCAAGCAGACAACTCTCAACGACACGAAATGTTCACTTATATCCTTAAAATGGGCAAACTATTATAATTCATTTTAATAATTGATTTAATATACTTCAGGCAATTTGTCAAATTATGACGTAAGTACCCACACGATGATGACATGGAATATGTGAAAAAAATAATCTACAGCGTGTCAGCACCGGGTCAAACTGAATCAAATATCCATGCATCTACAGCGTGTCAGCACCGGGTCCAACTGAATCAAATATCCATGTTCTGATTGGTCAAACACAGCAATATGTTACTCTTGTCATTTCAATCTGCCGTGGGTGAAATAAAACAAAATTAATTTTCCGAATTCAACATAAATAAATGATTGTTAGCGTGTTAAAGTGTCTTCCTGAAACATCGATTACATGACTTCAGCATCGATAACCGTTTAATACCAATAACACATTAAAAACACATCTGTTTAAAAACACATGTATGCAAGCGATAACTTTCACTTTTTAATTAACAAATATTTAACCATTTAAAAAGATATTGTCTTTAACTTTTGTAGCAAACTAGTTTGTCGATTTTGAAGCTGTCAGGGGGTTTAGGATCAAGTAAGATCTCACGCAAGTAATCTCAAAAAAAACTCAGACATATCGTCCAATTCCTACTCGATTCTGATGATATCCATCATCTGTTTACAAACTAATATACATAAATACACTATAAGCAATTTGCAACCTTATATGAATGTCGGGCAATGAATACCACTTGATATGTCCCATAATCTTATGTAATTATTTACTTCCTTATTTGTAGCACAAATGCACGAGGTCCTAAGTAGTCTCGTATAATAAAAAAATCCTACCTTAATGTATTTTCTGGGTAAAATAAACCAAGAATATGACAGGGTTTAAAATAGACCGTGATATCATTCTCATTTCACACCTCTGCTGTCTCAGGTTCGATTACCGCTTTAAGCACGAACAAGGGTAAATGGACACCTGTTCGAACATTTGGATCATCATTGTCTCTAATTTGGGCTTTAAAGTCAATCTAACCATTGTTATAGATTCAACTGACTTAAATTATTCTATCTCAGTATACGTATAGTATAATTTTACAGGATCTTTTAATGGATGCAAGTACTCGACATCAAGCTTTAGTTCTTTTTACATATGCTTATAGTACAATAGTACATTATCTATCAGTGGATGTACGTACTCGTCGTCATGCTTTAGTTCTATTTCGATATACTTATAGTACAGTGTTACATGATCTGTCAATGGATGTACGTACTCGACGTCGTGCTTTAGTTTTAACTCGATATACTTATAGTACAGTGTTACGTGATCTGTCAATAGATGTAGTACGCTACGTCGCTTTAGTTCTAACTCGATATACTTATAGTACAGTGTCACGTGATCTGTCAATAGATGTAGGTACGATACGTCATGCTTTAGTTTTATTTCGATATACTTACATTTCATCATGAAAAGTAATGTGAAACTCTAAAATATTCAATATATAAAGTGACCCAGACTTCAGATATTGGCAGTGATTAAACAGTAATCATAATAAGTGACAGTCACTAGAGTAACCATAGTAACTGTGTGAAGTTAAAGTCGTTTATCGTCCAGGTAGTCTCCAAAATGGCACATGATCGACGTCTGAGGCCATATGCCGATTTAATTTATGGGGCGAAATAATTCTGAGTAACATTCAAAGTTGGTGATGTTTTCCAGTTCTCCTACCTTCATCTTAAGGGACAGTCTGCAGCCTGCGCTAACATCTCAGTCAGCAGAAATGTTCCACCTACATAACAGCAACGTGTTCCGCTATCAACGTCAGATTAATAAAGTCTGTATTCGAAAACCCATAGTTTTACTTTAACGTTGTCCATGTTATTCAACCAATCAGTAATCGCTATTTTGTAATTATAGGTTACTGCATTTGTAAGAAAAAATATTAACGAGTTTTTCGGATGCACACTGCACGACCTGTGGGAGTGAAGTATCCATATGAGGAAAGAGTTAATATTTTCACATACAATTGCTGTAATCTTTTTATTGTAAAATCATTTTTTTAATTCTTTTTTTAAAAAATGCACTATAAGAAACAAAGTAATTGAATTGATGCTGTATTAATAAATACACAACCGTAGGTTCATCATACAATAACAATATTAATGCGCTCATAGCACAGCCCAGCGAGCTTTCTACTATGTCGCGCGCTCGAAAGTAGTTTCAAAAATAATTGTCGCTTTGGTTTACTTAAAATTCAAATGTAGAGCCATATTGTGAATGAATGCGCATTGCAACAACTTTTCCATTTGGTCTGGAATGGATGGATTTTGTTTTCATGTTGATGGACTGGATTATAGGGTCAGTTCGTGCATTAAGGAGAAGGAATTTCAGCTGGAAATGTACAAGAAATTCCAGCAAAAAGTTCAGTGTGTATCAGGTTTGCAGGATATGCCTTTTAGATATGCAGAACATAAAAATTACATTTTGAGGAAATTCAAGATGTATAAATGTAAGACTATTTATTATCATTCTTATTACCAAATAAAGAGGACATACATTTATGCCCTGTCATTTGCATCTCGCTGTTGGAGAGACCCCAGCTATGAACTGTATCATACAGTTTGTTTTCTATCGCTAGCCTAATATTGTATTAAAATAGTTAAACAGGGAAAATTGCAAAGCAGGTTTTGTGCGACACCCCATACAGCCAGCGGAAATAATACGCTTTCATCGTCTTGGCCTTTTGTCTCAATATGCTTTTCTATGCTGTAATGTATAGACCCTAGAGAGCACTGGTTATAGCGTGAACCATTTTATTAGCGAAAAGGTAAGAATATATCTCCTAAATAACTGTTTCAATGATCAAAACGGTATTTTCAATTACTGCGTTTCTCAAATTATTGTTGATATTGCGAATACCACGTTCATTTGTGTGCTTGTTAGAAAGTTTCGTGTCTGAACTCGTCCACATCGTTAACTTTATAATCTATACTTCAAATGGACGAAACAGCTTGATTAGCTCATTTACAAACAAACCTCATCAAGCAAAACTTAAAGCGTCTACTATACGTAAGCGTATATGGTTTGTTAAAAAAGTAGTTCCTGATAAACTAAACTATTTCAGGTACACGTGTCGTGAACGTGAGTGCAATATCATGGTGTTCAGTATCGTAAAATACTGCACAATTCTGACAATGTAAAGATAACGGAGACAAAAATGAGCATATAATAATCGCTTGTTCATTTCAACAGTCAACGGACTATATTCCTTCTTTTAGGTCCTTCGACTCAGAAGAAGGAAACAAACTGCTTTAAACTCTATTTCTTTTATAACAGAACAACAACAAAAAATCGCATAATCAATATATTATTGACAATTAATTTTGCCAGTGTTTTTCATATACTGCATACAAAGTTTTATCCTAAATGTTAAAACTACGAATAAATTACATCTTTACCTCCTCTTTCTTGAGCTCCTTGATAAGTGGAGGATCAACGATAGAGAATCTTCTCAGTCGTCTCTGCCTCTCGGTCAGGGCGAGATCCCCAGGAAGACTTTTGGTCTCCTCCCTGATTTCTTCATCCGAATCCGTTTCCTGGAATATTGCAACTACTTATACAAAAATGTATAATCGTGTTTCTCAAATTCTATTTGGAAAGTTCTTAAAAGGTATACAGCAGAGCTACAGCATTTACAAGTTGCTCTCGCTTATTCGTATATGTGATGGAGCAACTCCCGTCCCCGTAGAACCCCGACTCCAGTAAATCAAATTGTCAAACCTGTTTCACGTGATTAATAAGAAAAATTCGTCCGCATAAAATGATGAATAACGATTGTTACAAAACTGTTAAATGATGTGGGATGATAAAGCCGACACGAGAGTACGCGCACACCCGAATAGCTATTCCGCAACTAGATCAAATTTCTAAAGATCAAAATAAGTTATCGTCTTTTTCGAAGTGTAGACCTGCGTATTTAATGTTTTAGAATGAACAATCTTCATTTCTAACAGAAGCACCATTCCGCGAACAAACGAGCCATACTTGCAGGTATTCCAGACGTAGCTCAAAGAAGAATCATTTTAGTATACCATTTCGGACCACAACAATCCTTCCACCACTCCTCATCCATCCCTTAACCCCTGTTTAACTCTTATGGCTTATACTGTCATAAATGTAAAACATCCTCACACAGATAATGTCCCTGACACTAAAGTTAACAATACTGTATCGAAATGTGTTCAGTTTCGGCCTCTCCACACGCTCGGCCTTCTCTGTCGCATGCTAGAAAGAACTGAGATATCAACACTGCTCAGTTTGCACTGCCTTCATGCCCCGCCTTTGCACTTCCGGTGTTCGTGATACCGATGTTAAGTATCACCTTCCATCTTGACAATACCGAATCTTTGTACATTTTCCCCGTGATGTATCGCGTCAGTACGAAGTTACTACAGTAAAAGTCATAAATGTCATGCAGAAGTTCGGTACCAACCATTTCCTTAACGAGTGCCATTTTTAGAATTTGATTACACATACATAACAATGGCAATTTTTCACTTTATTTGGATTCTCATTTATCCATATTCCTTAAAAAGGTAAGTATTTACACGACCAGAGAAGTACATAAGGCAAAACCAATGTTAAATTACATAAACATTTTTTGGACGAGGGCATTCTAAAGGTGCGATCCAGTACAAACCCAATTCAATGTCGCGCTATGATGTCACAATGAAAGAAGCGCATGTTGAAAGCAAAATTTTACTACCCTTATTTGTTATGATAGGTCGACGTCATCTGTTCTTGACCCAGCTTAGTACGTGACTATCATTTGGAACTTACAAGTTTTTCTAAAGACATTTAAGGTACAGAATATTCAAGAATGAGGATTGAATAAACTTTGGTAAAAAATAATTAGTGTTAAGATTTCGATAGACATTTAATATTTAATTTAAGTTGTATAAATTTGTAAATAAGACCACAATGATATACAGTATCAGTAATCGCTGCTGTCCATGGCAGTTTCATTACTAGCAACTATGGAAATGACGTCACTGTTGTTTAATTGACATCACTGAATAACTAGATACAAATTTTACTTGTCCCAGCCAGTGATATTTGCTTGCCAGTTTCAGCTGGATAATAATAATAATAATAATAATAATAATAATGAGGACTTTGTATAGCACCTAATCTTTAGAAGCTCTAAGCGCTTTACAACATTAGACAACACCTATAAGATAAAATAATTAAAAAAACATGTAATGACATGATTACAAAAACAAACACCATAAAATTAGAAAACATTAAAAAAAAGATGCTGAGAATATTTAAGGTAGGAAACATTATTAGGTCTTTAATTTTGTTCTTGCAGTCGAAATAAGTGAGTTTTGAGAGCCCTCTTGAATGTGATCATTGTGTCTTTGTGTCTAAGTTCAGTGGGCAATACATTCCACGTTGCTGGACCCTGGTATGCAAAAAACGCTGTCCATATGACTTTGTTTTCATAGTGGTAATAATGAGTATACGACTGTCAGAAGAGAAGAGTAAGTATCTTGCTGGTGTGTACACATGGGTGAGGTCGGATAGGTATGTTGGACTAGAGTCCGACAGTGAAACGTAGCACAGAGAACAAATTTTGTGTTTGTTTCTGGATCGAATGGATAGCTAGTGTAGGGTACAGAGCAGCGGGGAGGTGTGCTCTGATCGTGGTACTCTAAGTATGATCCGAGCTGCTGTGTTTTGAACTTTTTGAAGTTTCTGGAGCAGATATTGAGATGAATCAGACAGAACTGAGTTACAACAGTCCAGTCTTGAAAGTACTAATGAACACACAAGTGTTTTAGTGGCATCAACTAAAAGACATTTGCGTATTTAGCTGATACGTCTCAGCCCAAGATATGCAACCTTGCATATGTTCATGACATGTTGGTGCAATGTGAGAGTACTGTCCAGAGTAACACCTAGGTTTCGTACTGATTGTGTGAATTTAATGTTGGTGTTGCTGATATTTATTATTTGAGGTAAAGGATATGAATGATAAAGTCTTTGTGTTGTGATCAGAATGGCCTCAGTTTTATCAACATCCATCTGCAGCTTGTTACATGTCATCCATGATTTCACATCAGAAATACACCTCTCTACACCTTGGATGGTAGCGTCAACTTCCGTTGGGTGGCTAGATTTGTATATTTGGGTGTCATCAGCATACAATTGGTGAGACACTGGATGATGATCTATGACACTTGGGAGCGACTGGGTGTACATAATGAAGAGAACAGGTCCATTTGCAGATACAATTTGTGTCCTGTTGACCAAGTAGGACTTGAATCACAGTAAGGCTGTATCAGGAATGCCAAATACATGCTGGAAACGGTGAAGTAATATATCATGGTATATTGTGTCAAATGCTGCAGATAAATCAAGGAGGGTGAGGACTGTAATCTTTGCGCTATCCAACGCAGAGAGAATGTCATTAACTACTTTTAGAAGAGTAGTTTCAGTACTGTGGCAAAGGCGATATGCAGATTGTACACTGCTAAAAAGACTGTTTGAATTTAGATGAGATACAAGCTGGGATAGAACAACCTTTTTTAAGATTTTTTATATGAATGGGAGATTATAAACTGGGCGGTAGTTCTTTAAATCGTTATGGTCTAGTGTTGGTTTCTTCAGCAGAGGCTTTACAATGGCAGTTTTGAAAAATGATGGGAATTCCCCTCATGAGAGAGAAGGGTATAAATAACATCAGTTAGTGAAGGCAATACTGGATCTAAGCACTCAAGTAGCAGTGATGTTGGAATTGGATCAAGTTCACATGACTTTGGTGCGATCTTCATCAAGATTGTACGTACGAAATCCAGAGACAGGTTCAAATGCTGCTAATGGTTGCCGCTCAAATTCTGTATCCCAACTGTATGGTGATGACGAGTCAACTGAAATTGTGGTGTCAAGCTTATATCTAATGCTTTTTACTTTGTCACGGAAGAAATCTGCAAACATGTCCGGAAGGTCGACTGGAGAGAAGGTAGATGGAAGTGGTGTTGATTTGTTCCTTGACATTAGCTTGTTAGTAATCTCGAAGAACTCTTTGCAGCTGGAACTTTCCATGATCTTAGTAGTGTAGTGGGCTGATTTCGCTGCATGGACTATATCTGTGACATTCTTCTTAGCGGCTTCATAGATTTGCTTATGAATAGTGAGTCGGATGGAAAGCCAGAGCCTCTCAGCTTTACGGCGGTCTCTTTTAGCAGTGCGAAGCTGGTCCCTCACACTGCTATACCATGGAGAACACTTTTGAATTGATACTCTGCACTTGGTAGCTGGGGCATGTTTGTCAAGCAATGAACGCAGGCAGTTATCGAGTTGTTCTGCGGTAGGAGGTAAGCAAGTTGTTAGGTTAGCTTGGATGTCGTGCATTAGTTTGGTTCTATTTATCGTACGGAGGTTTCTCTTAGTAGCAGATAAGGGTGGAGGGTTAGGGACTGATATGTCAAGATGGCATATAATGCAGAGGTGATCTGATGCAAGGTCATGGGATGCCAGGAAGAACCGTAGAATGTTATCATCAGGTCTATGAAGAATCCAATCTAAAATGTGACCATGTTTATGAGTGGGTTGGTTAACTGACTGTTTGAAGTTGAAAACATTAATGGAATCTATGAGTTTTGATATATTTGAGTTTCCGGGACAGTCAAAGTGAAAGTTGAAATCTCCAAGAATAATCAGGTTGCCACCTATCGAATTTCCATACTCCAGGAGATTCGGAAACTGCTCCAAAAAGAGAGAGTCAGCCAGCTTGTTTTTTCTACTAGGAGGAGGGCGGTATAGGCAGAAAAAATGGACTGACCTTTGCTCCAGTGTGAGTGTGGTTTGGACTAGTTCAAACGATGTGTGGTAGAAATTTAATGTTGGGGTGTGGTTAAGACTTTTTATCATGGAGTTCTGTGTGATGACAGCAATTCCACCTCCGCGATAATTACCGGGGAACGACTTGATGGAGTAACCAGTGGGTGTTAGATCCGCACACTTAGGCTCATCGCCTGATATTTTTATCCATGTTTCTGTCAGGAAAAATACGTCGATATTCTGGTCGTTGATAAAATTAACTATTTATGTGCGCTTTTCCGGTGGTCCTACTGACTGGGCATTGAATAATGTAATGCGCAGAGGTATTTCTTGGATAGTTGACACAAAGGTTGACGAATTAATAGGGATTTGAATTAGGTTATCTAAATTAACGGTTGAATTTTTTTTAAATTGATGAGCCGAAATAAGGGAGATAACTGGAATTCTTCTTCCTGTTCTACGCCGGCCAGCTTTGAAACAACATTTCTTTTTTCGCTTCTGTTTACATTTAGGCAATGATAAATGTAGTCCCAGTTCGTTTAGTCTAGAGCACAATGTAGTGTGGAGAGCCAAGGAGTGATCATTTAAAGCAATTAATGAGGGTCCATCGTAGCATAAACGGGTTGACTGGCGAGTATCTCGTGATGGCGGTTTGTTCACAAATAGTGGAGCAAGACAGCTGAGGAAAAGTCTAATTGTTCTCATTTCCAAAACAAGGAGATGAAGAAACACATACGAATTTAACAGCCAATACATAATGAACACAATAACGAAGATGAAAACAGGCAACAAGCACAAATATCATGAAAACGGCACTAAAAAAACGGAACAGCTACTTCAAGCCGGTTAAGCCATAGCAGCCATCTTGTTTCATCAAGCTAATTGCCCGCTATATTTTATATAAAGGATCTCATATGGGTAATGATTTAATATTGAACTTAAGAAACGAGTTGAATAATATCCAACTTTTTGCGAGCCTTGAATTATTAGAAAATGCTTCTTTATCGTCTCTTTTTTCAAAGCAGAAACAGGAAATATTTCCACAACTATCTCTGCAAGCAAAATAACAAATACATGAGCAAAATTTTATTACGTAATTAAAACAATTGAACATTTTACTAAAATAATAATAATAATAATAATAATAATAATAATAATAATACCTCACGGCACTGGATAATTTTAAGCAAGTGAGAACATGTCATCTCATAATGAAACACGCCAAAAATGAAACTAAAATCCCAAAGTATATGATTTCATGGTTAAGAATAGTGTTATCAAACGACCCTATGCTAATAATGGTAAGAACAACCAAACGAGAAAAGCTAAAACCCGGTTTAGCTACCACATGTACAAAACGGCCAATTGCTCATAACAGCTACCAATTGTTGTTCGCCTCAAATTTTTCGAAATAATTTGCCAGCGTGTAGCGACCAACAGGAAACCAATATACTATGTTATTTATAGCAGAGTTGTAAATGTGTGCTTCTCAAGTTTGTTGATAAAACTGAAATATCACTTTCAGTTTATGTGTATATCTTTTTTCTTCATAATGTCTTGCAATATATTTGTATGAAACTTACCTGTGTATATAAAGACCATTTTAATAGGTATTGCTGCTACTCGTTCAGTAGTTTCTACTTTACCTTGTAATCGTTCCTTTCCGAAAGCAATAGCATCAGTAGCAATAGTACTTTGCTTCAGCATAGACCTTCAGCACGCTTTGTGATTACAAACAATGTAATAAATATATCATACACCTTTGATGTCTATGTTCACACTGTCCATTTGCAGATTGTCTTTTCAGTCAGTGTAGGCCTAAATTCTAAAATGGTAAACATCAAACGCGTCCTCTGATCAAAGGGGCATATTGTCAGGATATTTATAATACTAGATTTCCTGAGTCCAAATAATAGACTATCACACACAATGTTTGCAAGTTCTTTGCCAAACACCATACTTTCAGACTGAATCTCGTATTTTATCGAACTTGAGCATTGACTCGAGACTCATAAGTACAAATATGTTTCAGAACTCACCATAAGGTTTAAATCTACCCATTTTGATGTATGTTTTACATGGGGCATATCTTTGATGAAATCTCTATCTGATTGCGAAACCTTCTCTGTGCATAGATATAAGAACTATTCGGATTGTTCGTTTAATTTTTCTTCTTTCCAGCCATTTTTACAACGCACATGTCGTTCTTGTTATTCGGTCAATGTAATACGATGTGGTCAGTAGAAGTTATGATAATGACACTGTCACATTTTGCTGTAATACGCTTTAAGTGAGCATAGAAAATTCCTAAATTCCTACTTTCTAGTCTTTGAAAGATTACATCCGTTACTAATTAACTTATTTACCATGCATCACATCCTAGATGTAATATGTGCTTTACATACATACATACATACATACATGCGTACATACATACATACATACATACATACATACATACATACACACACACATACATACATACATACATACATGCGTACATGCGTACATACATACGTACATACATACATACATACATGCGTACATACATACATACACACATACATACATGCCTAAACATACATACATACATACATACATACATAAACATACATACTTACACACATATACATACATACATACATGGCAAAACATACATACATACATACATACATACATACATACATACATACATACATACATACATACATACATACATTTAAAAAGGACTTGTTTTTCGGTGTTTTGGCAAGTAAAGTTTGTTACCTTCATTGTGTATTGGAAAATGCCGTCTCATGATGTTTTGACCTAATGGTATAAATATTTTCAGTATGTAATTGTAACCTTGTGTAATTATTTTTAGCACTTTTTATATCGTCAACAATAAACGTATTATGAAATTACTTTGTATAGCGTAGCCAGGACATATCGTCAGCAATAGACGTATGATGAAATTACTTTGTATAGAGTAGCCGGGACATATCGTCAACAATAGACGTATGATGAAATTACTTTGTATAGAGTAGCCAGGACATATCGTCAACAATAGACGTATGATGAAATTACTTTGTATATAGTCAGGACATATCGTCAACAATAAATGTATGATGAAATTACTTTGTATGGAGTAGCCAGGACATATCCTCAACAATAGACGTATGATGAAATTACTTTGCATAGCGTAGCCAGAGCATATCGCCAACAATAGACGTATGATGTAATTACTTTGTATAGAGTAGCCAGGACATATCGTCAGCAATAGACGTATGATGAAATTATTTTGCATAGAGTAGCCAGGACATATCGTTAACAACAGACGTATTATGAAATTACTATGTATGGAGTAGCCAGGACATATCGTCAGCAATAAACGTATGATGAAATTACTTTGCATAGAGTAGCCAGAACATCGTCAGTTTATTCAATAATTCCAATGTTTTCCCCTGTACTTGCTACCAATAGCCATCAATCCACCATCTGCACTCTCTTTGTCAACAAACGTAAATGTAATGATGATATACTTGCAATGTTATTAGCAGTGGCGTCACGGGGTTGCGGGGGGTGCGGACCGCACTGGGTGACACCATCAGAGGGGGTTACACCAAAATAACTGTCTATAAAAATGTTGAGTTTTTGTGCAGGAAAGAGGTCCATGTGGGTGACAGAGTGAGTTACCGCACTGGGTGACACCAACCCTAGTGACGCCACTGCTTATTATATCATGTCTGGTATTATTTTTTGTAACTACAAGCTAAATGAGTACACTAAAAGCTTGAAACGCAGATATGACTATATGTATTATACTTTTTTTAAATGCTTGAAAGGGCAAAACTTGAACCTGTCAACTGATGAAATTCTGCTGTAACATAATTTATGCTTAGATAGGGATAAAAGCGCTAGTGCTGTAGAATATCAGACTTAAAACATGTACAGTGGATCATTCCTGCTGTGCACGTTTACATCAAATTTTCGCTTAAATGCCCATATTTGATAGCGAAAGTACAGCATTCCGAAAGATTGATGTTACATGTTTGAGTATAAAAGCACGTTGGCTACGTGGTTAGCATGCTGAACTCACGGCCGAAAGGGTGCTGGTTCGAATTCTACCATCAGACCAGCTACTGTGTGTGCCCTTGGACATTTTACTAAAATGACCTCTGAGCTAAATAACCTACTTGTGGTGCTGTTCCGTTAAACACCAAACCAAACAAAAGACAAAAAAAGCGCGTGATATACGACAATTCATCCACAAAACACTCACCACATTTGCGACATGTATGCAAACAAAAACGTGTTGACCGATCGAGACATATATTAATTAACACGATAATCTATGGATGTGCTGCGTTCTTTTGCCTTCCGTAACCACCGGGTATTAGGAAAAATGTCATCACTCAAAATTCCTTTTTTAGTCAAGCACAGATGTCTGAACAAGAGTGTTTGCAGTGGCGTCACTGGGTGGGTGCGGACCGCACCGGGTGACTCCATCAGAGGGGGTGACACAAAAAATGACTGTCCATAAAAATAAAACAAAATTGTGCAGGAAGGAGGTCCATGGGGGTGACACCATGAGTTACAGCACATGACTGTCTATAAAATGTTTGAATTTTTGTGCAGGAAGGAGGTTTATGGGGTAACACCATGAGTTACCGCACTGGGTGTCACCAACTCTAGTGACGCCACTGAGTGTTTGTATTATATCACCTTAGTAAATACAGAAGCTTAGAATAGTTTATGATAATATACAATCATTAATAAGTTTGTGTCGCGTAAAACTCAAATCCAGTCTTAACTTCCGGCCGAGTTTCTAAGCATAGTAAAATCGTGGAGGGAAATAATTCTTAAAATATTAGTCATAATGTTCTCTTAATGTATAGTATTATTTTGGGTAAATTACTAAACTGCGCTACCGGTAAGTATTGAAATAAACTACAGTAGTAGCATTAGCAATACGAATAGCAGTAGTAGAAATTAAATGGTATTATTATCAATATCAGTATTCGTTTGATACCTCCGACTTCTTCGCAGTTGAAATCCGAGGCATCGCGGACTGTACCCGTTTCGAGCGGAATGATTTCTGTGAAGCACCTTCGTGATGTGGCGGTGGAATCTGACTCATAAGGAAGCATGCAATATAAAGACATGCAAATATACTGGAGACCACATGCAGTGCTAACACATAGTTCTATGGCTGTAATATTTTACGACAAGAAAACATAATGAACAGGTAATAACATAGAATAGCTACATAAGTAAAATATGCTGAGTGACGCCAACAAAAAAAAAAAAAGAAACGCCTAAGTAAAGTGCTCATGGAAAAAATTAACTAATGACCGGTCATAAATCTTTCGACAATCGCTTTTTCATATTTAGATGACGTATTAAAAATAAAGGAGTGCAAATATTATTTTGCAATTAGCAACGATTTTGGTAATAACTATGTTAATAATAAAAAGGGCAATAATTCAAAGCAGGCCACTTGGATGGAAAAATAAACAAAATACGGTATTTTTGATGCCATTCAGCATAGTTTGTAAAAAAAAAAAATACCACACATACAGCTAAAGAGTAATATTCAATGCATGTTACAAATAGTCTTAAATTAATAACATTAATTAAAACAATTAATTAAATAAAATTAAATAAATAAATGAAATAAATTAAATAATTAAATAAATGGAATATTTGTCGAATTCGTCGAATTAAATAAGCCTAAACGATCATTCCAATTGTTTAAAATTATTTTAGCCACGTAAGTTAAGCTTGAAATTGCATTTAAAAACGTACAAAAAATATAACTTTCAAAAACAGAAACTTTTTATGAATAGGTTGATAGGAATCGTTGATTTCGAAAGATGTTCCATAAGAGCTGTTTTGGAATGTTTGGTCTCATAATTTTTCATATTCAACGCAAAAGATATAATAAGTGATGTTCATTTAAATTTAAGGTTGGCGTGTGAAATATTTAAATAAGTTAATAAATATTACACCGTATAATTCTTTTTACATCCCTTCCCATATAAACATATGAGTGAAACCTACAACGTTAAGAAAAAACGAAATAAACCGAGCTGACAAAGTTGATGAATTTTGCAACTCCGATAGTCGTATTTTATCTTTCAAATAAATATGGAGTATCCGGAAAGAAAGAGAGTTGTATCCCTTATTGTGAAGAAAATCGCATACAACATATATGAAACGGGAACTTAACCATGACACGTTACGTAACAGCTTATTGGCCGTACTATAGTGAATGAAGTTCAAACAAGCAATATCCAAAATTTTATATATATATATATATATATATATATATATATCAGCTTGGGGAAATATCTGGCGAAATCCGAATGGTTGACAATGTATAAAGCTACATGCATGATAAAAAATATCGATATCTGACTGAGATTCGATAGGAATGTTTTTTAAATATAGGTAGGTAACTACATGAATATTCCGCCAATTAGACGTTGATAACAGAATTTGAGATTAATGTGCCCACAGGCTGAAGAACCTTGTGCACACTAAACCCGTAAACCAACAATGACAATATTTCAACCAGACATGACTCTGTTGTCTGCAATTTATCGGACACAACGTTTCCGATGTATAAATAATTACAAGTAAAAAGTTCATAATAATTGTTATGTACGTGTTGGTTTCAAGACTTTAATGAGAATACAGTTTTTTGTACCAGATGTTAGAGGGTACAAAAATGAACTCTATTTTATTATGGATACGTGGTACATGAAAAATTAGAGTCCACAAAAAATTACATACAATACAGTAACTCACATAACTCATCAAGAAAACGTCGAAACCCTTAGGTTTGGAGACAAAACACATAGGCTTGAAAACAAAACAAAGCAAAACATGAGAATGCAAAAGGTTTCAAGCAAAGAATAGGAAAATAAATGTCTAGGAATGCTTGTTGTTACATGTAAAGCATTACATAAAAAGGCTAGAAATAGAAAATCTTGATAGAAGAAAGGACAGAAAAGTTTACATGTCATCTTTAATTTTATTTCTGGTAGCATCAGTCGTATTAGTTTTTCAGAAAATCAAAATACTGAGACAATGCAATTGCATTAAACCACCTGAAAATTGTTTGTGGTAGTTAACATTTCTAACAAAGGGAGCGGGACCTTTGTAAAGAACAACGTAGTGTGATAAGGCTTACGTACATGCAACATTTCAGGTGTCTTAGACGACGTCACACTCTGTTGATCACCGGGAGACGCTGACCGGTGGGTTGGGGAAAAGGAGCGTTGTCTTGATGACTGAGGTCGTCTACTGATAGATGACGAAGGTCGTGACCCCTGCGAGGAGCCTTGCCTTGATGACAGGGGTCTTCTGCTAGTAGATGACGAAGGTCGTGACCCCGACTCAATCTGAATCTGAGTCAAAACATCTTCCTAGAAGGAAAAGGTCGTGACTTTAATGCACTATACATAAACTATGATTAATCAGTCGTTCATTGAAACTGACATTACTCATAGAACTAGTTAACTAGCAGAGAAGTTAACGCTATTACTTCAGTCAGGTATTTTAAACCAATTAGCAATATATCATACATTTCTTCGTCTTTGTCAGAATTATTTACGTATCCCGTGGAAGACAAAAAGGAAACAACATTTCTGTTTTATATCATTTCTCAAGTTATCGAATCAGTGATGAACTATGTTTATGTGTGAATAGGGTTTAACGGTACATCAACACAACCGTGGTTATATTATACCCAGTAAATTTAGATATCTCATATTATCAGAAGTGAGGCTATGAACGCAGTGGCTTACATGCAAATTCCGTAACCAGCTAATGCACTTGGATTTTATCATTATTATTATTATTATTATTATTATTAAGTAGCATTCAGTCGCGTTTTTCTTCGTATTGACTAAAAGTTAATTCCTTGTCGGCGTTTCCTCTCAAATTATTGATGTAAGCTGATATATTACATGTTGTCCAAATTTAGAACAGCTGTACGACTGTTATGTACCTTTCTGGTGATGTCAACGCTTGAAAAGTGTGGTACTCAAACCCTTTTTGTACCCGGATATGAGGTACGTAGAAAATGAATTGGATTGTAGCACAACAGCACTGGAACTGAACTGGATCCCGCGTTTATTGCAGCTGATTGCATTCATAAGTAAAGTTCTTGTTACTCTTTTGTGAAATCAAAATTATACATGGTAAACGTACATAGACATGTAAAAGCTAATATTTCATATTAATAATGAGAATTAGACTATCATGGCATTAAATAGATTCGGGTCTGACAGCAGTAGATGGTGTAGTTGTATAAATATAAGCATGCGAAAGAATAACGAACGCAACACTGTGATTAGACCATGTTTGAATTGTTCTGTATACGCGTCATACCAAGTGAAATTTAAGTTTAATTTTACATGAAGATCTGTTTGTTTGTTTGTTTGTTTGCTTGCTTGTTTTCTTAATTACACCTTTCTGCTATACCTCTCAATACATTCTTGTATTAATACTTTTCAAAGCGGCAGCCAGTGTGGTTAGTACGTATGAATTATAACCCAGAGGAAACACTTGGACCCAACAGATCACGGACTCAAGAGATACACCTAAAAGAATGTTACTAATGTCAATTCAATTGCTTGAGTAATGACAACACTCTTGTTTATCTTTATCGAAAATGACCAGAATATGAATGCATTCTTCTTGGTGGTCATCTTCGTTCTCGTCCTCGTAATTATACCATCTCTTTCTAGCCACGTATAAAAGGAGATACAAGAAAAATCTAGAACCGCGTTTACTAAAATCTGCATTATCGTAAAAACGTTTTGATGTCAGTAATTTAAGACGATTTGTGCCGAATAGAGCATGCTCCAATGCATAAACATTATCGCATTGCACACTTTTCCTTTATACGTTGAAAGCAAACATTTAAAAAAAGAACAACATTTTAACAACCTCCTCCTCCTCTTCCTCGTAGTCGACTTCGGAGAAACCTGAGGTTTTGGTTGTGTTCCAGTCTTCAGAGTGGATCGACAGATCTTTGGCGGCATCGTCATCTTCATTTGGGTGGAATATCTTAAATTGAGTGTATAAACACAGGTAAGGCAGGTTAAAAATAAACTTAGCGTCATTGTTTGTGTGTGTGTGTGTGTATATATATATATATATATATATATATATATATATATATATATATATATATATATATATTTGTTGTTGTTGGATTTAACGACATTTTTCAGCATACGATGGACTATACATGGCGTCCATTATTAATGGTGGAGGAAGAACCCGGGAAATCCCTGGAAAGAACCACCGACCCACGAAAAGCTATCGGCAAGCTTTCCACATACCCACATTGGCTGAATCCGAGACTCGAACAGGCGCAGACAGAGGTGAGATGGCAGTGATCCGTAATGGAGAGCGCTATATATATATATATATATATATATATATATATATATATATATATATATATATATATATATATATATATATACAATAATGGAAGATTATACAGGAAAGCTATCAAATATTGTAATAAGGAAAGCTCATAGGATATCAAATTGAAAGAATTAATTCAATCAGTTCATAATGGTAAATGAGGTATGGGGTATCCTGTGTAGGTAGTAGTCGATATTTACTGCTAGGAAGAGGGAAGGCACTGTAGATTGTGGTAAAGCATGAACGATTTTGCTACAAAAATCGCAGGCCTATGCTTTATTCAAATCAAAGCTGGAAGAAAACCGAACGTCTCGTGATACGCATTTTGTAATGGCACTAGGGGATAGGTCGAATACCTGCAGTATGATTTAAAAATTCTCAAATCTCCCATCCCAGGTTAGTTGTAACTGCTACCTAATTCTTTGAAATGCATAGTAATATGTTGTTGTGTGAAATTATATTGAATCTGTATGGTTTATCCATCATAAACAAAACAAACTCATGCTTGCCTAAGCTATCTTTCCAGACTTTTCTCATCATGTATCTGTTTTGATACCTTTTTCTTAGATTTTTTCCGTTTCTTCTTCCCTTTTCTCTTCTGTTTATCTTTAAAGAAGACAGATTGGTTTTCAGACTTATCCTCAATGACCCCAGCTAGAACCAGTTTGCGCAGGCGCTCTCTTTCAGCTTCCTCTCTGGCCTGTTCTTTCCTGTCCAGTGCTGTCTGCAAATGAATTCCAGTATCAGACAGTCTAATATCCTTTTAAGTTTTCACCTTGACTTTACGGCAGGTTGAAAATATATTTTAAAAAAGCAAACAAAATAAAATAACCCATCCAAACCTTCCCACGTAGCGTTGCTATTTACTACCGTAAGAAATGACAAGTAACAACTATCATACATGAATGTATTTATACATACATACAGGGGCGGATTAAGGCTCACTGGTGCCCTAAACTCTGACAAATCTTGGTGCCCCCCCCCCCTTTCCACGTACACCTGGGAAGATAACCCTAGGGTGCACCATGATCAAGAAACAGAACATTATGATCAATTTGCACTAGTTTTATCAATTTTTTTTACAAATCTTCATTCGTTTTTTTTCTTTTCACCCTTTTCTCAACTTTGTGGTGCCCCCTTTGGCCCTGGTGCCTTAAGCACGTGCTTAATCTGCTTAATGGTTAATACGCCCCTGCATACATACATACATACATACATACATACATACACGCATGCACACACGCACACACACTCACACATACATACTTTGTATGCATACATACATACATAGGATTGATGGTTTAACGAGAAGACATTAGAAAGACCTACATTTAGGACCCAGAAACTGAGAAATATTGTGGAAAAAATAATAGAAGAGTTTAGACCGAGAGAGCGCAAACATATATAAATTATTTTAAAAAATTACCACCTGTAAAGACGGCTGAGGGAAGGCAGAAATTTCTTCTATTTGTCAACGGCAAGAGTTATTCCAACCTTACATCGATTTTCCTTTGTGCCATAAATAAATCCAGAGGTTTGTAAAATGTTTACATACTTAATCCAGTGGTAAATATTATATTTTAATTCAGTAACTCATTATTTATGGACCAAGAACAGATTGATCATTTAAAGTCTCTAAGCATCCTGCACAATCAACGATCTCTTAGACTATATCTGGAAAGATATTCATGTTACCGTTATATTTTCTGAAATGCAAAGTGCGACAGCTAAGATAATTGAATTCTTATCTAACCCTCTGTGAACAAAATGTGATACGTGTCTACCCTTTTATGTTTCCATTGTTAATACCACCGTGTACAACAATGCTTGAAGTTATAAAATAAGTTCTCCTTTGCCAGGTATTCTTAATGAATGTAGTATGAAATAAGGAACCAAGAGAAACTAGGGGAAAAATAGTGTTTCATGTTTTGAAATCTCCATCAGACAAAATCTCTGACACGAAAACAAATATTGACTTTCATTTCATAACTGGAAAAATATAAACAATAATAAAACTAAACACGTCTGACTGGCTAATGAATCTTCGAAAGTACTTTCTGTAGCATTCAATTCGTTTTTGAGGCCATCCTTTCAGCATATTATGCTAGTCTTACCATTGCTACTGACTATATTACTATATTATTTGCTCTCTCTCTCTCTCTCTCTCTCTCTCTCTCTCGTTTATGTAATAGGCTGTACAGACTGCTTTTGGGCACTTTGTTGAAATGTTTCTTCGCAAAACCATCCTGACATTCTTTCTTGTAAACTTCCGCCACGTTGATTTGCTACTATATTATAATCTCTAGTTGATAAGTAAACAACGAAAATGAACAATCAGACACGATTTAACTATTTATCAGCAGTTCTACTGTATTGGATAATAAACAATATAACTCTGTATCCTCTGGTCCACGCAAGTGACGCAACAATTGCTTTAAGAAACACTATACCTAAAATGTATTGGGACATAATGATTGGCTCTTGATGTTTGCAATTTGAAATCAGTAAACCATTTTACCAATTAATGCGCAAGAGTTGTTTCCATTCGCCAGTCGCACGTGGACAAAAGTAGTAAATTAAAACTTTGACGAAAACAATCTCGATCTCTAATTTTAAGAAATCAAGTTTGGCTTCACATTAATAACAGTGTGCGTGTATTCAGCAAGCAGACCAACACGTTGTCGAATCTGCAATGTCAGATTTAGACGAATCACTAAATTTAAATTAGTAAGTGGTCAATCGCGAACGAAAACAAAAACTATTGGCGAAATGCTGCCAAAAAGTATGCAATTAGCAACATATCTGTTGGAGTTGGAAGAATATTGAACTAAGGTTACATGTCATCACAGTTTATAAACCTGTTGCTTATTTATTCAGTCTGAAAGATACAGAGGAAACTAAATATGACATTTAAACCAAAGAAGCACAACAGTGTAAAATGAGCAGCAAGAAGATATATCTTCAAATTTGTCTAAAGGTATTAATGTTACAGAGCATCGGACCTAGAAAGTGTCAGAGGGGCAGACAAACAATGAATTAGAAGTCTAATAAAATATTTGATTGCATGAGATTCTTACTTACACTGTAAAATGAAACGATCGGACACATTTATATTCTCACCTCGTACTCGTGCCGTAGCTTGGTGGACAGCTTCTCAAAATAGCGGCGGTCATTCAGACGGATTACATCAGACCCCATCAGACCCTGAAGCCTCTGCCGGACTCTGACCGTCGACAAGGAACTGATAATAATAATAATAATAATAATAATAAACAATATGTTGTAGTAGTATTTAAAGTGCTGATAGAACTTGATCATAATGAAAAGTTAAATGGAACTCTCTTTGCTTAAATAAATAAATTCATAACAAATATATAGTATCCATAAAACTTATGACCGTTCAGTTGGCCTAAGTAGTTAAAGCGTCCGCCGCGAATGCGGGAGGTCGCGGATTTGAACCCCGGCAGAGTCATATCAAAGACTTCTATAAATGATACTAATATCTGCCTTGCTTGGCATCCATCATTAAGAGGTTAGTGTTAGGACTGGACTGGTCAGCTTGGTGTCAGGATAATGTGACTGGGTGAGACATGATGCAAAATGTCTCCGACATGATGCCAGTGCATACATCGTAATGATATGACTGGAAAAGTTTTAAAGCTATGTTAAAAATCCAATTCACATACATATAATACTTGCGCAAATTTCTATACACGATGGCACGGCAAGACAAGGCGAGTATTGTCTTACAAAAATAAGAATATATCAGTATTCACGGGCACAGTAATATTAGTGGCATACGATCTTACAAAGATATATATTTACTGTTAAGCCCTATTGTCATACCATCTGGAATCTTCTTATTGTACATGCGGACGGCAAATCACCAAAGCATGATTAATGATCACGCAGAGGATGTGTACAAAGGGTACAATTACCGGAGCAGTTGCTGTGCACAGAGCGCATTGCAGCCAACACAAAATATCAGTATACAAGTAAAGCATATATAAATAGCTTTACAGTATTAATACTTGAGCCCACGAGACCTAGATGTAGCGCTGGATAACATATAGAAAGGTCTGCGGTTCGGTTTTGCCAGGTGAATGGAGCAAAGACGGGTAAATTTGATATTAAAAGATCGGTGAGGCAAGGCTGCCCACTATCTATGATATTATATGTAATAGCGATTGAAATACTAAGCATGAGCATTAAACTAAATAAAGATATTGAACGTATTAAAATACCGAATATAAAAGAAGAAGTGAAAATGTTACAACACGCCGACGATTGTACAAACTTTATAAAGGATCATAACTCCTTTAAACACCTGATCCAAGAATTTGACAGATTTAGCAAAGCATCATGATCACAGATTAATCACGACAAAACGGAAATACTCAAAATAGGAAACTGGAGAGGTAACCACCCAGGTTTACTCCCACATTTAATCAAGAAAAGGGTCAAAGTTTTGGGAGTCAATTTTGGAGAAAATGAAGAGAAGGAAAACTGCAGACAAATAAGAGAAGCAATCGAACAGAATGTGAAAATCTGGGCACTAACGCCACTAAGCCTAATGGAGAGAGTACAAGTAGCGAAAACATACATGTACGCCCATATTAATTATATCTTAAAATCTATAGATATTAGTAATAAAGCATTAAGCACAATAGATAATAATATAATAGACTACATTTGGGATTTTAAACTTCATTATATTAATAAAGAAACACTATATAAAGCTAAAGAAAGGGGAGGGGTAGGACTCCCCCAGCCCTGTACTACTTAAAACCGGCAATATTTTAAATAGATTTAAGAGTCTAAGAGTAGAACCAAAGAGTCCATGGGAAGGTATTTACATATACCGTTATGGATTGTCCATAAGAAATAGGGACGATATTTACAAAAATAATAAGTTAATAAAACAATTAGAAATTCCAAGAAAATTCAAAAACATTAAAGATTTACTAATAAAATATAGAGATAAAAAAAGAACTATGGAATAAAGAAGAAACTTTAACATATAACTGGATAAGGGGGGACGTAACAAAAAATATTAAAAGCACAGCAGAAAAAAGAAAATTTATACGTTAACTGGGAAAGAGCATGGGGGTACTGGATGAAACTAGGCTCCCTTAAAATTCAAAGCCTCTGCTTTAAATACATGCACAATGCATGGTTGACAGGAGAGGCTGCAGTGAGACGGCGCATGGTCAGAGTACCGCCAAAATGTCCACTATGTAAAAGAGGCCCGTTTTCTAAATTCCATGTGATAATACAATGTGAAAAAAAAAAAAATAGGGACAAGGTAATAGCTGAAATAAACAAAACAGATAAATATAAACAACAAAGCATTTTATATTTTGATGGGAATTTTACTAAAAATACGCTATATAAAATTACTGACTATATCGTTACAACAATGATGGCCTGTGACCAAATAATAGTCATAGGAAAATAAACTAGAGTGAGAGGCAATGTAATGATAACTACCAATGGTAGTTACCCCAATGGGACATTACTCCTGCCTACTCTTGATAAATAATAGTAGAACGTATACCTCTCCATTTCTACTTAAGCAAATGTATATTGAATACTAATACCTTTCTTTTATCTTTGAGAATTATAGGACAGAGACCTACACTCACATGGAGCTAGGACGGAAGGAACAGACATGCGACATGGAAAAGTAGACATACAACACAATAGAAACCAATCTATACTAACACCTATACTGTCACTCAACTGTATAGGAAATAAAATTTTTGGCAACCCTTTTCGGAAACATAATAAATAAATAAAGGTAGCCAAGTTCTAGAGAGTGAAGTAAAAAAAATAAAGTAAATATGGAGCTCTCTCGAACACAGCTGACCTCAGGAGAATATAGATTTGCGAAGAACGACACACACATAGCACACACTAAAACAATAGTTGTTTTTTTTCCCCTCAAAATATTATTACACCGTTACTTCGCCCAAAATTCAAAATTCTTATTCAAAAAACTTGGAAATATAAATATATACAAAATCTAGAAGATCCATGTTATAAGGATCGCAGGACAACTGGGGAAGAATTCGATATAGACGGCTGTCCCAACACGAACACAACTATAGCACGAACAAACATATAGCACATTCACACATAGCAAACACGGGACGTAGGCGACCTTTAGCCAAGGTAACAAAGATACTAGGAGAAGGACTCCGAGTCAGGTGATCGAAACCGACTCGGAAGAACAATCCTATAGAATACACTAGGAAATAAATACCCCGTCAAAAATTCATTTAAAATTTTTGATCGAAATTCTGTTTAAATTAAAAAACAAAGCAACATATCTGGGGGACTCAGTGAAACATAAAAACACTTTTATTCTTTGGCTGGGGGGGGGGGGCATCTGTCTGGTGCCAAAAAAAAAAGAAAAGGTTTTACCAGAGGTAAAAATGTTTCCATATATATGGGAACTACCTCGTTGTTTATCGAGGATTATACATAATACAAAGCAGATCAATATTAAAATGAGCCCCGCGATGATCAAAATAAATATGATCTGAACGACAAAGAAACTGGTTAAGGTGGAGCTCTACAGTTTCGTATTTTGCATAGGTTAGAATTTTAAAGAAAAAGAATTTCCCCGGCTTTCCTCACTGGTTATACTGGCTGTTTAAAATAGACCTTGTATATCTTAGGTATAATTAAAAGAACCTTTAATTCCCTTTATTTTGGTGTATGATTGATGGGTGTACTATGGGTTATAGAGTATACAGCCTGGCCTTACTTCAAATGTGCACCATTCAAAAAAGTGCTAGCTCTACTTGGTCATTTTCACTTCCTGAACTTAAGAGGTAAATTGTATAAAAAAGAGCCGATAACTTTTTTTACATTTTATATATTTGGTAATTCATTCATTGCACTTTCAGAAGCTGGTATTGTCTAGTCTGGCAAAATTCATTTTTCCTATTTTAATAGCTGCTATGTATAGTGTACTTTAGACTAATTCAGACTGATTTTTTAACACAAGGGAGCAGTCATTTTAGTATGCAGTGTGCTTAAATCATGTAAAATTTCCAAAAGTACAATATCCAAAGAAATATAATCCACATTACATTAATGTAGCATATAGGTATGCCAACATTGTGCATGTTTTAAATGCGAACTACTTCACCTTACATACGTCACTCTCTCAAAAGTACATATAACTGGTGAGCGCCCCCTAAGATGCACTTAACAAAGATAAAGCATTAATTCCAAGTTCCTCATAGAATGCATGAAGTGCGCTATTAGGTCAGACAGACTCCATATATGAGGTGGCATTTATTATGACGAACATGTACAATACCCGCTTGGCACACATGAAGAAAAAGAAATTAATACAATTTAGCTCTTGGAAGAAGCTCTTTTTGTTGTTAGAAAGACTGAATAGAGGAGCTAATCTTGAGGGAGACCGGCCCACAAAACCTTCGTGACACAAAAGCAACAAAAACAGAATAAGGTCCTAACAGAATTAAAACCTCACGGAGAACAAAACCAGATCAAGATTCGTAGTTTAATATTCGTTGGAAAAGTCCTCATTAGAGTTGATTATTAGTAGACATTATCAGTGCCGGATTTAGGCATAAGCTGAACAAGTTACAGCTTAGGGCCTCTCTTTATTTTAAACCAAATAGGCCCTCTACAGCTTCCCGTAGCTTAAGGCCTCGCTATGTCTAAATCAGGCACGGGGGATTATATGTAATTCAAACCAATGACAGAACCTAAAGACAATAACGCGGACGTATTGCTGAAAATTATAACAAAACTACAAAGGTAAATATAAAAGGCGCATATACATGAAATTGTTTTATATATCTCGAAATATTTCCGGTTAAAGTAAAAAAAATAAAAAAGGAAATTTTTAGGAATTAATGTTTGCAATAAAATACCTACTTATTAAACAGACCCAATTAGTCATTTTGTTTTAAAAACGTGAAATAGCAATTTAAATGCAATATTCAATAGCGTCCACCTACCTAGCGAGGAAAACGCATATAAGTTTCAAGAAAGACATGTAGACTTACCCTACTTGTTATTGTTTATTTCAACCGAAAATAATTTATCCTAATGTTAACTGACCGTCAACAGATCAATTGCAAATGGAAATCTATATTTTTACGTGCTAGGTTAAATGATTTCTTTTAAAGTGCATCCAAATGTGTGCCTATCTCTTTTTGTTGATTGGAACAATTAGATGACACACACGTGAAGATGCTGACCCCGTTATTACAATCACAGATCGTTGTAAATTATTACGTTATGACACTAATGGCGTCACACACAATCGGCGTGCCGGAATGAAACGAAAAGTCCCGAATCAGACGTTGATCAAGTATTTATTGCTTTATCGCAAAACATGCTTTATCGGTTCTATCGTCCCATTAATCACATTATACCATGGAAAATAAAATATTACAACCCAAAAAATCTCATACAAGTTGTATATACACTCAACTTCACCTTTATTGAAATAAATATTTAGATTATGTATTTACTTGTACGAAAGCCAGTAAGACAAAATAATATTTAACCATATTCGAAACTTTATATATATATATATATATATATATATATATATATATATATATATATATATATATATATATATATATATATATATATATATATATAATTATGTATTTACTTGTACGAAAGCCAGTAAGACAAAATAATATTTAACCATATTCGAAACTTTCGTTATATATATATATATATATATATATATATATATATATATATATATATATATATATATATATATGTGTGTGTGTGTGTGTGTGTGTGTGAGAGAGAGAGAGAGAGAGAGAGAGAGAGCACCAAATATCAAGTGAGCTTTTTGCATTGTAGTTAACAATTTAGATATTACACATCAGAAGGATGATTTGTGAATCTAAAAGGGTATCACCAGCCATGTATGTTATTTGTTGTAATTTTAAAAATATTATCGTACCAGTGACACAAATATGTGAAGAAGACAAGTACGTTTCTTCGGCACAAAAACACTATGGTGTTGAAACATCATGGACAATCAAAACACCCAAACCCTTTCAGTAATGGTTCTGTTCTTATGTTAAATTAGTTCACGAGAGATATCAGCCAATATAAAAACGAAATAGAGAACCATTGTAATTCAAAAATACCTGTGACATTCGTAAAAACAACAAAACTAAAGAAGCACTTCTAGATCAGGATCTCTGACCAGATAACACTAGTTATCCAACAGATAGCGAATTAAATTTTACTTTCAAACACCAGCATACCCATCTTTATTCATGCATAAATGTCGTGTCCTTAGTTCAGTCAAACATTGGTTAAAACAGATGATCCACATCACATGGTAAAACATCATGATGAAAAACACATATTTAAATTACCAATGTTTTCACAGTTAATTGAACTGAGGAGACGAAAGAGTATTTAGAATGAAAGTCACGACTGTAGACAGATCAAGATTATTGGAGATTTTAATAAACAGCTGGCCGAAACTCTAAATGAATAAAATAAACATAAACTCTGAAACAGTTTACACATATGAAATCAACATATCTTAGGAAATACATTTACCAATATATATACAAAATTAGTTTTTTAATGTTTAATAAAACAGCTATACCGCCCAAAGAAACATTTTATCACAGTTTGCAAATACCAACATGCGAAAGCATGAACCTGGTGTCATGGAACATAAACCTTCAAACGCATTGAGTTCTTCAGGAATACTACGGAAAGAAGTTCGTTATGTGGCAGTCTGTTTACATATCTAAAACTAACCGTGTGAAAAATCACAAAAAAGACCTGGCTCGTTTGTACTGTAGTCCAGGATTTGTGCATGATGCAAGTTTACAGATATCATGTGTGGAACTTGAGCGTTCAACAGGCTATGTCACATTACTGATGTAAAATTGTGGAAGTCGTAGAGGCTACAGCATCTGAACACATAGATCCGCCATCGAAAAACCATGATTTCTAAAACTTCTAAAACGACAAAAAGATGTTTATATAAAAATGATACTTTTTCGCAAACTTGTCGCTAACACCAATCACAAATTCAATTAAATATACTCCATTTTATCTCTTCGTTAAATGCATGGTAGAAATCATTCAGCTTTTGGCTATTGTATTTTTTGTTTTTAAATTTTACTTAGTCATTAGAGGTGTCAGTGATTATGATATACCTGAATGAGTAGATGATCATATATACAATAATATTACCCAGGTTGTTAAGTACCAAGTCACGCAATCTTTCAGTCCAGTAGTCAATCGTCTAGACCTAAATTACATTGGATGATTTTGTTGTTTGTTTTGGGTTTTGTGTAAAAAAAATTGTTTCGTTTTCTAGAAAAAAGTGAAAAATTTGGTTGATTACTGTACATTCGTGGCCGTTGGCTGTTGCTCTTGTAAGTAAGCCCTCCTGCCGTGTGTTGTGTTTAAAACGGTACATAAGTTTCGCTATTTTTTAGGAATACTAATTATATTCAGGACTTTAACATACTATGGGATACTACGGCTGGTTTTATTTTGTAGCGTGGGTAAATACCTCCTTCTTTGTGTTTCCTTCAAGTTATTAAAGCAATGGTCTTTTCTAGATGGTATGCATGTGAATGACGCTGAAAAGGTCATCACCTCAGCTGAGATTCCGCTTCAAACGATCAGATTATTTTTAATATTGAGTGAGCATAGAAGGAGTGGCTGTACGGTTCTAATCAAACGTATATGTGATTTTGTTACTTTTTATCTTGTTCCAAATCACATAGAACCGTTCCAGTATTTACATTTTATTAGGCAGATTTTTCTTCTTGGAATCAACTTGATATATTTACTGTCATCGCTTTACACCATGGTCGCTTTATCGCATTTTTCTTTACACTATTGTGTTGTTTCTGGTTGATGTTAATGATCAACACAGATTCACATATTGTGGGTGGTTTAAATCCTTCATATTACATACATTGTTCTGCCAAAGCTTAAAGTTGATGTGCTCTCAAACATGTATGCACTATATATATATATATATATATATATATATATATATATATATATATATATATATATATATATATATATATGTAACCGGTACTCGTAAAGCATACCCTATATTTCTTATCTCTTCAAATGTTCAGTTTGTACGCAACTAGATTGTATAGAATTAATTACTTGCCATATTTGAAATATTTCTTCCTCAAAGTTAGTAAGGTACCCTTTTGCAAATATTGTTTTGTACTTTAAAACTGTAACTTATAAATCAGTTGTAGATTTATGTGTTATAAATGGATTTGTTGTCATGGATTTTACAAATGGATTTGTTGCCATGGATTTTACAAATGGATTTGTTATCATGGATTTTACAAATGGATTTATTGTTATGTACAGAACGGTTTGATCATTTTCTCTCCTATTTGCTTCAACCGGTGTCATGTCTATTGATCAATGACGACTGGTATTATACAATTCAATTAAATGTTTTAAAACGTCAAACCATTATCTTGTTTCGTTTTCTACAATACTCTCACAGTCTGCTCTTGAGTTTCTGTTAAACCTCTCTAGTGCATACGCTTTTATATCAGTAAGCGTGAAAGTAGTATATACTTTTCATTTTCCATCAACTCTTTAACTTTCCAGTTTTAAAGTGTTTTCCCTCCTCATACACTAACTTTACAAATTATCTCTCTTAAAATAGTTCTCTATATGCTTTTGCATGGCATCCTACTTTTAAGTTTTCACTTTTTTACCTAAGCGTATGTGAAATAAGTGACAAAATGTACTTTCATCCCTTGCTATTCATTGTCATACCCTTGCGTATCAACGATGTCTGTTTTGGAGTGGTTATCCAGATAACAAACTACAGACCTCTCTGTAGCGAAATGTTTTCCTCGCTTTATTGTGTAACGTGTAAGAATAATGTTCAGAAAGCATTCTATCATTTAGACTATTTTACTTTCTTTTGTATAGCTGAATTTGTTCTAACGATTGTTTAATATTTCTGAAAGCAGCTTGACTTGCAGGAACGCATCAAACATATCGTGAGTAATGTCCTTTCCTTGTCATTTTAAAAGGAAAATCATCCAGATAATACTTTATGAAATTGTCTTTAATGTTATCAAGTCAACATAAAGACCAGTTAAAACAGAGGTTTCTATTTTCAATATATCCACAACGAATTAACTCTTTCAAACGTATTACTTATTTAAGATTGATGGCAAATTATGCCATTCCAATGAATACCTCATCTATATAGTTTTCGTGTGCTGTTTTAAACGAAGCCATGTTTTCAATAATTTATTTTTACTTTGTTGGATTGTCATCCATAGTTTTATAAAATTTACAAGGGTTTCCAATAGTATTATGAATTTAGCTTTATATAAATCTGAATATTTGCCCATGTCAAATACATAATTTATTCCGTCTTCGTACTGTTAAGATTTAATCATATAGATATGCTGGCTAATTCTGTTTATCTCGATGTAAATATCATTAACAAAGGATACACTAATCTGTTTCTTTTCAGAAACATTGCAATATACCTTCTTTTAATTTTGAAGCAAATTAAATCAAAAGTTGAATTCTCTTGGTGTTATCCCTCAACACAACTGACCTTTTCCACACTTTCTCCCGTCCTAACTTTGTCCACACTTTATCCCGTCCTAACTTTGTCCACACTTTATCCCGTCCTAACTCTGTCCACACTTTTATCTCGTCCAAACTTGCCCCAAAAACCCAACAAAAAAAACATTAATTATTTGTTGATGCTAAAATTTAAATTTTGATCTCACCTCTCTGACAAACAATTGAATTCACTACGATGTAATTTTATACCATTAATTTTAATGTAGTCAAGAAATAAAAATAGTTATTTTATGTTTGGCTAATTATCTGGCTGGCTGATCTAGCAATTTTGTTTTAATTCTGTGAAATACTCAAGTATGAATGGTCCAACGGACAGAACTTAATCTGAGTTGGTTGCACTTTTTAAGTGTATCTAACAATTTCAATAATAGTAGGCAACACTGATTTAAATATTTGTATGCACTGCTTGAATAAATGTTTTATGGTCTGGAAATCATGTACCGTGCTGTATTTATTAAAACTTTCATTTGTGATAAGAATTCAGGTAATTCCTTTTGGTTCATTTTTTTCTTTCATTTTAGAGCTGATTTAAAAGTGGCTAATGTAAAACTAGATAGTTGATTACAGCAACCATTGAGTGTTCTCACCGATACAAAGCCCATGCACCTCCATTAACGGAACCCCCCGATCGGGACGTTATGTAAAACTCCATTTAAACAATCATCACAGTGACACTGTCTGGATCCTAGCTGTCAAAAATCAATATCTATCGCCTACCATCAAGAATTTATCAGCCAGTTTTACTCCTGCTGAAAAAAAATATTAAACACCCTGGCTAAGTGGTGGCGATGAGTGCACGATGTGAACTTCTGCATTTTCTTTTCATAAATCAATCACTATTGAAAAGCACAAAGTGATTCAAGTCTCGACTATACAAAGCGTCAGCCAGTCAAACCGGGTCCCATTTTTTTCTTCTTAAAGTAGATCTTGATTTAACCTATTACATCATTGTCTCTGGTTTACGAGCAAAGGTAGCACATTTAATCTCTCTCTCTCTCTCTCTCTCTCTCTCTCTCTCTTTTCTTAGGCGCACATTTGTTATTTACCTTGATATCATTAATCTCAATCGCAATTTGACCCGAATCTAACTTCGGCCAAGATTACTAGTGGATAAAGCAATCAGATTCTATATCCGACCGGATATTACGATAGCGAAACAAAATGTGCGTATCCTCCCACATTTTGTTTCTTTATCGCAATATCCGGTTAGATATAAAATTTGATTGCTTTATAGCGGAAATGGAATCATAATCTCGGGTCAATCCTATCATTCCAAGTACGAATGTTATCACTGAATGCATCTAGCCAGTCAGCACTAGTTTTGTGTTCAGAGAACGTGGGTTTTAATCCAAACAGCAATTATTGACAAGGTATTTGACCTAATTGAAATCATGAACAAACAGATAGACCCCTTACCAGTGGTATCGGCATGGTTGTGTTGTTTTGGTTTTACTAACTATATCAGGACAAGTTACTTAGATTAACTATATCGCTGCTTGCCGATGAGTTTTAATCAGGTATGCAATGCACCAATAATCCAGCAAAATAGGACAGCTTTTGAAAGAGCAATCGTCTTGAAAGAATGAGTTCATCATTATTACCATTCTTTGTGTGATTTGGACTTTTTAACGTAGCTTTAACAATGTTTCAGTCATATAGCTACGATGTCTGCAGTGTGGCAGTTTATAGTGATGTCTAGCACTGGGGCATCATGCTGCAGACATGTAGCAAGATGTCCCACCCAGTCACATTATTCTGACACCAGGCCGACCAGTCCTAACACTAACCTCTTTTTGCTGAGCGCCAAGTGAGGCAGCTCTTAGTACCATTTTTGTAAGTCTCTGGTACCGTTCTTTGCTTTTAAAAGCAAACCAGAACAAAACATAACAAAACAAAACAAAATATGAATTTAAGCTTTATAAGGTCCAAGGATATGACAGTCTCATCGCATTTATAAAATACACAGATTAAACATGCAATCGTTAATGGATTTTCAGTTTCATTTCATCGATCAAAATAAGCAGCCTTCAATGGGTTTTCAGTTTAATTTCACCGATCAAAATAAGTAACCGTTTCATTCGGTTTCATTTCATCGAATAAAATAAGCAACCGTTAATGGTTTTTCACTTTAATTCCATCGATCAACTAAAATATTAAACGTCTGCTTTAAGACAAATGCGTATAAGATAAAGCTAATTGATATCTCCAGTTTTCTTCTCCCATCCTCTCAACCCACATACCTGCCCTGCCACAATGAAAGCCAGGCCCGCCTAACCACCCAAACACTCGACGATGAAGGTGATATAACGCAGTCAAAGGTTGCAAAGGCTAATTGGCAACTTTTCTCCGACAAGTCTTAAGAACATGATAAAACTCTCTCTCTCTCTCTCTCTCTCTCTCTCTCAAATTTTGACATGTACAGTAACTAAAGTTTGTAAATATTACATGTGCTACTAATGCAAAAAGATTAGTGTTATGTGCATTATAAAATAGACGTACATGTTTGTAATTCAATTACTTTCTTCTTTTACAAACTATAAGTAAATTAAAGTATTTCTGTGCAATAACTATAAGTAAATAAAAAGTGTTGTTATGCAATACATGTATTACGATTTACTTTCATATGAGCATAAAAAGCATTAAGTGTTAGAAAAGTGAAGATTTGTGTCTATTTTCTAGATTATCTCGTCTTCAGCAAAGAGGAATGGTGTGTTTTACCAAATTACGATGCTACCTCAAACAAGAATGCTGTGTTTCCTGTCACTGTTTCATTACTGTACCTGGCTTTTTTTTTAATACAAAACTAACTAGATCATCTAATTAACAAACACGGAGAGGACAAGATTATATATATATATATATATATATATATATATATATATATATATATATATATATATATATATATAACGGGAAGGGCTATCCCTGGATTCTACAGGAGAATGCTTGATAATACTAGGCAGAATTAATATTTAATATCAGTATTACTATCATACAGGCATTTGTATCAGTGTTTTTTTTTGTATTATATATATATATATATATATATATATATATATATATATATATATATATATATATATATATATATATAAAAGTATATATGATGTTATTGATAAAATCTAGCATATGAAACCAATTCTTGCAATTTAAAAACAATGACTAATTTAGAAGTGTTTTGTAATGCTGGCTTACCTGTCATAACTAAAGTTGTTAGGATCCAAAGTATACTCCACAACATTCAATGTCTCATAATGTCTTTTACTTTTCTCCATGTCGAAATTCTTCAGAATTTCTTGAATTAATTTCCTATTTCTACTCTGAAGACCAGAGTCTTGTCTTGTAAGGTATAATTGTTCGCTCCCTCTATCGCAATCCGAAGTTAAGTTACCATTGGAAACGAAAAGGCTCGCATCGAACTGGCTCTCCAGCTCTCTTATTATTTCCTTTTGTTGTTTTACAGACATTTTTTGAATATTTTATGAGCCAAACTGCAAGGATAGCGTTCTGCACGAACGCTTTGCACAAAATTTTGAATGGAAAATCAATATAAATAATTTAGGAAGTGCGTTAGCTTTGTTTATTCATCCGTAAGGTTTTAACGTTGGACAGAATGCTTAATGTAATTACAATCCTGCCTCGGGAATTTAAATCAGTGCTTAATGTCATGAAACTAACGTAAAAGAATGCCAACAACTTCAACCGCATGCGTCTTCTGTCGTCTAGTTCCGGTTTTGTCTGTTATCGATATAGGCGTTCTGACGTCTTCCGTCATCTAGTTCCGGTTTTGTCTTCTATTGATACAGGCGTTCGCAAGTCTGTATATTTTATGGACGATCTTATCTCCAGCAAATCCAGTTATTTCCTTAAAAGAAAATTATCTACATTGTTCATTGCACAAAATAAATTGCAGTATGGATTCCTGTAATAGAGCTGCGTTACCGTTTATTTCTTTTCGTTCAAGGAACCATTTTCTTATCTGTGTAGCTGAAGAAAACTTAAATTCGAGGGCGACAAAGGGCGTTTTATAATCCACTTGCCAATTTTCAAGATACGTGGAGCAAAACCAAAAAATGAACCAAAGTATCGGATCCGAAAACTAACTGAAAATATAATGACTTTAAATTAGTTTATAAATGTATATCCCGATAATAAAAAAAATGTGAGCCTTTCTGCTGTTGATGAATGTTCTTACTTGTTGTCGGGCCTTAACTGAACATTTTCTTGAGCAAATGTAGAAAATTCAGATATGGGGAAATGCTCCAAAAGATTTGGATTGCCTGGTACACACATCGCTGATAGATATAAACAGTAAACATGGAATTGGCAATATGAAAGTTGATGGCTCAATCAAGATAATGTGCAATGAATGGAAAATTTAATGACAATCTTAAAGCAAACAACAATTTTCGCAGACCTTTTGAAAAAGGGTAAAATTCTGACGAAAACATAGTATACTCGAAGCCAATACACCTTAGCTGAAATTTCTTACTTGGGGTTGACCGAAAATGTATAAAGGGTCATCACTGACAATGGGATAGATCACGGTATCATTCAGCAATTTCTTCAGAGCAAGATCCCACTGTTAGATTCTTTACTATTTGAACACTCAGAGACTATTGCTACAGTGTGTATCCAGCATTAGTGTTAAACGTTACAACCCACAAACAGGTTACATGTATCCCATAGAACTTAAAGCTTAAGTAATAAAATAGATTATCTATCCCAGCAATAGAGAACGTCAGCACATATCGAAATATTATCGAACACATCGAAACATTATCAAGAATTCTGTAGGCAGACTATGTGGCTATTATTTTACAAGCGAAAACAACAAGCAGAAAAAACTCCACCAAAACAGAGGATTTGAATAATTAAAAAATGTAAATCTTAAACCGTAAATGACATGGGTTGTTCTTTGTTACAAGCAATGAAATATATCTTTTTTTAAAAATGCTAATTTAATGCAATATGTCTTATTTCACTGAAATGTTATGTTCTTCTGTTCTGAAATAATTAGGCTTGGGGAAGAAAAAAAAACATCCTCACATTAGTGAGTTTTCTGAATCAGTAAATCAAAGTGACGTCAGAAAAACTGAAGGCGTTCGTAACTGTTTTCAGTGATAAAGATCATCCTTAATCGAACCTCGTCCTCGAAGTGTATGATTATGATGTCACGTGAACATAAAGAATAAATCCATATAAAGCATATCACACATATCCTATGACAAATCTCTATCCAATCAAATTATAAAGAATATCACACATATCCCTAGATTAAACCCTATCCAATCAAATTATAAAGAACATCACACATATCCATAGACAAGCCCTATCCAATCAAATTATAAAGAACATCACACATATCCCTAAATAAAACTATACCCAATCAAATTATAAAAATATCCCTAGACAAAGTCTTATCCAATCAAAATTTAAAGCATATCACACATGTCCGTAGAAAAACCCTATCCAATCAAATTATAAGGAATATCACGCATATCCCTAGACAAAAACATATCCAATCAAATTATAAAAAATATCACACATAACCCTAGACAAAACCCTATCCAATCAAATTATAAAACATATCACACATATCCCTAGACAAGCCCTATCCAATCAAATTATAAAGAATATCACACATATCCCTAGATTAAACCCTATCCAATCAAAATATAAAGCATATCACACATATCCCTAGACAAAACCCTATCCAATCAAAATATAAAGCATATCACACATATCCCATGACAAACCCCATCCAATCAAATTATAATCATAAGACATAATAACACAAAGAAGTATGTCATATCATCCCGTAGACTGTATGTCATTCCATGAGAACGTATAACCAAGGAGCTCACATTTTTTTATCCACTTGATGTCATCCTGTTCAATAAGAGAATCCTTTAACTGGATAGAAAGCACGTATACAACGATAAACGTGTACGTCTCTGTTCAACTAGATAACTACCACAGACTGCAAGAGGCAATAGAATTCCTTAAACGGGCTGTAAATCTCACACAGATGAACCTCCCTTATTGAAGAAATGACACTTTCAGGAATTATTACATTGTTTGTAATTAGTGCAGAGTAGTCCTGTTACAAAGTTTTGAGAATGATACTGACGAAACAAAAATCACACAACACCGTTGCACGCTTTATCTCTTTTCACTAAGACATGCATTGCATTATAGAAACAGCTATTTGTTTTGAATCCAGTAGCAATACCGTATATTTAAAAAAAAGCGTGATTTAGGCTTGCCTGTTGATCAAGTGCCCAATCAAGGTAATAGCTGTTAAAATGTCACAACAAACGAGAAGCAGCCGACATTTTGAATTAGGTTGTATCTAAAACTCTAAAATTGTTGCATCTCAGTCGGGAAAAAAATGAGGAATTTACAGCTGATCCATTATTCCGTAATTCTAGATCTTTAACATAAGTATCAGATTAGTAAGACTGTAGAAAAGAAAGAAAAAAAATATCTATAAGAAAAACACGCTCGATAACCGCCTACTGCACTCGTGGCCATTCTAGTTACACTTCACAATATTGCACGCTGTACGTAGATCATTTAACAGTGTATAAAATGCGTTTCCGTTTAGTGTGCAAGCACGGCATTTGGCGGAACTAATGAAAGAAGAAGAAAATCGGACTTAAACGAGATCAAATCAAATTCTCAACTGAGATAAGCACCGGAAATTGAATAGCGAATAACCTGATACTTCAACTTCCATGAAGACAAGTACATAATGCAAATTAGAGTCATTTCACAGTTATTAACTCAATACGTGAATTGGAATAATGGATTCAGGTTGTTTAATTAAATCCATTATTGTTTAACCTGTTGGGGATACTAATATAGATATGGATCAGTCAATAATCATGACAACCTATATAACTGATATCGGAAAACGTGTGTGCCCTGAAATGTATGATGAAGACGCGTGACACGTGACTATTCCCAAAAGAAAGCGAGATGTAAATAGTCTGGAATTCAAAAGAGTTCACAACAATAATTTGTAATTTAGATGTCTCTTGTTTACATGGGTTAAACGGCTGGAGTAAGCCTCTGATGATGAAAACGTCACCTAGTCAGTTAAAGCAGAATGTGTCCACGTCAAAGTGGAGGAAACGCGCTGGAGCACTTTCGTATAACCAGATACGCTAGGCAACACCTAAACAGTTATAAAACGTACGTATCCATAATTCGACAGCAAATATAATTAAGGTTTGAAAAGAGAGAACAACAGTCAGATTAACAAAGTGTTTAGAAAGAAAATTAAATCGAGAACTAAGACAATGTCTCTATGAAACAGGCACTTGTGGGTTAATCCTAACAGTCCGATGGTCCATGCAATATGCAGGTCTGGCTGCGTTCATATATTTCAAAAATAATTTGAAACAACTGCCTAACAAGAATGAGTGAGGACTCATCTAATGCGCTTTCCCACCCCCACCAACAAAGAAAAGTTTAACTAGCACCGAGTTCGTGAGGCGCCAGCGACGATTCGGGAAAGACCTACAATGTGTATGATGACTAACGGGTTGATGATCAAAATGAGTCATTTTTAGCGCTAGCTTCCCAAATTTCTAGTATGAAAAACAATCCACAGCGGCTCGGCCACGACTTTTTTACCAACCACAGATATATATATATATATATATATATATATATATATATATATATATATATATATATATATATATATATATATATATATATATATATATATATCGGGATACACGGGCAGTTGTTCTGCACCTTTATATCACGGCTGTTCGAGTACTCAGATGGATAACTGAGCGATACCCTCAACAGAATGATTTTCAATCATCGGGTCGCCCACAAGCAGAAGAAAGACAAATTAGAGTATCACCTTAAGTAGCTTCAAATAGACGTCTAAGTCCACAGGTTTAAAAAAAAAAAGCAATAACATTGAAAATTAGGTCCCGTCTTGTCGTCCAGGATGTCACATGAATCATCTCGTGAAACTCCTTCTTTCTTGTCTTATCCACACAGCTGAATTAATCGAAAGTGACTACACCTAGGTGTGCAGAGTGAAAGAGATATGCCCACAGGTATCATACCCTGTCTCAAATTATATGGTTGCTTCTTAAGGACACGTAAGATTTATTGTCTCTTATCTACACATTTAACAAGATTGTGCCATTGATGGCTATAAGTAATACACAAATATTATGCTAGATATGTGTACATCGATTCTTGTAATGTATTGGTAAGATGTATCAGCGAATTGAAAGGAAATCAAGAAGAACTCGGTATAACCTTTTTATTATTAATACATTTTTCCCCCCTTAAATTGCATATTTCGACGATAACAATAGTATCCTTTATAGCAATTTCTCATCCTGTTGTATAGCAATTTTCTCATCCTGTTGTATAGCAATTATCTCATCCTCTTGTATAGCAATTATCTCATCCTCTTGTATAGCTTATTTCATTTTCCTGTACAACAATTTTCCCATCCTCTTGTAAAGCAATTATCTCATCCTCTTGTATAGCAATTATCTCATCCTCTTGCAAAGCTTATTTCATTTTCCTGTATAACAATTTTCCCATCATCTTGTAAAGCAATTATCTCATCCTCTTGTATAGCAGTTATCTCATCCTCTTGTATAGCTTATTTCGTTTTCCTGTATAACAAATTTCCCATCGTCTTGTAAAGCAATCATCTCATGCTCTTGTAAAGCAATTATCTCATGCTCTTCTAAAGCAATTATCTCATGCTCTTCTAAAGCAATTATTTCATCCTCTTGTATAGTATCATCTTCTATTCTTCTGTTGTAATTTTTTGCATCCTCTTGATGATTGCGAAAGTCTTGTATCGAAATACAGTTGAATTTCAATATGAAAAAGATAGAGAGAGAGAGAGAGAGAGAGAGAGAGCAAGAGAGAGAGAGAGTGGGGTGTGTGTCTGTGAAACCCACGGATTCTGATGACAATCAGACTATTCCATGCAGTATGGAGTTTGAAGCAAGTGCAGTAAAAGACTAAGTTGATACTTAGATGCCATTAAATAATTTGATAACTGAAAATCATCAAGTAAACAGCAGCACCATGCACACGCTTTTCACAAAACTGACTCCTCCCCCACCCCACCCTTACACACACACACACACACACACACACACACACACACACACACACATATATATATATATATATATATATATATATATATATATATATATATATATATATATATATATATATATATATATATATATATATATATATATATATATATATAAATTTATATATGTAAGGGTCGGGGGAGGAGGAGTCAGTTTTATATATATATATATATATATATATATATATATATATATATATATATATATATATATATATATATATATATATATATATATATACCACAATCTAAGCAATCAGAGGATACATTCCAATTCAAAAACCCTTGGGCATCAACTCCTCAACCCCTCAAATATACCCCAAAGTTTGAAGTCTCTAGCCCAAATTATGTGAGAAGAGTTGAATGACATTACTGACACACAACGAACATAGAATGTACGGTTTAACAGGTGTACATGATGACATAATCTTTCTTTGAAACACTTGTAAATAATTAAAAGTTCTCCTTCTGATCAGAGCAATGTGCATTTTTTAAATCAACAGCAACAATTTTTTTAAGAAAAGAAAAAATGCACAGTAAAATTGATCATTATATTTCCTAACCAGAATGCAATGCGAAGTGAATGTAGATACTATGTTGATTTGACCTATAACTCTCTTTTGAACCTTTATGAGTTCAATAAATATAAAAATTGTAAAGGTCTCCGGTAACAAGAGGTAATTGTGTCATAAACACGCCTTTAATGTAAACACCTATAAATAGTTATATATTGATTTGGCATTGGCATATTTACAAAGTCTGATTATCAAATGGGACTTTTAACGCTTAATGTAATTCTAAACAAACAGCTTTAACTTATTCGGGTGAGACCTGATATTTATCTTCCAAGGGAACAGTCCCTTTAACATGGGCAGACACAGACATACAGACAGAAAGCTTAATGTTGTATTTAGGCAAACATTACTTATAGGTTACTGCATTTGTATGGGAAAATAGGAACACGACCTGTGTGAATGAAGTATCCATCCTACAAAACGAGTTCATATTTTCCCATACAAATGCAGTAAACTTTATATTATATACTCATTTTCTTTTTCTACCTAAGGCTTAATTATATTTTAAAAAATACACTACAAGAAACAAAGTAATTGAATTTATTCTGTCTTCCATAATAAATGCACAAACGCAGATTCATCAATAAACAACAACAATATTAATACGCACATAACTCCGCCCATGGAAATTTGAACTTAGTCGCGCGCTCGACATCACTTTCAACCAGAATTGTAGCTTTTGGTCTACTTACAATAAAAAATTAGAGGCATATTGTGAATGATTTAGCATTTCAACATATTTTCCATTTGGTCCGGAATGAATGGATTTTGTTGTTTGTTTGTTTGCTGTTGTTTTTTCTTCTTCTCGATTCTATTCAATTCCGCTGGACTTATTAGCTATGTCAGTTCCACACAAAATATATCTGTCTGCGACTTGAGCGGAGAGGGACGTGTCTTGACTTAGTTTCCTGTGTGTTTCTGTTCTGTCATTGAATGCTTGGAATCTTAATGTGGGAATATATTAACTCTTTCAATTCTAATTATCAAAAAAAAAATCGCATTGGAATATCACCTTCATTTCATTTTGAATGCAGTAAGGAGAATGTTATTGCACTTCGAACATAGTCGAAATTACTGTACAATTTCGAAATGTGTAATCAAACTTTAGAACCCATGCCATGTCTCGTGTGATTCAATATGAAAAAATGTAAGTATATGTTTGGCCATTCTTATTACCAGCTAAAGTAGGCATGTTCATGCCTGGTCACTTGCATGCTCTCCCAGCTCTTTTATGACCTGTATGGCGTTTATCACTATCCTAAATCCGAAACATTGTATCAAAAACTTAACGCGAAAATTTGCAAAGCAGCTGTTGCGTTTCGATCCATTCAGCCTTCGGAAAAAGAATTCTTTGTAATCTTGGCTTATTGGCTCTGAGCCCCTTACATTTTCTACCAAAACCTTCAGCTGCATTTTCCCACGAATTTAGTACTTTCACTTATAAAATAACACATATCTAATAGATATGGATAGCCCTTACGCTCAGTATGCTTTTCTGTGCTATTTCATATAGATATGGGATAGCCCTTACGCTCGGTATGCTTTTCTATGCTATTTCATATAGATATGGGATAGCCCTTACGCTCAGTATGCTTTTCTATGCTATTTCATATAGCCCAGACAGTCCACACATTCCATTCACAAAAAGTTACCAACATTTCTCCTAAATAATTTTTTAAAACATCAGAATCATATTTTCAATACTGCGTCTCTCACGTTTGTTGTGGACATTCCGAATATCACATTCATTCATTCAATTACCTGCTTGAAAGTTTCATTTGTGGCTCAGTAAACTCATCCACGTTTTTCACTTTATCGTCTCTACTTTCAAATAGACGAAACAGCTATTTTAGTTCATTCACAAGCAAATCTAATAAACTGAAACCTAAAGTTTATGACATGAGTGTACACTGTTTATTTGCAGTTCCTAATACACTATATTACTATAGGCACACGTGTCGTGAACGTGCGCACAATATCAAGGTGTTCAGTGTCGTGGAATACTGCACAGATCTGACAATTTAAAGTTAACGGAGAACAAAAAGGAGTATATAATAAAGTAAGTAAAGTATAATTGATTATTTGAGCAGTATGTTATATTTGTTGCAAGAATCACTTCATCTTCGTGTGTGTGTGTGTGTGTGTGTGTTAAAAGGTTTTCCCCAGATATAATATGGGCAAGGTAATTATCCTCCAAAAATGGCACTAGACATACAGGGTACGGCTCCAGACTATCTGGCGCCCTAGGCAAGGTTAGATTCTGCCCCCCCCCCCTCCCCTTCCCGGAAAATACTGATTTCTAAATTTATAAACAATTCCGGTCAGCCTGGTGTTTCGGTCAGACTGAATCTACCCTATTATTTGTCCCTGTATGAAATAAACGAGGATAAACAATGACCCTCAATAAAACTGAAATTTACTTGTTTATTTTTCAAAACTGTTGTTGATTTGGATAAATGCGCCCCCTGAAATCAGCGCCCTAGGCGGCTGCCTAGTTTGCCTATATGGTAGCGCCGGCCCTGTAAACAGACCTCACACGGTCAAGAGGGTATACCATTTTATCGTGAATTTCAGGGGCTGATCAAGAAGTATATTTAAGAGGAAGGCTCTGTATGTTTAGCGCGTACGGTCCATAATTTTAACCATCTAACCGTAAAGAACACTTGCTATAGGCAACGTTCTATTTGCTTCCATTTCTGCAAGTGGTGAGCTGTTTCCGCCTACCCATCCGCCTCTGAATTGTTGTTGTTATTATTATTATTATTATTATTATTATTATTATTAACGTTGTTCTTGTTGTTGTCGTTGTTGTTGATGATGATGATCATGGTCATAAAAAAGAAAGTTTCTAAATAATCAGTTGATTAAAAAATTCGACAAGTCCAATGTTTTATATGAAATTCATCGATTGCACACAAAAAAATCACGTTTACGTTCACGAGAAATGAATGGGGCATTTAGCAACTGAATAAAGGATAAATTGTTTCGAAAAGCACCTGGCATAGTGTAATAAAATGGCCTAACACGGGATAAAATACGGCAAAGAAAAGCCTGCCGTGGCGCCATTCTAAAATGGCTTGGCCAGAGAAGTAGAAGTGAACGTTACTCAAATAAGACGGAGATGTACCGCTCACTGCACACTCCTGTGCACTTTTGTCATGCATAATTGTAGTGTACCTGCTTATTTGTTACAACCTTTTCTTAAAAGATCATATTTTTTTATTGTGTGTTGCACTACCCAAGACATATCTCAACACCAAGTAAGACATAATTATCATCAATTTCGACCACACATCGTTTGAACTAGTCCAAGCCACACTCACACTGGAGCAAAGTTCAGTCCATTTTTTCTGCCTATACCGCCCTCCTCTGAGTAGAAAAAACAAGCTGACTGGCTCTCTCTTTTTGGACTATGGAAATTCGATTGGTGGCAACCTGATTATTCTTGGAGATTTCAACTTTCACTTTGACTGTCCCGGAAACCCAAATACATCAAAACTCATAGATTCCATTAATGTTTTCAACCTCAAACAGTCAGTTAACCAACCCACTCATAAACATGGTCACATTGTAGACTGAATTCTTTATAGACCTGATGATAACATTCTACGGTCCTCCCTGGTATCCCATGACCTTGCATCAGATCATCTCTGCATTATATGCCATCTTAAGGTATCAGTCCCTAACCCTCCACCTTTATCTGCTACTAAGGGGAACCTCTGTATGATAAATAGAACCAAACTAATGCACGACATCCAAGCCAACCTAACAACTTGCTTACCTCCTATCGCAGAAAAACTCGATAACTGCCTGCGTTCATTGCTTGACAAACATGCCCCAGCTACCAAGTGCAGAGTATCAATTCAAAAGTGTTTTCCATGGTATAGCAGTGTTAGGGACCAGCTTCGCACTGCTAAAAGAGACTGCCGTAAAGCTGAGAGGCTTTGGCTTTCCACCAGACTCACCATTCATAAGCAAATCTATGAAGCCGCTAAGAAGAATGTCACAAATATAGTCCATGCAGCGAAATCAGCCCACTACACTACTAAGATCATGGAAAGTTCTAGCTGCAAAGTGCTCTTCGAGATTACTAACAAGCTAATGTCAAGGAACAAATCTACACCACTTCCAACTACCTTCCCTCCAGTCGACCTTCCTTACATGTTTGCAAATTTCTTCCGTGACAAAGTACAAACCATTAGAGATAAGCTTGAGACCACAATTTCAATTGACTCGTCGTCACCATACAGTTGGGATACAGAATTTGAGCGGCAACCATTAGCAGCATTTGAACCTGTCTCTATGGATTTCGTACGTACAATACTGAAGAAGAGTACACCAATGTTATGTGAACTTGATCCAATTTCAACAGCACTGCTGCTTGAGTGCTTAGATCCAGTATTGCCTTCACTAACTGATGTTATTAATACCTCTCTCTCATCAGGGGAATTCCCATCATTTTTCAAAACTGCAATTGTAAAGCCTGTGCTGAAAAAACCAACATTAGACCATAACGATGTAAAGAACTACCGCCCAGTTTATAACCTCCCATTCACATAAAAAATTCTTAGAAAAGGTTGTTCTATCCCAGCTTGTATCTCATCTAAATTCAAACAGTCCTTTTAGCAGCGTACAATCTGCATATCGCCCTTACCACAGTACTGAAACAACTCTTCTAAAAGTAGTTAATGACATTCTCTCTGCGTTGGATAGCGGAAAGATTACAGTACTCAACCTCCTTGATTTGTCTGCAGCATTTGACACAATAGACCATGATATATTGCTTCACCGTCCCCAGCATGTATTTGGCATTCATGATACAGCCTTACTGTGGTTAACGTCCTACTTGGTCAACAGGACACAAATTACATATGCAAATGGAATATATTCCAGCCCGGTTGATATTTGTTGTGGTATTCCACAGGGGTCTGTTGTTGGATCTGTTCTCTTGATTCTGTACACTCATTTGCTCTCAACTGTCATAGATCATCATCCAGTGTCTCACCAATTGTACGCTGATGACACCCAAATATACAAATCTAGCCACCCAACTGAAGTTGATGCTACCATCCAAGGGGTAGAGAGGTGAATTTCTGATGTGAAATCATGGATGACATGTAACAAGCTGCAGATGAATGATGATAAAACTGAGGCCATTCTGATCGCAACACAAAGACTTTCTCATTCACATCCTTTACCTCAAACAATAAATATCAGCAACACCAACATTAAATTCACACAATCAGTACGAAACCTAGGTGTTACTCTGGACAGTAATCTCACATTGCACCAACATGTCATGAACATATGCAAGGCTGCATATCTTGAGCTGAGACGCATCAGCCCAATTCGCAAATATCTTTCAGTTGGTTCCACTAAAACACTTGTGTGTTCATTAGTACTTTCAAGACTGGACTATTGTAACTCAATTCTGTCTGGTTCATCTCAATATATACTCCAGAAACTTCAAAAAGTTCAAAACACAGCTGCTCGAATCATACTTAGAGTACCACGATCAGAGCACACCTCCCCGCTGCTCTGTACCCTACAGTGGCTATCCATTCGATCCAGAATCAAACACAAAATGTGTTCTCTGTGCTACATTTCACTGTCGGACTCGAGTCCAACATACCAATCCGACCTCACCCATGTGTACACATCAGGAAGATACTTACGCTCCTCTTCTGACAATCGTATACTCATTATTCCCAATATGAAACCAAAGTCATATGGACAGCGTTCTTTAGCATACCAGGGCTATGCAACGTGGAATGAATTGCCCACTGAACTTAGACACAAAAACACAGTGATCACATTCAAGGGTGCTCTCAAAACTCACTTATTTCGACTGCAAGAACAAACTTAAAGACCTAATAATGTTTCCTACTTTAAATATTCTCAGCATGTTTTTTAATGTATTCTAATTTCATGTGTTTGTTTTTGTAATCATATCATTATATGTTTTTTTTTATCTTATAGGTGTTGTCTAATGTTGTAATGCGCTTAGAGCTTCTAAAGATTAGGCGCTATACAAAGTCCTCATTATTATTATGATTATTATTATTATTATTATTATTATTATTATTATTATTATTATTATAACATCCGTGAGAAAATGAACTAAACACAAGTAGACCATATGTTGAAACTGCAAGCAAGAGTGAGGTAAAACGTGTGACCTTGACCCCAATTTCCAAATGTGGAGCGAGTATATATCGTTTGTCTTACCTTCTTTGCGATTCAACCACTGTATGAACAAAATCCATCAAGGCGTTTAGGACACATCATCAAATGAAACGTCTTAACCAAAAACCATAATGCATATGTTCTATATGACTCTGACCCAAAGATCAAAGGGGCGAGATTGCGCGTCGCAGAATGGTCCTGGAGTTATAATGATTTACTCCAAATATGAACAAAACCCATTCAGTTGTTCGGATAATATAAACAACTAAACAAACAAACAAAACTCTTTAATTAAAGCCTCAGCGCAAATTTCATAGGATTGTGCCATGACCCTAAGGGCAAGTGGGCATGTCTCAGCTTCGTTATGACTCGTCCCAAGTATGAACAAATCCATCCAGGAGTTTGGGAAATGTAAGCCAATGATAATACTTCAACCAAACCTAAATGTTAAGTTTATACCACTGTGACAGTGTCTCCAGATCGCTTGGGTAAACAAGTGTGTCGCCGAATGGAGCGTTTTTGCTTTATAATGATAAATGCCAAGAAATTAAGGAAATGTTGGCAAATAATATAAAAAAATATGCAAAACCTTAACTAAAATTGTATGTGACCCAGGCCATTGTGCATATATAGAATGATTTGTCTTAGAATCCTAATTATGTATACTAAGTATAATGAAAATATATACAGAGGTTCAGGAAATGTACGCAAATTTTAAAAAAAAATAAAAATAAAAAATAAACAGATGACAACGCTGATGTCTCCCCCGGAAAAGTGGCTGAGTGTTTCCCTTCCCACCAACATATGCTCGAGACTAAAAGAGTGAAATACTGAAAGGCAAATATAACATTACAGTGACCTACTTTAGCTGATATGTGTGTTACTCACTCAGAAGGATCTACGACGTTGCATTGCTCTGGGACTAACACTGTGAGAGAAACTGACCTAAAAATACTAAACTGAAAGCACCCTCTCATTATAAAAGTCTCTTAATATAACGATATATTGCATGAGTGATTTTTTATATAATTATAAACATAATAAAAGTCGTTTGAGACCATGATTAGTTTGGCTTGTTGTGCTTACAGTTACTTTGCCCGATCATGAATCAGATTACAAATGACAGATCCTATCACAGCTTTACATCATACATGTAACAAACATCAGGTAGGATAAAAAGGTAAATAAATGAGAAAACAAAAAACAATGTTTTATAGGAAATTAAACTTTCAACCACCGCTGTGTAATTCAACGTATAAAATTTGAAAACTCGACATATTAGATGGAACGCTGAACACAAACAAATTGATTCAACAAAAGAAATAGAAATTCTCGAATTACAACATCGAAATTTCAACCACCGCTCCGTATTTAAGAAGTTAAAATCTAAAAGCTCGACATACGAAATGAAGTTTTCAACTATGGCTGTGTACTTTATCAGATACAATTTGAAATCTCAACATATGAAATGGAACTTTCAATGCAACAGTTTTATTCAAGATGTGAAATATATATTCTTGAATTATGTGTAGATCAACTTGTAAAATTTCAAATTCAACATAGAAAATAGAAATTTCAACCACCGCTATGTAATTCAACGGATAAAGTTGCAAAAACTCGAAATACGAAATGGAACATTCAATATAAACACTCGACATATCACATTGAAATTATATACAACGTTCTCATTTTACCAACTTTTGCCTCATATGGACAATATAATTGTAAGCTGGAGTCTGAAAATGAGTTTACACTATCAGATAAACAGAAATTACCTTTCAAAAGTAACAACATTTATGATTGGTAATGTACACTATCAGATAAACAGTAATTACATTTCAAAAGTAACGACATTTATGATTGGTAGCTTACACTATCAGATAAACAGAAATTACCTTTCAAAATTGATGACATTTAATATTGGTAGTTTACACTTATCAGATAATCAGAAATTACTTTTCAAAAGTAACGACATTTATGATTGGTAGTTTATACTATCAGATAATCATAAATTGCCATTCAAACGTAACGATATGCATGATTGGTAGCTTACGCTACCAGACAATCAGAAATTACCTTTCCAAAGTAACGCCATTTATAACTGGTAGTTTATGCAATCAGACAATCAGAAATTACCTTTCCAAAGTAACGCCATTTATAACTGGTAGTTTATGGTATCAGACAATCAGAAATTACCTTTCCAAAGTAACGCCATTTATAACTGGTAGTTTATGGTGTCAGACAATTAGAAATTACCTTTCCAACGTAGCGACATTTATGATTAGTTGAAACAAAATCTCCAGCTCAGACTCAAACTCAAAAGCTGTATGATTTCCAGGCTAGTTCAATCACTTTATATGGCATTATTAATAAAAATTTAAATGGTATAATTTCTTAAACTTGAAATGGCATAATTTCTTAAACTTGAAATGGCATCATTTCTAAAACTTTATATGACATAATTTCTAACTCTTTAAATAGCATCATTTCTAAAACTTTAAATGGCAACATTTATTAAATTTTAAATGGCATCATTTCTAAAATATTAAATGGCTTGTTATCTTAAACTTTAAACGGCATAATTTCTAAATCTTTAAATAGCATCATTTCTAAAACTTTAAATGGCATCATTTATTAAATTTTAAATGGCATCATTTCTAAAATAATAAATGGCTTGTTATCTTAAACTTTAAACGGCATAATTTCTAAATCTTTAAATAGCATCATTTCTAAAACTTTAAATGGCATCATTTATTAAATTTTAAAGGGTATTATTTCTAAAATATTAAATGGCATCATTTTTAAAACTTTAAATGGCACAATTTCTTAAACTTTAAATACCATCATTTCTAAATTTTTAAATGGCAACATTTCTAAAATATTAAATGGCATGTTTTCTTAAACTTTAAATGGCACCATTTCTTAAACTTTAAATGGTATAATTTCTAAAATATTAAATGGCATCAGTTTTAAAACTTTAAATGGCACAATTTCTTAAACTTAAATAGCATCATTTCTAAAATATTAAAGGCAACATTTCTTAAACTTTAAATGGCATCATTTATAAAATATTAAATGGCATGTTTTCTTAAGCTTTAAATGGCATCATTTCTTATACTTTAAATGGCATCATTTCTAAATTATTAAATGGCTTGTTTTCTAAAACTTTAAATTGCATCATTACTAAAACTTTAAATGGCATTTCTAAAATATTAAATCGCATGTTTTCTTAAACTTTAAATGGCATCATTTCTAAAACTTTAAATACTGTTAAATGGCATCATTCATCAAATTTTAAATGACATCATTCCTATAAACTTAAACTGCATAAATTTCTAAAACTTTAAATGGCATCATTTCTATCATTTTAAATATCATTTCTATAACTTTAAATGGTATCATTTCTATCATTTTAAATATCTTCATTTCTAAAACTTAAATGGCATTGCTATCTGTCTTAATATCATTAAGTACACAAAACAAACACATATCAGAAAATTTTAAGCTAAATCTATTTTGGGGTACACTTAGTAGAAAACAGTAGTTGCATTAAACTTAGGCATTAACCTGGAAAATAGGTTTCGTCTCCTCTATCGCTCTGACCCCCCCCCCCCCGTTGCGTGATCACTAACCCCCAACACTGCAGTCGGATGATATTACGAAGTAGATCAGGTGTGTTTTTATACTTCCTATTATCATATACATTCAACATTATTTGAATGTCTAATTAAATAAATACTATTGACTAAGACATTAAATACTTGATCCATTGTGTGCTAGTCCTTCACAGCCGGATCGATAACGACAATCTGGCGCTCATAATACAACAGCTGTAAATACTGGATATGAGAAATAGCCGCGTACAACGAAATTACTGACATTAAGGTGCACACAGAGGGGAGGGGAGGCGAGCGGACCGACATTGGATTGACAGACGGAAAAATAATCATGGACTAATATGGACGGGAAATAGACCGAAAGATCTCAATACGCCATATATTAAACATCTGCTATCCAGTTTCTGTGTTCAATTATCGGCATTTGGATAGAAATGCTACTTTCCGCATTTGTTAAAGGGCTGAACAAGTCTCAGTGGGTAGGTATAGGGTTTGGTGGTGGAAACCAAGCATTATAGCTAAAATGTGTAAGCTCATCTTTATATTTCTTACCCTTCCCCGTCATCTTTGTATTTCGCCCTGAAACGCTTAGGGGGTTTCAAACGGTCGATAGCCTCAGTCTCTTTAATCTGCTGCAAAATTACCCGGATTGGAATTCTTTTTGAAGTCATATGACGGTGGAATTGGCCCCTTTCCGGTGGCTCCCTCCCTAGGGACTCGGCGAATCCCATAGTTCTTAATAAAGGATCACCGTACAACAGTATTATCGTGCATAACTGGTGTTCTCCATTTGTAATGAGCACACTATAATAATTTAAACCAAGTTTTGCAATTCGTTTCTTCACTAATGTATTTAGAATTCCTCCCAAGAAAATCAATGTTTTTAATTAATCCAAATAGAACGATTCGCACTGCTAGTTCACCTTGAAAAATTCATTTCAATAGTCAATGTATGATTGGTACACACCCGTGCCACCTTTAACAGTCGTCCCAATGAATTCTACCGTACCCAAAAATCTAGTCGAAATGTTTATGAATAAAAGAGTAGTCTTAACGTGCAGGATCAATATGTCCAAATTCAAGGTAGGACCAGTTATGGCGTTATTATACCAGTGTAACATGACAGCGTGTACAGAAGCATGATATTTAATTATTTCTTCCTTGAATATATCTATTCAAGCACGGCAAGATACATGTAATATTGAGTTACCCGAAGAATAGCTCGACTCATGCGCGATGCACTCAAAGGGTGGGTTTACCTTTTAACAAATTCACAAATTAGAATCCAAAGAAAATTTTACTGGCATTTTAATATGTTTGTGTTGAATTTATATTAAACACATACCTGTATTAAAAGACAAACATCAAACAAAAATATTCATATAAGTGGGTCAACATGTTTACCCATCATTGCCCTAGTGCTGAACTGAGAACATGCTGAACATACGCGTATAGGCAAACATGTTACAGAGTTACAATAGCTGCTTCCCGTTAAGGTCACTAGCAGACGATATTCTGCCCATTTTACCTGGACGATGGGCAACCTCGCAGTTGCTCCTATATGTGACCACCAAATGTTACCATTTCTAACAAGACACACTGAAGCAAAGTCAACTTATAAATCACAACTATAGATACTAACACAAAGCCTAATTTGTGTTCTGTTTATTTATGTAATTTTCGTAAAAGAATTTTGAAATTCAATTTATTTCAACTTCCAAACACCACATAAAACTGCCAGTTGACCACAAATATGGCGGCTGATGACGTCATTTGGGAACTATCTTGAGCAGGAATCGTACGCGTGCCGCGAGTAACAGTACCTATCGACTAACTCTTGTGCAAGAGCGCCTAACTACGAGCAATCACTCCCCCTCCCAAAGGATACAAAATGTCCACTCGAAGTGCACGTGTACTAGGCAAACGAAATTTATCACACACACATATATACGTGTGTGTGTGTGTGTGTGTGTGTGTGTGTGTGTGTGTGTGTGTGTGTGCAGGTTGCCAAGGGTATCGATTACTTTCTGAATTTATTAAAATGCGAACATTCACATAGGTGAAAAAAATCGTCGTCTATACCGATTAAACAGTCGTAAAATGAATGAAACTCTTCGACTTGGCAGATGATATATTCAATCAGATAGTGAAACCCCTCTCCTATGCAGATGGCACAATCATACGGGTGTTGAAACTTGTCATCTATGCATGTGATACATTGATAGAGCTAATGAAACTTATCGCCTATTCAAATTTTACAGCCACACGGGTAATGCTACTCGTCGCCAATGCAAATGATACAGTCATACAGGTAATGAATCCCGTCGCCTATGCAGATGATAAATTCATACATGTGATGAAACGTGTCGCCAATGCAAATGATACATTCATACGTGTCTGCAGATGATACGGTTATCGTTGCCTATAATGCTCATGGATGAATTGCCAATTGGAACTAGCAGCATTTTCCGTCTTTACTGTCAAGACTCGAAGGAAACATTGGACACATTTAGCAGCCATTGAGAACTATATTTGGAACTTTTGTTCATATGACACAATAAGGCAGCGGAAGGAAAAAAGTTAAAATCAAAACATTGTCTGCCTTTTCTGTCGAAACAAATTGCAGTAAACATAGGGGGATTGCTATTTGTATTTACGTCTCTGTTTATTACTTTGTTAGATATTGCTGATTATTTGTTTGATTCTGGGATTCGGTGTTGGGAAGATATTTCTCAAATCGAGTAATTAGTCAAACTCTAAGACCAGATATCATAACATACAGTATTCACTAGACTCTATGGCATCATTGATTAATTTGGTAAAATGGACCATCGGGACCCTCCCTAACTTCTCACCATAAGGAATTCTCTGGATATTTGAATGTATAAGTATTTAGTAATTTGTGATAGGAATAATTATTCCTGTTCATGTTTGAGTCGGGCTTCGCGATTCGTGGCGTAAAGTATACAGTTTCGATCTGGAAATGTTTATTGATGAGTCATGAAATGTGAAGCAAGAAAAGTCATGCAAAAGTGGCATTAGAAGTGCGTGACGTGTGGTCATTATGTGATTAGAGAAATATTATTGTAGTATGTGCGCCTTTAACAACAATTACTGTTGTCATGAGGTAAACAATGGACAACGAGCTAGAATCATGCAAGTTTTTCTTCGCTCACGAGTGAGCCCCCTTACGTGTTACAAAATATGGTACACTCTGCCGAGGGCAAATCACCAATCACAAGGAAAATATATGTATTCCTACAACCATTCCGAGTTTATTTCTATGCGGTTCTCTGGTCCAACATACAGCTACTGTAGATAATCTTGTGTCAGTTGCAAATGTACTTTTATGTGTATTTGTATGTGGTATAAATAAAACTTGTGAAGTTTTCTGATTAAATGAAAAATATATACGTCTTGTGGTATTTCAAAGATAGGGCGTACATATTATATATCCCATACGTCGCTGCTACTGCCGCTGATGATGACGACGACGATGATGGTGACGACGATGATGATGCCAATAATGCAAAAGAGTCTTCGCAAACAGTTGATACTATGAGCATAGCAGTAACTACTCTATGTACATTTTCCTCTTGATCATGTGTATATCGGGGGGGAGGATTCAAAGTTTTCCCATGCCGATGGAAATATTGTTTTTAATTAATGCGATTATAGCCCGTGAGTTTGCAGTTTACACTATTGAACTTCAATTTTTTTTATGCATAAAAGGAAATATTTTATTACCCATTTATAATACATGATATAATCACGCCTTTATAGGTAGTCACACAGTATACAGTGTATATGATTAATACGCTATATGCCGATGTACAATACACCTGGTGTTAGGTTGCCTTCTGAAAACTCTAGGTCGGATGAAATGTATGATAATACAGTTTAATGAAAAGGAGGTGTCAGGCCTTATATTAGTACCAAAGTTTTAACCCTTTCAAATATTTATTTTAAGGGTTGTTGATGGTCTAGTACATCCAACACAAGTGACAAGTGATTGCTGTTACTTCTCTCTCTCTCTCTCTCTCTCTCTCTCTCTCTCTCTATATATATATATATATATATATATATATATATATATATATATATATATATATATATATATAATATATATATAAAATCCACAACCAGTTACATTTTGTCAATCGGATCAAAGAAATTTAAACTTACCAATCTTATACTTCATGAAGAATTAAATATTTTCAGCAATATCCTTACGAAGTAAACTTACATGTAGCTTTTCAACATTGGTATTTCAGACTAATTATCATTGTAATTGGTGTTGTTGTTGTTGTTATTGATGATGATGATACTGTTGTTTTTTTCTGCTGATGGTATATGAAGGTAATCAGTATTTTAGATTATCATCGGTGGTAGTGGTGGTGATGGTACGGCTGGCGTAGTTTTGGGAGTGTTGGCAGCGGTGGAAGGAGAGGAAATTAATAGAGGAGACAGAGCTGAAACATATCGCAAGCTTCGTTTAAATTTAAGGTTCCTGTCAATAGAAGTCTATAGTTTGAACCCTTGCAGCATATTCTTAAAGCAAAACCAAAATTACTCGTAACAAATATTCGTGTGCATAATGGTGAATAATTGTTACGGGACAAAGAAACATAATATACTTATAGGTAAAACAAAATCCTACCTCTGGTTGTACGTGAAAACTATCGGTGTTGTCCGCCGCATTTTGGATGATGAACTCCATAAATACCGGTACGGTTCAAACAGAAGTAAACTTAACAGTCATCAACACAAGTTATCCATCGGCAACCACATAATTTGTGATGCGTAATGGAAAAAGTTAGTCCTCACAAAGTCTCTTTGTGCTTGGAGGTGCAACCATTACGTGGACAAAGCCGTGTATTGAATGATTGGTGAATTAATGACTTTCACCAGCAGATTAATGTTTCCTTTTTAAGAATGTATCACCAGAACAACAATAAAAACCGCCGTGAAAACGACGTGAATGCTATCGAAGACGGTTTTTCTTTCACTTACGATTCGCACATCGCCTAGCAAATATTGAATGCTAAGAAAATAAACTTTATAGATGTTGTACCTACCGTCACTTGTCAATTGATATACTCTTGAGTCGTTCTATAGTACACATACATATTCAATTAGATTTCGTTTTTCTTTTTAGTTTTATAACGTGGGAGTACGGAATCTTTCACCACTTATTTGATTTAATATGAGCTGACACTAACATACGGCGAGATTTAAAACTCCTGTTTTAGCTCATTAAATATCGACTCGCAGCTATTATTTTGTTAATGCTCAGTTCATTGTAGAGCGGTAGCTCGGTGGTTAGCGTGTCGGTCTAACGACCGAAAGGGTGAGGAATCAAATCCTACAATTGGATCTGCCCGCTTGGGCAACCGTGGCGTGTCCTTCAACCAGGCCGTTTACTCAGGTTGCATCTTGCGTGCTGTGAGTCGCAGCGAACACAGCAGAAGCAACACTTAACGACAAAGAGAGCTAGCGATGGGCCTTATCCCCACCCCTGCAAGAGACGCCTAGAGAAGTCTGGGACTTAAATTGGCTACAGGATGGAGCTTACGTGCACAAGCGAAAAGGACGACACTATTGCTCATACGAGAGAAAGGAAACAACATATAGAGAAGATGATAGACAAAATAGACATAGGCGACACGAATATGGCAATGATAGATATCGTAAAAGGTGTCAACAGCAACCTTACAGGTCCTATCCACATAGGACAACTCGGTTAAGACGGGATCTCCCAGAAGAGTTGAGCCCTCACATCCTAAACCGCCGGCTAAATCAGCAGCACAAAGGCAACGAGAATGGATAATTGAGGTTAGAGAAAGTAGTCCACCTACACCACCTCCCCCGACCTCCACCATCAGTACCTCAAGTTGCCATTAAAGAGAAACCGGCCCAAAGCGCAACACCAGCCCCCCCCCCCTCCAGCTACCAGAGAAAACAGTCGAGCAAGAAGCAGAGACTGAATCTGACATGGATGAAGATTCCTTGACTAAAGAACAGACAAATGAACAGGAACTCATCAGTACTTTAGAAAACCTTGCTGTTGAAATGGGGCTCAATTCACTTTTCCAACATAAAGATGAAGCCATTAAGCATCTGGTTGACCATAAACTGTCTTTGACGCGAGAAATCATGATCCGCACCCCACCCCCACTGCAACCTAGCAAAGCGGCCTTAATGAAAGCCCGTAGAGCTATCCGAACTGGAGGAGTACTATGCACCAACTGTCCAGTCATGGTTGCTCGCATGATTGCCCATCAACTCATATTCCATCATGACCTTCCAGACTCATTGTCTTGGTTCCTGGCTATCGACGAAAGCTTCATGAATAGCAGTGTAGCAGACATGGTCGACCCAGGAGCTGAGAGAATCCATGTTAGGGAAAGAGTGCAATTGTCCGCTTCACCTAATGGAACGGATTATGGTGGAATATATGCACTCTTCAGTGCTACAAAGGGTGGAGACCAATTTGCAGTGAGGTTTTCTATTTGGTTTGAAAACCATTTTCGATAAAATCTCTATCTTTTATCATGATTTACCCAGTTCGATCTGTTTCACTACCGCTATCAAAATTGTATTCTCATATTTCTCATATGCGTGATACAAATTATTCAAAAGTTATTTTGACTTTACCGATTGGTAATTAATTAGTATATCGAATGTACACTCTGTACACTAAATTTCAACTTAGAATGAATCATTATAAAAAATGTTGACTTTGTGGATTTGAATAATTGCACAGGTGGCTTACACATTATTTGTAAAAGTTTTTACTGTCCATTAGAATAACTGAACTAGATTTGAAATAAGTACGGGCTGTCGTTTCTGGGAGTACACGACATCCATGGCCGGCTTGCCGAGTTCCTTGCCTGTGTTCCCCCTCTCGGACATCGTACATTGACAGAGATGTTGAACCATTTCCACCCATCAAAACACCAGGTGTCTAATGTGACGTCATCGCTGCCAACCAATCGTAGCGGACGTTACAACTGCTTGGGTTGAAAACTGGTGCGTTCAACCGCAGCAGAAAACCAACTGTTCTTTTATCATGAGTGCGTGTTGGGTTCATTCCCACTCATGACGGCCATACATTCAGGTCGTTAGGGACTAATTAGTCCCACGACCTGAAGGCCAAATTAATAAGTGTTCTTTGAACACATACATGTCTGGGGGATGAGGCAGTAATTCCTTCCCCCAGGATCAATTAATAAGCTAGCTTTGATAGCACAAATCGTCCACATTAATTTAATACAGTCAGTCAGTCAGTCAGTTGCGTGCTGTGCCGTAAAATACCAATTAACCAACAACAAAAAAAGACAAGTTAAAGTTCATTTGGACCTATAAGAAACAGACATAGGACTGTGTTGAAGTTTATTTGGACTTTTAAAAATAAGACAGGGATGTTGTTGTAGCTTGTTTGGATCTTTACGAAAAAGACAAAGGAATGTGTTGCAGTTTATTTTGACCGATAAGGAAAAGACAAGGCTGTGCTGTAGTTTTTTGTTGAGACTTTAAGCAAATTTGTTGAAGAAATGAGAGATTAAGCATGAATTTTTATATTTGCGTTAAAAATTTGTATAATAGCCTTTTGTAACAGCTTACAAAATCTGAATGAAGTTATACGAGTAAAATGTATTGGAATTGATTTATTACATTTGTATACTCTGAATACATTGAAAACTGCATTGCTACTAAGTTTCATTCAATATTTATATGTAGGTCATTTGTATTTTTTATGCATTAAATTGAAACTCAAATTGAACTTGTCAATAACAAAAAGATATACTTTCTACGACATCATCTTCATCACTGACTATCGTAATATATATATATATATATATATATATATATATATATATATATATATATATATATATATATATATATATATATATATATATATATATATGGCTTAGTCTGCGTCAAAAACATTATGTATACCATGTTCTTTATTATAATTTTAGTCACAGATTATATCTTGTTGACAAACTTAGTATCTTTTAGAATGGAAAGTTCAATTTAAGTCATAGTATGTTCAGAAAATGCCAACTGTGACATAGGTCAGTTATGGGGCTATATAATCTTGTTTACTTGATAAATTACTCATTCTTTCTGTAAGATCTTGGTGCCGAATTATTTATATTGTCGTGTTCAGTTTAATTAATTAATTAATTAATTAATTAATTAATTAATTAATTAATTAATTTATTTATTTATTTATTTATTCAAATTAGTATTATTCACTGGATTATACAATGTGCTCTTAAATAATCTTTTTACAGAATACTAACTTGGAACTAATTAATTTAGACAAGGAAATCTTGCACACCATCACGCTTCAGGGCACTGGTGTTTTAATACATTCAAGACTACAGACACATTAACGCTTTCAGCGCGGCATCTCAATTCAAACACGATTTGAACTTAAATAGAACTGTATTCATTAGGACTGATAGAAAAACCGTTTGGACTATTTTGGATTTAATTTGCAGTACTGTGGGTTCAATTTTAGTTTTTTATTATAGGGAAATAAATTATATGCATTTCAGTTATAATCCTTATGACTGACCTTGAAGTTATGAATGTTCTTTCGGTTAAAGAACGTTATTGAATATATCAAGTAACTTGAGTTGATCAAAGGGAGGGTTCGTTACAAGACCAGTTAGGTATTCGATAAATGCGTCTTCTACGATGAAAATGTGCAGTTACTGGAAATTAAAACTTGACTGAAATTTTTATATTGGAGAAACTTACATGAGACGTGTCGTTATCTAAGAAAATCGCTATTATTATTCATTAACTATCCCCCATAAGGGATCTGAGTGGATCAATTTCTTTCAGCTGCATCCAGTCAGATAGCAGAGTAGTAGATACCATTTTAGCTAGATTTGTATCAGTCAATGGCCGATAAAAAAATAAGTTGATTCACAGCCCTCTATAAGCAAAGGTTTTGTTTGGTACTGACACTGGAAACTATTTGATCTTAATTTAAAATATGTAAGCACAAAGAGGTTTGTAGGGCTAATTCAACTACACTTTGCCTTTGATCTTTGCTCAGCGCGCACAGTGGCAACTTTTTCAACGCACACGCAGGGAACTTTGCTCAACGTATACACTGGGAATTTTGCTCAACGCGCGCACTGAAAACTTAACTCAGCTCATACACTTGGAACCTCATCTGCATATCAGGAGGAAATCATTGATATTTGATATCTCATCTGCATATCAGAAAGAAATCACTGATATTTGATATCTCATCTGCATATCAGAAAGAAATCAGTAATATCTGGTATCTCATCTGCATATCAGAAAAGAAATCAGTAATATATGGTAGCTCATCTGCATATCAGTATAAACTGAGTGATATCTGGTATCTCTTGAGATTTTGATTATTGTCCCTAATCAGTGATTCTGTCTTATGTTCCTGTTAAATTGTACGTTAAAATTACCGTGTTGACCCCAAAAGAGATTTTGATATTTGACGCATCATTGACAGAACCAGCTGCTCATCGTGATGATGAAGGTGATACTAATAAATTGTCGACTCGAATTAGAAAGAAAGGAATTTGTTGCTAATGCAAGAAAGAAAGACCAAGATTGTCTGTATGTCTTTGCGAAATTAAATTGGTTCCCAATTCATCGTATTGATATATAGTCAGTAATGTGTTAAAAAGCCGTTAAGAACAAATCAACCAACCATTACGATATTTAACATACTTTGTGTGAAGGTCAAAGCCCAGGATTTAAGACCGTGACCCTAAACTGACATATCGCCAAGATCCACCAATGCCCCACCATCCATCATACAGTATTGTACGTTTTGCATACGTTGTAAAACTTACGATACAGACATCTTGCCTCGTGTGCTCAAATTACTACTCATTGGGATAATTTTTTGTATCGTTGACCAAACATCATCCATGTCTGTGTTTCGAAACAATAACTAATCACACCCGGAGTGATAACCTTTTGTTTTCTAAGGCATCTTGATTCACCTGTTTTGAGACACCTTTATTGTTATAGTATGTGAGAATTTAAATGTAATCATCCATCCAATTCGTATGAAATTTTCATCGTAAAACGTAAAATTCATTGTAATAACATTTTAGTAATAAACATTTCAGAACCAGAACTAAAATTATATGCCAGTTTCCTTACTAAGAGAGCCTACCGCCGCTTATAGGATATGTCAAATAAGTTTATGATGAAAAGAATCAAACGAAACGCATTTAATACATTAGTGGATTTTGGTAATTACGATGTCTTCGAAAGTTGATAAATCTTGAAAATGACACTGTTATGAACAACTTTTTGTTCGCTTTGCTTTTTTACATAAAATTGGACTTAAGTTTAAATCTATCAGCATTGTATATTTGTTTTGTTCGGTTGCTTTTCTTTCTTCTTTTTTTTTTGGGGGGGGGTGTTTGTTTGTTTGGGGCGGGGTTGGTTGGAGGTGTTTGTTTCTTTTCTTTTGTTCTGGGTTGATTGTTTTCTTATGTACAAGAATAGAGATGTTCTAGAAGTGATCAACAATAATATGCAGAAGTGTTTTTCCCCTATGTTACCAGTCGGACTGACGTGATGAGTGTTGTCGATCTCCAATAAGCATGGCGTCTGTTCCTTAGCACGTGTCCTTTCGAGTCGTCTTGGATTTTAGGCTATTTTGTGTAATCGCATATTCCATTCCTCGGCCATTCAGCTCATTCAAGCATGGGTAACAGCAATATCTGAGTCTTTGGCATTTCGAGTTCTTTTAATTGCACATCTCTGTATGTGGCTATTCGGGTCATTTTGAACTTAGAGCAATCTACTATTAATGGCACATCTCAATAGTATCCTTTGTGAGTCATTTTAGAATTCGAGTTACTACGTGTAATTGCATATCTCAACCTTTGTCACTTTCAATACCTTTCGAATCCGCTTAGATGTCGAGCAAACTGTGTACAGTGGCAGTTATCAACCATAAGCTATTCAAAACCTCTTAAACTTCCAGTAAATCGTGTGTAATGGAAAATTTCAACACAGGCGTCGGAGCCACAAGGATCAGGATTGATGGACTTTCCAGTCATTTTAGAAAAGTGCATCCGACTTCGAAGAAGCTTCCTTAAATACAAACTCCTTCTGACTCCTATGTCTCGGTAAAATCTAATTTGCATTACACGAAGCCCACGATATGGTGATTGCTTTTTTAATATACGATATATATACATATATACCGCAATCAATATTCATAACTACTGGCACAAAACTATAAACTGCTGAAAACAAACAAGGACCCATGCACCCACAAACCTTAAAAAAGACCCCACACGCATTCCTAGCTGGTACATTCTTCTGAGTACTAGATCTTCAAAAATGTGAGCCAGAACTCTCAAGTATCTAACTCTTGGAACACATAAATCCTATAAAAACTTCACTATCTACCATAAATGGGGTTAATGAAATGCTATAACGGTTATACTGAAAGTGAGAAAATAAAAAGAAATGAAATTATTTACGCAAGAGAAATGATGCAGCTAATTTACATTGTAATAAACTCGACAGTTTATTTTTTAGAGGTGGCATAAATTTTCGATGAGTCCAAAGAAACAATATCGGTGTCAAGAAACAACATCTGCTTCTTTACAAGCATGGATAGGATAAAATTGTAGTTGGAGTTATTTGTGATACAAACCATTATTAAAAATAATGCAAATATTGAGTGCCCATTTCAAACATACATATCGAATGCAATGTTCAGGAAAGATGGTGATTTATAAATGGCATTCAATAATTACAAAAATTTTGATACATGAAATTAACCCAAAGAGAAAAGCAATACAAATGTGCAGTACAGGGGAATGCTACCTATTCTAATCTGCAATCGGCTAAAGTTAAGGCAAATTCGAATGTCTCGAATGTCTCATGAGCTTTACTAGGTTAAAAAAAACGGTTCATAAAAAAATAAACCGCAGACATAATTTGTTAAAAGCAAAATGAGATTAGAGACAGCACAAATGGCTACATTTAAGAAGGAGCTGTTTCTGAATCAACAATTGGAATGGCTAACTTTGTCATCGATCTAAATTCATTTATTCGTACTGAATGGCTATTGAAAAAAGAAGTACCATTTGTATGTGTTCTGATGGCTTATTGATCACACCAAAATACAAATTGCGTAAATTACTCTCTGGATATCTTTCTACCATTTTATATTATTAACAATGAACATTATTTAACGAAACGTAAACTGTCATGGCAAAAGTTAAGTCACACTTGAGAACAATATAAACAGACACAAAAACCTATGCTAAGCTGTAAGAATAGTCAACAAAGCAATCTGCATATGTGTTGTACAAGCAAGCGAGAGAATAAAAATAATTCCCCTTCAGATGTGTCTCTGTTGCTGACATGGATGACAATGGCAAGCAGACATTGTTGATATTCGCATATATAACATACAATGATAAATACATCTTCGCGTTGATAGGTGTCTTTTCAAAAAGTTGAAAAAATGGAGAAAATGAAAATTTTACCGACATATTCAGACATAAAAGCCTGCTAAGAGACAGTTTTATCAATTAAAATAGTTTTACAATAAAAGAACGAAGAATGTATTGGGCAAAGAAATTGTTAACAAAGCTAATTCAGGCATATAAAAATACTCATCGCGAGCGAAGAAATAAATCAAACGTGTGGATGAATCAATTGAGTAATTTGACAATTGACTCATATCGAACCCCTGACATCATTATTGGTGAACAGTCACTATTTCGAAATTCCGAACAATAGTTTCAAAAGGCTACCGTCTGTCGAGGTGATAGACTGTGAAGTGGCAAATTTTATGTCGATCTAACAAGAATACATTAGTTGAAACTAGACAACCATTAATTAGATTTATGGAGACAAGCGCGTATCATATCGTCATACTACCTTGTACGGTAATGTCCTTTAGAGGGAGAATATTGTTCCTAATTAAGCATTTGTTTATACAGCAGCCAGGCGGACTATTAGTGACACGGAAAACTTCATTTTCATGGTAAAGCTGTCACAATTGAGAAATCACAGAAACTCTGTTACTCAAACTACCAGGTCAAGCTGACTCTGACTTTGGTGCCTCTGGAAAAAGGCGGCAGAGATATTTGATTCTGATTGGTTACGTTAAATAAGGGGCGTGTTTCCCACACAAAATTTTCTAGGTTTTTAAAATCGCCACATCGGAAATTCTGATCAGTCTAAGTTTTTCTACGTGAGAAACCAAAGTAGGACTCCTTGGGATTTGCAAGAAATTCCTCGTAAAAGGAACTGTTGTCCAAAGGGGACTATTGTCGAAAGGAACCGACGAAATAATTTGCCGATTAGAGGGAGGAACGTTGAAAGCAAAGGTAGTGTGACAATTCCATGTAATTTGTTGATGCCATATATAATGCTTTTCTGAAGTTATTTACTTGTATTTACATGAATCTTTTTTCTACATTCGTGTAATAATTTGCTTTATGAAGTATAACTTTGTTGAGTTTATGCATAGGAAGTCGTACATTAATCTTCTTTAGATAAGTTTGACGAATTGTTTGAATTTGGCGTCTTGTTTACATAAGAATTATGTTCTAAGAATTTAATACATTACATTAGTTAATATGATTACGAGAATCCGTGTGAATTCGCCGAATTTAGAAGATTTCACGTATGATTAAGAATAAGTGTGTATTGACTGAAATGATTTAGTAATTGATTGATGTGATGTATCCTATTTATTCGCTGTGTAAATTGAGGCTGGCTCAGAACCCCAGGCCTCGCGTATGTGTTAATGTGTAAGGTCAAGGCGTAACGAATTAGCCATTCGACTAACTAGGGTCATTATAGGACATGTGGAGTCGATTGATAGCCTTAGCATCTCGTTCAGCACTGATAGTGAAATCTGATAACGAGGGAGAATAATGAAGAATTAACTGTTTCATACATAACGGGAAATTTAGGTTTTCTCTATTTATATTTATTTAAAAGGGGAAAAATAGCTCCTGAGACCTATTATCCCGAGACGCAATATGCTGGGACGTATGATGTGATGTTATTCTGAGAAGTATACTGAGAAGTATAGAGAGAAGTGCAGTGGGACGTACAATCCTGTGACGCAATCCTGCGATGTATTAATTTCTGAACGTATTCTGAGAGTATCCTGAGACGGATGGTGGAAAGTATCATCCTGAGATCCAAGGGTCCGAACAGCTACAGTGGAAACAGAACAGGCTGGGGACGAGCAGGTTATGAAATCGTACAAGACGTTGACTTCGATTGTTCACTCGATCCTATGATGAACTAAATATATCAGTAAACAGATCGGCTATTTTATTTAAATCTATCTGCGTTTTCTTTGTATTTCGGTGAAAGTTTAAATTTCTAAAAGCAGAGAATATTCCTGATGTAATGAATTTTCACAGTGTTTTTATTTAATTGATTAAATTGTTTGTTTACATGTACGGGGGCTCGTGTTGGTTTGTTCTATATACCTGCTCAGATCTCTATCTATTTCACCTATAAGTTTCACCACTTTTATTTATATTTACTCGAACCGGGCAATAACATCGAGGGCGGTCAACCCCTAGATAACGAAAAGCAAATTTGGCGGCACAATTCTCCCCCATTACATAGACCAAATCAAGCAAGTAATACCAAGTGATGCGGTTGTTCACAACCTGGAAGATGTGACTCGTGAAGATTATGGGGACAAGTCTGACGACCAAAAATTATCAATATACGACAGATAGGTTGACACACTCAGAGTTGATAAGATTTTCAATGCCAGGAGGATGAAAGGAGAAAAAATACGTACTAATCAAGTGGAATGGATATGATAAATTTTTTAACAGTTTGGAAAAAAATATTTCATTAACAAAGATGGTAGAAATACAAAATATGGACAGTAATACCAAAACAACAAGTAAAGATTCAGGTTTTGACAGACAGCAAATTTCAGAATGTGACAGATCTAGCAAAGACAGTGTATTAGAAAAATTAAGAAGTCAAAACCTACACGTCATGTGACTGTTTTGGATCACGAGACTAAATGGAAAAGGAAACTCCACCCAAAACATCGCAGTTAGTAAAATTGCACGTATGAAAATGTGATAGTGCTACTACAATTATGCGATGTCCAGTAAGCTTATTTAAAATCATCAAAGAGAAAATTAAAACAGAATGTAAGGTTGATTCAAACTACATTTTATTAAATAAGTATGGAAAAATACAGCTTTAAAAACCGAACTCTGCTCTACTGGATTATGAACGAAATTAAAGACAATTAAAAGCTGAATGATTTCAGACTCGCAATAAACGACATAATTTCGGTTGATGATGATAGTTTTTAATTATTACTACTGAACCCTTTTCAGGCACGATATCTACGAAGTTATCTGTTCGGTAACACATTCTTTTGTGATCTAATACCTTTTCCGGTGAATGGAACAAGGTCTAGCATTTCTACATTCAATGTATGCATGATGTATGCTTACTCGTGATATCACAATTTTGGAAAAATCTGTATTGCCAACGTAACAGTATTATCCATTCAATTAAAAATAATCAACAAGTCAAAAGGCTAATCTTTTTCGTTTTATGTCACTCTCATTTATATGTGTCATTGTTTCAAACTACGTTGTACACATTAACATATATATTATATCCAAGTTCAATACTTGGTATATTATTAATTTGCACAGGAAATTTATTAAACCAGTGAATATCTAACATAGTCGTATTTTGATAGCCTATGGGGATTTTCTGAGAGTATTTAGCTTTCGGCGTTGTTGAAGAAACATATATTTTCCACAAAACAAGTACAGGAACTTCCTTTTCTCAGTTGATAACAGATTCCGTACAGTATCTAACATTCAATCCTGTTAAGCATACAATTTGTTCTTTTCTCTTATTTCCTGGCTAAATTTGGTATATAAAATGTCAAACTATCCATTTTATTTAGTTTATTATGTTCATGTATCTTGTTTTGTCGGAAGTTTCCATGTATTCAATTTTTGTTACCAGCATTTTGCTGGTCTCTTCACAATCTTTAGGTATTTTCCAACGTAATAAAACAAATGATAAAAATTTTGTGTCTTAAAGCCGTAAAATCTTTATCGTTTATATTTATTGAAATTAATCTCTAACCATTTAGTTATGCTTCTGTTTCCTTTTTGCTTATGCATGCATCTCAAATCTTGACATTTTTGGACGCGTATTAACAAAACATTTATTGCATGTATACCTTGCCTTGCATTAGGTTGATCAAATATAGCTGTATGAAAGTTGCAAAATCTTTTACTTCTGCTAAATCATTAAATGTGTGTAAATATAGATTTTAGATTTTTACATACATTTTAACAAAATGCCCACCTCGTTATCTAAAACCTTTGAACCCGTAGGAACGAAACTACTACCAATCACAGGGAAGACCGAATTTCCCTTTGCAGATCTGTTTCCATTGCAAAAGTGCTTTGTTCTCTCATTTATCATATTTTGTTATTGCTGGTTTCACGCTTCATATGTATGCAAGCCACACATGGGACCAGCACCATTCCAGCTCTGTTCTGGCTGACCTGGGTTGTGTCACGACGCCCTGTGCATGTACTTTACAAAAGACAAGCACTTTGGCCAGTGTCTTTGTGGTCGACCTGGGCTGCTTCATTTTTTCTTGTGTTTTTACCTTTTCGCGTAGTGTTTTCGATCTGCTTTTTCTATGCCAGCAACTTCAGGTACTGAGGTGAGCTCAATTGTATATGCAAAATATTTCACTACAGTAAGACTCGATTAATAATTTTTGATTTACACATCCTTTTGTTATAACACTGAACTATTCCTGTCTTAATTTTTGGTAGAAAAGTGTTGTATTTTATTAATAGTTTTGAGCCAGTAGTACGATTTAAACAGCGTTAAAGTGGGTCCTCTAGTGTGGAGAAAATATGGGAGTCATGGCAGTTTTAACTAGTCGGTCAGCAAGGTTAGAAGTGGACATCAAATCGTCTAAACCTCACATTTCATCTTGACCTTAGAAACCTAAAATTACAATTGAAGCAAAACCTAAATTGAAAATATAAATATTTTTTTAAAAAGATGAGCGGCTCTACCCTGATCCCGTATTTCTTCATCCGGTCAGTTTAATTATTTATTAATTTTCATTTGATCTTTTTGGAAACAAGCTCAAAGCATACTTGATTAAATTTATTAATAAATGTTATAACGTGGATATAATCTGATAACTGTTTTGTCTACAACCTCGGCAAAATATTTAAACCTTGAAGCAAAACAAAAAAATGCTCCTCAATTTATATAAAAAAATTCACTTCTAACCATGTGTGAAGCATTTATGTTGCATTTGTTTTCCTACTATTTTAATGTAGAGAGTGTTTCAGAACTCGTACTCTCCATGCTTGTAATTATCTCCCTTTTCAGATTACAACGGGGATTTGTTTGCACATCCTGGCTAATTTGGCAATCAAACAAAGGCATCTTAAAGGAAATTTTTCCTAACAATCTTAGCTGCCGGTGGGAAAAAAAAAACAACTCTTGATTTATAAATATTATTACATTTACAGCTTTAATGTTTTGCTTCACAATTCAGTTACCGGATATTCATATAAGGATACACGGACGAAAGGACAATCAGATAGACAGACAGACATACAGACAAATAGATAGATAGATAGATAGATAGACTTACTGATCTCCTAAATGGTCAATTTCGTACGTAAGTCTTTTGGACTTTTCTCGGAATAAGCGCCTAAAGCGCGCTAGTCTCATGTTTATGGTTTTCTCCAAAAGAAATAACGAAATCTAACGTTTTCCCAGTGACGTAAAGTTTTGTTCCCTGGAAACGTTTCCGTCACTTATTTCTCACGTCATAATATGTTTTTATTGTATTCCACTGATTTATAATACGGACTGATTCAAAGGGAAAACAACTAGAATTACACAAGTGTCAATCTTTAAAGTTGATATATTAGGACTAGTGTTTATATTATAAAACCTGCAACACCTTATTACAAGTAGAATAATAATAATAATAATAATAATAATAATAATAATAATAATAATAATAATAATAATTATTATTATTATTATTATTATTATTATTATAAAAGACAGCACTCGCATACCAATCCCCCTATGCTTAAATGTGCGTTATTTGGATTTTGAGTTATTAAAACGGGTAATAGGTGCAAGACAAATGGAGGGTAACCTGAAGAAAAAAAAATAGAAATGGTATAAGATGTAAGAAAGAAAACAGAAATAAGTGTGGATCAGATGAGATTAAGAAACATGATTGTTGTATGAGTATAAGTATATAATAGGTTTTCATATAAATCTTAATAAACTAGTTCCTGATTATGTGTACAAAAATATAAGCATGAGATAAATCAAGATTGTAGATTGGTAGATTGTAGATGCATTAACTGATTTTCATCAATATATCTACAACATTTCAAACCATAGCCAGAAAATAACTACTATACAACTAAATTAATTAATGCGTGCCATTCAGTTTCAAACATTCACGAAACCCTTATTTCACACTGATGTGGGTTTGGAACAAATAATCACCTAACTCTAATAATGCCATAAACGGAGACGTAAATACACGAAGCGAACACCCGAGCTTGTTACAATAAATTAATGCTTTGTGAGCTGTTTTGTATAACCAAGCAGTTTGTCCAAATCTTATGCTATACTTACTGGGGAAATAAAGTCTATTAACTGTTTATAAATCCTTTTGTGTGATTTAGTTTAGTAGTATGTACACACTGCAACGCATTTATCGATGATTAAAGTTGAATAGTTGCTATTTATTCTTTGTAAAACTTATTTTGCACGAGAACTCGATAATCAAAGACAAATTCTGTCCGCTGGGAAAATTTTCTGCTACACAGTCTTTATTTTTCCGCAAGATTTACAGGTATACAGATGTTCAGTTCATATTATGACTTACGATATGCAAATTCCATTATTGTGATATCTACATTAAATAGATGCATTTCTTTCACATACATATATGATACCTAAATATATATATTGAAAGCTAAACTGCGTACATATTTGAATGTATCGAGGTAAATATAGATATCAGATCCATCCCATTTCTTTCTCTACTTTGCTATTTATTGAGGACACCTCCCCACCACTTCAATGCTTTATTAAAAGCGCTATGAAGTAAATCATCTAAATCTAATCTCAACACATGTAGGTGTTATTTTCACTGTTTATCTCGAAACTCAGTCCGGCCATAAACGTTCCTCTGTTGCTAAAGACGACGATAAAGAGAGCAAACACTTGATTATCTGTTAAGTCGGTTAGAAGGGGATTATCTCAAAACAATTGATGTGTTCATGCTCAAAATGGAACAGACATTTGACCAGTTTCACTTAAGTAAATTTGTGTTCGTTAATTGCAGGATTCCATATATGTATTCGTTAATTGCAGGATTCCATAATTGTATTCGTTAATTGCAGGATTCCATATTTGTATTCGTTAGTTGCACGATTCCATATTTGTATTCGTTAATTGCAGGATTCCATAATTGTATTCGTTAATTGCAGGATTCCATAATTGGTCATGCATACCCGACGTATCCGATAGGATTGATATTTTGACTGGCTATGAAAATGCCCAAATCGAGCCTTAAGAGTTTTTATCAAGAAGAAACTCGTATCCAGAAAAATGTTATACTGAAATCCTAACACGGCTTTTGGCTTCTTCATATACATATTGCAATGCAGATATGTGTGAAATGAGCTAGTGTCTTCTGATAACTAATTAATGCCACCTCTATCACACCCAGGTACCATGGAAGTAGTTCAGCTGCTTCGGACGGGACAAATGTCAGGCTGATTCATACGCAAAGGCTTTTTTGGACGTTATCCTTTTGTTATTAGTTAATCACTGAATTTCGGGTTATTTCGCAGGCTTGAAGATGCTAGTTTAATTTTTCCCTTGTATTTTTTTTTTTTTTTTACAAAACAAGGCCTGCCAGGGTAATAACAAATTCCTGCATAATAATTTTCATTCGAATAATCTTAGAAAAGTACTCTTATTCGAGTGCTAGGTAATTCGTTTCAGCTCCATCTTGTTACTGGGACAGGTCAATGGTAGTGTATTTCTTTTTTTTGTAAAGCAAACCTTGTTTGTACTAATTGCGCAGGAACTGTGCGCAAAAATCGAAAAGAAGATGATTTATTATTTATGAACTTCATGGTGGAAGAAGATTAGAACATCTGCTTCATGAGTGTACAATAATATAGGTTTGGGACGGAGTACATGGATTTCATTTTTGTTATAAAAGTTACACTTGGAATGAAAAAAATTGCAAGGTAAGAGATTAGCATGGACTGTCCGAATTTATTTCTTGGATGTAATTTTGTTGGTATATAAGGCCCAAGCGAATTTGCAATACATCATGCATGAATTTACTATCTAGGTCCAACATTCCTCTACGTCGCATCATACTAGAGAAAAAAAAAATTAAATCGTCAGATGAGGCCGACCAACCTTTTTCCATCTCCAAGTAACTAATTGGTACCGAGAGCCGCTAGCATACTAGACCTGCAAGTAGGTCTCCGCTTTTTTTCTCTACTGACATTAGTGGTATAAAAAAAACCACACAAGCGGAGACTTACTTGTTGGTCTAATTGGATTCAACATATTGGACTTGGACTGCTCCATCTGTAAAAAAAAATATTTGACCTTTTTGGAGGAGGAGGAGGACCCTTGAGAAAAACCAGTGACAAATTCTCTGAATCGTAAGTAGGACCAGATCAGGTCAAGTCTTGGGGGTGGGGTGTTCAAAACTTTCAAAGGACCCTAACCTTCCTCGAAAGGGCACCAAATCAAAAGTCTATGCGCCTATTTACTCTGTGTGTATGATTCCCAATAAACGTGCTTAAAAATAAAACGATGGTAAAATTTCAAGTGCCCAGTGACAGAACGTTTGTGTAGTTTTTTGTTTTTCTTTTATCCATGGGTGGGTGGGTCCGGAAACCTTAGCCCACCCACCCCACCCGCAATCCGCAAGAAATGTCCAGAATGTTGAGTAAGGATTTCTTATCCTTTTGTGTATTATGTGTGAAACATTCCACAATAATGCATTGTGAACTAAAGTGTCTTGGTAAGTTTTACTGTCCATGGAGTGGGTATGTGAGAAAGCTTGCCAGTAGCTTCTCCTGGGTCGGTGGTTCTTTCCGGGGTTTTCATGGGTTCTTCCTCCACCATTAATACTGGCCGCCGCGTATAGCCTATCGTGTGCTGAAAAATGGCATTAAACCCAACAACAACAACAACAACTGTCCATGGACCAGGCGAACTTACATGAGGATTAAAGATTAACATTGCACAAATGTTTTTACTGAACGAACAGTGATGCTTACTGGCCATGGACCAGGTGAGCTTATGTGGATCAAAGATTTACCATTGCACAAATATATTTACTGACGGAACAGTGTATTGTATGAAATTCGTAAGTTATAAAGGGAATTTATTATTTTGAGGTAGATTTTAATTGTCTCAGGCAAATACTTTTGCAGATTGATGGTGGGGTACAATTTATTATGGATTGGAAGATGACTGGAGTTTATGGATGTGTATAACAGGATATGTATATACATTCCTCCAGAAAGTACAAAGTATAATGTCAAGATAAATAAAATGTAAATATTGAAAGTTTTTAATGCAGAATCTAATATAATTGGATTAGTTCACTTACAGGACATTTGAGTTTTTTTTTTAAAATTTAAATTATAAACTGCATATATGTAAACTCTATCAAACATTAAGCTTCCGTGGTTGACATGGTGACACCTGCTCATTGAATACCAGATTGGTTTTCATCCTATTCATATCATTATTTAAATAGGAAAGATGTATTTTATTGGGGTTTTAGATTTTTCCCAGGTCTTGTGATTTACTGAAGAGGTTGTGTGCAGTTTTAATGTTTCTTCTTAGAGGAGATTGCCGGAGATGTTAGCGAAAGTATTGAATTCATACACAGACATTTTTACACCTCTGCTTAAACCAGTCACAGTGTCCATAACAAAGCAAGACAATTGCAGACCAAAATCACAGTCGAAATGAATTGTATTGCTTATTTACATTGCCAAACTTTAAAACATGCAATTTTAGAGGCAGATATTGTGTTTAACAAAAACATCAACACTTGCAAGGGTATATTGTGACACAACATTGGAAATTGGTGTCTAGCCTAGAGACACACCACTACAGCTGACTTGGATTTAGGTGGGCAGGATTCAAACTTGCCACCTTTGGCTTGCAAATCAGGTACACTAACCACTGAGCCACAGGAACAAAATGACTTCTTTGAATGTGATTGTGGGAAGAATGATCCACTTTCTGGTCTAGAATTCTCCAGTAGAGATTGGTGCTACCACAGTTAACATTAATTAACTGATTAATTAGCCAATATTAATTGGATTATTTTTATTGAGTCTTAAAGCAAGACAGTTAACATTAATTAACTGATTAGTTAGCTGATATTAATTGAATTATTTTTATTGAGTCTTAAAGCAAGACAGTTAACATTAATTAACTGATTAATTAGTTGATATTAATTGGATTATTTTTTACTGAGTCTTAAAGCAAGACCAAATGGAAACAATGTGACAATTTTTGGTAGTCATTATTGTACAAATGCTGCAATCTTCATTGTTTTTTTCTCAGCTTAGAAATTATTGCTTTGTATGCTGGCATGTTTAGCAGAGAACATGAAAGTATGCCTTGAATGTAGAAATAGATTATGTTGATGAAAATGTGGTACTTAAATATTTATTTCTTTCTTCCATTCTCTCTTTCTTTCTTTCTTTCTTTCTTTCTTTCTTTCTTTCTTTCTTTCTTTCCATGTACTGCACTGCATACAACTGTTTGACGATCCTCCATTAACAGAGAAAACCATTTTTCTTTTATATTTACCCTTCATTTGTAACATATTTGTGATGGTGATTTCGATGTTTCTGTTTGTCTTGCCAACTACTGTCAGCGCATTTGGGAACAGGATAGTCAGTTTATTTGAACTGAATTGTAGGTGTTTGTTTTCCCTTTGCAGTTCTTAGTACATTGTGTTGACAAACATAAATTTAAAACATAGCATGTTGATATTTAGCTGGAAATTTCATACTGAATTTTAGACATTTTGTTGGTATGAATACCTTACCTGGTTCATACTGGATGATTAAGTGTGATAAAGTACTTGCAGCACAATAGATGCTATGAATTTACTTAACTTAGCAAAGTGTACTTAGAACAATAAAGAAAAACAATACAATAAAGGGAAACAATTCCTACAATTCATATCAGTTTGCATAGAACAGTAAGGAAAAGCAATTCCTACAATTCATTTAATTTTACATAGAATAGTAAAGGGAAACAATTCCTAAAGTTCATTTCATTATACATAGAACAGTAAGGAAAAACAATTCCTATAATTCATTTAATTTTACATAGAATAGTAAAGGGAAACAATTCCTAAAGTTCATTTCATTATACATAGAACAGTAAGGAAAAACAATTCCTATAATTCATTTAATTTTACATAGAATTGTAAAGGGAAACAATTCCTAAAGTTCATTTCATTTTACATAGAACAGTAAGGAAAAACAATTCCTACAATACATTTAATTTTACTTAGGACAGTAAAGGGAAACAATTCCTACTATTCATTTCATTTTACTTAGAACAGTAAAGGGAAACAATTCCTACTATTCATTTCATTTTACTTAGAATAGCAGATTAAAACAATTCTTACAAATCATTTAAAATGAGTGCAGTGTGAATTGAACAATAAAGGGAAACAGTTTTTAAAATTTGTTCTAAATGACTACATTGCACATAGAACAATAACGGAAGAACTTCCTGAATTCATTTCAAATGAGTACAATGTATATAGAAAGGGAAACAGTTCCTCTCAAAATAGTATAGTTTATGTAGAACAGAAAAAGGAAACAATGCAATGAATTAATTTCAAATGAGTACATTGTATAAAGAACAATAGAGGGAAACAATTCCTACAATTCATTTCAAATTAGTACAGTGTACATAGAATGGTAATGGGAATAATTACTACAGTTCATTTCAAATTAGTACAGTGTACATAGAGCAACACAGGGAAACAATTCATACAGTTCATTTTAGATGATTACAGTGTATGTAGAAAAGTAAAGTGAAACAATTTCTACAATTCATTTGAAATTAATTGACTATCCAATCATCAGGTACCTGTGAATTATCTGACTACTGTACCAGGTTGTTAGGAACATCCCTATAGATTAAAAGGCAGAAAGGTCAACAGTTAATGTCCCAGAGAAAGGGGCAGTTGTTTTAATTTTGCTCAGTGATAGTGTCTTTTGAATGGCTGTAGTTTATTCTGTTTCACTGATTAAATTGTCATCCAATATTGCACATTATTTTTTGTTTGGGCTTAGAAAAAGTTTGAGGTCAAAATGTCAAGGTCAATGTCACAATACTCAGTTACTTAGGATTTTGTAAATGGACATTTTACTAAATCTTCTTTAATATTTTCATTGGTTATTTTTCATTTACTGTTACAGAACTTATCGGCTCCATTGTTTTCTTTCTTATATGTGACAAGTATATTTTTTCTTCAGAGAGTGACGTACTGATTCAGATTGGCCAAGACCAAAAGTGAGAAATTAGCAGTCCATTTGAAAAGGTACTAAAAACTTGTACATGTAGCTGTTTCAGGGTTCATTATAGACTGTGCCCTTGCATCTGTGATCCTGTTTTTTTAATCTTTGGTTCAAGGAAAGTTCCCTCCATAATGCTTATATGGCAGCAAGAAAAAGAACCAAGGAAAAGAAAAATGAAAGATCACTATGTTTGATTTTAGACTGAACAGAGTGCATGCCATGCTTACTGAATAGAGACCACTTGTTAGTGAAAAAAAAGTGCAAGATGTTTAATGTTGTTGGCTGCCATAATGGCTTACTGATTTTATTGGTTTGGTCACCAGATGAGAGTACATATTTAGGTCTACCATCCTGGAAAGAAAATGAAAGAAGAAACATTGAAATCTTAACCAAATTAAAGCAGATTGTTTTACAGAATTAAGCCTACAGGGAGGAAAGATGTAGATTTATATGCTAAAAAAAAATTCAAGAGGGGATTGGGGTACTCAAACACGAGTAATTCCAGTTCCAGTTTGGAAGGCTGATAATGATCTCCGATGCTTGGGTCATGGAATGTTTTAATTCTTTCAGTAAATTTTCAGCTTTTTTGCATCCTGATCTTTAAATCAGTCATTGTTGAGTCAGTCTATTACACGATTTACTACAGTTTCCATGAAATGAATGCACCCTGAACAGTGCTTATTCCAGGAATGGTAAAAGTGGGTCGTCAGGGCTGCATACCAAGTCAAAAGTAGGGTTATTTAGAAAGAAAAAGACAATGGGTCACATATCTCCTTATTGACTTCTTATTTAATAAAGAAAATCCAAACACCATCTTTATCAGCCTGCCCAGCTATAAGCCACCCTATCAGGATTTGAATTTTTAAAACTGCAAAGATATTTTATCTTTAATTTCTAATGATATACAATATCCCATTGTTAAAGCATGGGTATAGCAAAACACAATATCCCATTGCTAATACATGGGCATAATGATATGCTCTATCCCATTGTTAAGGCATGGGTATGATGATATACAATATCACTGGTCAACAGTGAAATCATTACTGACTTGAAAAGGCCCTAATCTGTAGTATTTTGGTGTGCCGAACACGAATATAACCGTGAAAAATTTGTATTGGCTCTCGTTTTGAAGATATTCATATACCTTATTTTCTATGTTTCACTGTGTAAATTTCTCCAGTAGGACTGCAGCAACATCCGGAATAATGATGTAACATTGCATAATACCATCATGCTCACATCATCCACAGTTGATTGCATCATTTTCTGATGCAATGCAATACTAATGCCATGCGGCTGCTGAAGTAAGTTGACGTCAGCAGTGTACTATACATGTGTAGGCCTATTATACTAATGCCAGGTGGCTGCTGAAGCTGACGTAAGCAGTGTACTATATAAAGCCCAATCAGATAGGTTCAGCATTTAAAATATTTTAGACGTTGTGCGAGACAGTTCAAGCTACTGTTACATAAAACTTATTATTTTATCCATTTACGTACAATAAAGAACAGTAATGCCTCGAAAGTGTGTTAATACCGCGGACAATTTTTGCTATATTTGTGGGGAAGTGACATTTGCCAACCAGAAGAAAAGTATCAATTCTCAAGTGAAGAAGGCATATCATCTTTACTTCGGATGCAAGGTTGGTGACCAAGACAAGCCTTGGGCTCCGCATATATGCTGTGCTACATGTACAACACAGCTTTCACAGTGGTTGAATTGCAAAAGGTCATCAATGCCGTTTGCAGTCCCAATGGTGTGGTATGCTGTCCACATGAAAGAGACATACGATAACTTAAGGCAGCTACTGAATTCCATTGAGTATAACAAGTACAGCTGGCACCTCTGTGGTGATTTGAAGGTAGTTGCCCTTTTAATGGGACTGCAGCAAGGATATACAAAATACATGTGTTTCTTATGCGAGTGGGATAGCCGAGCAAGGGAAATGCACTACATGAGGAAGGAATGGACTCACAGGCAGAATGTAGCCATTGGAGAGAAGAATATCCAACACCCAGCTCTGGTTGAGGCTCAGAAAATCTTGCTACCACCCTTTCACATCAAACTAGGTTTGATGAAGAACTTCGTGAAAGCCATTGACCGGACTTTGCCAGCATTCCGATACCTGCATGAAAAATTCCCTCGACTCAGCGAAGCAAAGATTAAAGAGGGAGTTTTTGTGGGTCCTCAGATTCGAGAGCTTTTCAAAGATGACCGGTTCAACAACTTGCTGGAAGGTGACGCGAAACAAGCATGGAATGCTTTTCGCCTAGTTTCTACAAACTTCCTCGGAAATGTTAGGGCAGAAAACTATAAGGAACTAGTAGAAGACATGTTGATGAAGTATAAGAAACTTGGCTGCAATATGTCTCTAAAGATTCACTTCCTTCATTCCCATTTGGATTTCTTTCCTAGCAACTGTGGTATTGTTAGTGATGAACACGGCGAACGTTTTCATCAAGATATCGCAACAATGGAACAAAGATACCAGGGAAAATGGTCCACTACAATGCTGGCTGACTACTGCTGGACACTCCTCAGAGATGCTCCCGAACAGCTGTACAAGAGACAGGCGAAGAAATCTAAGATGTAGTCAATGACTTGATTTTTTATAGGTAGGCTATTACAGTTGACCTTTTACTATTGGAATGCATTTCGTTATGTAAACATTAATTTCTTGCAGATTACAAAAAAACTAGAGCCAATTTTGCAATTTGACTGTCATATTCGTGTTCAGCACATAAAAATTGATAAGAATTGACTAATTTTATTTCAGTAACATGACTTTTGTAAAAATTTGTTGCCCAGTGTATCCAGTTGTTAATATTTGGGCATAATGATATATCCCATTGTTAAAGCATAGGCATAATGACATACAATATCATTGTTAATGCTTTGGCATAATAATATACAATATCCCATTGTTAACAAAAGGGCATAATATACAACATCCCATTGTAAATAAATGAGTTAAATTATATACAGTGTCCAATTGTTTAAACATGAACATAATGATACACAGTTTTCCATTCTTAAAGTATGAGCATAATGATATATAGTGTCCCATGGTTAAATCATGGGCATATTGATATACAATATATAATTGTTAATACATGGGAATAACAATACACAATATCTCATTGTTAAAGCATGTGCATAACATACAATATCCCATTGTTAATACATGAGTAAAATGATATACAATTTCCCATTGTTAAAGCATGAGCATAATGATAAATGATTTTCCATTGTTAAAGCATGAGCATAATGATATATGATTTTCCATTGTTAAAGCATGAGCATAATGATATATGATTTTCCATTGTTAAAGCATGAGCATGATGATATATGATTTTCCATTGTTAAAGCATGAGCATAATGGTATATGATTTTCCATTGTTAAAGCATAATCATAACAATATATGATTTTCCATTGTTAAAGCATGAGCATAATGATATACAATGTCCCATCGTTAAGCATGGGCTTAATAATAGAAAGAATGTTACCTTGAGACTTAATAGAACACACTGTTTATTAGTCCTTATGTTCTTCTTTTTAATTGTTATTTTATTTTACACCAATCAGCTGATGGAAAAGTGGGCATAAAAAGACACAGTTTCAGTTTGGGCAGCATGTTATAAAACATTACAATTTTCCTTGCTTTATATGCCTGATTCCCTTAATTCTTTATATTCATTTATTTCATTGATCAAAACTTGTGATTGGCTGTTTTTATTACCAGATGTTAATTATGTATTAACTCTGGTGTAATTTATAATAATTAGAACTCCCAGTGTACAAATAGCTGTATTAACTCTGGTGTAATTTATAATAATTAGAACTCCCAGTGTCCAATAGCTGTATTAAGTTTGGTGTAATCTATAATAATTAGAACTCCCTGTGTACGCTAGCTGTATTAACTCTGGTGTAATTTATAATAATTAGAACTCCCAGTGTCCAATAGCTGTATTAAATCTGGTGTAATTAATAATAAGAATTCTCAGTGTACAATAGCTGTATTAACTCTGGTTTATTTAATAACAATAAATACTCCCCGTGTACATTAGCTGTATTAACTCTGGTGTAATTAATAATGATAAATACTCCAAGTGTACATTAGCTGTATTAACTCTAGTGTAAATAATTATAATAAGTACTCTCACTGTACACTAGCTGTATTGACTGATGTAGTTAATAATATAAAGTAATCCCAGTTTACACTAGTTATGTTAACTCTGGTGTAATTAATATTAAGTACTTTTTAAGTCACAGTTGGTGAAATACTTCACTCTGAAGTTGTAGCACACTGGAGAAGTATTTAGGGGAAGATTACTGATCATAGATTGATAATCTGTAATCTTTATGAATGTCAGGATCAAATCTAGAACTACAGGGTCACAAAGCACAAGTTTTAAACACTTCACAATTATAACCTGAACACCTCAAAAAAATCCAGCATCATTTGAAAACACTACCTGTATTAAGACCATAAGTTATAGATGATAGTTACAGTAAGTCACTTCTTTCAATTAATTACATGTGAGAAAAATTCAAAGCATTGGAGACTGAAAGCAACGGCTTGTATGGGCAGTCAAGACCTGTTTTCTCAAGTCCACTCTTTTTGCTGTTTAAAACGTTTGCTTTTTATGACTATAGGTGACTAAATTTCTACTATTGCAGATGGAAATAGGCCATTCCCTTTGACCTCCCAGAAAATTTGAAAAACTAGATCAGCTTAGGTGTGCAGTTAGACAGGGCAGCAAGATGTCTCTGTTTCAGGAGCCAAGTGGAAAGTCACGGTTCAAGACCATGTCAGTCAATGTTAGGAGACTTCAAGAGGCACTTGACATGAACCTGGATGTCATTGAAAAACAAAAATTCATCCAGGTACTGAATGAGTACCATGCAAACAGAGATATTGTCCTTTACATCAAGGCCTTAAAAGGAATTCTGAATACCCCAGCAAAGAAGCAAATCCTGCCTTTAGTTCGGAAAGTCATCCCAAAGTCTGATATTGAAGTGTTTGATCAGTTCACAAGCAAAGGTGCTAAGAAATATGCAACATTACCTGTAAAGATCTCCAGAAAATTTGGCCGTCCAAAAGTCACAAAGATGCCTGATTTTATAGAAACTCTTGATCAGATCCCACCCCATGATCAAATCCCATCACAACAAAGTGCAGCTCTTGTAGACAATAAAAGCCTTCGGACTCTCAATAAGTCAGTTTCAATAAAGTCACTGAAGTCAATGAAATCAGCAAAGTCATTAAAATCTGTCAAATCAACATTCAGACCTAAAAGTAACGATGTTAGAAGAATTCAGATCAAACACCTGAAAGATCCAGATGCAGGGTATGGTTTCAGTATTCGTGGAGGTGCTGAGTTTGGAGTGGGAATATATGTTTCGCTGGTGGACAAAGGAGGGCTAGCAGAAATTCATGGACTCCGAGTTGGAGATCTTTTGCTAGAGGTCAACGGTATTTCATTTGACAGAATAACACATGAGGAGGCTGTAAAGGTATGAAGTAATATGTAAATGTAGTACTTGTGTTTTTCCAGTCACACTAATGTATTCTAAAAACTCAGAAAACATGTTACACTTGTTTTTTCTGGTCACGCTTGTATTCTTAACACTCAGAAAACATGTTACACTTGTTTTTTCCTGTCACGCTTGTATTCTCAACACTCAGAAAACATGTTACACTTGTTTTTTCCTGTCACGCTTGTATTCTCAACACTCAGAAAACATGTTACACTTGTTTTTTCCGATCACACTTGTATTCTCAACACTCAGAAACATGTTACATTTGTTTTTTTCCAATCACAATTATATTCTCAGCACTCAAAAAACATGTTACACTTGTGTTCTACCAGTCACATGTGTATTCTCAACACTCAGAAAACATGTTACACTTGTGTTTTTCTATTCACACTTGTATTCTCAGCACTGACAGAAACCATGTTACACTTGTGTTTTATGTTCTGCTAGTACACTTGTCCTTTTCAACACCCAGACAACATACATGTAACACTTGTGTTCTGCCAGACATGTTTGTACTTGTGAACACTCATAAGACTTAAATGTAACTAACTTGACATGTTCTGCCAGCGATGCTTATTTGTACTTCTAAGCACCCAGAAAACATACTTAAAAATTTCTCCAGAAATTGAGAATTTACATGATTGTTAAGACAGTTGTAACATCTGTAAGTAGTAGATGTAGCGGAGAAGATTGAAAACAATTTGAAGAGTTTTGGCAATTGTAAGCATGTGTATCATTTTGTTTTTGAAGAAAAGAGTTGAGCGATTCCTCAAAAAAAAATTAATCACAAAAATTCTTCAGGGCTACGAATTTTCTGAGGGTCCAAGGATTTCTGTGGATTTATTCATCCCCAGGGTCATTTTTGAGATTGTAAAAAATTTAAGGAGAAAATCTGATGGAGTGGGTGGGTAGGCCATCGATCCAGAAAGACAACATTGACATAATCATTCCCCAGTAGTTTAGAGAGCTTATTGCCTGATCAAAAAAGACTGATTGCAATTTATAATTAACCAATCACCAAGTGTTGTGTATTTGTCTTTGTAAGAGAAATAAAGAAGCCAAAATAAATGGCAATGGAAGAAATTTTCATGATTTAAAACTAATTGAAAAATTAGTATTTTAAGGAAAAACAAGGAATCTAGAGTGAAGGAAATTGACAATGATATGAAGGTTAAATTTTCCTTCAAATAGTTTGAATGTTGTGTACAATGGAAGAATGGTTTAGATGAATAAGTATCAGTTAAACTAGGCGACAATTTTGGGAAGTGTGACTTTCCGGGACAGGCGTTATGCAGTTTGTGCACAAAAGCAAATAAATTACAGCAATCATGGTACAGTTGTACTTGAAGATCAAGTCAGATCAACGAAACATGTCACTTAAAGCAAACGCTCACACAACAGTATTGGCAAGTTGCTTAAACAGTTCAGTGATGAACCTGAACCATAAAAAAAATCTGAGAAGTTACTATCATTACCCCTGACACTTCAACAGCAACTGTCACATTCCCACATATTGTTCTGTGATAGGATAGCAAATTCTGAGGTATGTTTTTTTAGTGTTTTAGGGTTTTTAAATCAACAAATTGAAGGAGCTTTTGGGGTGGGGGTGTTGCTCCCCTGGCCCCCTAACAGGCTATTGCCCTGGGCCTACAAGGAGGCCTATGCAGCTCCCTTGACCCCATATATATGTTTTTCTCTTTTCTCATAAATGCCTGTTCACAGCCCTGTTCTTTGGAGGCAACATTAGACTGTCATCGAAAGAATTCCATATATTACTGAATGCATTTTCTTCCTTGCTGTTTGATTAATATTTAGAGACAATTTCGGTGTTGCAAATCATGTGACAAGAAATATATTCAAAATATCTTATATTGTGGAAGAGAAATGGAGATGTTTTCAAAACTGGAGACTGGTCTTGTATGACAGATGCTCTCTCAAGTTCAAGCAGTTTTCTTATAAATTTGGGGTCCCTGAGTGGCCGAGTGGTCTAAAGTACACACCATTACGAAGCTGCCATCTCAACTCTGTCTGCATGGGTTCGAGTCTTAGGCTTGCAGGCCAATGTGGGTATGTGATAAAGCTTGCCAATAGCTTTTTGTGGGTCAGTGGTTCTTTCTGGAGTATTTCAGGGTTCATCCTCCACCAGTTATACTGGCTGCCATGTATAGCCTATCTTGTGCTGAAAAAATGGCATTAAACCCTATAACAACAATTATAGTTTTGAGTGGATTATAATAATAGTAATAATAATAATTATTATTTATTATTATTATTACTATTATTATTATTGAAATACATGCAGTTATTACAATCTTTTCATTACATGTATCTATATACAAGTACTGTACTGTAAGGTCATTGGCCTATTTCACCATTCTGAGTTATTTGAGTTGCGAGAGTTTGTAACAAAAACTACATTTTCCTAATGTTAAATTTTATATTACTGTGCACTGTAGGTCAACACAATGGAAGAAGGGTGTATGTATATTTCTAAATCATTCAAACACAATTTTGTAAAATTTGCAGTTTCATTGTTTAGGTGCCCTTGAATGAATAACATTTCATAATAGAAACAAGATTACCTCCACTAACTCCAGTATGCTGTAATGGTAGTAAGTAACAAATATCCAATTTCTGTGTATACCTTGAGGAAAGTCAATCAATAAAATTACCCTACATACCTGTGAAGCGATCAAAGTAACAGAAATACAGGATTTTAATTATGATTCAACCATCCATTGCATCTCCCTCTCAGCCTTAACTATAAAGAGAAAGCTAAACATAAAGAACTTTCTGGATTATTTTTGCAAACATTAGTGTTACAGATGTAATTAAACTAATTGACCTAATTCATGCTGCAGCCAATGCTCTCCCAATCAGGTGTGCTTTACACCTGCAGTTACCTGTGAGACTAGGTGTGTGAATTACCTGTTAGGATATGGATCAATACTACAAAGCTAGGCTGTTAATACTACTTGAAGTGAATGTAATCCTATCTGATTTTTTTTTATTTCATAAGATTCTGCAAGAGCAGGCTGTGTGTGTGTGATTTGGACTTTTTTATGCAGCTTTAAAAAAAATTGAGTCAAATTGCTACGATGTCTGCAGTGTGGCAGTGTATAGTGATGTCTAGCACTGGGGCATCACTGCAGACATGTAGCATGATGTCCCACCCAGTCACATTATCCTGACACCAGGCCAACCAGTCCTAACACTCACATCTTAATGCTGAGCACCAAGCGAGGCAGTTGTTAGTACCATTTTTGTAAGTCTTTGATATGACTCAGCCAGGGATCAAACCCATGACCTTCCACATCCGAGGCAGACACCCTAATAATAATAATAATAACAATAATAATAAAGACTTTATTTAGAGAAGGTAACTCAGTTAGTTACAGAACTAATCTACCTTGAGGCCTTCTATTATGTACAATATATACAGTATATACAACATGATGTGAAGAGTCTGGCTTGACACTAAATAATTAAGTAATTTTAAAATTCAAAGTATCAAGCCTGGAACACATTCACAGGCATCAGTGAAAACATGAACATATATAAAACATAAAATATAATCATGTATTGAAGTATTCACTAAGCCACCAAAGCGGTTTAAGATCAGGCTAATGAAATATATATTTTTGTATGGATATCAATAATGCATATCAATCTTATTTAAAATTAGCATATTAGTGGCACAGAATTCACTGAATTATATTATTTTCTATCCAAGTACTAAAAACCAATTTTCTCATGATATCTGTCAACAAATTTGTGAAAGTTATTCCAAAACATTATTGGAAGATTTATAAAGTTGTTTTGTTTATCAGATGAACTTGTACACAATAGGTGTCATCAAACAAATATTTTGAAATTAAGGTTTTGAATTTTAAAATATAAACATCTGTGTTGGCATTGTATTATTTGAAAGTTTTAGTATGTATATGAATCTTGGTGAAGCTTTCATTTTAAGCTTCCTACATTTGTATTTATTTTGTCATTGAAAGTATTGTAGAATATTGGCATATAGCCATTTTTGTAAAAATAAAATTACAAAATTGGAAAAGCATTTTTTTTTAATTTCTGCCAAGTTTCTGAACACAGTTTAATTGAATTTGACAAAAGCATTCTTGCATCAATATGGCTGCCATATCTATCAACATTTGTTGTTTAACAACTTAATTAAAATGGTTACTTTTCAAAAACCACTGTACGAAATTGTATCAAGTTTGACAGAAAGCATCCTAGTTTGTAGATCTTTCAAGTTTGTAGAAAATGATGCCAATCCACCAGCAACTAGGGTTGCAGTAGCCAAAAAGTTGATAAATCTTTACAACTTTTTCTCCGAAATGCTTGAATAGAATTTGACTAAACTTTATAGAAAGCCTCTAGGTCTGAAGAGCTTATAAATTTTTACAAATAATGTCAAAATGCCATCGAATATACTAACAGTAGACAAACCTTTAAATGAAATCTTAAAAACTGCAAAACAGAATTTAGCCAAATTTAATAAATATGGCTGCCATTACTAACAAGAGGAAAACCTCCTTTAGTTGATGTTTTAATTTAAAATATGTTCAGCAGAATTGACCACATTTAACAGAAAGCATCCTGGCATAGATGGCTTTCAAGACTTATGGATGATACCATTCCGTATTCAGATATAGTTTCCATTGCTGAAGATACAAAATACTTCAGACAACTTCTTCAGGTAAGCAGAATTTGACCAAATCAAAATAAATCATTCTGGTATTGGTAACTTTCAAATTTGTACAAGTGATTTTGATTCATCATCAAATATGGCAACCATTATTAAAACTGGAAAATTCCTTTAAAAAACCCCAACTCATTCTTAAAAACAACACTCAACAGAATCGATGAATTGTTTTGACAAGTGGCTGATGGACTTGCTATGCAAAAATAACAAGTCCACTAATATCCAAATATGATGGAATTTCTTCATTACATAGTAAGGGCATACAAGAAAATTATTGTTCATAGAATAAATACTGATATCCACCCCTTGATGGAAAATATCAATCTTAGATGCTCTATGATACAGAATGAATAGACGCTTATCCATATGAAATATTATGTCTGGCAGACACAGATTGTTTGTTGCAGAAAAATGGGCTCCATGATAGCAGATTCTCCACGCTGCATAAAAGCTTAAAAAGCCAGTGCATGAGCAGTTTGTAGTAAGAGTTTAGTGTACTCACTCAGACAATAGTGTTCCAAGAACTGCTATATGCCACATGATATATTATATGTAATAGGAAGTCATTTCTGTCTGTAGTCACATGGCACCTTTCTGACACCTTTCAGTATATTCTGTAGTCTAAGTAAAGAACTAATATTAGTTAATGGAGTGGGGACACCAAGATACAAGTATGAATGCCAAATACTGGCATGATAAAGTTGTATACCGGTAGTTTGGTAATGTCAAGTGCAGCATCTGCGTACAATGTGCAAAAAGGAAATCAAGGTGTCCTCATTCGCAATGGGGGGTAAACTTGATCCTGGAATCTACAATCCTATCATTAGCAAGAAAGACCTGAAGGTTTAGAAGCCTGATGAATAAGCACATCCGGTGCCTATAGGCAAATAAGATCAGTACCACAAGAAATTTACGGTAGGCTCTATGTGAGCAGTAGTTTTGCTGGAGGAGGGCACTTGCATGGTTGTTCCTCTGCTGTGGGCACCAGCTGCCAGAATCATTCAATCTGTAAACGAGATAATGCATCAGCTATAGCAATTTTCTTCCCTGGTATGTATATGTTCAGCATATATGACAAAGCTATTAGTAGTAAAGCTGTCAAAGTCAGGTAGTGCAAAATATTTGTTTCATAATGTCAGGACTCTTAGATCTGCCTTCTTTTATTAATGCAACTGTGGTCTCATTGTCCCAGTGGAAGAGTATTTTTGTTTGCTGCAATTCCTGACCCCACAATACTGCTGCCACCACTATGAGATACAATTCACAAAAAGCTATAGACGGTTTATGGGCCTTTAAAAGACTAGCTCCTCTGGCCATGAATTTGTAACCTGTAACCTGAGCGACCTTTAAAATACCTCAAAACCAACAAACCCTGAAGCATAGATTCATTGTAAAGTTCCATATCTGCAGAATCAGGGATATCATCATCAAGCATTGTCATGATGACCATGGTTCTATCAACCATGTGGTGTGGGTGATCAATTTGTAAGGAAGTCGTCCAACAAGTAGAGCAGATTGTCAATGCCACTCTTATTCATTTCAATCCAACCGATAGTTTGTGACAGTTTGGTGAAAATCTTTGATGAAAACCAAGAACCAAACACTAGATGTACATAGAAATAACACTGATTGTTCCATTTAATGCTATGATAGGGCTACAGACTAGGGTGGATGGGGATGAGTTTAAATGCATCGCAAATGTCGAATCTACATACCACGCCTCTGTACCTTCCTTTCTAATTGTTTTTATGGCATCATTGACCATGACATATTTCAAGGACAATTCCTGCTTATCAATCAAACTATTAAGTCTTGAGTGTTCTTGATTATTATGTGAGGCTGAGAGATCAACAATTAGCCTCTTTTTCCTGGAGTATTTACCCTCAATGATGCCTATAGGATTTACCTGGTAAAAAGATAAAGGTGAATAATGAAAAGGTCCTATCAGAAATCTCTTTTGTTTCTCCTGTTCTATAATATATTGAACAATGTTTGGCTGGGATCTAGCAGACATTAAATTTTTACATTCCAAGGTTGCTGAAGGTTCTGTCCGAATAACATGAAAAACCCTCATGCAAACCATTTATTGAATCTGTTACAAAATCAATATCAGGGTGAGTGTGGAGCTCTTGAAGAAGAGCTGAGTTGAAGAAGCAGGTCAATATTTATAGGGGTAGTGGCAGTTGTAGGCATGGAAGAAACAAAATTTCCTTGTATCTTGTCTTGTGTCACACCAGGAACAGAATATAAATTGAGTCAGTCCTTCTTATTATTTTCTTTAGCATGACTTAAAGTTTTAATGGGGTTCCCATTCTTGGCTCTCTGATCACAACTGGCCTGAGGGTGGTCATTCTTGTACAATTTACATATATGTAATAAACTGCAGTTAGGCCTGATACAATTGGTCTCATTGAAATTGTTGCATATTGTTTCCTAATTTGAACAGAATTACTGGATGGCCATGCCGATCCATTGGTGTATGACTGGCTGAGTTGGAATTCAGATACTTGATAATTTCTCTTAGATTGTTGAGTATTAAAAGGCATTGTGGGGTTAGCTGGACAGAAGCCACTTGAGTGTAGAGTACTGTTGCAATGAATGCAAACCTCAGTCTTTCTACCAGAGAAAATGGCTGCAATGACATCATATCTGGGCAGAGAAACTATAGTAGACAAAGAGGGGTCCAGCAAGGGGCCAGAGAAGGATGCACTGTGTATTACTTAAACTATATCTAATTAATTAAATTACATTTTATAAAATCTGTTAATTACCATTATTATTGGAAAAGTTCATTATACCAGGTATTTGGATCAAGCAAAAAACATTCCTTATCCCCAAATTTTTCAAACAGCCTGAGATTGATTTGTGCATCTACTGTAATTGAGCTTGTTTACCCCATTACTAATAACGTGCATTAAATACTATATACACCACTCCCTCGATAACTCGCACACATTGGGGTCCAGAAACATCGACCGCACTATAAGTGAGGCGCGAGTTATCAAGGGACCTATAAAATAAGCCCAAAACCAATAAAGTGATTGACGACATAACGGAGAAATAAGGGGGGGGGGTAGGCAGATTATACTGTCGAATACTCACTTTATAATCGTTCTGAGATTAAATGTTAATAAATATCTCTTCATAACAGTGTACTTTATTATTTCCTCATAGGACAACATTAATTTCAGGATAAATTACAGTATATTGAGGCGATCATCGAAAACATTATTCCATGTGGTTTCCGTTCGCTTAACATGTGTACCACTTCACACATTGTGTACTACATCACTAATTTTTATGTTGAATTGGATACATTCTAGTTTTATTGTTTGATCCAAATTAGACATTTTTTTTATACAAAAGATCGACTTTTTTCAAGAAACAGTGTCAATCGAACGATAGAAAGATAAATATTTTTGAATGTGATAGAAGTAAAACGGAAAACAAAAAAAAAACAAGGGTTAATCAGTATAGACGTATTTAATTGGTCTACAAATTTAAAACAACGTAAATTAGAACAAGTTAATACTTGCCGTTTGTGACACGCTTGACAAATATCAATTCACTGTTTGAAAAAATCAGGTTTTTTTTGTGTGTGTGTTACTCCTTGGTTTCTCTGCCGCTGAGCAAAATCCCTCAGATTTCTCAACTGCATGAGCTTTACGTAGTCAACATTTTGGGTCTCCAGCCACCTTATGGCAATATCAAAATATTTGATTGCTTCCTGTGCAGAGGGGTGGGGGGTGCAACATCTGCGTCTGCATCACTTTCAACACTTGTGTTGCTCCAGTTAGAATCGTCTTCTGCTGCAAATTTGTTCGCTATAGAAATAATTATAGTTTCATCTGACATGTATTCGGCTGTGGGGCAATTATTGTCAGCACAAATCCACTCCTCCATATCATCAAGAGAAATGCCCATCTCAGGACCATGAGTCTGTACGAATTTCTCCCAAACAGCCTCGGCATTAATGACATCAGTTTCACTGAAACTTTCGAAGTCACTATCATCGTTGTTGTCTCTGTTACTGTTTTGCTTTACGTCAAAGGCAGCTCCAAGACCCTTAATCCAGCACCCGAGGTCTCATGTAATCGATTTTTTTTTTAATGCAACAAACACTTCCCCAAGTTGTTGATCAAAACAAAGCCGGCATGTACATGTAATTAGGTTCTCACAGAAGTACTCACGGGTTTCGATGTGACGGTTGATTGACTCTTTTCTTGTTTTCAATGAACAGAATATGTTGTGATTACTGTATAATGTTTACACTGAAACGGAATTAAAGGATTAGAACGTGACTTTCACACAGGAAGACGTTTAATTGGTGTTTATTTCATTCTCTGTTGCCACCTGTTAGCATTTACCAGAAGTTTTCATTGATCGCTATTTCACCAGACTGTTTATTTACAGTATACTGACAACTATTTATCATAAAAACTTACATAATATATGATATCTTTAAACAGAGGTCTCGCTAGGATTTTAAAACTGGGTCTTTCTGCCTCTGAAGTCAATCACTAAATATCAGTACATTTTCTCACTCAGCCGCTAGTCAAAGCCTTTGAACTAGCTGCCTAGCTGTTGCATCATGTTCTTTTTTTTTTTTTAATGTACTCTTATCAAATGGCAACAGTACATCAAAGAGTCTTTCAGTCACTGAATTCTGTCATTGTAAATATCAGCACAGTTAACTGATCAACACATTTTCCCACAAAGCAGGTGGCTGAAACAAGACCGGCAAATCTTTGAATTTTCCCGCGCACCTATTACATGCATACGGAGGACTCCTGCCTCAGTAATTTTCTGCATCCCAGATCAAAAATTGGCATCCAAATATGCTTAATTAAGTGTTTTCGAGATCTCTGAAATTAATTCTTCTTTAGAACTTGCAAATTTCAAAATATGGATTATATTTTTACGGGCATTAATCACCATTTTCGATGATAAAACGAGCAATGTATCAAGGTTTAATTTATCAATTCTTATCGTAATTTTTTCATGTTCAGCATATTTTAAAGATATTTTAAATACATTTTCTCTGCAAAAAATCGGGAGCCAAGACAGACACCGTGTTATAAGCGGGATCGCAAGTTAACCGGGGGTGAGTTATCGAGGGAGCGGTGTATAATGTTAAAGAAAGAAATAAAAACCTACCTACCCTATTGACACCTGCTTGACACCACAATTTCAATCAACTCATCATCACCATACAGTTGGGATACAGAATTTGAGTGGCAAACATTAGCAGCATTTGAACCTGTCTCTATGGATTTCATACGTACAATCATGATGACGAGTGCACCAAAGTCATGTGAACTTGATCCAATTCCAACATCACTGCTGCTTGAGTGCTTAGATCCAGCATTGCCTTCACTAACTGATGTTATTAATACCTCTCTCTCATCTGGGGAATTCCCATCATTTTTCAAAACTGCCATAATACTACCGCCCAGTTTCTAATCCCCCATTCATTTAAAAAATCTTAGAAAAGGTTGTTCTGTCCCAGCTTGTATCTCATCTAAATTCAAACAGTCTTTTTAGCAATGTACAATCTGCATTTGCCCTTGCCACAGTACTGAAACTACTCTTCTAAAAGTAGTTAATGACATTCTCTCTGCGTTGGATAGCAGAAAGATTACAGTCCTCACCCTCCTTGATTTGTCTGCAGCATTTGACACAATAGACCATGATATATTACTTCACTGTCTCCAGCATGTATTTGGCATTCATGATACAGCCTTACTGTGGTTCAAGTCCTACTTGGTCAACAATACACAAATTGTATCTGCAAATGGAATACACTCCAGCCCAGTTGATCTGTGTTTGGTGTTCCACAGGGGTATGTTCTTGGACCTGTTCTCTTCATTCTCTACACTCAGTCGCTCGCAAGTGTCATAGATCATCATCCAGTGTCTCATCAATTGTACGCTGATGACACCCAAATATACAAATCTAGCCACTCAACTGAAGTTGATGCTACCATCCAAGGTGTAGAGAGGTGCATTTCTGATGTGAAATCATGGATGACATATAACAAGCTGCAGATGAATGATGATAAAACTGAGGCCATTCTGATCGCAACACAAAGACTTTCTCATTCACATCCTTTACCTCAAATAATAAATATCAGCAATGCCAACATTAAATTCACACAATCAGCATGAAACCTAGGTGTTACTCTGGACAGTATTCTCACATTGCACCAACATGTCATGAACATATGCAAGGCTGCATATCTTGAGCTGAGACGTATCAGCTCAATTCGCAAATATATGCCACTAAAATACTTGTGTGTTCATTAGTACTTTCAAGACTGGACTATTGTAACTCAATTCTGTCTGGTTCATCTCAATATCTGCTCCAGAAACTTCAAAAAGTTCAAAACACAGCAGCTCAGATCATACTTAGAGTACCACGATCAGAGCACACCTCCCCGCTGCTCTGTACCCTTCACTGGCTATCCATTCGATCCAGAATCAAACATAAAATTTGTTCTCTGTGCTACATTTCACTGTCGGACTCTAGTCCAGCATACCTATCTGACCTCACCCAGGTGTACACACCAGCAAGATACTTACGCTCCTCTTCTGACAATCGTATACTCATTATTCCTACTATGAAAACAAAGTCATATGGACAGCTTTTTTTGCATACCAGGGCTCAGCAACATGGAATGAATTGCCCACTGAACTTAGACACAAAGATACAGTGATCACATTCAAGAGGGCTCTCAGAACTCACTTATTTCGACAGCAAGAACAAACTTAAAGACCTAATAATGTTTCCTACCTGAAATATTCTCAGCATGTTTTTTTATTTTTTTAATGTTTTTCTAATTTCATGTTGTTTGTTTTTGTAAAAATATTATTATGTTTCTTATCTTATAGGCGTTGTCTAATGTTGTAAAGCACTTAGAGCTTCTAAAGATTAGGCGCTATACAAAGTCCTCATTGTTATTATTATTATTTTAAAACTAGTGCAATAAGAAACGCACATTTTTGGGCCTAAATTTGATTTTGGTATTCATTACTTGGCTTCAGATTGTCATTTATAATGCAGCAGTAACAGATTAGCATGGTAGAAGACAGTTACTATGACATAACGTCCTAATGCACACATTATAAACGGCATATACTGATCAACAGTAATGTTTGTGGGGAAATAATGTTTAGATGCCTCTAGTTTAAAGCTGTAGGATGAAATGAAACTTGTATGGTCACTTGTTTGATTTTGCTTTTAAATATGCATGTGTTTTAACTTATTATTTTCTTGCCCTGGCTTTTATCCTTTCTGTAAAGTATAGTGTAGATGTATGTTTCAGATGATAGGCATTGCAATCATTTGGTATATATTTTATCTTCATGTTTAGCGTTGTCTGTGGGGGATTCTCCTGGGTATGTTTTGGGGTTTGACCCTCTTTCCAATCCCAAAATAATGTTTATTTTCTCAGTTTGCTCTAAACAAAATCCCAATTTGATCTTAAATTTTCCAGTTCAGAAACGAAAGGGAATTGCTTCATAACATTCTTCTTGAGGTACATGTATTTTAATGATCAAAGCAACAAAAATCATCTTATAAACAAAAATAGCTATAGAAGACAATAGTAATGTTTATTGTCTTGTGATGGAAAATTTCCCAATTCAGTCAGATTGTGTGCAGTTTTCCATAGGCCCCCATGTCAAAAGACCCAAGAAAATACCGTAATGTATTTATGCAAATTTGTTTTGTATTCATGCACATTTTGAATCTGAATAAATGCTGGAATTTCAAAAATATATATAAATGTCATCACTATATAAATGTATAATTATCATCACAACATATATGTATAATTTTCATCATGTATACTTATCACCAAAATATATATGTTTAATTATCATCACTGTATATTTTCTCCATAAGGTTTGTCAAAATATCAGATTTAAGGAAAATTAGAACAGTATCTAAATATGCACTGACCAGAATTTAGTATCAAAATATTTTTTAAATATATTTTCAGGTGGCTTTGAAGTAATGATTTAGAGAAAGGATCATAATATATATTCAGGGAGCTTTCCAGGATTTCCCCACACTGTAAAACCTGCAGTATCTAGATACTTTCTTAATGAATAATATACATATATATATATATATATATATATATATATATATATATATATATATATATATATATATATATATATATATATATATATATATATATATATATATATAATGCTGGCTGTCATTTGGCTATCATGCAGATAAATAGTGCATTACATTTTGAAGAAAAAAAGAAACAATAAATAAGCATCTCTCTGATTGCAGATCATAAGAGTGTCTCAGAAGATTGAGCTGGTTGTGTGTCATGTTGGGCAGATCCCGGGGTCCTATGTAGTCAACCAGATGTACAAGTGGGTTGACCCTAGGGGTAGGATTGTCTCCCCTCCCCCTGAGCTGGAACAGATAGGACATCTAGAGCATGGGACAATTGGACCCAAGAGTGGTCTCATGCTTCTTAAAGGAGAAGATGAAAGAAAGGTAACAGTTGTATGTGGCAAACTGGAGCCAGGATAATTGGTAATAAATCCAAATACGTTTATGTAAGTCAATTAATGTGGTGTTAAGTATTCAGTAAGTTGATTAATATGCATGTGATTAGTCTAGAAAATGTACATGTCCAGTGTTGGATTGTAACATGTACGTATGGTCTGTCTAGAAAATATACATGTCTATTGTTGACTAATAAATAATATATATTTTTGGGGAGTCCAGACAATGTCCATATCCAGTGATGATGAATACAGAGTAAATATGGTCAGTCTAGAAAATATACATGTCCAGTGTTGATCAATACATAGTACACATGGCCAGTCTAGAAAATGTACACGTCCATTGTTTGATCAATACAGAGTACACATGGCCAGTCTAGGAAATGTACATGTTCAGTGTTGATCAATACAGAGTACACATGGCCAGTCTATAAAATGTACATGTCCAGTGTTGATCATTACAGAGTACATATGGCCAGTCTAGAAAATGTACATGTCCGGTGTTGATCAATACAGAGTACATATGGCCAGTCTAGAAACTGTACATGTCCAGTGTTGATCAATACAGAATACACATGGCCAGTCTAGAAAATGTACATGTCCAGTGTTGATCAGTACAGAGTACATATGGCCAGTCTAGAAATTGTACATGTCCAGTGCTGATCAGTACAGAGTACAATTATGGCCAGTGTAGAAAATGTACACGTCCAATGTTGATCAATACAGAGTACATATGGCCAGTTTGAAAATGTACATGTCCAGTGTTGATCAATACAGAGTACAATTATGGCCAGTGTAGAAAATGTACATGTCCAATGTTGATCAATACAGAGTACATATGGCCAGTTTGAAAATGTACATATCCAGTGTTGATCAATACACAGTACATATGGCTAGTGTAGAAAATGTACATGTCCAATGTTGATCAATACAGAGTACATATGGCCAGTTTGAAAATGTACATGTCCAGTGTTGATCAATACAGAGTACATATGGCCAGTTTGAAAATGTACATGTCCAGTGTTGATCAATACAGACTATGTATGGTCAGTCTAGAAAATGTACATGTCCATGCAGTTCTATAATGACTCGAAATATTAGATGCATCTTTCTTTGTGACGTATAGCAATACAAAAGCATTCAGAATTAGTGTGATTGATTAATAGATATGCTGTATTTTCTTAGATATATCCTAATTGATATCTCTAAATGTATTTATATTAATTGCATTGACCCACATATTATGTAACCAAACAAGCAAGATTGATAAAAACTTGTGTGTGTGTGTGTGTGTGTGTGTGTGTGTGTGATAACTGTATTTGCACTTGTTGAAAGATTCCTTTTGGTATGTTGTTTTCACTTTCTGTGTTACTGTTTATTCGTACCTAAACATGTAACAGGAGTAGCTGGGGAATAAAAAGTGGACAAGTGGACCAAAGTTATGGTGACAGCTGGCTTTTACTGAGAACATAAATGGGAACAAGGGTATGCTTTTGGTTTATCAGTAACCTTGTGATGTTGAATTCTCAGTAATTTTCTCATCTATTCCAGGTTAATGTAACTGTACATGATGGACAGAGTTTGGGACTGATGATTCGTGGTGGCAGAGAGTTTGGTTTGGGGATCTATGTCTCAGGAGTTGATCCACTGTCGGTAGCTGACAGTGCTGGGATCAAGGTTAGATATGTTGATTTTCTGTATTAATGCATCTACTTAAAAGAAATCCTAGGTGCTTAAGTCGATTTTTGTTTTCTAATGACCTCAAGCAAGAGATCACCTGTCCTAGGGTCTATTTTATATCTGAAAATTTTGGTGGAGGAACTCACTTGCTCTTTTTAAAAAAAGACGGAATTTACAGAATATTGGAGAGATTGAATGAAGAAAATATTTTTTATAAGAAGAGCTTGAAGATATGATGCATGATTTTTGCATCTTGGTTGAGTTTTTATGATTCCTGAGAACTTGGTATGAATCCTGCAATCATACAGTCTAGAATGAATCCTGCTGTCCTGAAGAGTCCCATTTCCCATTTGTTCATGACAAAATGGGTAGTCTTTATCAACAGGTTTTATGCCAGTCGAGAGAGTTTTGACCTCCACATTAGGTTCTGAATCTGTACCATAAATGGAGCATCACTGTCATCAAGGACCTGGTTGCTCACCCTCTTAATTTGTGGTAACTGTGGAATTCAAGATGATGTAATCAAATTCATTGTGATGTCATCAATATGACATCATTAAAACTACAGTAGTATGGTACCAGGAACTATGCCACTGGAAGTAACAGAATTGTTCTGCTATTAAATTATAAATGGAAAAGTTTAGTATCAACATATTAAGACAAAACCTTATTGGAAGGGAGCCATGGTAGCTAGCTCATTAGAGCATCAGATTCATAATCCATTGAGCACAGATTAAAACCTACCCAGGCATTACTAGTTTGGCCACCTCTGTCCCCTTGGAAGGCACTTATAGCAGGTATTCAGAATTAGAATGCAAGTAAAGTGCTGAAAGCACAGTTCTAAACCATTCAATCATTTAAGTATAACAAAACAAGTAGGTTATTTTGTGCAGACACATAACTTTTTAAATTATCCCGAATTTATGACCTGTAAAGTGACTCCAATCTTTTTCTGCATCACATTAGAGTATGTTATGTTCTTAAATAGTAATTTAGCAATTGCAATTAAGCAAGAAATTCTTTACATAGTAATTATGCAAGACAGTCTCTACATAGTAATTTAGCAGGAAAGTCTTTGCATAGTAATTATGCAAGAAATGTTTTTATGCAAGAAAGTCTTTACAAAGTAAATTAGCAGGAAAGTCTTTACATAGTAATTATGCAAGAAAGTCTTTGCATAGTAATTATGCAAGAAATTTTTTACATAGTAATTATGCAAGAAAGTCTTTACATAGCAATTTAGCAGGAGAGTCTTTACATAGTAATTATGCAAGAAAGTCTTTACAAAGAAATTTAGCAGGAAAGTCTTTACATAGTAATTATGCAAGAAAGTCTTTGCATAGTAATCATGCAATCATTTTTTTACATAGTAATTTTGCAAGAAAGTCTTTACAAAGTAATTTAGCAGGAAAGCCTTTGCATAGTAATTTAGCGAGAAAGCCTTTATATAGTAATTATACAAGAAAGCCTTTTACAAAGTAATTATACAAGAAAGTCTTTACATAGTAATTATGCAAAAAAGCCTTTACATAGTAATTAGCAGGAAAGTCTTTACATAGTAATTTAGTAGGAAAGTATTTATATAGTAATTATACAAGAAAGTCTTTACATATTAATTATGGAAGAAAGCCTTTTACATAGTAATTATGCAAGAAAGTCTTTATATGGTAATTTAGCAGGAAAGCCTTTACATAGTAATTAGCAGGAAAGTCTTTACATAGCAATTTAGTAGGAAAGTATATAGTAATTATACAAGAAATTCTTTACATAGTAATTATGCAAGAAAGCCTTTTACGTAGTAATTATGCAAGAAAGTCTTTACATGGTAATTTAGCAAGAAAGCCTTTACATAGTAATTATGCAAGAAAGCCTTTTACATAGTAATTATGCAAGAAAGTCTTTACATGGTAATTTAGCAAGAAAGTCTTTACATAGTAATTATACAAGAAAGTCTTTACATAGTAATTATACAAGAAATCCTTTACATAGTAATTTAGCAGGAAAGCCTTTACATAGTAATTTAGTTGGAAAGTCTTTACATAGTAATTTAGTAGGAAAGTATTTATATAGTAATTATACAAGAAAGTCTTTACATAGTAATTCTGCAAGAAAGTCTTTACATAGTAATTTAGCAGGAAAGTCTTTACATAGTAATTTAGTAGGAAAATATTTATATAGTAATTTAGCAAGAAAGTCTTTACATAGTGATTATACAAGAAAGTCTTTACATAGTATTTATGCAAGAAAACCTTTTACATAGTAATTATGCAAGAAAGTTTTTCCATAGTAATTTAGCAGGAAAGTCTTTACATAGTAATTTAGCAAGAAAGCCTTTACATAGTAATTATACAAGAAAGTCTTTTCATACTAATTATACAAGAAAGTCTTTACATAGTAATTATACAAGAAAGTCTTTACATAGTAATTATGCAAGTAATTCTTTACATAGTAATTATACAAAAAAGTCATTACAAGCAGCAGAGGGGGCGAATCGGACATTTTGTCCAATCGTTATTTGGCTTAATTATTACTTTCTGCACTCAACGATCTAGTGTCGTCAGCGCCTGGTAAAAAAAAAACGACGACGTCGTTGGGGGATCGTCGCGTCGTCATTTGGTTTAATTAACACCTTCTGCGCGCCGATCCCCAGTGTCGTCAGCGTCCGGTAAGCACATCGACGACCGCGTCGATGTCATCGCCCCCTCTGCTGCTAAGTGGTTATTTACAATGATCTTACAAACAGAGTGATCACTAACTCCTCCTCTTGCAGATCAATTAGGTTATTTGACTGATCGGTAAGTCTGAAATTAATTCTCGTTAAAAACCGATCATGGCATCGCATATAGACCGGATTAATCGGACTCTCAACGATTAAAAATCCCGGAGGGGCTGTTGGTGAAAACGAATAAAGGATATACCCCTGTTGAGCTTGATTTGATTGCTTGGTATCCACCTGATAACTCCCTTCGATAACATCACACACTAGATTGATCGCTATCACCGATGCGATATTTACGTTGTATGGAGCAATATGCCTACCACCATCTCCGTTATCGTGTCTGAGGATATAAGTTGATGGACTGATAAAATCATTAAGAGACTTTCTTAGTTCTGGCGCGTTGTATCTTGGAAACTTAAAATCGGGTAAATCGGCTTCTGCGATATTATACTCGGTTAGGAATTTTTGTTTATCATTAGTTCTGCTAGCGGATATTACCCCGACGATTCGTTCATTGATATATTCCATGTCTGATATAAGTTGATTTAACACCTCAACGTGTTTTTGTGCTTTTGTTTCCCGTAGCTGTTCTAGTTGTGATTGGTAAATACGATTAATCTCGATAAAAAACCTATCGATATCATTTAAACTAATTTCGGCCGTCGAGACCGATCCAGGAGTTTTCTCGTCCCTAAAATACCAATACATGGTATTCCTGTCTTGAAATGTAAACCAGTCGGGGGGTGACGCGTTTTTCATAATAAACAAAACATCTCGATAACTGGGATTAATCTCATGATACGATTGCTTGTCCGCGGGGTTTTCATGAGGTGGATTCTTAGGCCAACCTAGTATGGTTCTTATTGAACTGTTATAGATATCAACCATATACCCCGGTGTGCTTATTTCAATCGTCGACGATAACGTCGGTTCATGAACCGTAATAGCGATTTTTGATTCTTTTCCTGTGATCGATTTTATCCTGCGTTGAAATTCTTTATTGATTTGTTCTATTTGGTATGACCCAGTTGGTATTGTAACCTCCTTCCAGTCTGGGGTTCCATCGGGTTTATTTGTCCGTGCAAAAACCAGCGAGTTATTAGGTTGTTGTCCGTTAAATGCGTCCGCTCGAATATTAGGCCAACTGTGATATACTCGCAATTTTGCCAGCGCTATTTCCTTCACTGGAACCGGTGATGGGAAGTTCACACTGAATTCGGGTTTCGTTGACGTTATTGATATCATACTTGTTTGTACCGGAGTGGTGTTCTCCGCGATCCGCTGAAGTAATTGAGACCCTTCGGGGTTCAGCGACATTATTATTATTTGTTGTCTTTAGTGTTTAATATTAATAACCAGAGCCCATTGAGGTGGTTCCGGCTTCCAGTTGAAAATCCTCGATTTTTGACATCGCGGAGCTATACAACTGGACCATCGTGGAGAATTCAACATCGGATACGAACAAATTATCAATCGATAACGAGATCAACCCGGATAATTTCGAGTACGCGTCGGATACTATTTGATGTTTTACTGTATACTCGTTGAGTTTTTTCTGAAAACACGATGATATCTTCCTAGTGATTGCGTTGGCGACTCCAGCAACTGTTGTCATTGCGGAGACAGCGATTGGAACAGCGATCGGGGCTATCGTGGTCACCGTGGATAAAATAACACCGGCGCCAGCTACTATGCCCGACACCGAGTACACGACCGCGTCGATGGCGGTTATTTTTCGGCGGTATTTTTTTATTTTTGCACGGTATTGTTCGGAAAGCGTTTTCAGATTCGCGGAGAATTCTTTTGCGGTATCGAATCGATATTGATGTGACATTGGTGATGCCTCTGATTCAATTACCCTGGTGGTCATTTTTATTCTAAAAGAGCTAGTGTTTTTAATTACTTAGATTCGCTGCAAATTCCACATACCATGTGATGTTTGCCCGGGCTAGATTTCTATCAACGGCATAAATTGTAAACAGTTCAGTTGCGTTCTTGTCTATAATTGTTGATATTGTATTGTTAAACCCGGATGAACTCGACGATAATATATTAAACTGCATCATTGAAACCAGTGTCAATCGATAAATACCCTTAACAGTTGCGGTAATATTTACTGTATTCTGTGTAGGAGTCCAATCGAATGATCCATGCCGAATTGTGTATACTGTGTTGATGATGTTCTCATGAGGGATTTTTATTTTTTCGAATTGCTCTGCTACTCTCGGTAGTCCGTCTTTAATCGCTTCAACATCAGTTTTAATCGTTCCTATTTCCTGTATATGCGTGTCCACATCTTTTTTGTTCGCTGCAACCCTAGTAATGAGTGTATTTATTTCCTGTATATGCGTGTCTATACTTTTTTTGTTCGCTATAACATTAATTTTGAGTACTTCTATTTCCCCTTCATGCACGTCTATACTTTTTTTGCTCGCTATAGCATTAGTGTTAATTGTTTCTATTCTCTGTCCATGCGCGTCTACATTATTTATGATCGTTACAACATTAGTTTTGATTGTTTCTATTTCCCGTGTATTCTCGGTTATACTTTTTTTGTTCGCTGCAACATCAAGTTTGATTGTTCCTATTTCATATGTATGCACGTCTATACCTTTTTTGTTCGCTGCAACATCAGTTTTGATTAATCCTATTCCCCGCCAATACGCGTCTACATTTTTTTTGTTCGCTTCAATATCAGTTTTGATTGTTCCTATTTCCTGTGTATGCGTGTCCATATTATTTATGATCGTTGTAACATCAGTTTTGATTGTTTCTATTTTCCGTCCATGCGAGTCTACATTATTTATGATCGTTGCAACATTAGCGCCGATTATTTCTATTTCCCGTTCATGCGCGTCTACACTCCTTTTGTTCGTTGCAACATCAGTTTTGATTGTTTCTATTTCCTGTCCATACGCAGTGATATCATTTATAGTTATTGTGATTTCATCCGGTTTGGCATTTTTTTTACCAAGGAATTTATCAAAGTTGTCATCGATCCTGTTAACATTTTTTCGTAACGAGGTAAATTGGCCCGACAGCGTCGTAAACTCCAAAATAGTATTTTTTATTGTTGCAAGATTCGGTTCGGTTACCGTCGGGGTTCCAAAAAAACTAGCAGTAGTGAGTTGTATATCGGCGACAGATTTTTTCACCTCGGTGGCAGATTTTTTCACCTGCGCGTCAAGTTCGGTCACCGATCTATCTAACCTTGTAAAACCGTCCTGGACTAATGTTACCCTATCCGTCACCGCTGATATATGTCCACCCGGTCTGAGTCGTCCGTCGGCGGTATACAACGCGATAGCGCCCTCGTCGGTATCACGCTGTCGTATTAAAACGTCATTCAGTGACACATTACCGGATTTCAATTTACCCTGGCGGTCTTGAAATACAACTATTTCGCCTGGGTCAACACTTGTTAGATTCAACATATCAGTGATTTCATCCTCAATTAGTTTTTTTATGTCGGCGGCGGCCGTTTCCGTGGATTCTTTCAGCGCCGAAACCGGTCGCCCCCAGATATCAATCATTATTATTGTAAATGTTATTCTCTAAAATCCGTTGAGCTTCTACGACCCCACTAGTGTATTCGTTTACAACCACATGAGGTGGTTTTCGCGATGATGAAATCGCCGCGAGTACGTTCAATACTTCACGGCCACATATCGGTGGGTCGCTTAATCGCTGTGTTGGCAGCGTGGAATAAAAAACCGGGGCTGAACACGCCCGGGTTGAACACGCCCCGACATACCGCATGAACTCTTTCGGCGGGGCTAACCCGTATGAATCAAAATAGACGATCGCACGCGGATCAATCGCGTATGCAACCCAATGAGTTCCCGCTCCGGAGGACCCATCGAGGTTAATTATACCGGTTTCAATATTCCTTGGTGCCGCCGGTAATTGATCCCTCATGAAAACACCTCTGAAGTTTTTTATCGCTAACGCGTTTGCGGCGTCTATTAAATCAAAATTAGACATGGGAGTCATAGACTCAGGAGTCATTGACTCTCGAGTCAATAAACGGTTCCCGGTAGTCTTAGACCCTTTCCCGAATACCATGAATACGGGGTTCCCGGTAGTCTTAGACCCTTTCCGGCCACGGGTCGTTTTTTTTTGTAGCCTTTCCCGGTTGCCTTCTTCAATGCCATCCCCGCCGCGGTACCAACGGCTCCTAACGCCGCCGCCTTAGCCACTGCTGGTGCGGCCGCGGCAATCAATGCCGGAATCGCAGCTAACAGCGGAAATATCCCACCGGTCTTTTCCATGTTTTTAATCGCTGCGGCCGAAAAATCTATTTGAACACCCTTTTTATTCTTCATCGCATCATTGAAATGTTTTATTTGACGCGCCGTCAACGATATCTTATGATTACCACCCGCCATCTGCGACGGCTTCAGCGTTATTGTGGTCCCGCATTGTTTAGCCGACTTTGATCGTAATTTCTTGACTTGACCATCAGTCAACTCTACACTGACAACACTATACGACATTTTATTGTAAACGCGTTTGTGCTTTCAATTACATGTTTTCCACTGGCGCATCAACGATTCTCATTCGTCCACCAACACCTTCTAGCAGCATTGATTTATCGCTGAGAATGACAGCGACCGCTCTGTAATTAACATTACCCGGGGCTATACGAGCTCTGAAGTGTATATCAACGACGGATTGTCTCGTTAAATCAAGATGTTCCAACGAAAAGTAATAAATCGGATACAGGTTTTTAAAATCAAGTTGTGATATTTGCAAACCAGTGTCGACGTTTTGATCACGACCCATATATGACAGCAATCGATGATACACACGTGCGACATGGTTGTCACCGTAATTAAGCTGTATATCCTCGGATGGTTCCTGTTGTCCGTTTATTCTCAGCGAAACCTCCATGACTCCTAATCGATCAAATATCATATGGCTGCGTTCTTGACTGCCCAATCGTTCCCTATTCTGTAGCGCTATGAATATATGACGCGGGGCTGAAACACCCTGTTTTGATGCTAGGTGCCATGTAAACGTATCGGCGACGTTATCCTCTTTAGCATCAGTTGTTACCGTTAGCCAACTCAACAGCGATTTCCCTCCCTGTTCCATAAATGCTAACAATCGTGCTTCCGTGGTAACTGATGGAGTCAGCACCGGCATCCACAATGCCATTTTAGTTAAAATGACTTTACCGGCAGCGACGCCAGCAGCATGCCATATTGCATTGTTATCATCGCCCCTTCGCGTCAGCGCGATTGTATGCTTAGCCCCATAGACAACTTTTCTAACATTTCTGCAGAATCCAAATATGTGATGGAGTGGAATCGCGCATGAAAACTTTCGGCGTGGTCCTTGCAACATTCCTATTCGTGTTGCAAACCCTAGATTAAAATTATCGTTAGTACTTTTTATGATATTGAACTCAGCACCCGGTCTTGCTCTGCGGTCTGGGTTGGCTGCTTCAGCTTGATTATTAAATGCGGTATCTCTTTCCACCAGCACGTTAATGTACTGAATATGATCAGCGTTATCGGTGGAGTCCTTTGCGAACATTATAGATGGGCCCGCCGATCTTGTATAATCATCCGAGTATCTCGCCAACCCAATTATCGTCGTTGCAACATCAACCTCGCGTTCTATTGATTCAATTTCTCGCCCGTCAATAAGATATCTAGCGCTCTCAAATAACGCCATGATACCGTTGTTGACGAAGCCAACTCGAACACGATGGTCATCTGCGTATGGTGCATTATCGGCGGCATTTGTCACGAGTTCTCCCTCAATTTCGATAAACGCTTCACACGGCAAAAAATATTTACTGGTATCTTGGACTTGAAGTTCAATTCGCGATCGTAGGTCGGGTTGCGCTGCATAATAAGAATAATATTGATAATCACGGACAGAATCATCCCTGCGTACTGGGGCGTCCATATCAAACGCGGGATCAGCGGTACGCGCAAACATTCTATTATTTATCATGTTGATGTTTTCAATTGCGATTTTTTCGTCGTAAATTCTTTGAATTTAAACCACTCCCCGCTATCGCGTTCATGAGCGCGTTGGTTGCCGCATCGGCGGATGGCGAAGTCGTCGCCAACGACTGAGTCGTCGCCAACGACTCTAATTTTTCTTCCACGGCGTTATTTATTACTTTACTGACATTTGCAGGCATCACTGTCGTTGATGGCATTACCGGTGGTTTCTGTTTTTTTCTCCTGAATTTCACCAATGACATTAGTTTGTCCCGCGCGGCTGAAAGCGCCTTTCCGGCAACATCTCCAATAGCGCTGATTCCCTTATCACGAATAACATCAATAGCCTTCATTCCTAATTGTTTGGCTAACGGCGCTACTTTTGGAGCCATTCTTGTAAATAACCCCGCAATGGTGCTACCGAGACCATCTCCATAGTACGCGCGGTAAATAGGCAATCGCGAGTTTACCACGTAGACGAGTACTGGTTTATCATGGTTGTAGTGTATGATCATCCTTATTAAAAACACCAGTTTTCCAATTAATCATCCACGAGTTCGTCTATGAGCGTTCGATATGCATTAATGTCCATAATACCGCCTGCAAATAACCGCTTGCAAATATCAGCGGCCTCATTGATTATTTCCGTAGAGTTATTTCCGGCTCGTTTTCCTCCAATTAGTACTTCCAGCCGTGATATATCACTGAGAACACTATTAGGGCAGGTAACGCCGTAGGATTCTTTACCAACAGGGTATCCTTTTCCTTTTTTTGGTGTTCTACTCTTAACTTTCTCGAGGAATTTATCGTAATCGGGATCACCACGATGTGGTAATGCTTCTCTATGTTTACTCGCTAAATACACTATTCTTGCCCAGTTCTCCGTCGAGGTTATTTTTTTCTTGTAACCTTCATTGATATACTCATCTCGAATGCTCTTAGTTGATGTTGTAGCAACAAAATTAACTAATTCTTCATCGTCGTCGATGTCTCTAATTTGATCTATTGCGGACTTTTTAAGAACATTACGGGGTATATTTCCCTCTTTCTTTTTTTCTTTCGGTGTTTCTTCGGGTGTTTCTTCGGGTATTTCTTCTTCTGGTTCTTTCGCAGTAGCACCTAATTCTTCCTCGTCGGCCATTGTAACATAAGGTTCTTGTGGTTCGGTTATAGCGAGTGGTGGTGGCCTCCGTGTTGTAGCAGCCGCTATTTTTGCAGGGAGTGTTTCTAAAGACCTTTTTGTTTGTTTTGTCTCTGCCGCTATCTTTTCAAGCGCACCAAGAACGGGTACAGTTGCCGCTGTAACATCCTTAGTCGCTTTAGTTACCGGGGCAAAGAGTTGTTCGCTTCCAACAGTAAAATCGGTTTGCATTTGTTGTCGCGTTTGAAGTTTCTCTCTCACCCTGTCTCGTAACGGTATAAACTTTTTAAGCGCTGCTAGCCGCTCTCTGGCTAGCCGAGTAGTAAGTGATTCACCTACCATTATTGTAAATTGATCCGCAATTTTCTAATTTTCCGCCGAGTGTACCATCGGGGGCTCCACGGAGTTTTCGTCTATAATCCTTCTAATGTTTTTGATCTTACTAGAAATCTCCCGGCGTCGTTCATAAACACGTCCGAGTTTTTTTCGTATTATTTCAACGGCAGTGAATAGTCCAATGAATGCATTTGCGTCATTGTGGTACAAGTTTTCATTGATCGTATGTTGTAATCGTTTTATAAAAAAATACTCGCGGGCCAGGGTAAAACGCCCCCGTTTCGACTGTTCGTTAATAATCTCATAATCGGATAATATTTTTTCACTGTCGAGACCATCAGATAATTCAATTCCTTGATTTTTTAATTTTGAAATCTCAGTTAATATATTATTGATGTCTTCGATATTCATTATTCTTATAAAACATCTTATTTCTAATATCAAAAATTTTAATAAAATTATTGGGCCATTTTTGACCCCGTTTTTTGTATGGACAGTACAATGCCGTAGATCTCCACTCGAGTGTTGTGGCAGATTGCAGGCATACATGGACAGTACAATGCCGTAGATCTCCACTCGAGTGTTGTGGCAGATTACAGGCATATACATATACTTAATTAAGGACATTCACATCTTGGAACCCCAAAGCATACATCTCCGGGAGGGAGGCCTAGGGTGACAAACGTCATCGTAGACCGCCCAGAAGATATGCTTGGGGGACATCACTACATGTACTTAATTAAGGATGAATATATTTACAATGAAATGATTGATGGATGATGGGACGGCACAAGACAGCACAAACATAAAACGGCGGGGCGGAACTCTACGGCCAATTCAACCAATCAAAAGCAACCCAATTAAATTAACCCGGTTGCATGATTGTGAACAAAAGACAACCACACGCCCGGGTCAAGAGCGTGGGTTAGTTTTGATTAGTTGAATTGGCTTTCGAAAGCCCCAGGCTTATAACGAGTCATCTTGTATATAAAGTGACTAATACAGCGGCGTCAGTCACAAGGTGTGTGTTAATTTGAATTCCCTTGAATCGTTTGAATCCTTAAATACTTATTAATGGTGTTTCACGGCATTTAAATGAAACCAAATACTCAAATAAAACATTAAAAAAAAGAATACAGCTGTTAGATAATAGCGTGTATTTCATTAGTTTTCATCGTAAAATGATTAATTAATCGCAACATTAATTGGACTTCAAGGGACGCAACATTAATTAGACTTCAAGGGACGTAACTCCTGTCATGCGACGCTATCACAAAACGAGTTATCTCCCTTTGATGTTATATATGAAAATCGAATTCTATGACCCGTCTTTTTTGAGATCGCTGTTTGATATATTCGTTCTGCAACAAATTGTATTGAGGCGATACAAATGTCAAAATATTTTCCTGCCTCATTCATCGACTGAAATATTTTTTCCTCGTGAGTTGTTGTATCAAATGACTTTACGGGTTTTGCTTTCTTTGAGTATTTACCAGTTTGGCCTTTTTTACTATTTTCACTCTGAGAGATGGCTTGCAGATTACACAGTCTATTATTTTGATAATTAGAATCAATGTGATCAATAACGAGACTATCTTTGATCAATCCGTGGAAACATTCATAGATGATTCTGTGACAGAGATATTTTTTCCCTCCAGCAGTAAACATTAAATACCCGTGATTGTTTTTCCATCCAACCGGCTTCTTCAGTCTACGATTTCTAACAATACCGTCGCGAGATGCCTCGTAATTGACGAGCAGGGGATGCGGCTGAAATTCTTGGTCCATTTGTATAATAATACTACTTGTCTAATTTATTATTTGGTTTAATTATGAATCTTTCAACGTAGTCTTGGGGGGTTTTGATGACGAAGTCGGCGGTGGGGTTGATGACGGCGTTTTTAATTCGCTTGTCATAATAGCGTTTTAGTTCCCTGTATCGCTTTCCGCCACAATTGATACACAACTGTGATTTTCCTCTTACACCGACGTGGCAAACCAAGCACGGGAGGGGGCCAAGAGAACCATTACGAACGCTTTGTAAATGATACCCGCAGAATTCACCTCTACATGATTTATTGCACGGGGTTGTCGACCCAATCATCAACCATTTGCAGTGATTCATTATACTATATTCTTTCATTTAAATACTTGTTTTAATTATATGGATGAGTTCGAGAGATTGGCAGCAATTAAACCCCGGAAAAATATTAGGTTTAATCTCGATAGAGTCCTCAAGGACACACCAAAAGCGTTAATAAACGATAAAACCCTGTTGAGTAAAATACGCGATTGTATCAATGAATTCAAGCGTGATGGCGCATCTCACAGTTGGTCAACATTTCGAATTGATGGCATTGTTGATGCTACCATGAACGACAACCGCGCAGCAATGATAATATCACAACTTGACGGTAAAAGGTATTTCTTCAGAGTAAAATTCATTGTCCGGGTGGAATCAGGCGATTGGATCATGCGTGATAAATTTGAACCAGTTCTCAGCGACAAGAAAACAGTCACTGTCAGCCGCGACTCCAAGCCGGGGTTGTTAACCGGAATTGACAAACCATACTATGAACGAGCGTATCCTGAAACAGCAGTTGTTTATGGAATATACCCGTTAAATAAGAAACCTGATATCGGAAAACTGAAACCGATGAAACAGTCAACTGGGATAAATTGTGTAGCAGAACGAATAATAGAGCATTTTACAAATGCATGTAGAGGAAACAAATTGACTGATTTACGACGTAGCAAAATCAACCAGTGGGAACTAACCGTAAAAGAGCGTGGAGCAACCATCAGCGACATAGCGAGATTAGAAACATCGCTGAGATTTCCAATAACCGTTACAACGATAACCGGTGAAGTATTATACGAATCGAAGTATAAATCGAAGGGAGCCCCAATCAAAATTATTGATCATAACGAACACGCATGGACGCCCGTGATCACAATATTTCCACGGGATAGAACAGTAAAGTATATACCCGAAGAATTCCTGGGAGAACAATTCTCCAAGGACGGTTTTCTCGCGGAGAGGAAACTATTTGATGCTATTGCCTACTTGTGTAAAAACGACCCTGTATCAATGTGGTTACTTCGCAGCGCTGAAAACGATGCGGATAACTTTGATCAGTTTGTAAGACCAAACGGTGAATTATATCGCACTGAAGCATTTCACAACAGGATGAAAAAAACCGCCATAGAATTTGAGGAGCATGATGAACAACTGCTAACAAATTGTTTTACGATTCCATCGGTTGTAGCTCATGTTGCAGCAAGGAAAAATGCGTGGAGACCAACGCGCAGGGAATTTCTACCGGATGTACAATCCAGTTGTTTGGAATACTATCACGGTGGACTATGGAACACTGAATACAACCGCGACGCTATGATCTCGGTTGATATGGTTGCCTGTTATCCAGCGAGTTTTCTCGGGTATGGATCCGCCGCTGAGTACTTTAGACGATTTGGACACCCCAGTCATGAAATGACTCGTGTTGCTATTAATGGACCACTGCCTGATTTTGATTTAACCGGATTCGCTCGCATAGTATCATTTGAATTCGCGGCAGGACTCCATCGCTGTTGCTATATTTGGATCGGTAGACACATGGCTGAAAAGAGATGGCTGCCAATAGCGCTGCTACGGTATATGATTGATTGTAGCATGCTAGTTTCGTTGATTGTCAGTGACGCGATTATATCATACCGGGCACAGACTGAAGTCTGGTTACCAGAACCGGAGCGTCTAGATAGCATAATTGACGAGTCCAGAAAAAACATTGATGCCGACGAGGAATATATCATCGAATGGTCCAGGAGGATATTTAACCAACGAAACCGCGAGGCAAAAGATCTCGGTAGAAGAATAATTGGTAAGTTCACACAAGGTGGAAAAAACCACGACTACAAACGATATTGCTCACGGCTGATTATAGATGACGCAGAATATGATTTCGTAATCAAGGACACAGTGGCAAAAAATAGATACGTGAACTGCAAAACAGCTTTCTTGTCCAATGGAACGAGGTTGGGTACAGTTGTTACCTACAGCGATGGAGACAGCCCGGCGTATCCACATTTGAGGGCGTCTATGCTGGGATATGCCGCTATCAATTTATTCTCGATGATAAATAGATTCCCCGATACCGCGGTTAGAGTAGCCGTTGATTCGTTTTATGTTGACGTAGCGTATAAGGGAAACGTAGCCGAGTTTACTAGTCCGGACGAGAGTTGGGGTACATGGAGAATTAAAAATGAAATACGACGCGATTATTCCCCGTCAGCAGATGTCACCGTTGAGAACAACTACTTACGCGGTGATAAATTGTCAGAATGGTCTAATGCACCATCGTGTTCTGATCCAATTTGTAGACACAAGACGGTTTATTTAAGCGGCTGTGGCGGGTCAGGAAAGACGACTCGGGCAATTGAATTATTTCGAACGCGGGCAAGTATAATCGTGCTTACACCGACTCATAGACTAGCGCGAGAGATAAAACAACGAAATGTTGACGCCGTTACTTATCACAGCTTCTTTCGATACAGCGGCGGTGAGTGGACTCCTGATCGAATGGGTGAAAAATTTATTCCCGACATTATCATCTGGGATGAGATATGTACTGTTTCGTTAGATACTTTACAAATGTTTCTTGAGTGGTTGCTGCGCGCGAATACAGCGGTAATCATGTGTGGGGACCATGGCCAACCACCACCATTTGTCGGCGAGGGTCCACATGATTGGTTAAGGGGTTTTGTGGACTATTATGAAGAAACCGATACTGATTACCGAGCACTTGATGAACAACTGCGCGAGGTTAAGAAATTAATCAGATTACAGCCGGATAGAATTCAATGTGAAATAATTCGCGAGGTGATTCCGGAAACGCCGTTAAATGAATTCTGGGAAACATGGAGACCAAACGATTTGATTGTAGCGAGTAGAAAGATAGTCAGAGACACACTTCAGCGGAAGTTGTTTACGTTGCATAAGGAAAAGTTTCCAACGCGTCCAGTGCCGTTATGTTATAGACCCGCGGACACACGGCGGCAGAACATTGAAGTTGAAATTCCAGGCCGGACAGAAAAACAAATTCTCGTGCTGAATGATATCGTGCTCGTTGATATCAGCGTCGTCGAGGACGCGCTACGTGCTGATAAATCCCCGTGGACGCTAGGATACGCAACAACAATACATTCCTCGCAGGGACTAACCATCACGGACACAATTGTTTGGATAGTTGATAATCGCATCGAATGGTCGAATCTAGTCTATCTTGCAGTGTCCAGAGTACGAAGGATAAATCAGCTTCGAAGAATTGTTATTGACGGAGTCAGTGACGGAGTCGCTGACAAGGTCAGTGACGACAAAGTCACCATCGATGCAAGCGTCATTGATAGAAAACTCTCGGGTTACCGCCAACAGGATAAAAAAAAACAGCGGCGTTTTGATATTGATGCCGAATTAATAATCTCGCTACGACAACAACAGAATAATCACTGCGCGAGTTGCAATTGTATAATGAGTTGGCGTTATTCGGATAAAGACACTCGCCAATTTACCGTGGACAGAATCGATAACAGTCTCGGTCATGTCAAAAACAATGTGAGGTTGACCTGTCTTGAGTGTAATAGACGCAACGGCGCTAGTTAAGACCACGCGGGGGTAATTGAGTATCGTTAGGTATCACTTGTAGTTGCTCGCGTGTAAATCCGCGCTGAGGAGCAATTGAATCCAGTCTATAGATCGGTGGTCTACCAGTTGATCGTGTTATCGTTGATATGTTATGTGTGGTAACACTCCAAATAGGATCGGTAGCCCTTTTTTTACCGCCTTCAAGCTCTCCTGGTTCATATAGATATCTAACAGTGACATCGCCAAGAATCGGCTTAGAAACGCTATTTATTTTTAATTTTCCGGGTATATACTCGTATTTAATCGCGTCGCTGGGCTTCATGTTGATTACTCGGGTAATCTCGTTATTTAACGCTGCAATTACACCTGGCAACCTTTTAACCCATTCACGAGATCGTTTTTCTTGGATGAATTCCTTCGCGTATTGATATCCAAATAACCGTTCAGCGAGAGTCCGATTGAATCGTTCAACAATTGCCTGATCACGATGTAGCGCAGTATGACCTCGTCGTATCGCGACGCTATGATGTTTCAGCGTTGATAAAACAGCGCCGCGAAATTCACTACCAGGATCAACTTGTAATAGATTTGGCCAGCGCAGAGGACCTCTTCGATAAATCCGCTCAAACGCATCGGCTACTTCAGTTGCTGACTTTGTTTTCAATGGTTCCGCTTGTTTGTATCGACTCGCAACATCAACTACGGTTAGCGCGTATTTGTAACCGTTGTCATGCGGCAGAAATAGTATATCAGCCTGATGAACTTCATTAGGTACGCTGACATCAAAGCGCGAGAAGTTGATTTGTTTAGGCGGTGGTAGATAGATTTGCCATATAGCCTGTTTGGATAACCAATTAGCCGCAGTGGTCTTTGTTACCTTTGCAGCGCTTGCAAGCTTACCAATTGCGGCCTTCCCCTTCCAGTATCCTCTCGGAGAATAATAGATGGAATCCATCGTTTTTCTTGGATGATTGTTATTAATTACCAGCGCCAATCATTAATTTACCTTTCATAGCCGATTTTACCAACCATGAGGCCAATTTTTCTTTGACGGATTTATCAGGAATAGCATTTAGCGCGTGAATTAATTTTACATCCGCGATATGACGCTGTTGCAGATCGCTACTTTTGTAAGCAACATCATGAGCATGACACGCCTTATCGATAGCGTTTATTGGATACTCACCGGGTTTGGGCTGATTTTGATCATCGAGTCTAATATCTAATCGTGTTCCGGGGCCACAGTAGTTATATCCTGGGAGGTGTTTTTCTCCTGGATACTTTGCCCACGGTGTTCCGGGGAGTTTTGCCAATTTGGCTGCGATGTCACCTCCTCGCTTTTTTTCAAAACATCTCCGGGTCTAATAGAAATAAATCTAAATTTCTTTGTACCGCATTGTACACACTTACCAGTAAGCGCCGATCTGTTATTTCTTGTCGTAACGGTTGTCATATCATTTGTGCCAGTACGCACTCTACACTTCACACAATATAGATCCATAATTTATGTATAGAGATATGAATATAATTGATTTTTCGGCGACTAAAACAAGAGAACCAGTTAAGCATGTTGCAGCGTTACCAAACTCGATCCGGATGATTATCATCGGACCATCTGGATCCGGCAAGACGCAATTGTTACTCAATTTAATAATGAGATGGATGAAGTGGGATAAGTTGTATTTGGTTGCTCCTAGCGTAGATGATCAACGATGCTACGAGGTGTTGAAAGATTTCAACGAGAATGCATCAGCGATCGCTAAAAAGAATGTTATTGAGTTTATTACGGATATCAATGATGCACCGGGTATTGATGATATTGATGGCGACGTTAACAATCTAGTCGTGTACGATGATGTTATGTTAGACAATCAAAAGAACCCAGCTAGGATATTTTCCAGAGGCAGGCATAAAAACACTGACGTGATATATGTCACTCAACGATACACTCAGATTCCAAAAGTAATCAGAGATAACTGCAATATTCTTGCTGTATTCAACGGCGTTGATACACACACGCTACGAAATATTTGGCAGACATGGTGCGGCGGTGACATGGACTTTAATGTTTTTCGAAACTTTTTTAGTCATGCTCAGTCGACCCCACATGGATTCATAACGATAAATTTACATGATCCTCGGACACGATATCGTATCGGACTTGACCAAATATTCGGTTAGTTGTAAATAATTTTCATTGTAAATAACCACTTAGCAGCAGAGGGGGCGATGACATCGACGCGGTCGTCGATGTGCTTACCGGACGCTGACGACACTGGGGATCGGCGCGCAGAAGGTGTTAATTAAACCAAATGACGACGCGACGATCCCCCAACGACGTCGTCGTTTTTTTTTTACCAGGCGCTGACGACACTAGATCGTTGAGTGCAGAAAGTAATAATTAAGCCAAATAACGATTGGACAAAATGTCCGATTCGCCCCCTCTGCTGCTTTACATGGTAATTATACAAAAAAGCCTTTACATAGTAATTTAGCAGGAAAGTCTTTACATAGTAATTTAGTAGGAAAGTATTTATATAGTAATTATACAATAAAGTCTTTACATAGTAATTATGCAAGAAAGTCTTTACATAGTAATTTAGCAAGAAAGTCTTTGCATAGTAATTTAGTAGGAAAGTATTTATATAGTAATTTAGCAAGAAAGTCTTTACATAGTATTTATGCAAGAAAGTCTTTACTTAGTAATTTAGCAGGAAAGTCTTTACATAGTAATTTAGCAACAAAGACTTTACATGGTGATTTAGTAGGAAAGTCTTTACATAGTAATTATACAAGAAAGTCTTTACATAGTAATTATACAAAAAAGTCTTTACATAGTAATTTAGCAAGAAAGCCTTTACATGATAATTTAGCAAGAAAGCCATTATACAGTAATTTAGCAAGAAAGTCATTACACTTCTTTATATCTAATTGGTAGAAATGAAAGATCTATAATCATTGAAATTTTTTTAGAAACAAAATTAGTTTTTGTGTGTGTGTGGTGATATGGTTCCATTTTCTCTATGTTTCTGTGTAGTTATTTTTATCTGTTTAGACACTTTTTGATCATAATATACTGTAATAAAATGCATATTAACCTAAGAAATATGTATGTATTGCTTGGATTTTTTATAATGCAAAGTTATTCTTTCTTGCAAAGATTGAAATAGTCTGACATTGAAACAGCAATCATCACTGAAACCAATCTCAGTCCAGTTAGAGGTGGTGTAACAGTGGATTTTAAAAATTTATATTTTATAATAATCTTGAGCCACTTAAAACAAGTTTTTATATACTTTGTTGAGACAATGCAAGTTTATGTTTTATACTTGAAAGCATATTTCATACAGTATAATGTCAGTACATACTGTATGAACAGAGAGGATTAATCATCCTACACTTGTGCTGGTGAAGAGTGATGTTGGGTGTAGTTCCATAGCTGCATATACTAATTCTGGAAATTGTTGCACTTGGTGCTGATTTCACTCACTGACCTAAATTAGTGTCTCCCTGGATTACCTTATGTATTTGATTCTATCTTGAAAGTCATCACAGCTTGTAATAATCAGTATATCTAGAACAGGGTAAAACCCAAATAACAGTGGACCATAGCCCTCACTTCACCTGTAACATCTAGATTAAACACCTTGAAACAGGTCGTAATTAGGTGACAACTACACCACCATGAGTGCAGGGTGTTCAGTTCACTCACTTTTTACCATAATGAAAGCTTATTCATTCAGACATCTCCATATACAGAGCACTTGCTCTTATAGGACAATATTTATGAAACCTTTTCTTAATTTACTTCGCAGCTTAATCAGTATTTAAAGTATCATAAAAGACAAATGTGTATGGTCCCTTGAGTGACCATAATAGACAGGTTTAATGGCATGTATACTGATTAGTGCAAAGCCAATATTTTTAAATTAGATAGGGCATGATAATTTAAATAAGCACCTTGTTTACGGTAATATTGGAAATTTTATAGAATTAATGGAGTTGCTATCATTTGATGCATTCATATTGAGAATAGAAAGAATGAGTGTGGTAATTGTAGTCACAGATGCCTGGCTTTGGTACCCATGCTGTGGTTAATTCATTGCAGGTGGGAGATCAAATTCTTGATGTGAATGGTCATAGTTTTCTTGACATCACACATGCTGAAGCTGTCCGTATTCTGAAAATCTCCAGCCGCATGATGATCATGCTTAAGGATGTTGGGAAACTGCCCTTTGCAAGGACAATTGTCGATCAGACCAACTGGCTTGACAGAACTCCTGTTTCAAGGTCAAGGCCATGTAGCAGGTAAGACACTAAACAAATCGTAGACCATTTTCAGCAAAGTTATAAATTTGCATTAAGTAGTTAGGCAGTGTGACCCATTGACTAATGTTCTCAACATAGTCTGAATATGACTTTCATCTTTAAGACTTGGAGTTTCAGATTTAAAATGAACACTGATGGAAGCAAAAATATATCCACTATCCAGATGGAAGCAGAACAGTATTCAGTTTCCTGATGGAAGCAAAAAAGTATTCTTTATCCTGATGGAAGCAAAGGAGTATCCAGAAATGAACAGTGTTGTAAATACATTGCTGTGAATTGTTAGTTCTGTCTTAGAGGGTTTTGACTGCATGCAAGTATTGAGAACACTCTAGTCCAGAGGGAATGAAAATATTCTAGACTTGTTGAATATATTATTATGTTACTTTTCTGTACCTAATTTTTGTGCATGATTAAGAGTTATGAAGTTAATGCCTACTTGACTTTTGTCATGACTTAAAGAAGTAAACAATATGTTAACTTGAATTTAGGTCAAGACCTGACTGTTTTATGAATTAGTGGGTTTTTCCAAAAGAACTCTACTACATTGCAGGTTAAGTGATATTTATATATAGAAGGGATTTGGTAAACAATTATTTATGGGAATTACAATGTGCTCATTGACTTTTTAGATTAAACACTACTTTGGGATTATTGGGAACACATTCATAGATATTCTGGATGGTATCATTGTGATATATCAGGACCTTCCAGATTGTTTAATTAATTTTGAACATTCTTTACTTTTTGACTCAAGACATTTAGGATTACTTGCAATTTAATTCACAATACAGTAACTATCTTTTGAGTTTTTACTTTGTATTCTAGGAAAGAAAATTGTTTGTTGAATTTTACTAAATTTTGGTTGGTTTCACTTCTTTCTGTTACATAGTTTAAGACCAAAGAGTTGTAGCATGTCAATACACCATTTAACAAAGAACTTGACCTTTATAATGTTGTGGTTGACTTGGAATCACACATGGTCACATATTCTTGAGACATTGTGAGCACATTAAACTGAAACTCAGTTCTTTGGGTTTCGTAATGGCATTGAGCATGATGAGAGACTGCTGTGTGTGGCATTTGTTGTTGTTGTTGTTGTTGTTGTAGGGTTTAACGCCATTTTTCAGCACATGATAGGCTATGCATGGTGGCCAGTATTAATGGTGGAGGAAGAACCCGAGAAAACCCTGGGAATAAACACCTACCCACGAGAAGCTACTAGCAAGCTTTCTCACATACCCACATTGGCCGAATCCTAGACTTGAACCCACTCAGACAGAGGTGAAATGGCAGTGATCCGTAACAGAGAGCGCTTTAGACCATTCAGCCACTCAGGGCCCCCTGTGTGGCATTTAACAGCGGCAGTGAGGTTATTTACTCATCCTGTCTATTCATCCATCCAGCTTTCTGTCTGGCCTTGATTAGTGCATCTAGTCCTGCAGATTTTGGTTGATTGCTTTGAAACTTTGTAAATATTCTGGTTATGACCTGAATATGCACATTTCCAATATTTGTTAGAACTATTGCCCATTTTGTCTTTTAGTAATGTATGACACAATCTTGTTAGAATTATTGCTCATCTTGTCGTATGACAAAGTTTTGTTAGAATTATTGCCATTTCTCTTGAAGCAGTGTATGACACAATCTTGTTAGAATTATTGCCCTTTTTGAATTGTAGCAGTGTATGACACAATCTTTGTAGAATTATTGCCCTTTCTGAATTGTAGCAGTGTATGACACAATCTTTTTAGAATTATTGCCCTTTTTGAATTGTAGCAGTGTATGACACAATCTTTTTAGTTTTGCCCTTTTTATCTTGTAGCGGAGTATGACCTAATCATGTTAGTGCAACCATTCTCATGTTTTAGTGGACTCCCATGAAAATTAGTAAATATTATAATCATGACAAAGATGCACATGTTGACAAATCACTTGCTTCTCCAACTTTATGTTAGAGTTATTGTCTTGTTTGTGACACTAGTACTGTGGTTTTCGATCCATTGCCATGAAACTTGGTAATTATTATGATCTGTACTTAAAGATGCCCCCACCGACATGTGACTTTGCACCGATAATTGTTATTACAGTTATTTTGCTTTTTTGTAGCTTAATGTGGTGCATGACACATCAAACTCTTAGAGCCACTGGTAATGTAGATTTTAGCTAACCTTGCTATAGGGCTAATTAGTAATCATAGGGTGTGGTCCTTTGCCCATCTTGCATCTTGTGTATGTGTATAATGTGTTTCTGCCAGCAAATGCTGTTCAGTGCTTCTCAAAATGACTGCCAATTTTAACCAAATATGACTGAGAGCATCTTAGCATGATGGGATCCAAATTTGTACAAATTATGCTGAAATCTTGTAACTGATAGGCTTCTTCTTTTCCCAGGGTGTAAGTCCTTCACAGAGTTTGCTAACTGTAGATAGTAGGGATCTTGTATTATTGTGTGCAAGTAAATAAGTAGCATGTGGACAGACAGACAGACAGACACAATCATAACATGATTATCATCTACATTATAGCATGTGTATAAAACTGCTGTAAAAGCCTGAAAATTAAATCTGGTAATTTTTTACAGATATGCCTATTACATTTACAGATATGCCCATTAAATTTACAGATATGCCCATTAAATTTAATTTCTTTCCATCATGAGTTTTTGCATAATTATGCTAACAAGGTTCACATAAAAGTTTAGAATATTTTGTAAAAAATATTGTGGAAATAAGACTAAAAACAATCCAGTCATCTACAGAATAATGCATATATACCTATAGAATTTCATATGCCCATAAAGAGCAGTATTATAGACAAATCTGGAAGTATGTATGTAATTTGCCAGCACAGCAGGTGTTTGCTTTATAATAATCATTTAAATAAAAGAGTGTTTATCCTGATCTACTGGAACACTATTTTACAAGACATCTAGATCTGTGTTTACAATTGTATACATGTTTTATACAGGTTGATATATCTATATCTGTGTTTACAATTGTATACATGTTTTATACAGGTTGATATATCTATATCTGTGTTTACAATTGTATACATGTTTTATACAGGTTGATATATCTATATCTGTGTTTACAATTGTATACATGTTTTATACAGGTTGATATATCTATATCTGTGTTTACAATTGTATACATGTTTTATACAGGTTGATATATCTATATCTGTGTTTACAATTGTATACATGTTTTATACAGGTTGATATATCTAGATCTGTGTTTACAATTATATACATGTTTTATACAGGTTGATATATCTATATCTGTGTTTACAATTGTATACATGTTTTATACAGGTTGATATATCTATATCTGTGTTTACAATTGTATACATGTTTTATACAGGTTGATATATCTATATCTGTGTTTACAATTGTATACATGTTTTATACAGGTTGATGTATATTTATTCTTACAGGTTGATTTATATTTATTCCTTTATCTTTAAAGAACTACAGGTTAAAGATATTGTCGTCAGTAAGGCCTAAAAATTACTTTTTGAATAATGACTTGTTATTTATTTCAAAAAATCTTGTTTCTTTTTTACTTTTTAATCTGTTCATAAGAAGCAATCAAAAACTCTAGTGCATAACATTCCTGCTTATTTTCAGGTATGGCACTAATGGTCGAAGGGGATCAATAACTTCAAAGGTGACTGCAAAGATGACCTTAATAGATTAAATATGAAATAGCATGAACATCACATTCCCCCTCCCTTTCTCTTTCTCTCTGTTTTCACTCACACAAACAGACACATTGACAATCAAAAGATGAACTTAGGAAGAAAAAAATAATCATTTTTGTAAACATATCAAAATAGGTCATGTTAATCTGCCTGTTCAGTTCATCTCTTTGAACACCTGACATCATAATCTTTGTAACCCAAACTCCATCTGCACTGAGGATGATCAATTGGTATGGATTTGAAGGGTGATAACTAGATGAAAGAGAAAGTTTTGAATACTGTGTTAAATTGTGATTTTTGCATTGACAAGACAAGAAAGACAGGGTAATAACATGGCTGTTTCATGTTTTAAAATAACCATGACAAGTTATGTTTTCAATATTTGGGGTATCAGTCAAGGACAGTGGGTTTCAGGGATATGGAGGCTTCACCAATATAGTGATTTAGGGTATATTTAAATTAGAGGGGGCCAGGAAGATTTTTCTGGGGTAAAAGCAAAAAAATCACCTGATCAGATATAAAAGCAAATAAAAAGTGCGGCTGGGCAATGGTGGGTGGAGGCATGCCCATGTTTACACATTTTTCTCTGTTCAAAACTGCCTGAACTGTCCTTCACTATTCATCTGATTGCAGACACTGATATAACAATACCATTTGTTTGAATGTGTATATGTGTATAAGTAGTAAAAAAGCATGGCAGCCTTTATTAAAACTCAATAAAACATATTGAACTCAAAAAAGGTTTTAATATGTTCTTTTTCCTTTGGAGTCATTTATTTATATTTACATTGAATGAGAAATATTATAAGATCTTTTAAGTTTATAGACAAGTTTTTATGAATACTCAGTAATTGTCCAGCTTTAATGGACCAGTTCTAAACATAAATGTTTCTGAACTGAATATTTTGACAATTATGGGTTTCATCCAACAGTATACCTAAATAAGTTGTCACATGCCTTCTGTATGGTTGAGGTCATGTGATTCCTGCACTAGTTTATATTTATTTTAAAATCTTTTGTTTTATCTGTAATATTTATGTCAAATATATTTGTTCCCCAGTCAAGTTTTATCAAAGGTGCTGGCTCTCAGCTGATGCTGTCCACCACAGTGAGTCCCAAGTGGGACATGCTTGAGGAACAGGCCAAACATTTCCTGAACACCACAGAGCAAGGCAGACTGCGACACTACCTCCGTCAATACCAAAATGGGAACATCATGGTGGAAGGGCTTGTGGAGGCCTTGCTGGAACTTCTTAACACACAGGCAAAGGTGAAAACCCTGACTGTTAGAATACTTCTAAACAATCAGGCAATGGCATGACACCACTGACTTAAAATACTTCTCAACAAAGACAACTCTGACTGTTGCAGTACTTTTCAACAGACAAATGTGACATCTCTGACTGAAAATTATACTTCCCAAAACACAGGCAAAGATGACACCTAGATTGTGAAAATGCAGTTTTTTTTTAGAAACAAATATATGCTAGGGTACTCTTATTTCACATAGCTCATATTAAAATGATAAGAAAATTCTAGATTGTATCTATGGGTGAGTATCCCACCTTAAAAGTGCCTTTCCCGGTCCCAAGTATGTTTTACTGGAATAGCCCTTACTATAGCTATTTCTCTAAATTTGGTATGCATTTTTTAATGAATTTTCTTTTAAGAGAATGAAGACTAATAACATATCATTTATAATTCATATTTCCTCAATTTAGAGGGATACTAATTTGTTTATGATCAAAGACAAGGAACATTACAATTAGTATTATGTTCAGCACCTTGATCCAGTTTAATATCATATTACAAATCACATATATTTTCAATCATTTGATTTTGACTATAGATGTATCATTTGGTAGGGGTGTAGTGTGGGACCTGTATTTTTATGTGAGCAAATTGCTTACCATCTAGTTTGTATTTTGTCTTCAGAGAGTTAAGATTTTCTTGGGTTGATATTTACTTTTGACGGAAACTGTAGATTTAGTTATCTTAACAATGTGTTTGTCTTACTACAGAGGACACTGATGGCAGAAGTAAGAACAATAGTGCGTGCACGAGACCTTGGGAAATTTGATAACTTCAGTTTAAAAAGGGAGGTAAGTATTTTATTGTAAGGTCTATCATGAGGGTGAGGCTCATAGGAAGGAGGGGAGAAAATGTAACTTTTGTCTTGATTCAGAATCATAAATTGGATGTTACACTATGTATGTTAGTACATTTACACCTCTCAACAGTGAAAGGGGAATCTAGGTTGAAGAAATATGATAGAGACCAAAATGAATTTAAAATGTGTTTTCACTGTAAGGGATCAAGGAATAATTCAGTTGGCCATAAGGCCAAGGTTACTGATGGCATAACACTTTATCTGTTATGTGTTGTCATTACATCACAGCTGCTTATTGCCACTTTGGAGGCCACATTTCTGATCTGACTTTGATCAAACTTGGACAATGAGTTTATATCATAACATCTCGGACAAGTTTAGTAATGACTGAGATCTAGTATGCATATGAAGGAGGTAATGTTGCGTTTGATTGACTGAGTAGATTTCTAGTCCGATATAAATCAAACTTGGCATAATTGCTTTTATATCATCTTTATCAGGGATCTCGAACATATGGTCCATGGGCCACATGTTTCCATGGAGTTATTTCCTTTGGCCGCTACAATAACACCCAGAACTTGTAAAATAGTAATGAAAATTTTTCTTCACAGTCAGCCTGTTTTGATAAAGATTTCAATTGGCTGTCTTTTATATGAATTTCATTCACTGTATGAAAAGGTTTGAGTGATGTGGAATTCAGGCCAATATACTAGTCCTTATGTGGTCCTGATGGTGATTGGAATTTGAGACCCCTGGCTGATCTGGATCCATGCATATTAATGAATTGATAATCCATCTGTTTAGCAGAGCTTTTTATCGCTCTGGAAGATTATATTTCTGATTTGATTTTGGTCAAACTTGGAATATATGCTTACATCTTTACAATCTTTGATATTGGTAAAGTTTCATGCATACACATGAGGTGGTCCTACATCAGTGGAAGAACTTTTTGAGACCTTGGGTGCCTTATTTTTCATGCAGTATTAATCAAACTTGGAATGTAGGCTTATATCATTCAGATCTTGGACAGGTTTGAGAATGTCAGTGCAGTTGATTCTATTAATGAGTTATTGTTGCAATTGATTGGCCAGGTTTGCTACTAGTCTAGAAGCCATATTCCAGATTTAATTTTGATTAAAAATGGAATTCAGGATTATATTATCAAGACTCCAAAATATTTGATAATCAGAATATTTCACACATTTGAATGAGGTGATGTTGCATCTGATTGGCTGAGCTGTTTTCCACTCTGGTTGCTGTATAATGTGCTTTTGGTATATCAAGAACATCTTTGACATGTTAGAAAATGAGTGAGATAATAATGAGGAGATTTTGCATCTGATTGGCTCACTGAGCTTGTTACAGCTTTCAAAATTATGTTTCTAATCTGATCTTGGTCAGACACGGAATAGAGACCTACAGTGAACTTGATCCATCCATATTGTTAAGTTAGGTCAGTTTCCTTGCATCTGATTGGCGGAGCTTAACTGGTGCGCTTTTGAGACTGTGTGTGAGTTGATTTAGCTCAGACTAATGGTAAATAAGACTGCATTATGAAGATGAGTACAGTCCCTGGAGATTCAAGTATTTTAATGACATCATCATGCAGTCATGTCAACACTCAAGATTATACTTTACTTTGGATCCAGTTTTTATCAAATTTGGCAGATGGGTTTATATCATCAGTATCTCAAATGTCGAGTTAACAGTGAACAAGATTTCCACATATTAATGGGGTGAGATCTTCGGTCATTATACCTCAAGAGAAAATCTTTATGATCTTATCTTGACAAAACGTGGTGAATTGTCTAATATAGTCTAGAAACGAGTTTTAGTATGAGTGAAACCAATGAATATTAATGTGGTAATCTTGCATCAAATTGGCAGAGGACTTTTTACCTCTTGGAGAGACTGTATTTTTTATAGGACTTTGATCAAACTTGGTAAATAGGCTTAAGGTTTCAAGATTTTGGGTGGATTTGATTATCATCAAGATCTACACATATTTGTGAGGTAATCTTTTATGTGATTATCTGCAAGCATGTTAGCACTCTCCAGGAGACCGAATTCCAATCAGATTATGCTCCAGTTTCTTAAGTCAGTTGTTATCATCATGGTCACTAATAAATGAGATCAGCACATATTGCTGATGGGATTCATATCTGATTGGCTTAGCTTGGTACCACTCTTGAGGTGATATTTTTTGTATCAGATTTCCATAAAGCTTGGCGATAAATTGGGTAAATAGAGTTATGATTGAGGCCTATGCATATTAATTATCTTGGAAACAAGTTTTATCAAACTATAGTAAAATAGGTGAAATTGGCTTAATATAAAGGTTGTGAGATAGTTTGCTTAGAGTTGTGTTCTTACAGTACTACATAAGCCTGCTTAGTGATTTGGTCAGCTATAAAGGTATATAAGCCAGGCGGGGGATGTCTTATTTTCTACTGATATAGTATCATACCTTCAATACTTTGTTGTATTTTTTTGCTTTATTTTATGCTATGACCCTGTCTATCCATCTGTCCATTACCTTTTCTTTTCAGCAAGACATCTCCAATTCTACAGTACATACCTTTCCTAAACTTTTTAGATAGCTTGTACTTTGGTTAGGTCAGAACCTATTGATTTTGGGGTCAAAAATTAAGGTCACTGTGAATGAAACAGTAAAAATGTCAAGTCCAAAATCACTGTGACAGAGCTTGACCAAACTTTGTGGATAACCTGCAATTGGTTTAAAGAATGAATTGGAGGTCAAAGGTCAGGGTCACTAAATGAAAGAAGACAAATGGTTTCTTCATAATAGCATCAGTATCACATCACAGACCTAGACTAAGCATTGTGAATAGTTTGAACATGTGGTGGTAAAGAAACATATCAGTTTGGGTTTTCAAAAAGTCAAATGTCACAGTAACTGTGACTGAAAAAAATTGGTTTCTGTTCAACATTCATGAATTTGTACCTTCACAAATGTATGTGGATAGCTTGTACATTGGATAAGAAAGAAGCCTAGTAATTTGGAGGTAAAAAGTTAAACTTCAATATATTTTGTTGTGGGATACCAGTTTTGGTGGATTTCATGGTTGCCACAAACCATAAACTTAAAGAAACACCAGGTAGTGATTGTTCCAGTAGAACCCCACCAGACTGTGATTGTTCCAAGAGGATCCACCAGACAGTGATTTTTCTAATAGGACCCCACCAGACTGTAATTATTCCAATAGGACCACACAAGAAAGTGATTCTTCCTATAGGACCCAACCAGACAGTGATTCTTCCAATAGCACAGTGGATCCCATCCCCAATCAGCAAAGTTTACTTAATAACTTCCAAATATATAATTTTTCTGATATCTATGAAAATTGAAACCTATGAAAATAAATAAATCCCTATTATTTTACTTTTTACTACCACCACTCTCTACCTAAAAAAGGGCCTCAAGACAAGTTCCCTCATGCAGGTAGATATTAGATGAGTTATCTTTAATTTGTACTATAGTTAGTGAATTTCCACTGAGTGAATAAGAAGGAGACAGAGTTATGGACAAGGTGCAGGTTGGATGGATGGGCAGATGGAGGGAAGGAAAACAAATATCACTATATATTCTTCACTTAAGCTTGGTGATAGAAACCAATTATGCTGTACTAAGGAGCAAAATATTGATGGTTAATTATAGTCTCTTCAATTAATTACAGGGCAGTGTGAAACAGCAGAACCTAACTGAGACGTACTCACGTCACTCATTTGATGGTGAATCCCACTCATCACAGAAAAAGCCACAACCTGGAATTAACAAGGTACATCATCTATCTCACCTCTTCTGCATTTTTGTAACTTAAGTGTGGGAATTGGGTTTAATGAAATGCTTCTGCCTGTTTCTTCCTAATCTGGACCGACCCCATGTAACACCCCTTGTTTGCACTTTTTAATACCATTACCATTGCTTCTAATGCAAACTTATTCATGACATGGAAATGTTTCTAATCCCTGAGATTTAGTAACAGGAAGAAACATTGTCCATAGCTCACTGAATTCTAGGTGCAGAACTGCTTTCCTAGTCATTTTCCTTCCTGTTTCCTTAGGTATCTATGTACACTAACCTACACTTTGAATGGCCCTGTGAGTGTATGGATCAGTAGGTGAACACCTGTTGGGTGTCCAAAGTCACTGATATCTAAATGACATTTGACCTAATGACCTTTAAATGACCTTTGAACAACATAGGTTGGGGATCAAAAAACCACTGAGATCTAAATGACCATTAACTGTTACTATGCATATCAGAAAAATTAAGTTTGCCTAAATTTAACTTCAGTAATGTTTGCCACCTATGACCAATAAGCTTGAAGGATAGATACAACTTTGGTAAATGTATGTCACAAGGATAAACTGAGCACTTAGTAAAAGAGATCAAGACCCATTTATCAAAGTAACATTTATCATTACAAAATATAAAAATAAATAAATACAGATCTACTCAGTTTCAGTAGTTGTTCACACATAGTTACACAGTGAGATTCAAATGTATCAGATTGGAAAATGGTGGACATTTTCAACTAGTCAAAACATTTCTTCTTTACTAATGACATATAGATGCTCTCAATTTTGAAATTCCAAAATATTTGGAAGTTTTCCAGATGCTGTTTTTTTTCTTGCAATGAAATGGCTGTATTATTACTTTGCCTGTTCAACAATATAAAATTACCTCGTACACATGACAAATATATGATTATTCATTTTAGATTATAAATAGGCATGAATTTATTCTGTCCCCATTACATGTTTAAAACTGATGCTCATTTAACAACTATGCATTATTGTGTTCCCATTACCTGTATAATACTGATGTTCATATAACATGCATTTATTGCATTCACATTACATGCATAAAACTGATGTTCACATAACAAACATGCATATATTATATTCAAATTACATGCATAAAACTTCTGTTCATATGGTAGACATAAAATTGTGTTGTTCAGATTACTGACAAAATTATGAAATTATCCTGTTCACAGAATAGACGTGAAATTATAGAATTATGATGTTCACATGACAGACATGAAAATGCCCTGTAGGGACAAAATGTCAAGGAATGAAACTGAAATATGATATTACATCCTCTCTGCTGAAGAAAGCCAATGGAATCTTACATTCTTGCAGATGAAGTTTGAAGTATCATCAAAATGTATCATCAAACCCAAAACTATTAGTTGCACAACGATAATTTCTGGACCAAGTGTCATGGAAACAACTAAAATAGCTCTGAACTATGGAATACTTGAATCTTCCAGTACGTCATGGTACAAATACCACTATATACGTGCATGTCTTCTCACAAACAAGGACCTAGTTTAACAATTAAAAACTGTTCCTTGCCTAAAATGTCTGTATGATGTATGATCAGATAAGAATTTATATACAACAGGAATAAATTATACAGGATTATAAGCTGGAATCATTTAAGTCATTTCTTATATACAATATTAATAATTCATACCAGCTTGTTGCTTCAAACGAAATTATGACTGTAAACTGAAAAAAGCACTATTAAATCTGACTTTTTTTAATGTTTGACATTTGACTGGCATAATGGCAATAGAGGGATTATAATCCAACACAGCAAAATACAGTTTGACACAGATTATAATGAATATGATTAATACACAGTCTGACACAGATTATAATGAATATGATTAATACACAGTCTGACACAGATTATAATGAATATGATTAATACAGTCTGACACAGGTTATAATGAATATGATTAATACAGTCTGACACAGATTATAATGAATATGATTAATACACAGTCTGACACAGATTATAAAAAAAAGAATGAATATGATTATTACATACCTCTAGAGCGTAAGATGTAAATTGTTGTGACAAGGTATCACACTAGGTCCATAACTGAAAATTCTAAATTTGTATTTGAACCATGGATGAGTTAGTTGAATTTATAATGCCAACAATTCACACAGAAAGTTTGTAAGTAGTGTGAGTAATGCTACATATGTTGTTATAGTACTATGTATATTTAACTAGTATTGTGTGATTGACCTTTTTCCATAATAGAGGGCAAGGTTTGGGCCTACCTGACAATGTTGTTTTTCTTTTTAGTGTCAACAACATAATAAAGCTAGATGCATTTTCATAGTTTGATCAAACCTTGGCATAAACATTTAGTAATGTTGTATGCATAATTGCAACAGTTGGGCAACAGGATCATATTATATTCACATTAAAATACAATACAATGGCAACTTTGTGCACACAATTCCATCACAAGGGATTATACACTAAAACAAGGTCACTATGACATACTTTGTAGTAGTAGGCAAATAAAGGTTAAATGTTGATGTTCTCTATTTCAGATATCCACTGCTGAGTATGCAGCATCCTCATCTGTCCTCAAGCTGAAAAAGGTTATTTTAATAAGGTTACATAATTATGCTTGACCTAGTATCTTTAATGTAGTAGTATCAACAAATATTGCAGTTGTTTTTTCATCAGTAAGTAACTGACAATAAAGGTTCAACCTAAATTGGTCTTTGTGATTTTCTGGTCTTGTGGGCAATCCTGACTCAATTGTTGGGACCGGGGATGAAACACAGATCTGGCTTTGTTGTTGTGACTTTGAATAGAGCACAGATGCAAACTAAGTTTCATTTGCTAACAAGTCTCTGATGCTGAGAATAGTTGATGTAACTATCTGACCTTTTGGCATCAGCATCCACACATGTAATTTAGCATGCATATAGCCTCAGTGTCTACAGCTCATCCATCCTTTCTTCCTAGGTCCTTGGCAACAGTTTCGGTTTTTCATAACACCTGTTTCAGTAGGTAGGAGATAAGAAGACAAACATTGTACATATGTGTAAAATATTAGTTAAGTATTGTGCTCTGGTATTGGTATGCTGTATACATACTGTTATATCTGGAATCATGAAACATAGTGATGCATTTTGATGAATACTGTGTCCTAAATACAAAAATAGATTGCCATGGTCCTATCTCATTCTTGGAGACTTTAGTATATTTGTATTTTAAGTGTATTTCTCAAGCTTTGTTCATGCTAGAATCATTAATTTGATGGCAAAAAAGTGAAAAACTGGCAAAAAAATTATTTTTATATCATTTTAGTCATTTTAGTCTCAATTTTCAATTTATTTTCTGCATGATAATTAGTGTTTACAGTGGCTACAGGAGAAGAGTAAAAATTTCATAAAGGTGAGCTGTATTATTGTTCATTGCACTTGAGTTTTATTTCTTGAAAAACCCACATTATTGGAAATAGATGACATAACAGTCAATTTTCTAACACTGGCAGCTTTGTCACAGTTTGCGAAGGTCCTAAACTCCATGATAGGTTCTCACCATACCCTGGTATGGAGCTAAGATGATTCATTTTTTTTTCTCCTTCATGTCAAGGTCTCATAGAAAATGTGTTATAATTTTGGTTACAGCTTTTTTCTTCATGTGTTTAATATTTCCTACACCTCTTGATAGGTTTTATTCATAATGTTGATATAAATTTAATCTAAAAATTCTGACAGTATGGATTCCATGATTCTTCCTGTGAAGATAGCAGCGATTTGCATTTGCACAAACTTTGGATGTCCTATTTCTAATTGGCTGTCTTATCTCTGTCTGTTTAGCATTCATCCAATACACAAATAATATTTCTAATTGGCTATCTTATCTCTGTCTGTTTAGGATTCATCCAATACACAAATAATATTTCTAATTGGCTATCTTATCTCTGTATGTTTAGGATTCATCCAATACACAAATAATTTATGCTATGAGATCACTAACAAAAAGTTTAATTATTCTTAGTTTCATTGACTGTAAATGGCTGTAGTAGGTAAATGTATTCATTCTAGAATTAGTTATAATCTAATTAATTTAGCAGACCAACATGTGACTTACTGCTCAATGTATAACTAAGAATGCTGCTGTGTATCATTTTATGCATTTACAATTAAGAAACAATAAGTACTAAGTATGTCATTTGAAAGCTTTAAAAATAGTCATATATCCATGTGCAGTTTTTCCCATCCTGCCTCATTTTCCCGTTCTGCCTTGCTGGGATATTGTCCAATAGTGACATGATGTTCTTTCGATAGCACATCACACTTATAGTGAGCTGGTAGGTCTCTGTGGTAGAGGGTAAATTAAACTTTAACAATGAAGGTCAAATATCAGGGACAAACCATTACCATATATACTTGCCTATAAGTTGGGTGTAACTGCAAAGTTCATGGAACTAGACCTGCCATCACATAATGCACTGGCAGATCTGGGTCTGTGCAGCTTGTTAGGTGTAATCAGTAGAACCAACAAAATAGATCCAGATCTGCAGCTGCATTATGCTACAGCAGAGCAGGATCTTTCTTGTTTGCAGTTTGACTCAATGTATAAGCAAGTATATACAATATTCAAAGAAAGGTATATGTTGGGAAGTGAATCGCTATAGTATGACACAGTTATTGAAATGACAGAACAACAGAAAACATGCATGGACAAATAATAGCATGTTGTGAAGGCTAAAGATTTCACATTTCACTGACTTCACATTTTCTTTTGAAAATCTTGCATAGACAAAACTTAATGTAGTGAACTGTAGTCACAATCTTTTACACACAAAACAATATAGTCAGCTATTATCTTAAAACATACCTACACATAACTTTATATAATCGTTTATGATCACAAATCTTCCATACAAAAAAGTCATTGTATTGTCAATTATAGTCTTAAATCTTGCATGCACAAAACTTTATATAACGAACGTCAGCCATAAATTGAACTTAAATCACAAACCTTGCATACACAAAACTTTATATAATGAACTTCAGCCATAAATCGAACTTAAATCACAAATCTTGCATACACAAAATTTTATATTATCAACTTTGGTTACAATTCTTCCATGTATATAACCATATACTGTTACCTAAAGTCACAAATAATTCCTGTCTCAGCTTTAGAGTTTGAACTTGAGATTGCAGAAATGTGAAGCATGTAGCCTAATCTCAACATGTGTGCAAGAACAAGTCTTGTGTATTTGTACACATACAGTAATATTGCATATTGGCTGGATATGTTTATTGTTTTCAAGTACATATATATGCTTGGATTTGCATTCTTGTATACATGCATGCCTATTTGTTATTTCAGCATTGGCCAAACCTTTTGTTTAAAGTTCAAGTACCTGCATCATTATTCCTGTCATCAGCAGTAAACTGGTGGATTGGTATTTGTGTGAAACTTTTGATCTTTCTTATATAATAACAGGTTGTGACAGATGGGGACTTGGAGGCCCTGAGGATGGCCATAGAACATCTAGAAGGGAATCCAGAACACCTGCCAGACAGTTTACCGCAGGTTTGGTAACATTCACAAAACCTTAACTAATATGGTCTTTTAAAATATAGATTTAGACCGTGGAAGTTTAAATTATGATGATGTTATTCAGTATTTAAGTCATAAAGTTTATTTTCATTGCAGGGATAAATTTACATAAATTAGATGAGGAATAATGTAATCATGACCATTTACTTGTCAGCTTATAAGACCTGTAATTATATCACTGTATGGAAGAAATAAGAAATAATGTAAAAAACAACAATTACATGTCAGTATGTTGGCAATTATAATATCGCCATTTGTAGGAAAATAAGGATTACTTGGCTATGTTCTGGATAAACTTTTAAAGTACCTATCATTGTTCAGACATTTGTCATCTACAAATTTGCATGTGTTTGTGTTGAAGGTGTAGAAACTCCTATAAAGTACAGAATAGCACTTTCTACAGTTAGGGCATCATGGTATTTGAATGTTTTAAATTAAAATGATTTCTGACCAACATTTTATTATCCCTTCACTTTTGTAACAAGTGTCGTGCAATTGCAGTCCAATTCTGTAACCACTTCTGAGCCACAGAGTAAACTTTCACAAGACTTTGTGGTCATGTTGCCTTGGTGACCATCTGTAAGAGTGGTGTCCATCGTTGCTTCCACCCCTGGGAGGTGGTAACCATCTGCAGTAGGGGTGTCCTTTTTTGGGCTCCACCCATGGGGACCCTATAGACAGTTAAACCATTGGCAGTAAGGGTGTCCTTCTTGGGATTCCACCCATGGTCTTTAACATCCATCCCTGGGATCCCTGGGAGATAGATACCTTCTGAAATATGGGTGTCCTTAATGGCATACACACTTGGCTCCCTTGGTGATGCTTAATTATCAGATGTGCTGAAAATTACAACTACAGTGACATTTTCAAACATGATATGACCCAACTTAAAATAGGCAAACGTGAAAGAAAGATACACCATGTATATGACAAAAGATTTTGCTTTATGACTCCTAGGTTTGCAAAATCTAAAGTTTTATGCTGTCCATTTTTGCTGGAAACTCTTTATGCATTATCTTTCAGAATAAACCTGCACTTCCAATCAAGAGAATTTCACCACCATCATCAACTTATTCATCTTCACATCGGAAATCTAAATCACCCAGAAGTTTGCATCATTCAGCTTCAACTGGGAGACTGTCACCATTATCAGTTGAAATTCATACAAGTCCATCACTTCTTCAACCTTATTTTCCTCAGAAGTCACAGCAACTTAGTTTTCACCAGTCCATGGATGACATCAGGTGATCTAATGCAGAGAATCTATCTTGAAATCTCAAAGTGTAGAAATAATTCAGACATTTAGATTTTATGCCAGTTGTTTATGTTCCAAAAACATGATATGCCATATGCATCACGTTGAAGGTGGTTGTAGCAGGATGCTCTCAAAAGCAAAATCTCCTGACTGCATAAAGCATAAAATCAGCAGATTGTACACTGACTAAATTTCAGACACTGAATGGAGAGGTGTATTTCATATGTTGCATATCAAACTGTAACTTTGAATTCAAAATTTTGAGATATTTTGCAAATTAACATTAGGATCATTACATGATATGAAATTTCAGCTTTGATAATCAAACAATTGCTAATTTGTCACTCCTTCCCTATCGCTAATGTGTGTATCTGCTAATTTGTCACTCCTTCCCTATTGCTAATGTATCTGCTAATTTGTCACTCCTTCCCTATCGCTATAATGTATCTGCTAATTTGTCACTCCTTCCCTATCGCTAATGTGTGTATCTGCTAATTTGTCACTCCTTCCCTATTACTAATGTGTGTATCTGCTAATTTGTCACTCCTTCCCTGTTGCTAATGTGTGTATCTGCTAATTTGTCACTCCTTCCCTATCGCTAATGTGTGTAGCTGCTGAATAATTGCATTTGCATCAGTTGATAAATGAAGGGAAGATTTCTTTTGGTCTGAACATAATCATGTGATCAGACCCAATTGCATTTATTTTTGTATAAACTTTACGGAAAACTACTTTATACTAACTTATATAAATAGAGTCACCTGCAAAGTAACTAATGTAAAAACTGAACTGGAAGGCATACACATTAATTCACAATTTTAAAATGAAATGAAAATGGTGGGTTTATATTTTATTTAGTCAAAAGAATAAACTGATTTGACAGAATCAGATAACAGATCTTTGCTGTTTTTCTGAATATAAATAATTCTTTATTTTACCTGATTTGACTAGATTTAAAAGAGAAAAGCTGGGAAACTCAAATTCTGCGAAGAACAGTGGGATTACAGCTTTTTCACTGAATCCTGTAACCATTTACTGAAGTCAGAATTTCAACTAGCATGGAAATGGGTTTTTGTGTGACTTCTTCCTGTGGACTCATATCACTGCATACAATTTACTAATAAATAATACCCATAACTAATACATCTTCAAACCATCTTAATCATTTTGCCAACATTACACAACATAACAGGTACATATGTTCTAAATGCAGACTAGCTTGCACACTGAGATATAATCCTCTCTCACACACACTCTCTCTCTCTCTCTTGTTCACTAATAACAAAAATCTTTTTGAGTACTTTTATTTTAATTGTAATTAGATTCTTGAAATAAGAACAGAATGAGACAGAAAAGATGTGTTTACTTGTACGTTTGTACTGTTAGGTTTTTGAATAGTGTGTGTTCCATAGAACTTGTTCGGGTACGATCCCTTTATTTTTTGTACAAGGTCAGTACCACAAAATGATAATTATTTATTTTACACATAATTTTTCGTACACTGAAATTAATAATTATTTTTTCGTGTATGAAAAATTACATGAAATACGGTAAGAGGTGACCAGACAGCAGAAAGGGTTTCTATTCCTTCTTGTTTGCTATGATCCCAGGTCTCAGCCAATAGCTACAGGGTCCACTCACCTGCTTTCCTCCTTAAATACTCCACCTGGGCCCATCTCCCCTTCAGGGCTTCCATAGTTTTGGAATTGAATGTATGGACACTATTTACCATATCCTTGCATTCCAGTCTTTTCTTAGCCACCTTCTTTAGCTGTCTTTCTTATTATTATTACGTTGTTGTTGTTATAGGGTTTAATGCCATTTTTCAGCACAGGATACACTATACATGGTGGCCAGTATTAATGGTGGAGAAAGAACCCGGGAAAACCCCAGAAAGAACCACCGACCCACGAGAAGCTACCGGCAAGCTTTCTCACATATCCACACTGGCCGAGCCCAAGACTCAAACCCACACAGACAGAGGCGAGATGGCAGTGATCCGTGATGGAGAGCGCTTTAGACTACTCGGCCACTCGGGGCCCCTTTCTTATTATGACATTGCTGGATGGGCATGGGGACCTCTTTTGGTTTCTTCCTTTGGCCATTATGATTCCACTCTCAGAGCTATCGCCTGAGGGTGATGGGTGCAATTATAGCTAATTTAAGATAGTTATTTCACATCCTCCAGTATTTTGATGACTGTTTGATGCAGCACCAGCCTTAGCAAACATGGGGCCTGATTTGGATCATTTTGGCAAGGCCCTCTGTGAGCATGGCATTTTGGAAATAAAGTTTAAAACAAGTTTTATATGAGATATTAAACTTAGAAAATGTTCCCATCACTTTAAAATTACTTTCTCTCTATAGATACATTTATAAAAATTATTAACATGCATTGCCCCTGTAAGCACCAGGCCTGATTGGATTAGATGTACCCTTCTGAGGGATAGGTCTCTCTTACGGGAGATGATGAAATGTCTATGGATCTGATTCCATATCAGAATTTCATTACATGGAGATGAATATTTTGACCCATCAAAGAACAGTCAATCTTCCTCTTGACTGATTCTCACGATGACTGAATGAGAAGACTTTCTTGTCTGATTGTCTCTACCATTCTCTCCCGGGGATTTTAAATGCAGCAGTAGACTTCATTCCCCAGTGGCAAGGTTTCATGTACAGTCCTGCAAGTTCTTGTTTTTAGCAGAGTGGAAACCTCACATTGATCCTTTCTGGTTGGATCCCCTTATGAACAATTAAGTTTCATCACCAACCGAAAAATTTCAGACAGTTTCTGATCCAAGTTCCATTTCACGCCCTGGAACCTCACTCCTTCCTCTACATTAATGCCTCAGATTCAGCTGGGTGAGGTCACCTAGAGGCTGAAAGAGTATGTCCACACTACCTGTGTTCTTGGGAGGAATATTCCCTTCAGATCAACAATCTTGAAATGTAGGAAATTTTACTAGATCTAAGCTAAAAATGTTGAGAAAAACCTGCATGTTCCAAGACCTAAACAATACACTAGGGACTCCTCTTAAGAGACAACAATTAGGAGCTTCTTTCCTTGTTTGCTAGTCAGAGTCAACATCAGTATAAAGGACAAGACACCATTCTTTTTAGATAGGTTTCACTATAATAAAAATGGCTTTTGAGAACTAATTTCATTATCTATTTCTGCTACCGTTGGATTCTCACCAGAACAACTTAAATAGTTCTCTTTATATTATGTCCTAGGGTGGTTGAGTGAGTTTGACACTTGGCTTAGCCAGTATGGATATGTCAAAAGCTTGCCAGTAGCTTCTTGTGGATCTGTGGTTCTTCTCTCAATATTTTCTCAAATTCGTCCTCCACAAAATATACTGTCTTCCATGTACATGATTAACCTTTCATGATAAATGGCATAAAACCAAATAAAACCAAACTTTTATTGAGAGATTGTTAAATAAGAAGGTGATTTCTAGAATATGTAATCATTTCAATCACATTATTATTCATTAATCTTGAGTCCAGAACATAATACGGTGATTTAAAATTTTTTATTTTAGTAGCAGTGCTCAAGAATTTACAAATTATACAGGATGCATGGCCATTCTGACATTTTCAGAGGGGCAGCAGTACAGGCTGAAGGGACTTTTTGGAGAGGGACTACTATATTCAAACATTTATTCTTTTTATCAGGTCAGTAAGTTCACAGAGCAGCTACAAGCCATCCCATCACTTCCATCACAGATCTCTAGTGGATGTTCGATCACCAGACCATCAAAATCACTCACTACTCTATGATATCGAATCATCTTATCAACATAACACTGTAGCAGAAGATTCGCCACATGCATTTCATTTGCGTCATAAGTCATCAGAGAATAGACGTAAATCACATCATCGGAATACAAAATATGTTGATGATGTTCGACCCTCAACATCACATGAGCTTTACTCCACATCAAAACCTGTCCACAACACTGAATACAGACCACCAACTACAGAGCTTTACTCCACATCAAAACCTGTCCACAACACTGAATACAGACCACCAACTACAGAGCTTTACTCCACATCAAAACCTGTCCACAGTTACACTGAATACAGACCACCAACTACAGAGCAGATAGTGGTAGCCCAGGTTCATAGTGTATCCAAGGTAAGGCCATAATGTAGACAAGTCAACATTTTAACAGACAGTATAGTTGCAATGTTATGAAAATACAGTAAATTGTTCATTTTTTGGACTGTGATTTCTTGCCAGCCCAAGAGGTAAGAAGTCTTAAATTGAAAATTCCAACAAAATGCATATGGCTGTTGCTAATTGTGTGTGTTGAATCATGGGAACAGACTATAAGAAAGATTCTTGAAGACTAAATTCAATTCATGACCTTGTAAGTAACTGTGAAAAAGTGTTTTAAGACCCAAAATCTCCATAAACCATAGCACGGTTAAATTGTCTGCAGAGCAATGACAATGAACACAAATATTAAAGGCCCGATTTTGAGTGGATTGAGCTATTTATAGTACACTAACCCAGAAAATAGATGATTTATGGACTGGTAAGCAAGAATGTTGCTCTTTTTTATTATATGTTAATACATTAGTAATCAAGAAAGTTGCTGGTTTTTGATGTTGATACAATTAGTAAGCAAGAATGTTGCTGTTTTTCATTTTATACTTAAGAAAGAAACAAGAAGCATGCAATGCACTTATGTTGATACGGTTGCATTTGTTTGCAACATTGCAATATTGGGATTCTTTCAGCTGGTGGCATGCTCTTCGGGTACATAGTAGTAAGATATGTGTGTCTGTTGATTGTACATTGTACAGTGTAGCAAGAGACATGTACAGTATCTGTTGATAGTACATTGTACTTTGTAGCAAGAGACATGTCTCTGTTGATAGTACATTGTACTGTGTTGCAAGATGTAGCGTTTGATAGTACATTGTACAGAGTATGAAGAGACATGTATCTGTTGATAGTACATTATTGTACAGTGTAGCATTAAGAGACGTGTTGGTTGAGAGTAGATTATTATAATAATAATAATAATAATAATGCTTTATTTATAGAGGGTGACTCATTAGTCAAGGACTATTCTCTCTTGAGGCCGTCTAAGGAGAGTATAACAATGTACATTACATGAAGAGAGCAATAATTACTGTTTATTTTAACATGTTTAGTATTAAATTACAAAATTCCATATCTATTAGAAACACATACATGCTCATGATATCTCTTCTTAAATACTCTGATATTTTCAGCAGATTTTACATGTAGTGGAAACTTATTCCACAGAACTGTACCAGAGTATTGGAAACACTTTTTAAATTGCTCTGTTCATGGTTTTGGTGGTAGGTTTCCATGTGATATTGATCTCAACTGGTATTGTGTTAAAAAAGACCTGAATAAGTCCTGAAAATACTCTGGTGCAGTTCCATGTAGACGTTTATATAAAAAAAAACTGCCTTGTGAAAATCTATCCTGTCATATATTGTGAACCATTTGAGTTCTGTAAATAATGTTTTTGAGGGATGATCAATAGATGCATCTAAAATTACATGTGCTGCTCATTTCTGAAGTTTATAAATCCTGTCTTGCTCAGATATAGCACAGTTTCCCCATACATTAGAACAATAATTCATTGTTGGAAGAATGTATGACTTGTAGTATAGATTGCGAGTTTCCATAGTTAAATATTTCTTGATTCTGCTGAGAAGGGCAATTTTGGTTGACAGTGTTGTACAAAGCTTATCAATATGGTCATTCCATAATAAATTATTATCTACAGACACGCCTACAAGCCTTTCATGTTTGACATTTTCTAATGGATGATCATTTATTGCAAGAGATAGCTTTGGGTTCCCTGACTTGTGTAGCTTTTGTGATGTCCCCAAAATCATACATTTTGTTTTGCCTTCATTAATTACCATCCTATTTTGTTGTGCCCAGTTTTGGACTCTAATAAGGTCTGAGTTTAATCTCATTTGGATAACTTCAGTATCAGAACTAGATGTATACAAGGTTGCATCATCTGCAAAATATCTGTATTTGTGGATTAATTATTTAATGGAAGATCACTGATATAGATAAGGAAGAGTAGAGGGCCCAGAACTGAGCCTTGAGGGACCCCTGAACAAATAGTGCAAGTTTGAGAGCTAATATTGCCAATGCTTACTTGTTGAGACCTTTGGTTTAGGTATGATCTAAACCAGTTTAAAGAAGGATTGTTGAACCTGTAACAGTTCAACTTTTGCAGCAGAATTTCATGATCAACAAGATCATAGGCTTTCTTGAAGTCAAGGAAAACAATCCCAGTCATATGTCCATTATCCATTTCCTTCAGCCAAAGATCAATTAATTTGGTAAGTTCTGTTTGGCACGAGTGGTACTTCCTAAATCCTGATTGTGCTTTATGAAATAGAGAGTATCTTTCAAAAAATGTATAGACCTGAATGGCTACATGCTTTTCAAATAGTTTTGACAATACAGGTAGAATTGATATTGGTCTGTAATTTCCTGGATCCTCCTTTTCTTCTTTCTTAAAGATAGGTGTAACCTTTGCACATTTCAGAGTTTCTGGAAAACTACCACTCATTATACTTAAGTTTATGATATGCGTTAGTGACTTTGTTATTACTGGTGCAGCAATTTAAATATTTATAGACTTCATGGACCAATACCATCCAATCCAGAGGATTTATTAATATTCAAAATGTAGCAAGAGACATGTATCTGTTGATAGTACATTATTATACAGTGTAGCAAGAGAATGTATATGTTGATAGTACATTATTGTACAGTGTAGCAAGAGATATGTATCTGTTGATAATACATTATTGTACAGTGTAGCAAGAGACATGTATCTGTTGATAGTACATTATTGTACAGTGTAGCAAGAGACATGTATCTGTTGATAGTACATTATTGTACAGTGTAGCAAGAGACATGTATCTGTTGATAGTACATTATTGTACAGTGTAGCAAGAGATATGTATCTGTTGATAATACATTATTGTACAGTGTAGCAGGAGAATGTATATGTTGATAGTACATTATTGTACAGTGTAGCAAGACATGTATCTGTTGATAGTACATAATTGTACAGAGTAGCAAGAGACATGTATCCATTGAAAGTACATTATTGTACAGTGTACCAAGAGACATGTATCTGTTGATGGTACACAGTTTGTATAATGTAGGAAGAGACAAGTATCTGAGCTATACTAAGTGGCAAGGGTTGCAACAAAATTTTCATAAACATGCATCACGTTTCATTGCTCCCATCATGAATATAGCAGGAGCATATATCATTAAGCATGTCTGTCCATCCCATAAACATTTACATCCATCCCAAAATTCTTATCTGAGCATCTACTCCATTGTGTTTTATGACTAAGTTGAGATTTGATAGACATAACTGAAACAAGGTGAACATGTGCATATCATTTTTTCATCATGGTTTGATTTTTCCCCCAAATTTATGCTTCATTTTTGTTGTTAAATGTATCTGATATGTGATCATTTTTGTGTTTCCCACACCCTTTTTAATGTTTAAAAGAATTGTTCAGAAACTAGGCAGACACAATTGACCGTATGTAAATAAATATGTACATGTTGTTTTGCAATCATGCACATATAAGTTGTTTCAGAGTTATTCCCCTTAGGTATTATATATGTATACTATGAGGATTCTTGTACATGTGGTTTTGTCATGATGTTGCAGAGTTATTCCCCTTTGGTATTAATTAATATATGTGTGAGTGTGTGTGTGTCTGCTGTATTTGCTGGCCTATAAGACAATACTTTTTGACCAGAAAATCTTAGTTTCGTCTTATACTCCAGATTGACTTATATAATATGGATTATGTCATCTGAATCACTTTATTGTATTTTTCATATGGAATATAATTCTCCAAGAGTACAAAAAATAATCTGTAAAACATATTTCATTTTAGGGAAGAGATCATGTATGAAAAATATAGGATCCCATACTGAATATTTTAAACAGTTACGTGATTGTCAGCATTAATAATTAACACAGATCAGATGTAATTGCATAAAGCAGCATGCACCAGTAATGTACATTGTTTGTAATATATGTTGTTTAAATTTAATTACATATATGTGCATTAGAATTTACATGTTAGAAGATGAATAACCTAATGATCAAATAAAATGCATGCCCCACTGAGACAGACAGACAGACAGAAATGTTTTTGCAATTGTAAATCTATATTGTTCATTTACCTGATGACTTACTCATTTACAAGTGCAATACCATATTCCATTATCAATTAATACCACTAGGTGAGCAATTCCTTCTAGTTTTTGTTTCCACTTCCATTATGAAAAGAATCACATGGGTTTGTAGTGGTATTTACATGCTAATTAAATATGCTACACTTGTATTCAGTCATTCCAAGCTAACACCCGTTTGAGGTCATGATTTGGCAGATCAGATAAGATTAGCGAGACTGCCAGTAGGGAAATGTGGATACCTATGGGTATTATGAACACCTTACCATATAATGAAAGGAAATGCCAGGTGGTTACTAGTGTAAATTTCTCAGCTAATAATATTTTTTAACTTGCTGACAGAACCGACAGCAATTTAAAGTACATCTAGCATGAGTGAAGATCAAAAACAGTTGCCTCCTATGTAAAGGAAGACTACATGCCCTTTAAACAAAATCTTATTTATTGAGAATGGAGAGGTCATTATACTTGCAAAGAAAATAAAACAGCATGCAAAATGGTCATTCTTGGGACTTAACCTAATGGAGACTATATGGATTTAACATTGTGAATATTTAAACCCTGAAGAAGTATGGCATGTATTTTCATAGTTTACATTTACTCTTTCATTTATTTATGTTTTCTCTTTTTGACAAAAGCATCAGCAACATGGGGGCAATAAGGTAAATTTAACAAAACATGAAGAGCTGAACTCTCTCACTCTCTCTTTCTCTCTCTCTCTCTCTCTCTCTCTCTCTCTCTCTCTCTTATATATCGAATCATATTTTATTTTGATCACAAGGTGCAAAAAGAAAAATGTGACGGAATACATATGCATCCTTCTCTCTGTTTCTCCCCCCCCCAAAAAAAGAACAATCGGAAAAAGCATTTTAGTATTAATGATGCAATTTCCCTATTGATGGTAATCTGAAATAGCATACAGTGATACTTTTAATATTTATGAAACTGAAAGTTATTATATTTAATTCCACACAGCATCGCAAGTTTTATCCTATCTGTAACTCAATATATTTTTGGGTCAGAGTCATTATATGTAGCTAAAAGTACATAATACATTTTAAATACTTTGTGTGAAACAAATTAGGTACTTTTAGTTACATTTATTAAGCCTTTGTGGAATGAAGTGAAAAATATAATCTGAGGTATTGATATGGCCTCGTCTTATACTCAGGATTGACTTATATATGAATGAAGGATGGAAAATTTGCCAAATTTGCTGATTTGACTTATACTCGCCATTGACTTACAGGTCGGCAAATACAATATGATGATTTTAGTTCGTATGGTTTTGTCATCATGCTCAGATGAGTATCTACCAGAGTTATTCCCCTTTGGTATTAAATGTATATATTGTATATGATGATTCTTGTGCATGTGGTTTTTGTCGTCATGCTTACATGAGTATTTTCCAGAGTTACAGTTGCCGTGAAACTTGGCAGACATGATTGACATGAAAGAAACATGCATATCATGATGCTATCGTATTCAGGTGAATTGTTCCAGAGTTATGCCCCCTTTATTACTAGATGTATATACTGTATAATTTTTGTATGTGGATCTAGTTGCACAACTTTTGGTGAATTCCCCTAAAACTTGGGTGTACTTTGATTTATGCTGATGATGCAGGGAACATGTTGCATTAGCCATTTTTTTAAAGTAATTTTTTAAAGATAAGAAGAACATAATGCAGTGTTTTGAGCAGCACTTTAGTTTTTCTTCTTAGCTTACTTTTTGCACAATCTCCTATTTTACCCTGATTTTTTCAAAATCCTTAAAAATAGAAACTTGCAAATTGGAATACAGAAAAAATACATACTGGCTGCTTCCAGCACATGACACTACTTTGCTTCAAGGAAAAATAAAAATGTGGACAAATAGGCAAACATTACATTATATTACTAATATCAGGTAAACAAAGAATCACTCATGTAAGATGTTTGATGTCATTTTGAATGTGGTGAGTCATTCTGTCATGTGAGTATATTGCAAAACCAGGACTGTGACTGCATTTGTTAGAACAAGTAAAGTCCATAAAACAGTGACCCACAGGACTTAAATGAGCTAGTAAATATATGTAAATATACATATTGTCCAGTATGTATGGAAATGATAAGTGGTCATGAAATGGTTGTATGTCATTTTTTAAAACTATACTGACTTAAGTTATTACCAGGGATTTAAAAGTTCTAATAGCTCATGCTGGGCATTTGTTTCCCTCAAAATTAGCATGGCAACCAGATATTTAAGAAAATTAATATAAAACCATTGCAAGGAGGTACAAAAAGTTGTCATGAATAAGAAAAAACATTGATATACTTAATGATTAAATGTACTGTTAAACAAATTTTCATTTTTGCTCTATAATTTCATGTTCTTGAATTTTGATGTTGCCTTTCATACTTCATAAGTTTTGTCTCAAACTATGTATTTATACAATTATTTTTTTTTTTCCAAAAGCTGTAGAATTTCACATAGCATTATATCATATGGCTCTAATGTTTTGAAAATTAATTGCTAATTTACAACAAGCAGACCGCTCTGGTGGCCATGACCTCCCACATCCAAGGCGGACGCTCTAACTACTGGGCCACTGGAGCGGTGCTCTGGAACAAGTATTGAGATAGAGGATTTTGCTTAGTCCAGGGGATCATCTTTCACACCTCTTTTATATTGTGCTTTGTGGCTACAAAGTGTACAAACAATTGCATGCGATACATATGGTGATCTTTTATGTTTGTTTTTGGACAATTAGTAAACAGTCATTGGAGCTCATATGACAGTCATGTCCAGACAATATGGCCATTTTTGTATCTGTTTGTTACATACATAGACTGGTCCATTAAATAAATACTTCACAATAGGACCATGAGTGAATTATGTATAGGACTAGTTGCTTTTAAAAGCTACTGGACTGCTGGTCAATAGGAGTTTTGGGTCTGTTCCAGACACTGGATGTATGCCCCTTTATATTTTAACCTATTCTGAAAGTTATTAAAATACATGCATCTTGTCCCAGTTATTGCTGTTTTCCTTGTACCACTCTTTCAAATGGAAAGGAGACATCATCATCCAAACATACAGACATCATCATCAAACAATGTTACACGAAAAGTTTATAGCATTCCAGTTGACCATCAGTGTTCAGCCCTATCAGTTTGCATATATTTTCTTGCATGAAAATGTGAAACAAACTTATGGAGCACAGCCTGATTTATAAATCTCTAAAGTTTATGTTGGACATACCTACCCAATAGAATTACACCATTTTGTATTTTATTACAGTATTTAATATGATTGCTTTTTTATAACTGAAATTCAGGGTTTATAGTGAAAACAGTTCTATAAATTCGATGAAAAATAGTGAAAGCTAACAAGGTGTCTATCCTTGATGCCTCAAGATTAGGAAAACATCAAAAATGGTATTCACAACTTTGATTGACAGAAACACCTGCAGGCAGCATCAGTACCTTTTAGCAGTCCCCAGGCCAGTGATGACAGTGGTGTGGAGGTCAATGGAATTGGAGGATATGAGACACATCTTCCCCTTGATAGGTATGTGACCCTCTTTACCAAGTTTGACCAAAGTAAAAAACAGTGATAATCACAATTATGCGTAATAATATAGTCTGTTCAATTCATGTAGACATTGTTGTCACGCAGCATGTAGACATATTAGCTCTTCAAATTTTTTTGTAATGACTTTTTTCTGCATCAAGCCCATGTTTTTGACACTCCTTTGTTTATGTCAGAATCAGAGTGCAACAAAGTGAACACTATAGCATTAAAAAGGAACATTGAACAGTATAGCATTAAAAAGGAACATCGAACACTATCACATTAAAATGGAACATTGGACACTATATCATTAAAAAGAGCATTTAACACTATAACATTAAAAAGGAACATTAAATAATCTAGCAATAAGCAGGAAAATGAATGATATCACATTACAAAGGTTTTGACTAAGTTGACCATGAATGTAAGTTTAATTTTCATTCTGATGTGTTAATGTTTTCTCACCAAACAACTCCAAAACAACAGCTGACTAATTCGAAAACATAATGGTCATGTAAGACCACTTTTCGTTTACCTTATAATTTGGGTTCACATATGTAAAGAGTACTGAACCCATCCTCAGAGTTTTGGCATCAATTTCAAAGTATCTGAGTATGGAGATACATAGTGAGCTACAGGTAAATAGGCTTTATCAGGAAAACGATACTTTGTATGGTTCTATTTAAATTGCAAATCAGCTGATCAGGAAAGAGGATACTTTGTACAGTTCTATTTAAATTGCAAATCAGCTGATCAGGAAAACAATTCTTTGTACGGTTCTATTTAAATTGCAAATCAGCTGATCAGGAAAGAAGATACTTTGTACAGTTCTGCTTAAAGTGTATATCAACTGATCAGGAAAGAGAATACTTTGTGCAGTTCTATTTAAATTGTAAACCAGGAAGGTTTAATATTCTTTGAAAATTGCTATTTAAATTGCAATCTCTTATACATTTTATTTTTACTTCTTACATGATGTTAATTTCCATCTGAATATGATTGTACACATACAGCAAAGTAATCATAATTCCTCTGAATGTTCTGGATTTGAAAATTATGACGGCAGGTATTCCCTCATTGATATGGTCAAAAATGGGTAATGTTCGAACTAAGTCAAGATTTAGTGAAGTAAACAATGTAAGACTTGTTACAAAGACAAACAGTTTTCATTTGTTACAAAGACAAACAGTTTTCTCATATTTGGTTAGTTTTTCAGTTTTACGTTTTAAAAATTAGCGTGAATCGTGCAAATACTGCATCCTAGAATAAAACATGCATTCATTGATATAAGTTATTCTCATAAGGCAATGACTGTTTGAAATGATTAAGTGACTTTAGACCATTAAATACAGCTAATTTCCTTTATTAATCAAAATTTGGGTTGAGTTATAGGGCATCACAATGCCAAATTCAGTAAATAAAACAGAAACACATTGTGGATTTTCCACATTCTATCTAAATTGATGGAGATGCATTACCAAGTCATTGTTCTCAGGGTGTGTTCTTGTTCCTTGCCAGTACTTTATTTGGACTGCACAGAAATTTTGCATATATCAGTTTTGCATGTTTTGGTTCATGGCAGTTGCAGACTCTGATTCAGTCTGAGGTGTAGTTTTGCATATGACAAATGTAGCATTATCTTAAGTTTGTGTAGTTGTCAACTATGTCTTGTTTTATGTAGACAGTTTTAGACTTTGTTAAGGTATATGAACACAGTATAATGTTGCACATGTGGCCTGCATGAAACATTGCCTGAGACTTTGTAAAGATGAATGAATATGATATAATGACACACATGTGGTCCACTTTAAATATTCTCAGCATGTTTTTTAATGTTTTCTAATTTCATGGTGTTTGTTTTTGTAATCATAGCATTATATATTTTTTATCTTATAGGTGTTGTCTAATGTAAAGTGCTTAGAGCTTCTAAAGATTAGGTGCTATACAAAGTCATCATTATTATTATTATTATTATTATTATTATTATTATAATCACTACCTGAGATTTGGTGGTGCTCTACCATTTCAAATTTTGTATAGGGTTAGATTTTTAAAGAAAATGAATTTCCCAGGTTTTCCTCATTGGTTATACTGGCTGTTTAAAAAAGACCTTTTAATCTTTGGTATCGTTAAAAGAACTTATAAAAATTTTTATTATGGTGTATGATTTGATTGATGGCTGTAATATGAACTTGGCCTTACTTCAGGTTTGCACATCTGTAACATAAAAAACTGCTAGCACCGCTTGATCATTTTTACTTCCTGGACTTTGGAGGTACATGTAAATTCTAAAAAGAGGAGATAACTTTTTTTATATTTATATATTTGGTAATTCTTTAATTGTATTTACAGAAGCTGGTATTATCTAGTCTGGCAAAATTCATTTTCCTTACCATAATAACTGCTAAAGATAGAGTACTTTAGACTAATTCAAGCTTAATTTGTAGTAGCACATGGAAGCAGTCATTTGGTTAGCTGTGTGCTTAGATCATGTACAGTTTCCACAAGTACAATATCCAAAGGAATTTCAGCCACAATACGTGAAAGTAACATAGGTGTATGCCAACATTCTCTCCATTGTGCATGTTGCAAATGCAAACAACTTCACCTTACACCTGTCACTCTTTCAGAAGTTCCCTATTATCATTAGAGCTACCTTTTGCAAAGATGCATGAACATGATGTAATATATCATACATGTGGCCTGCATCAAACACTACCAGGGACTTTGTTATTAATAGTTTAGCCATCAAGTACTGTACTTTTCTCCCCAAGGTTTCTGTGTGATCCTGTATGTGTGAGTTCCTTAACAGTCAATCTTTCTATCCTTATTTCTTCTCACAGGGTTGAAAAAGAGGATGTAGCATGGTATGTGTGGCATCTGCTGTTTTATTGTTATAGTACTGTTTCTGTAAATTCATTAACTTGTTCCTTAATCTCATGATCTTGCTGGCAGTTATTGCATCCCAACATACTTTTCATCTCTCTTTCTGTTATATACTATCATTAATGAACTTGTAATGGTCTTATTTTGTAATTTTGCATTAATTTGCATTTCTGTGTTTGCACTTTGTTTATTAACATTACTGGTTTTCAGTTACATAATTAATGCATTATTTCCAGTTTTATCTGTACATTTTTATATTTCAAGAACAAAATGTAAATTGTTTTGACACAAGCGTATTAATCAGTAGATGTTTAGAAAATACATGAAGGCTTAACTATGATGCAGAGTTGACATAATACATTGAGATTTGTTTCCTATAAATGATTGAGAAAGAAGGATCAAAATATAAAAGCTCTTAATTGCTCTTAATTCAGGTCTTTCCAAGGGAACTTTTCTTTCAGGAGGAAAAGGTTTGATTTATTATCAAATCACTCAGTATATTTAATGTTTATGCCTCAGTTTTCACTTGGGTTGCACAAAATATCACACTGACCCCATGGCATGCATTACATTAGTGTCTCACTATATACATTGTAGTTGTATCACAAGATTGTATCACTAGTGTGAATACAGTTTTAGTTGAATTACATTAAAATTGTCTTTATTATGAGCACATTTTTTGTTGTATTACATTATGACTGTCTCACTAGTTTGGAAACAGCTTTAGTTGTATTACATTGGGATTGTCTTATTACTGTGAAAACAGTTTTGGGTTAATGTTACATTTATTGTCTCATTAGTTTGAAAACATTTGTTTGTTATATTAAGATTATCTCAGGCATAAGAGTACAGATTGTGTTGTATTAAGATCATCTCACTAACATGAAACCAATATTCTAATTGTATTACATTTGAATTGTCTGACTAGTGTGACAAGAGTTTTGTATTACATTTGGATTGTCTGACTAGTGTGACAACAGTTTTGTATTACATTTGGATTGTCTGACTAGTGTGACAACAGTTTTGTATTACATTTGTTTTGTCTGACTAGTGTGACAGCAGTTTTGTATTACATTTGGATTGTTGCACTAGTGTGGCAATAGTTTTTTTTAATATATTAAGTTGTCTCACTAGAGAGAAAAAGTGTTTGTTATGTTAAGAATGTCTTACTAGATTGAATACAATTTCATGTTGTATTAGGATTGTCTCACCAATATACAAATAATATTATTTTAATTGTATTACAGATAATGTCTGACTAATGTAAAATCAGTTTTAGGTGTATTATGTTATGATTGACTTATGTAAAAGCAGTTATAGGCATATTACAGTACCTTTGTCTAACTTGTGTAAAAACAGGTTTTGGCATGTTACATTTGAATTATCTAAAAAGTGTGAAACCAAGTTCAGGCATATTCCATGAGGAATGTTTCACAAGTTTGTAAACAGTATTTGGTGTATTACATTAGGATTGTTTAACTGGTGTGAAAATGGTGTTGACATTAGGATTGTCTAACAGGTGTGAACACAGTTTTGTACATATTACATTAGGATTGTTTACCATGTGAAAACACTGGTTTGTCTGGTATGAAAGCACTTTGTATACGTGTATTAGGATTTTTTTAACTGTGTGAAAATGGTGTTAGTTTTTTTACATTAGGATTGTCTAACCGTTATGAAATCAGTGTTATGTGTATTAAATTAGGATTGTGTAACTGTTGTGAAATCACTGTTATGTGCATTGAATTAGGATTTTCTAACAGATGTGAAATCTGTGTTATGTGAAATAAATTAGGATTGTCTAATAGATGTGAAATAAGTGTTGTGTGTATTAAATTAAGATTGTCTAACAGATGTGAAAACAGTTTTTGCATATTGCATCAGGACTGTATCACAAGTTTGTAAACAGTTTTAGATTATTACATTAGGATTGCCAACTGATGTGAAAACAGTTTTTGTTGTATTACATTATGATTGTCTATACATGTGAAACATTAGGATTGCCAACTGATGTGAAAACAGTTTTGGTGTATTACATTAGAATTTTCTAACTGGTATGAAGATAATTATATATGTGTTACATTAGGAAAGTACCATAATGTTTTTTTGGATTCAATTTTAATTGCCTGGCTGGTTTGAAAACAGGTATTGATGTATTATGATTGTCTTACTGGTATGAAAACAGTTTAGATGTGTTTCATAAGGATTGTCTAACATGTGTGAAAACAGCTATGTGTGTATCACATTAGGATTATATCTCAAGTGTGAAAACAGTTTTAGGCGTATTAGAATTGTCTAACTGGTGTTAAAACATTTAAGGTGTATTTCATTAGCACTGTATAACTGGTGTGATAATAGTTTAGGTGTGTTACATTATCATTATCTAACATGTGTGAAAACAGTTTTGGACAGATTTCATTAGGACTGTATAAAAAAGCTTAGGCATATTACATTACTTTTTTTTATCAAAGGTGTAAAAACAGCTGGATATTTATTAAATTAGGATTGTATCAGAAGTGATAGCAATTTTAGGTGTATCAAATTAGAATTCTATAACTTGTGTGAAAACAGTTTTAATTGTATTATATTAGGATTGTCCAACATGTATAAAAACAGTTTGGGGCAGATTATGTTAGGACTGTCTAACTGGTATGAATACAGGTTTATGTTTATTACATTAAAATGTCTAAGATGTGTAAAAACAGTTTTATGCAGATTACATTAGGATTATCTAACAGTGTGAAAACAGTTTTAGTCATATTCCATTAAGATTGTCTGGCTGGTCTAATTGTCTATACATGTGAAAAAAGTTGTAGAGTATTACATTAGGATTGTCTATGCATGTCAAAACAGTTTTAGATTATTACATTAGGATTGTCTATACATTCAAAAACAGTTTTAGGCATATTACATTATAATTTTCTAACTGGTACAAAATTAGTTTAGGTGTGTTACATTAGCATTATCTAAGAGGTATGAAAGCCATTTTTGGCATATTTCTGTTGTACATATCATAAATTAAACTTGCATCACAAGTGTGAAGACAGTTTTAGGTGTAATAGGATTGTCAAATGTGTGAAATTAGTTTTAGGCATTACATTAGGATTGTCAGATGTGTGAAATCAGTTTTAGGTATTACATTAGGATTGTCAAATGTGTGAAATCAGTTTTAGGTATATTACATTAGGATTGTCAAATGTGTGAAATCAGTTTTAGGTATTACATTAGGATTGTCAAATGTGTGAAATCAGTTTTAGGTATTACATTAGGATTGTCAAATGTGTGAAATCAGTTTTAGGTATTACATTAGGATTGTCAAATGTGTGAAATCAGTTTTAGGTATATTACATTAGGATTGTCAAATGTGTGAAATCAGTTTTAGGTATATTACATTAGGATTGTCAAATGTGTGAAATCAGTTTTAGGTATATTATATTAGGATTGTCAAATGTGTGAAATCAGTTTTAGGTATATTACATTAGGATTGTCTAACTGGTGTGAAAATAGGTTTTAGTCATATTACATTAGGATTGTATCACAAGTGTGAAAACAATTTTAGATGTATGACATTAGCATTGTCTTAATGGTGTTACAACATTTTTAGTCATATTCCATTTGGATTGTATAACTTGTATGAAAACAGGTGTGACAACATTTTTAGTCATATTCCATTTGGATTGTATAACTTGTATTAAAATAGGTGTGCATTAGGATTGGCAAGTGTGAATTCTTTTTAGGAATATTACATTTCGATTGTTTAACTGGAGTGAAAACAGTTTTAGGTGTATTACATTAGGTTTGTATCGCAAGTGCCAAAAAAATTAATATTTTACTTTAGGACTGTCTAAATGGTATGAATACAGTTTTATATGTATTATATTAGGATTGTCTAACATGTGTGAATACATTTTTAGGTTTACTACATTAGGGCAGGTGCAAAAACTTGTGGAATAATATTGCACTGAGATACACAATATTTTCTTACAGCAATTTTGTGTTTCCCTCCATTTAATCTAGGGTGGGTTTGTACATATATGTATTGGTGTACTGGCCTTAAATATATGCAGTAATGTTAGATTTCTATTGATTATTTGTTTTTTAAAAGAATTACATATAAATCACCCTTACCTCGTTACCAAGTGTGATCATACAAGAATTGGTATGCATTTGTATGTGAATTTTGTTGAAAATAGTTGTCGTATTCAGCAGTTATTACAAGCAATTATATCATATGCTGCAGTTATTAGTTATTAATGGTATGCCATATTCAGCAGTTAATACAAGCAATTATACCATATTATATAGTTATTAGTTATTGTTGGTATGTTATATTCAACAGTTATTACTAGTAATTATACCATATGCTACAGTGATTAGTTATTACTGGTATATCATATTTCAGTTATTAGTTTTTACTTTTATATCATATTCAGCAGTTAAAACTTGTTATTATACAATATGCTGTAGATACTAGTTGTTACTGGTATATCATATTCAACAGTTATAACTTGTTATTATAACATATGCTATACATATTAGTTATTACTGGTATATCAAATCCTGCAGTTATTACCAGTTTTTATATCTTATGCTACAGTTATTAGTTATTACTAGTTAATCATATTCAGCAGTTAATTACTGGTATATCATATTCAGCAGTTAATCACTGGTATATCATATTCAGCAGTTAATTACTGGTATATCATATTCAGCAGTTAATCACTGGTATATCATATTCAGCAGTTAGTTACTGGTATATCATATTCAGCAGTTAATCACTGGTATATCATATTCAGCAGTTAATTACTGGTATATCATATTTAGTAATTACTTACTGGTATATCATATTTAGCAGTTGTTAATAATTATATAATATGCTTCAGGGAATGAATCTTTTTTGTATGCAAGTGACATACATACTGAACTCCCATCTTATATAGTAAAAATGTTTTAAAATTATGTGTAGTGTATTTGTCTCAGCAGCTGGTTGAAATAGCATGTATTTCACCAGCTCTTACACCTGATGCTCATAGTTGTCATTACATCACACATCAAGACAATGCATTCATTTTGTAGTTGTAGCCTGATAATTTATATGGAACTGATGACCAGTAAACATTATGAAGCAGACTACTGTCTCAATAACATTACCTTTATATCTAGATTACTTTATCCTGACAGTAACCTTTGTGTTTCTGTCATTTTTTAAATGTATCCAATACCCATTCTTTCCAGATGATTTGTCATGTTTTGAATTTTTTTCAAAGCTAGATCTTTAAATCGTTGTCCAATAATAGTATAAGCAGCTGTAGAACAAATTTGCAGGTCAGTTTCCCTGGCCAGCTAATAGTTAGTTTCCCTAGCCAGCTTATAGTCTGTCTTCTTGGCCAGCTTATAGTAGGGGACAGACTGTACTTCATATGTCACAAATCATTGGCACAGTGTCTGATCGGTTTACTTGTATTAAATTTGACTTTATAAAAAAGTGTATGCAGAAAATAAGTGCAAACATGCCTTCCAGTATTTCTGTGACAAAAATAAATGCATTAACTCTGATGGTTAAAAGAAAGTGGAAGGCCTAAACTTGCTGTTGCACTGATTGTTTTATTAACTGCTGTTTAGTACAAATATTTATTGTTCTAATTTTGACTGCTGCTTTTTTCTTCCTGAGTAAATGTCTGTTGTATGTTATTAAATCAGGTTGGTAAGTGTAAATCTCAAAACTTAAAAAGATGTACCATAATCGAACAATTCGTGATTGTTATATTATAAGCACATATAAAAATTAAAACATCTGACCCTTCACAGATTTAAAATATGTATGTCAAGTCCAGCTGCAAACTGAAACTGCAAGCAGCATAGACCTTGATCTGTCACTGCATAATGTGCTGGCCTATCAGGGTCTATGTAGTGTGTTTTACTGATTACTCCTCACCAACTGCAGTGACCCAGACATGCCAGTTCATTATGAAGTGGTAGATCTGAGTCTATGCAGTTTGCTGATGGGTTTGACTTATAATTGAGGATATTGAGTAAGGGTTTATGCTTGTTATCCAGATTTTGCAGTACTTGTAATAAGTAAATACCCAAGTGACTGAGCAATTAATGAAAGGATAATTGAGAACAGTTATGATTTCAAATCAAGAAAATGATGATAATGGTTTTGTTTTTACCTATCAGGGTAACAATATCACAGGACAGACCAGTTGATATTGGAGAGGAACTTGAGAGGAGATCATATGTGGAACCTATCACCTTCTACACAGGAGAGGCAGAGATATTTGAAATTGCAAGCCCAGGGGAGGTTCATGACAGTGATGTAGATGATGCTAATTCAGACACAATGACCTATCCACTGCAGCTGACATTTGATGGCCACACGTTGACAGTGAGTAGATTGTGTCAATGTTCATTGTATGGCTTCATCAACATGAACATGACATATTAAATTTTGAGAAATATCTCACAAAAAAAAAACCATTTCCCCATATTAAACTATTTTCTAGTTACATTTATAGATATCAGCAGTAAAATGATTGACATGTAGCACATCAGTGTCTCTCAATCCTAATGACCATGCATTCTGACACATAATATATCAATCTCACTCACTCCAATTGACCATGCCTTGTGACATGCAGCACATAATCTGTGAGACCAAATGACCATGCATTCTGACATATAGCACATCAGTGTCTCTCAATCCTAATGACCATGCATTCTGACACACAACATATCAATCTCCATCACTCCAATTGTGATATGCAGCACATAATCTGTGAGACCCAATGATCATGCCATCTGACATGTTGCACATCAATCTCTATCAATCCTAATAATAATAATAATAATAATAATAATAATAATAATAATAATGCTTTATTTATTGAGGATGACTCATTAGTCAAGGACTATTCTCCCTTGAGGCCCTCTTACGAAGAGTATAACAATGCACATTATATGAAGATAGCAATAATTACTATTTATTTTAACATGTTTAGTATTAAAATACTAAATTCCATTATCTATTAGAAACACATACATGCTCATGATATCTCTTCTTAAATACTCTAATATTTTCAGCAGATTTCACATGTAGTGGAAGCTAATGACCTTGCCTTGTGACATGCAGCAGATCAATCTCTGTCACTCCTAATGGCCATGCCTTGTGACATACAATACATCAGTCTGTCAACTCTAATGAGCATGCCTTTTGACATTTATCATATCAGTTTCTTTTAGTCCTAATTGCCATTCCTTGTGACATGTAGTACATCAATCTATCAATCCTAATGACCATGCCTTGCAACATACAGCACCTAATATGTCAGTCCTAATGATCATGCCTTGTGACATGTTGTACATCAATCTCTGTCAGTCCTAATGACCATGCCTTGTGACATACAACACATCAGTCAACCCTAATGACCATGCCTTTTGACATGTATCATATCAGTCTCTTCTAGTCCTAATTGCCATTCCTTGTGACATGTAGTACATCAATCTATCAATCCTAATGACCATGCCTTGTGACATACAGCACTTAATATGTCAGTCCTAATGATCATGCCTTGTGACATGTTGTACATCAATCTCTGTCAGTCCTAATGACCATGCCTTGTGACATGCAGCACATAAATCTCTGTCAGTCCTAATCACCATGCAGGACATCAATCTCTGTCAATCCTAGTGACCAAGGCTTGTGACATGTAGCACATCAGAGTCTGTCAATCCTAGTGACCATGCCTTTGTAATGTTTGGCTGAGGCTTCACCTCATAATGATTGTTTTTGTTAAAGACATATGTGATCTTTGTCAGATGAAGATATGAAGTTCTTTTAAACCAATTAAAAGAATTACTGTCATCTTTTTGTAAATGAGAAGTTTATAGGTTCATTATCAAACATGAGCTAGTTTTATGTGGGAGAATTACAGGTAATATGCCTTTGTAATCTGTAAATTAATGATTCAAGGATTGATTGGGTCGCTATCATATGCATACACTTTACAGGTAACATATTCACTTGAATTGTACTGAATATTTTGCTAGAAGTCACAGACTTATTCCTGTGTGCATCATTCTCTGTTTATTTCTGTGAAATGGGGGAACATGAAAAGTTCAGTTGCCACCTTTTGTTGCAAGGGACGTATTTTGCCTTTTGATATGTTGCATAACAGATAAGGTCCAGGTCTTAGTTTTACCAAAATTTAAAAAATGTCACCTCAGACTGAGAATTTATGAAACAGGCAATATAAGTAATTTTGTCAGAGGTGGAGATAGTGGGAAGATGCAAAATCTCTTTTTGTTCAAAAATGTTTCACTTGGAAATATTTGTATTCATGATAATTGAGTTGAATTAAAGCACGAATCCTTTTTGTAAAATTCAGGTTTGTATGACTTTTAATTCCTGATGTCTGCTGAATGTTATCTCCAAAGAAGTTGTTGCTGTCAAGGAATAAGAAAAATATTCAAAACTGTCAAGGGGTCCCTGGTGGCTGTTTGATCTAAAGTGCTCGCCTTTACTGATCACTGACATCTCACCTCTGTCTGCATGAGTTCGAGTCTGTGGTACTTAGAATATTTATCTAGGTATTTTTCCGTGAGATCTTACACATTTCACTTGGAGCAAAATGCCTGGAAAGTGTGTGTTCAACCTCAGTAGGTATCAAAAACAAGAATACAAGACCTGGTAATTAATTCCCCATATACTTCAAAGTAAAATAATGGTTGATTATGCCTCTATAACGAAACAGTCTACAAATTTGCCTGTACCAAATAACAGGGCTTATCAACTCTGCAGAAACATGGAAGACATTATCATTTACTACATTCTGTACACTGCACCCCAAAACTGTTTGACCAGGTATATTACAAGACACCAAAGTCTTTGCTTAAAATATTTTCAATATACATGGTCCACTGGTATGGAACAACATTCCGAGTGACATAAGACAGGCTCCTAGCTTTTCTTCTCTTCATAATCAATGTCTTAAATAGATGAAATCTTTAGAAAATTGAACAGTTCTAGTACAAAAAATACCGCCTGCTTTTCTGTAATTTTGCGTCATTTTCATATTTGAATTTTTCAATGCAGGATGATATTTTATATTTTATATCTGTTCATGTTTTCACAGATGCCTGTGCATGTGTTCCAGGCTTGATAATTTGAATTTTTAAAATACTTAATTATTTAGTGTCAAGCCAGATTCTTCACATCATGTTGTATATACTGTATATATTGTACATAACAGATAGAAGGCCTCAAGGTAGATTAGTTCTGTAAGTAACTGAGTTACCTAAATAAAGTCTTTATTATTATTATTATTATTATTATTATTATTATTAAACATCAGAATATGAGGCTAACTCTTAAATCCATGAAAGCAGCATAGCCAATATTCATTTAAAATCTGATGAATTCATAAGGCAGGTTGATGAAGCGGGCAGCCCATAAGTTTCCAATTAAAATGGACTGGTTGAACAAGTTCACTATGAACAATGGAATAAAGTTAATTTAGATGATGGGAAGAAATGAGCAGAGATAGAACAGATGCAGACAAGCCAAAATTGGTGAATAATGTTCCATGAGCAGACGTGATTTTAAAGAACATGTTTATAAGGTAAAGTAACAGTACAGGGCAATCAAAACCCTTAAAGATAACCTACCAAAATGGATTTTGCAGAGAAATTTAGTGTCTGCTGGAATTCAGAAGCTATGATGCTGCAATCCATTTGTGGTCTACTTTAGAAATAATGGAAGCATAGAAATTACGTTTCTGTCCGATGACTTGGTGCACAACAATATAAGAACAGTTAATGCTATGATGATATTGAAGAAACTGATTCCTGAAATAAAAACCACCATCACATCAAAGCTAGAGAGGATTCATTATTGGACTGAGAGTCAGGCGAGTTGACAGACATGATTCTGAAACTGAAAGAATCTACAAAGATTGGCGGTCGCAGTTACCAGATGATAATTAAGTCAAAAATATTGTTGACATTAGGCAGAAAATGAATGTCAGATTTTAAAACTGCCATTTCACTGTGACTTATGTTCCCAATTTTCAAATTCATTTTTATGCATCATCCTCTAGGCACCAGTTAGATGCTTTGATGTTATACATGTATATTAAATTGTTAATATCTCTAATTTGGAGAGGTATATTAATTGGAGGTACACAGAATTATGGTAATGAAACTGGAGATGATTTATTGCAAGCCAATTTGTTATGAACATCAAGACAATGTCATGCCTTCTTGTTGTAATGATACAGATAAAAAACCCATTTATTTGGACATATTTGAGGTGCATAATGTACACATGAGATAAACAGTAAAAATACTGTCAGTCATATTACCTTGTTAATAATAATTGGGTAAAACCAGATAATTTTGCATAATGGATGGATTTTTAGAACTCAAGTCATTCAGAATTCCTTGTCCTCAAGTCTACACACATGCTGAACTAGCCATTTTGCAGACGTCAAAAAAGGTATCCATAATAAAAAGAATAATGCCTTGCATGGGGATGATACTGTAAAAGTCTGTAAGACTTCAGCAATGACTGCTTAAGTGGTTCTGCAATACAACGGCCTCATTTCAATGCACCCAGATAACTTGCAGACCCACTTATAATGCAGGGTAGGTCCCATTTGTTCTTAAAGAAAATACAAAATGAATACATGTATATCCGTGATAGATCACTTGTTCTGTTGCCTAAAATGATGGTCATATATTACCACGAAATTGGAATCAACATCATGAAATGTACAGCTTTTAATAAGTAATATAGTTTGAAATGTTTCCTCTGTACACATCTTAAATAACAATACAGGTCATTATAAAATGTTAGTAGTTCCTACTGGTGTTAAAAATGTTTAAGAAATGAATACTTGGTAAATACAGTGCTTGGTCAAATGTGAGAAGCTGCCGTAGTAAGAAAAGTCAACATTAGCAAAAAATTTCAGAGGGTCTTTACATGGATAAGAATTATTATTGTATGGGTACACTAATGAACATCTTGAAAGAAGTCAGAAATTGTACATTTGTAGCAAGTGCTATTTTTAGACTAACTCAGGTGATGCAATTGAAACTTAGGTGCCTCAAAGTAAGAAATGGATGGATGGTCAGCAGCACATGACATTTCATTTATTCTGGAAAGATGTTAATGGTAGAGAAATATTTTAAATAACAGGAATGCAGTGTATCATAATCTGCAATTTGTCAAATTTTGAAAAGTTTTACAATGGGGCTTCATAGAAAATAAAAAAAAGTTAGAGACCAAAATTCTTTGTCTTGTTCATAATGCATTTTGACAATCATAGACCATCTTTGACCATTAACATTATAAGCCTGCAGTGTTCATGTTTCTGAAAGAACTGTTCAGAGAAGATTAAAGTAAGTACAGTAATATCAAGTTTATGTTTGGAAAAAAGCAATGAACTACAGCAGCGTCCTTATAGATGTCTTAGTATAACACTGTCCCATATGGTCATGGATACAATTACAGTATATAATAGCAGTGCTGTGTAGAATGCAGTGGCAATACAGTGTATAAAGTACCTCATTATAGTGTGTCATAGTATAACACTGTCCCTCTTATAAGGCAGGTATGGTCATGGATATAATTACAGTATATAATAGCAGTGCTGTGTAGAATGCAATGGCAATGCAGTGTATAAAGTACCTCATTATAGTGTGTCATAGTATAACACTGTCCCTCTTATAAGGCAGGTATGGTCATGGATACAATTACAGCATGTAAAGCAGTCCTGTTTATAATGTAATGGCAATGCGATGACTAATGTATCTCATTATTGAGTGTCTCGCTGTAACACAGTCCCTCTTATAAGGTTGGTATTGTCAGATATGCCTTCACAAGATGTAGAAGCAATGCGATGTATAAAATTTCATTCCAATATAAGATGACCTCACTTATAATACAGCAGTGCACTTTTGTGGCTCAATTGAACAATGTTTTAGTGAGTTAGAACTGTAATCTTCAGAGTGGGGTGGGTCTGGGATTGTTCTTAAAGCCAGAATATTTGTTGTTCGTTATTAAGGACAAAAAAATATCCTACTTTATTATGTCTGTGCATTTTCCAGGAGTGGATAATAATGTTGCCATCATATCTTGTGAATCAGTTTGAGTTGATTGCAGTATTTTTCCTAAGACCAGAGTGACGTCATAATATATTTGTGAAAAAGTTAAGAGCTGGTGATCTTATTTACAGAAGGAAGATATCCTAAAAACAAGTACATGTACAGAGGTATCTTAGAGTCACTGTAAGGTACTTAAACATAATGCAGTCCTTCACTGGACATGAGTATGGGCAATTTTGGGATTCCATTTTGGGGATGAAAGTAGCATTGACGTTTAAGCTACCTCAAGATAAAGTGACCACATTATAGCACATAGGACACGAGTATGGGCATGGATTCCATTTTGGGGATGAAAGTAGCATTGACATTTAAGCTACCTCAAGATAAAGTGACCACATTATAGCACATAGGACACTAGTATGGGCATGGATTCCATTTTGGGGATGAAAGTAGTATTGACATTTAAGCTACCTCAAGATAAAGTGACCACATTATAGCACATAGGACATGAGTATGGGCATGGATTTCATTTTGGGGATGAAAGTAGTATTGACATTTAAGCTACCTCAAGATAAAGTGACCTCATTATAACAGTCTTTCATAGGACATGAGTATGGGCATGGATTCCATTTTGGGGATGAAAGTAGTATTGATATTTACGCTACCTCAAGATAAAGTGACCTCATTATAGCAGTCTTTGATAGGACATGAGTATGGGCATGGATTCCATTTTGGGGATGAAAGTAGTATTGACATTTAGGCTACCTCAAGATAAAGTGACCTCATTATAGTGCAGTCTTTTCATTAAATAAAGGTATGGACAACTAAGATTACATTTTGGAATGACAATTAAATTGATATTTAAACTAGCTCTGGATAAGGCAACCTCATAGTGCAGTCCTTCATACAGCATGGGTATGGGCATGCATGGATTCCAGATTTGGGATGAGATTAGAATTGACATTTAAACTACCTCAGGATAAGGTGACTTCACTTGAAAGGCAGCACACAGCTTCTGACTGGGCATTATAATGAGGTTTTGTAAACATTGGTGGGGGGGGGGCATGGGTTTATCATTGTATTATTACAGTATCATATTTCTTACTTCCCAGGAGTCGCAGAAGATAGAGGAAGCCAAGAAGAAATATGGGGATGTCAACTTTCAGATTGTTTACATTTACAAGACAAAACCCACACTGGGGATGGCTGTCGAAGGTGGTGCTAACACCCGGCAACCACTGCCCAGAGTTATCAATATTCAGGTAATGTTAGTCAAATAGAAAATAATAAAAACACTTTATTTTAATGCCCAAACACTACAGATGGAGGAAGCAAATAGTGCTGTTGTAGTCTGTCAGTCCTGTCCCAGCCATAATTTGTCTCCACTGAATAATTTTTTTTAAAAACTCATTATTGAAACCAGATTTAGTATGAGGCTGTGTATTAAAATCTTTATCAGTTTGGCAACAAAAATATACATGATTGAGGCCTTTAGTTGACACTAAAAATATTTCCATTCAGTTGCATCATATATTGGTTGGGGCATCCTTGTCATATTGTCACATTTCGCGTTTTAATTATACAAATATTACCTTTGTTTTGTTATGGTATTCATGGGAAATTTGAATACTGCATTCTGTGATTATGTACACTTTTCTGAGTGTAGCAGCAAACATATTTATAAAGATACCTGAAATATCATTACATTGTGCATTATCATTCACCAAATTTACAAATTTTCATTAAATTTTTTGCTAGAATAGATTACTTCAGTAATATTAGTATATATAAAGATTAAACCCCACACCCAATCAAATTCTAAATGACGAATACTAAATGAATCTGATATGAAACAAATATGTATTTAAAAATCATGCAGTTATTTTTATGTTTCCATTAAATTTCCATGTTTAAAATCGTTTGCATGATAAATGAGAATGAGATTCTAGACAGGGAAAATGTTTAAACAAAAAAAAAAAACAACTGCCATTAATGTGTAACCAGGACATTATTACCAGTAATTGTATTAGGGCTGTTCCAGTAAAATGTTCATGGGACCCAGGGGAGGCACTTTTAATATGGAGTAGTCACTCATAGATACACTATAGAACATTTTACCATTTTCATATTAGCTCTTCACATAACCGGTGTACCCTGGCATGCATTGTTAACAAACTGCCTTCCTTTGGTCCCATGTATGTTTAAATGGAACAGCCCTTAGCACAGCTGATTTAAGTGAAGTGAAACAAGAAATAAAATTGCTGACATTTGCTTTTCAGCTGTTATTTTACATTTATTGCAGTTAGGGTTATATTTTAATTTTGATTTTAATTTTGCTGCAATTTAAAAATAAGTTTTGACTCTGCATTATACACATTAACATTTTTATTAAAGTTTTTATTAAAGCACACTTTTAATGCAAGATTTGAAAGCTCTTGTTCTCTCTCTGTAAAACTCTTGAAAGCAGAAAAACTGACTTTGGTAAATGCATTTCCATTTCATTCCAAATGAGCAAAAAAAAAGTAAAAGATGATTTTGAAATGTTCAGTGCATTGTGCATGTGTGGGTAAGTTATGGAATTCAGGGTTTTTAAGTAAGGCAAGAACCATTTTGTTTTCTTTCATTACATAAAGATGACACTAATGATTTTAATATGATAGTCTTTAATACAGAAGGTAGGTGAAAATGAGTAAGCTGTATTAAATCCTTTATCAGAATTGAATCCATTTGAGTTTATTCTTTTATTCCACAGCCAGGAGGTTCAGCCTATGAATCAGGTGGCCCAAAAGTGGGTCACATAATCCTGGAAGTAAATGGTCAGACATTAGTTGGTCTGGAACATTTTGAGGCAGCTAAAACCATCGCAGAAGCATTCAAGGATAAATCAGAAAACCAGATGGAGCTACTTGTAACAGATTCCAATGTCATTCTGACAGAGCCAGAAACTGCTAATATTTTGATGAACACATAATACCGTATATACTGACATATAAGTCAAGTCTAAATGCAAACTGCATAGACCCAGATCCATCACATAATGCACCAGCAGATCAGAGTCTGTGCAGTTTGATAGTGAGTAATCAGTAGAATAAACAACATAAGACTCTGAGTTGCAGGTGTATTATGCTATGGCAGTGTGGGATCTTCATTGTCTGCAGTTATATTCCACTTATAAGTGAGTATACACAGTAGATATCTTGGTAACAAAATAATTTTACAGTTCAGGGCATTCTATATTTCTCTCAAATTCTGACTCACAATAACTTTGGATAAATTTGTGACTTATTCAGTTGCGCACCACTTTAGAGGCATTAATAAGCATTTATTTGCAAATCAATTAGATACAAACTCATGAGTAAGCAAACACCAGTACTTGTTACTCATCTGTTTAATGTAATGTGGACTCATGCTGTACATATATTAATTTTGGTCATTTATTGACAGATTACATGTTCGTTTTGTACTTAAATTCATACATTGAGGAGAAGCTACATTGTTTCTACAAATTGTATTTGGTTTTTAATTATTGTGTCTTAATAGCACATAAAATTAAATAACCCTGAATGATACTATATTCACAGTATGATGTAGCTAGATAAAATTTGTGATTGTTAAAATCCAATACCAGCTTATGGATGCCATTACTGACAGTCTGTGCCAGCTTATGGATACCATTATTAACAGTCAGTGCCAGCTTATGGATATCATTACTTACGATCAGTACCAGCTTTTGGATACCATTATTAACAGTCAGTGCCAGCTTATGGATACCATTAGTGACAGTCAGTGTCAGTGCCAGCTTATGGATATCATTACTTACCATCAGTACCAGCTTTTGGATACCATTATTAAGTCAGTGCCAGCTTATGGATACCATTACTGACAGTCAGTGCCAGCATATGGATACCATTAGTGACAGTCAGTGCCAGCTTATGGATACAATTGACAATCAGTGCCAGCTTATTGATACCATTAGTGACAGTCAGTGTTAATGCCAGCTTATGGATACCATTTGTGCAAGTCAGTGCCAGCTTATGGATACCATTAGTAACAGTCAGTGTTAATGCCAGCTTATGGATACCATTAGTGACAGTCAGTGCCAGCTTATGGATGCCATTATTAACAGTCAGTACCAGCTTATGGATACCATTATTGACAGTCAGTGCCAGCTTATGGATACCATTGACAGTCAGTGCCAGCTTATTGATACCATTAGTGACAGTGTTAATGCCAGCTTATGGATATCATTAGTGACAGTCAGTGCCAGCTTATGGATACCATTATTAACAGTCAGTGCCACCTTATGGATACCATTATTAACAGTCAGTGCCAGCATGTGGATACCATTATTGACAGTTAGTGCCAGGATACCGTTATTGATAGTCAGTACCAGCTTATGGATGCCATTATTAACAGTCAGTACCAGCTTATGGATGCCATTACTAACAGTCAGTACCAGCTTATGGATACCATTATTGACAGTCAGTACCAGCTAATGGTATGCTTATGGATACCATTATTGACAGTACCATCTTATGGATACCATTATTGACAGCCAGTGCCAGCTTATGGACACCATTATTGATAGTCAGTGCCAGCTTATGGTTTATCCATCTTTTCTCACAAAGCAACATTTTAATGAAGGCAAATTTATATTATATTAGTATATATATACATGATTTTGAGCTATATGAATCTTATTAAAAATTTGTACATGGTACATGATCTGCAATGTACAAAAAATGCAGCTGTGTTGCCATATAACACTGAATTGATAAAGTTACCATGAGTGAAATATATACAATACACACAGTATGGATTGTCACCTATGCTATGTGCTAGTGAGGAGTAATGCTGAGTGTATTTCATTGACATATTCTGATGTGAATCTGGCAGATTTTGTACTGTACTCAACAAGTGCTATTTCTGCTGTAGGGGCTCTGAGTGGTCTAAAGCGCTCTCCATTACGGATCACTGCCATCTCACTTCTGTCTGCATGGGTTCAAGTCCAGGATTTAGCCAATGTGGGTATGTGAGAAAGCTTGCCAGTAGCTTCTTGTGGGTCGGTGGTTCTTCCCAGGTTCTTCCTCCACCATTAATACTGGCCACCATGCATAGCCTATCGTGTGCTGAAAAATGGCATTAAACCCCACCACAACAACAACAACATTTCTGCTGTACAGACCAAAATGGCCAGTTAGTGGATTGTCTTGTGTATTTGACTTTGTCTTCAATGGTATATAAAATGATAGATCTGTCAAAACTTTATCACAGGCTAATGCTATACACAAGTGGAGCATAGGTCTGGGTTCACTTGTAACACCTGGATGTTATACTGTGAAGTGGAGTGTAATTAGGTGAAAAATATACTAGCACAAGTGTAAAATGGTCATTACACACTGAGCATACTATATTTTGCAAGAGTTGCTGTCAGAACAGAGTGCATTAGTCCCCCACTGTAAGGTACCTCAGTATAGTGTACTATTAGATCCAAGGACATTAATCCCCCACTGTAAGGTACATTTGTATAGTGTACTATTAGATCAGAGGACATTAATCCCCCACTGTAAGGTACATCTGTATAGTGTACTATTAGATCAGAGTGCAGTAGTCCCCCACTGCAGAGTACCTCAGTTATAATGCACTGATAGATCATTGTGAAGAGCACCAACATCATATCTTGATGTAATGCCTGGCAGCTCAGAGTTCATTGGCTCATCAATATAAGGTACATGTCAGATCAAAGTCCCTCACTGTAATGTATTTCAAAATAATGCAGTGTCAGGTTCAATCACAGTGGTCCATCACTGTAATGAATTTCAGAACAATGCATGGACATTATCAGAGTGAAGAGGTCCCTCACCATAAGGCGCCTTTGTATAATGCTCTTTCTAATCAGAATAAGTGGTCTGCCATTATAGGATACCTTGGTAAAATCCAATTGCAGATCATAGTGGTCCATCATAAGGTATCTCAGAATACTGCACTGGCACATCATAGTACAGTGATCTGCCTGATATTGTAGGACACCTTGGCATAATCCAATGTCAGATCAAAGTGGTCATTCATAAGGTATCTCAGGATAACGCACTGACAGACCAGAATACAGTTGTCTTACACTATCAGAATGCCTCATTATAATGCACTGGTGGATCAGAGTGCCATGGTTTTACAATATAAATTAACTCATCATAATGCATTGGAAGATCAGAGAGTAGTAGTCCTACACTATAAGCTGCCTCATTATAATGCACTGGTAGATCAGATCAGAATCCATGGTCTTACAATATAAATTACCTTATTACTATGCATTGGTAGATCAGATCAGAATCCATGGTCTTACAATATAAATTACCTTATTACTATGCATTGGTAGATCAGAGTTGACTGGTCTTACACTATAAGCTGCCTCATTATAATGCAGCAGTCTGGTAGATTGGAGTACAGTGATATATCATTTTATGGTAGTTTGGTATAATGCACTGGTAGATCAGAGTCAATCTTTTTCATTCTACCTCCATTCCATACATATAGAATAGACCCTGATCTGCTGGTTTGTACTCAACTCTAAACTTTGCTCTTCTATATAATTTCTCGACGTTAAAAGTTAAGGTGTGCACCTAAGTCTTAGGATATCTTGCTTGCTTCAGATCTATATGTTTAATACAAGAAGAGTTTTACTCAGTGTCATCACACTTTAAGAAAGTTGATCCTGGGTAAACACTGCTGGCAGTTTGGCATATATTGTATAAATATAGTGTTTCTTAATACATACATTCTTATAACAAAAAATACAATGCTTCATAATACCTGCATTATTATACAATTAGTGTGAATGCTCACTCTTTGGATATTTTACACTTTTATTTATTTTTGAATTTTTCATTAGTAATTATAAGTAGTAAAAAGAATTATCAATTCCTTTGGAATCAAAATTTTGACATTAAAAACCCTTGCAATTTCCAAAGACATACTGTGTTTAGATTGAAGTCTTTTCAAGCATTTCATCTTTGTGGATACATGGTTGTGTTAGATTTATTCATGATGTGATGTATTTTCCTATTATGATTGTACAGTCTGTATATTATGTGCAATATTGTACTTGTTTATTTTTAAGTTTTGATGTTAATGATATTAAAAACTAAAATGGCATGAGTGCAATCTTTCAGGCCCGCTGTTTTTTTCTTCCACTTTTTAATTACAAACATGAGAAAGAAAGTAATATACATTTCATAATCAGGTTATACAAGGATGAAGTAGTATTTGGGGATTTTTTTTGTTATAAAGTTGTGCAGTATAGAGATGAAGCCTGCCAAGTGTTGATAAAGTCTTCCAGTATTGAGAATATTTCTGCCAAGTGTTGAGATGAAGTCAGTCAAGTGTTGAAATTAAGTCTGCCAAATGATGAGATAAAGTCAGTCAAGTGTTGAAATTAAGTCTGCCAAATGATGAGATAATGTCAAGTCAAGTGTTGAAATTAAGTCTGCCAAATATTGAGATAAAGTCAGTCAAGTGTTGAAATTAAGTCTACCAAATGATGAGATAAAGTCAGTCAAGTGTTGAAATTAAGTCTACTAAATGATGAGATAAAGTCAGTCAAGTGTTGAAATTAAGTCTGCCAAATGTTGAGATAAAGTCAGTCAGATGTTGAAATTAAGTCTGCCAAATGATGAGATAAAGTCAGTCAAATGTTGAAATTAAGTCTGCCAAATGATGAGATAAAGTCAGTCAAGTGTTGAAATTAAGTCTGCCAAATGATGAGATAAAGTCAGTCAAGTGTTGAAATTAAGTCTGCCAAATGTTGAGATAAAGTCAGTCAGGTGTTGAAATTAAGTCTGCCAAATGATGAGATAAAGTCTGCCAAGTGTTGTGATCCTGGTCAGAATTCATCATAGTGCTATATATTATAGTTTAAGAATGTTGTTCTCATTTGTAATTATATTAATATTGATAGTTGTATCTCTTGACAAGTGTTTACTTCCTTTATAGTGGCATACGATACTAGTTTATACTGAACTATGTTCCAAAACTGACTGTATATAAACACGAAAATATGGCATTTAATAGTTTGAAGCCACAGTCATTGGTCCCTATTAGGGCTGTTCCATTTAAACATACTTGGTACCCAGGGATAGTAGTTTTTAAAAAAATATATGCCTGGGTACTTTGATTTCAAAGACTTCATATTAAAATAAGATAAATAATTCTAAACTGCATTTATGGGGGAGTACTCCACATTAAAAATGCACTCCCTGGGTCCCAGGGATATTTTCTAGAACAGTCTGTGTCCAGTACTACAATTAAGTGAAATAAATTTTGTAGCAATAAAAAAACTTAATAAATTTAAGTGTCCCTGATGATATCTGCATTTAGAAAGGGCAACAATATCATGAGGGCCATTGAAGAGTCAACTCATTATTGTTGTTATTATCATTTTATATTTATATATTTTATGATGTAGATCTATATATATATATATATATATATATATATATATATATATATATATATATATATATATATACTGTCAATAAAGTGTATTATAGTAGATCTATTATATGGTCAGAAATTTGGATTACAGTGGCTTGCCCAGAGACATACTGTGGAAATTAACCCAGCCTGGTCTTGGCCAGATTCAAACCAACATCATTCTAGTCATAATTCAGGCATACTAACCTTTAAGAAAAGGACCATTTCAATCATTTTAGAGCAAAAGCATACTCTGGTTATAATCTTCTAAATATAATTCAACTGTAAATGACATAGAAATGCAATCTGCATAGTCCACGATGAGAACAGTGACATAGAAATGCAATCTGCATAGTCCACGATGACAACAGTGACATAGAAATGCAATCTGCCTAGTTAATGTTAGGAAGAGTAAGTGACAGAAATACAATCTGTATAGGTCATGATGAGAACACTATGTGACATAGAAATACAATCAGCTTAGTTCAGTGATGAGAAAAGTGACATTATTAACTGTTATCAGTATAGTTCATGATGAGAACAGTGGGTGACAGAAATGCAGTCTGCGTATGATGAGAACAGCAAGTGACAGAAATGCAGTCTGCATAGTTCATGACGAGAACTGTGACTTAGAAATGCAGTCTTAATAGTTCATTGATGAGAACAGTGACATAGAAATGCAGTCAACGTATTTCATTGATGAGAAAAGTAAGTAACATTATAAACAGTGATCAGCATAGTACTTATGAGAAGAGTGACAGAAATGTAATTGGCATAGTTCATGATGAGAACAGTGACAGAACTGCTATCAGCATAGTTCACTGATGTGAACAGTGACATAGAAATACAATTTGTATAGTTCATGATAGGAAGAGTAAGAGACAGAACTGCAATCTGCATATTTGATGATGAGAACAGTAAGTGACAGCATACAACTGTTATAGGCATACTGGTAGTTCATGATGAAATTAACATTTTAATTTTCATTCTGTAGGACCATTTCAGACAATTTGTAAAATAGACTTGTCACTATATAATTAAAAATGCAAAATAAATATATGCCGAATTTGGGATGAGATTTATGGCGTGACTTGTTTTATCATGTACATGTCATGCATCCGTCAACAGCTGCTGGTTGAAACTTCACAAACACCACTGGACCAATTATGACCAAATTTGGCACAAAGCATCCTCAAATGAAAGGCTTTAAATTTATTCCAATTATGGTAATTTATATAATCAACATGGCTACAGTCACTAAACATGGAAAACAAAAATATCTTCATAAACTTGCTGAACAGAACTGGATCAGATTGAACAAAAGTATTCTGGCAGGGAAACATTTTTAACTGATATAAGCAACAGGGTTCATCTTCATGGTTACTAAATATAGAAAAAAGTTCAGTTGTCTATCACAATTGCTGTTTTCAACTTCTTCCAAAAACTAGTTGCAACTTGATATTGACCATCCTGGCATCAAAGCCATTTCCGTATTTTTCAATTTACGTTGATCTGCTCTCATATAATGACTAAATATAGAAACTTGTAAAGTTCTTAGATACTGCTCACATGAAATCAGTTAAATTGTACAGAAGCATTCTAGTAATAAGGGCTTTCACATGTATATATTTATACACAACAAAACACAGATCCAGTTAAGTTTTTTTTTATAATTATACTGATTGCCAAGGGGGACTATCTGCTGCTACATATGAAACTGTTTTGTTCATTCTGTGAGTGATTCAGTGGCTACTGAATGGCACAACATGGTTGTACAGAGGTCACAGCTGGTCTGTGAAACTCCCTGACAGAATGTTATGGATAACCCTTAAGTAAAGTTTCTTCAGCGGAAACTGATGGAGCCCAGCGAAGACTGGACTGTCCAACGAAGGATGGGATGACAGTGGCAGCTGTGTGGACTTCACTCAGTGGTTTATTTTGAATACACCATATAGTGCTGACATTAGATTCTTGGGTGAATAAACAGAATGGAATGAAGTGGATGCCCTTAGGCAACTGCTTATTTAGGGTAAGCAACACGCAGAAGCAGACACTCCCATGTCCATTGAACACTGTAGGCTTTGAGGTGGGGATGGCGGTGGGTTTTGACCGAAATATGCATGCTGTCGCTATCAGCTCCAAACTAGAACAGACAGCTTAAACAAAGGACGCTGCACATAACAGCTGGGACTGTTTTGATTGGCTGGCAAGGGATGTATTAATACAGCTCATGCATGTTAATGCGGTCTATTTGCAAGAATGGTAGTGAGTGGGTCACCTATTGCTGTGTATAAACTATGCTTAAGTAAGCACTTAATCGACAAAATAAGGTGGCCATTACTAAAAGTGGAATTATTTTTAAAGCATAGGAGTCTTTCAGTGTTAGGCAAATGATGTTGTATGCACAAAATTATGGATGAAGATACAAAAGCTAGAGCAACATTTGTTTTCATACACTAACATGTGCAATCGACAGTATCAAAAGAAAGCATTCCACTGATCCCGAGTTCATGTATTTAATTATTTGGCAGATGTCATCTGAGCAATCTAATGCATTTTTGCCTGTTTCTGCCTTTGTCAATATATTGGCATTACCTGTCTGATATTGAAAGGCCTTTGTGTCAGGATGTTTTAAGTCAGAGTTCTTCACAAATTCTGTTGAGTGGCTTTTTGGCATAAATTTGTGTTGTTATTAATGGTGGCAAAATCTGATGATGGATTGAAAAATTATAATGCCCTTTAAGCCAGGGTTGACCAAGATCCGTCAAGTAGTTATTATTGAATTTTTAAAAAAATATTTAAGGTTTTCTATGTTTAATAATGATAACCAAATTTTATGTCCGGTCAGTACCATTTAACTTTAAAAACTCTTCCTGAATGAAATATTTTTTGTCTTATTTGGTCATGTTGTATTCAGCTATGTTTAAAAACAAGGTATTTAAAGGTTTTCAGTTTTTAGTAATGTAAACCATTATTTCATGTGAAAGTAACCTATGGCACTTGTGTCAATGGTGGCATGCCAAACTTTTCTGAACGGAATAGAGAACAAGTTGTAGTTTTGTATTCCAAGTACTAATTTAATTGAAGGGACAAATACAATACACAGCCCTCTACAAATGATAAAACCTGGAACAGCAGTCCTAAATGATTGCTGATGCCTGACATATTTGATGTAAAACATTATAGATGAGTACTTAAAAATTTTAAAAGAGAATACAGTAGTACTGAACTATAAATCTTAAAAACAATTGTTTCTTTATATGCCGACTAAAAAGCTCAGCATGAGTCAGATGACATTAAATAAGGTGTCATCAAATTCCATAGTTCAGCTCAGGAAAATGCAAAACTCTTATAAATGTATGAATTTGGTTTAGGTAAATATAAGTTGTTCATCTGAGAAGGATCTTAGTTCAAACATATTCGTAAAGACTCATAAGCAACATGCTCAGGGTTCTCAACAGATTCTAAAAGTGATGAGTCATTTGATCCGTGACCCCATAATTTCAAGAGTCAAAATTAAAATCTTGGTGGTCACTTGACTGATGGACCTTGTTTAAATTTCCCATGATCAAGTCTAGAAAGGACGTCATGCACAAGTCTGACAGGTCATTTCTGATACTGAATGATGTATTAATTAAAACATCAGAACTCTTAAACATTTTGCCTATTGAAGGAAATTAATTGCCAATAAAACACAATTAAAATTCATCCACTCCTTCACTTACCTTTGCCAATTTCTTTATGATCCACCATTATTCCCAGTTTTGACTAATTGATTACACTGGTCAACAGTGAAATCATTACCGACTTGAAAAGGCCCTAATCTGTAGTATTTTGGTGTGCCGAACACGAATATAACCGTGAAAAATTTGTATTGGCTCTCGTTTTGAAGATATTCATATACCTCATTTTCTATGTTTCACTGTGTAAATTTCTCCAGTAGGACTGCAGCAACATCCGGAATAATGATGTAACATTGCATAATACCATCATGCTCACATCATCCACAGTTGATTGCATCATTTTCTGATGCAATGCAATACTAATGCCATGCGGCTGCTGAAGTAAGTTGACGTCAGCAGTGTACTATACATGTGTAGGCCTATTATACTAATGCCAGGCGGCTGCTGAAGCTGACGTAAGCAGTGTACTATATAAAGCCCAATCAGATAGGTTCAGCATTTAAAATATTTTAGACGTTGTGCGAGACAGTTCAAGCTACTGTTACATAAAACTTATTATTTTATCCATTTACGTACAATAAAGAACAGTAATGCCTCGAAAGTGTGTTAATACCGCGGACAATTTTTGCTATATTTGTGGGGAAGTGACATTTGCCAACCAGAAGAAAAGTATCAATTCTCAAGTGAAGAAGGCATATCATCTTTACTTCGGATGCAAGGTTGGTGACCAAGACAAGCCTTGGGCTCCGCATATATGCTGTGCTACATGTACAACACAGCTTTCACAGTGGTTGAATTGCAAAAGGTCATCAATGCCGTTTGCAGTCCCAATGGTGTGGAGAGAGCCAAGCAACCACCTAAATGACTGTTACTTCTGCTTGGTTCCTCCTCTTTCCAGCGGAATAACGAAGCGAAAGAAGTCGAGAATAGTCTACCCAAACATTCCGTCTGCATTGAGACCAGTTCCACATGGTGAGGGACTTCCTATTCCAGAACCTCCAGCAGAATATTCTCTTGATTCATCTGACGAAGACAAAGGTGAGTCGACCTGTTCTTCTCCTGGTCCATCAGCATGCAGTGATCCAGATTTTCACTGTGGTGCATCATCAACCCCACACAGAATAACACAGGAAGAACTAAATGACCTGATTCGTGATTTGGACTTATCAAAGAACAAGGCAGAATTGCTAGGATCAAGACTCCAACAATGGAATCTTCTAGAAGAAGATGTCACAATTACTGCATATCGAAAGCGCCACCAGCGATTGGAGCCTTTCTTCAGAAAGGAAAGTAATCTGATATTCTGTTCCGATATTGAGGGCCTCATGAATGCTTTAAAAATCACTCATGACCCACAAGAATGGAGACTATTTGTGGACTCTTCGAAACTGAGTCTCAAGGCTGTGCTTTTGCACAATGGAAACATTCTTCCATCTATTCCAGTAGCGTATGCTGTCCACATGAAAGAGACATACGATAACTTAAGGCAGCTACTGAATTCCATTGAGTATAACAAGTACAGCTGGCACCTCTGTGGTGATTTGAAGGTAGTTGCCCTTTTAATGGGACTGCAGCAAGGATATACAAAATACATGTGTTTCTTATGCAAGTGGGATAGCCGAGCAAGGGAAATGCACTACATGAGGAAGGAATGGACTCACAGGCAGAATGTAGCCATTGGAGAGAAGAATATCCAACACCCAGCTCTGGTTGAGGCTCAGAAAATCTTGCTACCACCCCTTCACATCAAACTAGGTTTGATGAAGAACTTCGTGAAAGCCATTGACCGGACTTTGCCAGCATTCCGATACCTGCATGAAAAATTCCCTCGACTCAGCGAAGCAAAGATTAAAGAGGGAGTTTTTGTGGGTCCTCAGATTCGAGAGCTTTTCAAAGATGACCGGTTCAACAACTTGCTGGAAGGTGACGCGAAACAAGCATGGAATGCTTTTCGCCTAGTTTCTACAAACTTCCTCGGAAATGTTAGGGCAGAAAACTATAAGGAACTAGTAGAAGACATGTTGATGAAGTATAAGAAACTTGGCTGCAATATGTCTCTAAAGATTCACTTCCTTCATTCCCATTTGGATTTCTTTCCTAGCAACTGTGGTATTGTTAGTGATGAACACGGCGAACGTTTTCATCAAGATATCGCAACAATGGAACAAAGATACCAGGGAAAATGGTCCACTACAATGCTGGCTGACTACTGCTGGACACTCCTCAGAGATGCTCCCGAACAGCTGTACAAGAGACAGGCGAAGAAATCTAAGATGTAGTCAATGACTTGATTTTTTATAGGTAGGCTATTACAGTTGACCTTTTACTATTGGAATGCATTTCGTTATGTAAACATTAATTTCTTGCAGATTACAAAAAAACTAGAGCCAATTTTGCAATTTGACTGTCATATTCGTGTTCAGCACATAAAAATTGATAAGAATTGACTAATTTTATTTCAGTAACATGACTTTTGTAAAAATTTGTTGTCCAGTGTTATAATTTGATAGGCATCCAATAAATGATGATAAATTATCAAAGTTAGTCCATTCAAGTCATAATGGATTCCCTCTTCTCTATTATAAGCGTCAACGATAATCTCAGTATAATCCAGCCATGATTCAGTTATACACACCTAAGTGTGACATCAGTAACATGTAATAATCTAGCCATGATTCAGTTATATACTATAACACCTAAGTGTGACATCAGTAACATGTAATAATCTAGCCATGATTCAGTTATGCACATAAGTGTGACATCAGTAACATGTAATAATCTAGCCATGATTTAGTTATACACACCTAAGTGTGACATCAGTAACATGTAATAATCTAGCCATGATTCAGGTATACAAACCTAAGTGTGACATCAGTAACATGTAATAATCTAGCCACGATTCAGTTATACAAACCTAAGTGTGACATCAGTAACATGTAATAATCTAGCCATGATTCAGTTATACACACCTAAGTGTGACATCAGTAACATGTAATAATCTAGCCACGATTCAGTTATACACACCTAAGTGTGACATCAGTAACATATATAATCTAGCCATGATTCAGTTATACACACCTAATGTGACATCAGTAACATGTAATAATCTAGCCACGATTCAGTTATACAAACCTAAGTGTGACATCAGTAACATGTAATAATCTAGCCATGATTCAGTTATACACACCTAAGTGTGACATCAGTAACATGTTAGCTCTAACCAGTTCATATTGATTTTACATATGTATGAAATATGTAAATAGTCTAGTAAATGTCAATCACAAGCACTAGTAGCAAATTTGTTATGGATAGCACATGCTGTGCTGGAGGCAAATTAAGCCCAATTAATACTGATGCTCCAGCCCAAATCAACATTCATCATAAAAACGCACACGTTGGAATTTCAGAAATGGATCACATTTAAATTCCAATCAACAGGAATTGGCACCAAGCCCTTTATCAAATAAGAGAGATCACTCCAGTCAGACTTCTTCCAAGGCAAGTAGATGACTATTTAATACTTTTATTCTACTGTTGCTAAAATAAGCCAGTAGATTTGGTGAACATTTGATTTAGCTTGGGAGGGCTGTACTTGGATCTACTTCTAACATTTTATGATCGCAAAATGAATCTGAAGAAAAAAGTATAATCTGTCTTGAGAGACCACTGCAAGATCATATTTTCAATGCATAGATTTATTGAATATATAGTGTTATGACCTGTCATGAGAGACCACCTATCTTGACAGACCATAAGTTTCTCTTTCACAAACAGGGTTTACTGTACCATAAAATATAAATGAATTCACATTAATTAATTGCAAAGGCATATATAACTAACATGTGTGTTCGATCCCCAGCTGAGTCATACCAAAGATTTATAAAAATAGTACTAACAGCTGCCTCGCTTGGCGCTCAGCATTAAGAGGTTAATGTTAGAACTGGTTGGCCTGGTGTCAGGATAATGTGACTTGTTTGGGATATCATGCTAAATGTCTGCAGCATGATGCCCCATTGCTAGACTTCACTATAAACTGCCACACTGCAGACTGCATAGTGATATGACTGAAATTTGTTAAGCTACGTTAAAAATTAAAATCACACACACAGACATATAACTAACACAGCTGCTACTACATAATTTTATTAAAGATTTACAACATAAAATTTCAAGGTTTATATTCAAGTCCATCTTCTTTCCTCTTTTGCTTGCCTCTCATTATGGCCTCTTTAAACAGCCTAAGATACAAATGGATAGCTACAGGGGTATCGTCGTTTCCTGGGACTGGATATGCGATGAGTCTAGGGTCACAATTTGAATCTACGATCCCTACAGTTGGAATCAACATTTTTGCAAAGTCAGTGACAGCACGATGCTGCTCAAAGACATTATTCAAAGTGTTGATAAATATTCCCAAATCTGGAAGTCGTGTCATCATCTCAAATTGTTGTTCTGCATTTGTAAAGGATCCACCATACCAGTAACGGCAGTGAGCATACTCACCACAGTCATGTGCCGTTTTCTCCACATATGGCATCATCTGTCGATTTCTACTTACAAACAATACAATCCCTCCTCTGTACACCACATGAGCTGTAAAGTTCAATGCATCACCTAAATGGGGCAAAGTTTTTTCAAGATCAAAAATATCCATCCCAAGTCGCGAGCCAAACAAATAGGGTGTCATGTAGGGATTTCGACAACCAGCATCATGGCCAAAATGAACCCTGGCATTGAAAAGGTCACGCAGAGTCACCATATTTCTGACTTTAAAAAAGTCGTGATCCTTAAGAGACTTGTCTAGTTTGTCATCAACTTTCTCTTCATCTGAAACAAATGAAATGTAGGCCAAGTTTACTGTTATTGTTATTTTAAGGATACAAATGTTTGTGGATTATGGGGTTGCTATAGACCACGAATCTCAAGACCCAATTACCAATATATCTGTCTAGACAATAAGCAATTCTTCAAATTCTGAGGAATATTCACAAATTAATATTATCTCTCTAAAGAACAGCTTACGTAAAAAAAAGATCCACCTCGGATATATAAAAAAGTAAGAGGTGGGCTAATAAAAGATATACATATCAAATATTTGCAAACCTTTTGTAAAAATAGTGAAAACTTATCCTGCTGCTTGATTTTATCTGTCAAAAATCTCTTAGAAACTCCCAAGTTTCACATGTAATGGCCTCATTCAGACTCGTACAGATACTTGACCTGAATGCAGTAAACTATTTAAGCATTTCAGTGATAGAGCTGACAGCCTAATAAATAAACAAGTCTAGCATACATCATTTTTGCAAACTGCCTGTGAAATCAATACCTTGAACTGTGGCCTATATTTGTGTGAAACATAATGTACAATCTAAACTATAGTAATAAACAGTTATGTACATGACATACCTTCTATGGATGACCAATAAGTACATGTATACCAAGTAGAACTCCTTAAGAACAAACAACTGAAAATCTATAGATAAAAAATAAAACAAGGTAAATGGTTGGAATTATAAGTGATGTTGCCCTGCTTATTGCAAACAGGCTGGGGAAAATAAATAGCACAGGATTGGACACTGGTGGAAGGTAGGTAGAGTCTGCAGATTTGTAAATTTAATAAATTACTAACATGGGCACCTGATTAGACTTCATAACGGAGAAAGCAGCATGCAACCATGTATTAATAATGCAGAAGGCAGTATATAAAAAAGGCTGAATACATATCGGAACAAAGAGATGCAATTCAAGTACTGAAATGGTTTTATAGATTTTTGTTTTGTCTGCAGACTTTTACATTGGTAATGGTTTATCTACAGAACACCAGCTATCTTGGAAATGCATAAGGAAGACATCAATACCATTAACAGTCATGAGAAATTGCAGTCCTCATATTCACTCAGTAAACTGTACCTACGATTAACACAAGGAAGCAAAATCAATTTTTTTTACAAAAGAGACAAACATGAACTCTTGAGTCATATATTCTATTTTTTAAATGATTGGATTCTAATATTTCTTCTTCTTCTTTCTTTTAAGAAATGCAGTAAAATCTTTTGCATAGTACCTGTATGAATTTGTTTCAAGTCACTGACCCCTTTTTTTCTGGGAAGGCAAAATCTAGACAAAAGTTTAACATTTTGATTGGCAAATAAATTTATATATTAACTTACCTAGCATTTTGTATAGAATATGATGGAAAAATTCACATGTTTGTGCAATTTCAACAAAAAAAATTATTCTAGGCAAGCAAACCATTTTAGGATCTGTCCAGTCCTGTATATAATTTTAGTTGCTGAACATGTTCTACATTTTGTTCCTTGACTTCTGCAGTCTCAATTTCTATCACAAGCACTAAAACCAACAAGAAAATGGTTTTTCTTCAGGCCTTATCACTGAGCAGTGGATAAAATGGACCCACGGCCAAGGATTCACACAATCCAAAATCATAAAAATGAATATGTCTGTATGCACATTCTTGTTATATTTATTGGAATGTCTATCCCATAGCAACAGCAATTACACAGAAAAGAGTCATCATTATTTGTCCATAAACCAAGAGCTGAACAAGTGTTTAAACTTCCATCAAATCTGCAAAGATTGAAGATCACAGACTCTTTTTTTCCAACAAACAAAAAGCACTAATTGTTGAGTCAATTTTCAGAATTAAACATTGAAATCACATCGGTTTTCTGCTGCACTGCCAATTTACAGAAAATTGCCAAAGATTTTCACCAGTCTCTAGTTGACTTCATTGGTTTATAGGACTGTTACAGTGATTATTAAAAATGAACCAGCATTTTTCTTTTTCAATACTGAAGAGGGGGCCCCGAGTGGCCAAGTGGTCTAAAGTGCTCTCCGTTACGGATCACTGCCATCTCACCTCTGTCTGCGCTGGTTCGAGTCTCGGATTCAGCCAATATGGGTATGTGAGAAAGCTTGCCAGTAGCTTCTCGTGGGTTGGTGGTTCTTTTCGGGTCTTCCCAGGTTCTTCCTCCACCAATAATACTGGCCGCCATGTATAGCCTATCGTGTGCTGAAAAATGGCGTTAAACCCCACAACAACAACAATACTGAAGACGAGACATAAGTCACAATTTTCTTTTTTTTGTCCAATCTCTTGAAGAGTTCACATTTCTATGTTGCACTTAGGCATCATAATGTAATGATCACGTCATTAATAACTGCATAGGAAGCATTGATTTTACAAAAAGCAGGGTACTATCAAACATGTTTGTTCTTTTGGAACTTGAAGATGGACAGAAATAGACTGCTCTTCTTCAACTAGAGCCCTCCACTGCCTCTATCTAGATAAGTAAAGTACTTCCATAACACCATGTGTGTGTGTGTGTTTAATAGCATATCAGTACAATCTAGGCTTTAAATGCTGAGAAAATGGAGGTATTTAAAAAGGGCAAACAAAACAAATGTTGAGGCAAAAAAGGGTACATCCTTCAAACTGAACTTAAAGTTTTGATATAAAAGACACTCTTAAAAAGCTAAAGACCTCAGCTGTAACATCACAAACTTTTATGATATGCAGGCACAACTGGCCTAATTTACATCATTTGATCTGAATGGGCTGTGTCTATCTTGTATTAATTCCACATATATCATGCTTACTAAAAACGGGGAATCGTGCATAAACGTGTGTCAGTCTTTACTTCCAAAAAAAGATAAAATCCTAGATGTCATTATGGGAAGTAGTGGTTTTCTTTAAGGAAAAACTCCTGGAATCCAAAACAGTTCCCCAATTGTAAAAGGTGACTCCTGCTTAGTCCTCTGTAAAACAGTTGTATCTCTGAGGAAGGACAATTGTTAAACTTGAATTGTATAGTCACCTTGAATCAAAGCCTGATATGCAGTCACCTTGAAATGCATGGACACCTTTGTCACCTTGAGTCAGAGCCTGATAGTCACCTTGAATCAAAGCTTGAAATGCATGGACACCTTTGTCACCTTGAGTCATAGCCTGACAGTCACCCTGAATCAAAGCTTGAAATGCATGGACACCTTTGTCACCTTGAATCATAGCCTGATAGTCACCTTGAATCAAAGCTTGAAATGCATAGACACCTTTGTCACCTTGAATCATAGCATGATATAGTCACCTTGAATCAAAGCTTGAAATGCATGGACACCTTTGTCACCTTGAGTCATAGCCTGATAGTCACCTTGAATCAAAGCTTGAAATGCATAGACACCTTTGTCACCTTGAATCATAGCATGATATAGTCACCTTGAATCAAAGCTTGAAATGCATGGACACCTTTGTCACCTTGAGTCATAGCCTGATAGTCACCTTGAATCAAAGCTTGAAATGCATGGACACCTTTGTCACCTTGAATCATAGCCTGATAGTCACCTTGAATCAAAGCTTGAAATGCATAGACACCTTTGTCACCTTGAATCATAGCATGATATAGTCACCTTGAATCAAAGCTTGAAATGCATGGACACCTTTGTCACCTTGAGTCATAGCCTGATAGTCACCTTGAATCAAAGCTTGAAATGCATAGACACCTTTGTCACCTTGAATCAAAGCCTGATATGCAGTCACCTTGAATCAAAGCTTGAAATGCATAGACACCTTTGTCACCTTGAATCATAGCCTGATAGTCACCTTGCATCAAAGCTTGAAATGGATAGTTACCTTTCATCATATCTTGAAATGCAGTCACCTAAATCACCTTTAATCAAAGCTTAAAATGCAGTCACCTTAGTTGCCTTGAATCACAGCTTGAAACAGTCACCTTGAATCATAGATTGAAATGCAGTCACATTTAATCATAGTTTTATATGGATAATCACTTTTAATCATAGCTTGAAATCGATAGTCACTTTTAATCACAGCTTGAAATGCAGTCACTTCAGTCACCTTTAATCATAACTTGAAATGCATAGTCACCTTGAATCAGTTTGAAATGAACTTACCTTAGTCACCTTTAATCATAGCTTGAAATGCATAACCACCTTTAATCATAGCTTGAAATGCATAATCACCTTTAATCATAACTTGAAATGCATAGTCACCTTGAATCATAGCTTGAAATGAAGTTACCTTAGTCACCTTTAATCATAGCTTGAAATGCATAACCACCTTTAATCATAGCTTGAAATGCATAATCACCTTTAATCATAGCTTGAGCTGGAGCAGGAACTTTGGCTGATATTTGCTTTACATCTCCAGTGATACATCGCTGAATCTTTGAAATATCTGCATAAATAAACAAATAAATAAATAAGTACAGAATGAATGATCTCATACCACTCCCTAGCACATGCAAAAACTATGCAATTAATGGTTTGGTACCACTCTTTGGTTTATACAAAAGCCATGCAATAAATGGACTGGTACCACTTTCTGGTACAGGCACAAGCCATAAAATAAATGGTCTGATACCAATCCCTGGTACATGCAAAAACAATGCAATCAATGGCGTTTGCTTCTATATTATTTCAACCCAAAATATTTGCAACTGTATTAACAAGAATGACAGGCGCTGCTTGCTGACCCTAAGCATACTATAAAATGCACAGCATTGACCAAAAAGTTTAAAGGTTTAGCACGTGTTCTGTGGAATGAATATCGTTGCTTTATAATATTTCATGCAATGTTTGAACAGAATCTCTCAATGTACTTTAGGAAATGTAAACTGAAAATTTTAACTAAAACCAAATCAGCTATAACATTGACCTTGATTGCATTACATTATCTTTTTAATTAGATTAAATAATTCCATTTTAAATAAATAAATTTGCCATGACAATGGAAGAAGAAACATGGCAATACTCTATTATTGGGGGGGAGGACATCAGTGTGCATTCATTTTTTTCTTAAATTTTAATCCAACTGCTGGTTAAGGATCAAAATAGCAAATAAAAGATCCTATGACACTGCATGGCCAGTGAATGTTAAGGTTTGCAAGTTCCATGTTCTACAGGATGCCATGACCCTATGTAAGTGCTCAAAATTGCCACTAGCAAGCTAGCATTTTGCTTGTTACAATTCTGAAAGAGTGTGTGTGATTTGGATTTCTAACGTAGCTTTTAAAAAAATTCAGTTATATCACTACAATATCTGCAGTGAGTCAGTTTATAGTGATGTCTAGCACTGGGGCATCATGCCACAGACATGTAGCATGATGTCCCACCCAGTCACATTATCCTGACACCAGGCCGACCAGTTGTAACACTAACCTCTTAATGCTGAGCATCTAGCGAGGTAGCTGTTAGTACCATTTTTTTATAAGTCTTTGGTATGACTCGGCTGTGGTTCAAACCTGCAACCTCATGTATCCATGACAATGCTGAATACTAGGCCACTGGCGCAGTTAACAATTCTGAAATTGCTAGTTAAAAAGAATGAACTTGAAATTTCTTGCTCGTGACATTTTTGCACAATTTTATTTCGGAATTTAAAATATAGCATAGTCTGATATGGTCCATTATGAATTATACTCCACCACTTTGAAAGTATTTACCTGGCACAGTTAGTGTAGCAAAAGATTATTTAATCCCTTCATACATTATAAATTTCAAACCAAACCTTGCTCCATTAGCATATAACTTTTTTGATTTGGAAAAATTAAGTGATCTGCGGTGAATGCAGTGCTAAAGAAATTCTATTTTTTGCAGATGCAGCAGCCTAACATACACTGTAAGGTGCATGGGTGTAACATGAATGGTAAAAATAAAAGTCGGTATATCTATCCTGTGTACAACATGCAAGATACAAATTGCTATAACTGGTAAAATTAAAATAATGGGGATGAAACTTCAGTGACAAAACTCTCTGAATAATTAAAATGAAATGTAAAAGTAGAACAGACTTTATCATATTTATTACAAATCCCCCCCCCATGATGTCTGAATAAAAATGACATTATAATATGCGTGTACAATTCATAACTAAGTATCATTTAAAATGTTAGTACTTTTGTTAGCTGAAATATTACAACAATCAAAATGCTGCAAATACTGAAAAGGTTCAGATTGAGCCTTGTCTGGTACAGATATTAGTACTATTCAGCAGCCAACCTCTAACTGCAGATCAGATTAGACTAGTATTCAGTCTCTACTACTCATGAAGCATAACAAATTGATGGACCAGACTGCCTCAGTGTATTCATTATATCAATGTACCAGATGTTGCCTTAAAACATTACTGATAAGACAGAACTGATGGGCAAGTAATCTCTTTATAATGGTTATAGTATCTGCATACCCTTCTGTTTGTTTGTAACCCTCTACAGATTTTAAAAACAAACGGCATCAAGGATACAAATGTGCACAAAACTTAGTAAATTCATTCATCAATTTATAGTTTCAAACCTGTCACCCAGGGGTCCCAGAACTGTCAAACTATTGGCATTTGAATCAAACGAGTTGCTAAAGTAACATGGTCACCATAACTTCATGGGCAAGCCATTGTTTTTAACCAGCAGTATGATGTAGTTTCCCATCTCTGACAATCTCAATAATTTAATAAATTTTGGACTTACATCTCTTGGAACAAATGTATACAAGAGTTCCTCATTTTCATTTGCTCAGTTTGCTTTAGAAATATAAAAACTAGAAATTGCAAATATTGGACACAGATAACAGAGTTTTAAATAAAATGGACTGTTCTAGAAACCAAAAAAGGACAATGAGCAGCCTATCAACTTGTTTGCATTGAGAGCTTCCATTGGTTTGAAACACCAATAAGTTGAGTGTTAGGGAACCCTGGTGACAATCAGATTATAAATTATAAATTGATGAATGGAATGCCAAAGTTTGGGTCATTTTTTTTTTTATACCTGATGCTTTAGGTTTATAAAATCGATAAGAAGCCTTAGAAGGAAACAAACAATGTGCGAATATTATAGGACATTAAATGGATCAAATAACTTTTCTAAGTACGAAACATAGAGCTGATTTTAAGAAAAGTATGGGAAACTAGGAGGACCGATGAAAAGTTGGAAAAGATCGGTAAAATATATCCATTTGAAAGCCTGCATAAACCTAATTTCAAGAGTTAATGCCGGTATAAGCGAAAATAGGTGACTCCTGTGCAAAAAATGCCACGCGTAATTGAACGTGTAAAATAGTAGATTCCATACTGATAACTAATGCAAGTAAAATATATAACATAAATAAACATTTATTAATGTTAAAAAGTGGAAATTACAACAAGGAACACCTTTTAAATTCAACTTTCTCGCCCTCCGACTCGCCGAGGTCACCAAACGGGAAGCCATTGCCGGAAAAGAAAAGCTAATTTCCGACTCAGTTGACTAGAACCGTACAATGTGGCCTATACTTCATCAATCCGGAAGATAGTTCTCCAACATCTTTGCCTCAACTACAGTTGAAATTCTCAATATTTTAATTCTTATTCGAGTATTTTCCCAATTTAAGCCATTATCTGAGATTAATGAATGCTCAGTCAGAGAAATTATACAATACGATTTTTTTTATATAGGAATATATACACACACATACACACAGGTAGCAGCAATCAGGATTCCAAACTTTCGTTGCCATAATCTCGTCTTCAAGCATCGTACCAAAATATAGTCAATATTTCCAGTTTCCATTGGGTGTAGCTCGAGTTCATCATGCAATGAGAACCAACTAACGGACAGATGGACGGACATTATCGTTTACCAACAACACTATATGCGCAAAAAGTACGAAATATGATTACAAGAAAGGGTGTCTTAAATGAAAAGTAGTACCAAGCTAACCTCCAATATTGCGACCGTCTTACAACTCTTGTTATCAATACTACACCGAACTGGTGGTTATGTCGACATTAGAAAGTTCTTGCAGAAGAAGCAGAAGAACTCGTGTTAGCAGAGCAACTTAAAAGCAAGACAAATCGAAGAAACAGCAGAAGAATCCATTCCAGTGAAGAAATAACGTAAGCGAAGTAGAAAGAAAAAAAATGGACGTGTGATGTGCTTTGAAACAAGGTGTTTGATAGTTGTTAGATGGGTGCTGATAACATTACATTCCCGTTTGACCTTGTTTCTCCAGCCGCTTTAAAATTATTTTGTTACCCTTCTCGTGTGTGTGTGTGTGTGTGTGAGAGAGAGAGAGAGAGAGAGAGAGTAAATTCAAACAGCAGCAGCTCCCCCATCTCCAAAACAAGAAAGCAGGTGGATTTATCTCCTTTTATTGACTTGATGCCATGGTGTTTTAATTTTTGCTAAATACATACAGTTCTACCTACAACAACTTGCAGGGGATAAGGTGCCTCTTGATAAGCACTACTCTCTTAACGCAAAAGAATTATCTGTGACCTGTATCAGTTTAATATTGTGAGATTATCAGGATCAGATTCAATAGACGCGCGGACAATATTATGTGTATTATTTTCAGCAGTGCAGTTTGGGATTCCCACAAGTATGTGTATTTGCTTGATTAGGAAGTTATTTCTCTTTAAATGATAAAATGCAGAAAAGAGGTTTCGTCAACATTATGACTATTTTCTTTGGCATAAAAACGTTGTGTATATCGATGGGAAAATGACATTGTATTAGATCTCTGGTAGTCTAGTTTTATTCCACGACATTGCCATCCTTTTATACGTTCATCTTTAATGTTGTGTACTTGTACTTATGAGGAAGGGGTTATCCACACACCATGCTCTCGATTTGTTTGTTGATATTTAAGTTGGAGGGGCTTGTTACAAGAAGTTGATTTACGATGAAAATGGCATTAACTATTCTCTCTCTCTCTCTCTCTCTCTCTCTCCATTGTTCTACAGTTTTAAAATTTTGCATTGCTGTATTTAATTAAGTTAAAAAAACTACACAAAGTGAAATATCTCACAATCCTATACAAAATATTAGCTAAAATGCAAAGCTGTAACTTCCTTTAATAATTCTGTGACAAATGTAACTCTCAACATATCATTTATCAATATCATTTACTGATAAACCATAAACAATATCTCTCTCGCCAAACAGACACGCATATGATGATTGTTGTTGCCATGATTACAGTCACACTCAGACCTGTTGCTGCCTCGAAGATTCCACAAAATGCATTGGCGACACACACACACACACACACACACACAGATATATATATATATATATATATATATATATATATATATATATATATATATATATATATATATATATATATAAAACACTACTAAACGACTTCTGAAACGATCGTTCTCGTCTTCGTCCAAAATATTTTACCCGATCAAATGCGACCTTGCCGAATAACAGGTTCGAGATCTTTCTGACGCAACGGAGTCAGTGTTGGTGTAACATATTCATTGGTGAACGTAACTCGGGTGGATGCAGCGGTGAATTTAAGTTCGTTATTGTAGAAATAATCCCAAGGTGTTTTCGCACGTGGTGGTGCATAAAACAATACACCAAACTGACCTCTGGTTGCTGTTGTCGCAATAAATTGGTTCCAAATATTAAGTTCTACCTGACAATTAGCAAGATTACATTTGAATGTACACGAGGGTCTGGTAACATCACTCTGACACAGACATTCAAGAGGAACAAAAGCAGCATTAATGTTAGCATCCGCTGTCAATAGGTCGAATACTCCGTCGGATGATTCTGCAACTTCATCACTATGGTCATAGTCAGTTACTTATATGTAATGATAAACACCAAAGAGGTACCAACATAGTCTTCAATAAAAGCAGCTGACACGCGAGTCTTCAATTCTTCCTATTTTCGTGATTTCAAACAGGTTTTTTGGAACAGCGTCTTTGAGACTTACAAGAATATTTTGAATGTCCACGTTAGACATTTGTAATTTACCAGTTCGAGCTTAAAAAGTCACAAGCTCACCTGGGCCAACAAATACAAAAACCCGGCTGGTAAAAGTAGTTAAATTCGATTTGGTGGTATACCTGCTTAGATCAACGCGAGCACCACGTCGTCGGGTAGTTGAGAGTCCGTAAATTCAATAGGTATGTTGTATAATATTAAACGTACTTCAATGTTAAATCAATAAGCGTTTGAGGGGTTGGGTTTGAGGAAGTTCTGCCTCCTTCCAGTTCATGCGACGCTTTAACAACAAGATGACAACAAGCAGCAGGGGGGGCGAATCGGACATTTTGTCCAATCGTTATTTTGCTTAATTATTACTTTCTGCACTCAGCGGATCCGGTGTAGTCAGCGCCTGGTAAAAAAAAAACGACGACGGTCCATCCTACACGACGGTGACGTCATTTGGTTTAATACATTTTCTGCGAGCCGATCCCAGCGTCGTCAGCGTCCAGTAAACACAGCGACGACCGCGTCGATGTCATTTCCCCCCCTGCTGCTAAGAAGTTATTTACAATGAAAATTATTTACAATTTAACCGAATATTTGGTCAAGTCCGATACGATATCGTGTCCGAGGATCATGTAAATTTATCGTTACAAATCCATGTGGGGTCGACTGAGCATGACTAAAAAAGTTTCGAAAACCATTAAAGTCCATGTCACCGCCGCACCATGTCTGCCAAATATTTCGTAGCGTGTGTGTATCAACGCCGTTGAATACAGCAAGAATATTACAGTTGTCTCTGATTACTTTTGGAATCTGAGTGTATCGTTGAGTGACATATATCACGTCGGTGTTTTTATGCCTGCCTATGGAAAATATCCTAGCTCGGTTTTTTTGATTGTCTAACATAACATCATCGTACACGACTAGATTGTTAACGTCGCCATCAATATCATCAATACCCGGTGCATCATTGATATCTGTAATAAACTCAATAACATTTTTTTCAGCGATCGCTGATGCATTCTCGTTAAAATCTTTCAACACCTCGTAGCATCGTTGATCATCTACGCTAGGGGCGATTAAATACAACTTATCCCACTTCATCCATCTCATTATTAAATTGAGTAACAATTGCGTCTTGCCGGATCCAGATGGTCCGATGATAATCATCCGGATCGAGTTTGGTAACGCTGCAACATGCTTAACTGGTTCTCTCGTTTTAGTCGCCGAAAAATCAATTATATTCATATCTCTATACATAAATTATGGATCTATATTGTGTGAAGTGTAGAGTGCGTACTGGCACAAATGATATGACAACCGTTACAACGAGAAATAACAGATCGGCGCTTACTGGTAAGTGTGTACAATGCGGTACAAAGAAATTTAGATTTATTTCTGCTAGACCCGGAGACGTTTTAAAAAAAAGCGAGGAGGTGATATTGCAGCCAAGTTATCAAAACTCCCCGGAACACCGTGGGCAAAGTATCCAGGAGAAAAGCACCTCCCAGGATATAGCTACTGTGGCCCCGGAACACGATTAGATATCAGACTCAATGATCAAAATCAGCCGCGACCCGGTGAGTATCCAATAAACGCTATCGACGAAGCATGTCGGATACATGATATAGCTTATCGTAGCGGTGATTTGCAACAGCGTCATATCGCGGATGTAAAATTAATTCACGCGTTAAATGCTATTCCTGATAAATCATTCAAAGAAAAATTGGCTTCATGGTTGGTAAAATCGGCTATGAAAGGTAAATTAATGATTGGAAGCGGAGCTTCTCGCGCTGGTAATTGAAAACGCTAGCGTTTATAATAACAACATGGAATCCATCTATTATTCTCCGAGAGGATACTGGAAAGGAAAGGCCGCAATTGGTAAGCTTGCAAGCGCTGCAAAGGTAACAAAGGCCACTGCGGCTAATTGGTTATCCAAACAGGCTATATGGCAAATTTATCTACCACCGCCTAAACAAATCAACTTTTCGCGCTTTGATGTTACCGTACCCAATGAAGTTCATCAAGCTGACATATTATTTCTGCCGCATGACAACGGTTACAAATACGCGCTAACCGTAGTTGATGTTGCGAGTCGATACAAACAAGCGGAGCCGTTAAAAACAAAGTCAGCAACTGAAGTAGCCGATGCGTTTGAGAGGATTTACCGAAGGGGTCCTCTGCGCTGGCCAAATCTATTACAAGTTGATCCTGGCAATGAATTTCGCGGCGCTGTTTTATCAACGCTGAAACATCATAGCGTCGCGATACGACGAGGTCATACTGCGCTACATCGTGATCAGGCAATTGTTGAACGATTCAATCGGACTCTTGCTGAACGGTTATTTGGGTATCAATACGCGAAGGAATTCATCCAGGAAAAACGATCTCGTGAATGGGTTAAAAGGTTGCCAGGCGTAATTGCAGCGTTAAATAACGAGATTACCCGAGCAATCAACATGAAGCCCAGCGACGCGATTAAAAAAAAGTATATACCCGGAAGATCAAAAATAGATAGCGTTTCCAAGCCGATTCTCGGCGATGTCACTGTTAGATATCTGTATGAACCAGGAGAGCTTGAAGGCGGTAAAAAAAGAGCTACTGATCCTATTTGGAGTGTTACCACGCATAACATATCAACGATAACACGATCAACTGGTAGACCACCGATCTATAGGCTGGATTCAACTGCTCCTCAGCGCGGATTTACCCGCGAGCAACTACAAGTGATACCTGACGATACTCAATTGCCCCCGCGTGGTCTTAACTAGCGCCGCTGCGTCTATTGCACTCAAGACAGGTCAACCTCACATTACCACGGATATGACCGAGACTGTTATCGATCCTGTCCACGGTAAATTGGCGAGCGTCTTTATCCGAATAACGCCAGCGCATTACACAATTGCAACTCGCGCAGTGATTATTCTGTTGTTGTCGTAACGCAATTATTAATTCGGCATCAATATCAAAACGCCGCTGTTTTTTTTTTATCCTGTTGGCGGTAACCCGAGAGTTTTCTATCAATGACGCTAGCATCAATAATGTCATCGTTGTCGCCGGCTTCGTCGGTGGCTTCGTCAATAACAATTCTTCGAAGCTGATTCATTCTCCGTACTCTGGACACTGCAAGATAGACTAGATTCGACCATTCGATGCGATTATCAACCATCCAAACAATTGTGTCCGTGATAGTCAGTCCCTGCGAGGAATGTATTGTTGTTGCGTATCCTAGTGTCCACGGGGATTTATCAGCACATAGCGCGTCCTCGACGACGCTGATATCAACGAGCACGATATCATTCAGCACGAGAACTTGTTTTTTTGTCCCTGACGCTGTCGGGCCAGGGATTTCAACTTCAATGTTCTGCCGCCGTGTGTCCGCGGGTCTATAACATAACGGCACTGGACGCGTTGGAAACTTTTCCTTATGCAAGGCAAACAACTTCCGCTGAAGTGTGTCTCTGACTATCTTTCTACTCGCTACAATCAAATCGTTTGGTCTCCATGTTTCCCAGAATTCATTTAACGGCGTTTCCGGAATCACCTCGCGGATTATTTCACATTGAACTCTATCCGGCTGTAATCTGATTAATTTTTTAACCTCGCGCAGCTGTTCATCAAGTGCTCGGTAATCAGTATCGGTTTCTTCATAATAGTCCACAAAATTCTTTAACCAATCATGTGGACCCTCGCCGACAAATGGTGGTGGTTGGCCATGGTCGCCACACATGATTACCGCTGTATTCGCGCGCAGCAACCACTCAAGAAACATTTGTAAAGTATCTAACGAAACAGTACATATCTCATCCCAGATGATAACCTCAGGAATAAATTTTTCCCCCATTCGATCAGGAGTCCACTCACCGCCGCTGTATCGAAAAAAGCTGTGATAAGTAACGGCGTCAACATTTCGTTGTTTTATCTCTCGCGCTAGTCTATGGGTCGGTGTAAGCACGATCATACTTGCCCGCGTTCGAAATAATTCAATTGCCCGAGTCGTCTTTCCCGACCCGCCACAGCCGCTTAAATAAACTGTTTTGTATCTACAAATTGGATCAGATCACGGTGGTGCATTAGACCATTCTGATAAATTATCACCGCGTAAGTAATTGTTTTCAACGGTGACATCTGCTGACGGGGAATACTCGCGTCGTATTTCATTTTTAATTCTCCATATACCCCAACTCTCGTCCGGACTAGTAAACTCGGCTATGTTTCCCTTATACTTTACGTCTATGTAAAATGAATCAATCGCAACTCTAACCGCGGTGTCGGGAAATCTATTTATCATCAAGAATAAATTGATAGCGGCGTAACCCAGCATAGACGCCCTCAAATGTGGATATGCCGGGCTGTCTCCATCGCTGTAGGTAACAACTGTACCCAACTTTGTTCCATTAGACAAGAAAGCTGTTTTGCAGTTCACGTATTTATTTTTTGCCACTGCGTCCTTGATTACGAAATCATATTCTGCGTCATCTATAATCAGCCGTGAGCAATATCGTTTGTAGTCGCAGTTTTTTCCACCTTGTGTGAACTTACCGATTATTCTTCTACCGAGATCTTTTGCCTCGCGGTTTCGTTGGTTGAATATCTTTTTGGACCATTCGATGATATATTCCTCGTCGGCATCAATGTGTGCTCTGGATTCGTCAATTATGCTATATAGACGCTCTGGTTCTGGTAACCAGACTTCAGTCTGCGCCCGGTATGATATAATCGCGTCACTGACAATCAACGAAACTAGCATGCTACAATCAATCATATACCGTAGCAGCGCTATTGGCAGCCACTTCTTTTCAGCCATGTGTCTACCGATCCAAATATAACAACAGCGATGAAGTCCTGCTGCGAATTCAAATGATACTATGCGAGCGAATCCTGTTAAATCAAAATCAGGCAGTGGTCCATTAATAGCAACACGAGTCATTTCATGTCTGGGGTGTCCAAATCTTTTGAAATACTCAGCGGCGGATCCATACCCGAGAAAACTTGCTGGATAACAGGCAACCATATCAACGGAAATCATAGCGTCGCGGTTGTATTCAGTGTTCCATAGTCCACCGTGACAGTATTCCAAACAACTGGATTGTACATCCGGTAGAAACTCCTTGCGCGTTGGTCTCCACGCATTTTTCCTTGCTGCAACATGAGCCGCAACCGATGGAATCGTAAAACAATTTGTTAGCAGTTGTTCATCATGCTCTTCAAATTCCATGGCGGTTTTTTTCATTTTGTTGTGAAACGCTTCAGTGCGATATAATTCACCGTTTGGTCTTACAAACTGATCAAAGGTATCCATGTCGTTTTCAGCGCTGCGAAGTAACCACACTGACACAGGGTCGTTTTTACACAAACAAGCAATAGCATCAAATAGTTTCCTCTCCGCGAGAAAACTATCCTCTCCCAGGAATTCCCCCGGGATATACTTTACTGTTCTATCCCGTGGAAATATTGTGACCGCGGGCGTCCACGCGTGTTCGTTATGATCAATAATTTTGATTGGGGCTCCCTTTGATTTATACTTTGATTCGTATAATACTTCACCGGTTATCGTTGTAACGGTTATTGGAAATCTCAGCGACGTTTCTAATTTCGCTATGTCGCTGATGGTTGCTCCTCGCTCACGCACTGTCTCCTCCCATTGGTTTATTTTACTACGTCGTAAATCAGTCAATTTGTTTCCTCGACACGCATTTGTAAAATGCTCTATTACTCGTTCTGCTACACAATTTATCCCCGTTGACTGTTTCATCGGCGCTAGTTTTCCGATATCAGGTTTCTTATTTAACGGGTATATTCCATAGACAACTGCTGTTTCAGGATACGCTCGTTCATAGTATGGTCTGTCAATTCCGGTTAACAGCCCTGGCTTGGAGTCGCGGCTAACAATGACTGATTTCTTGTCGCTGAGAACCGGTTCAAATTTATCACGTATGATCCAATTACCTGATTCCACCCGGACAATGAATTTTACTCTGAAGAAATACTTGCTGGAGCCAAGTTGTGATATTATCGTTGCTGCGCGGTTGTCGTTCATGGTAGCATCAACAACACCATCAATTCGAAATGTTGACCAACTATGAGATGCACCATCGCGCTTGAATTCATTGATACAGTCGCGTATTTTATTCAACAGGGTTCTATCGTTTATTAACGCTTTTGGTGCGTCCTTGAGGACTCTATCGAGATTGAACTTAATATTTTTCCAGGGCTTAATTGCTGCTAATCTCTCAAACTCTTCCATATAATTAAAACAAGTATTTAAATGAAAGAATATAGTATAATGAATCACTGCAAATGGTTGATGATTGGGTCGACAACCCCGTGCAATAAATCATGTAGAGGTGAATTCTGCGGGTATCATTTACAAAGCGTTCGTAATGGTTCTCTTGGCCCCCTCCCGTGCTTGGTTTGCCACGTTGGTGTAAGAGGAAAATCGCATTTGTGTATCAATTGTGGCGGAAAGCGATACAGAGAGTTAAAACGCTATTACGACAAGCGAATTAAAAACGCCGTCATTGACCCCACCGCAGACTTCGTCATCAAAACTCCTCAGGACTACATTGCAAGGTTTATAATTAAACCAAATAATGAATTAGACAAGTAGTATTATTATACAAATGAACCAAGAATTTCAGCCGCATCCTGTGCTCGTTAATTACGAGGCATCTCGCGACGGCGTTGTTAGAAATTGTAGACTGAAGAAGCCGATTGGTACCGTAAATAATCAGGGATACTTGCAATTTACTGCAGGAGGAAAAAGCTATTATGTTCACAGGATTGTATTTGAAGCATTCAACGGATTAATCGAAAATGGGCTTGTGATTGATCATATTAATAATAATAAGACTGATAATTCTCTTATAAACTTGCAAGCTATCTCGCAAAGTCAGAATACCAAAAAAGGCCAAACTGGTAAGTTTTCAAAGAAAGCAAAACCCGTAAAGTCATTTGATACAACAACTCACGAGGAAAAAATATTTCAGTCGATGAATGAGGCAGGAAAATATTTTGACATTTATATCGCCTCAATACGATTTGTTGTAGAAGGAATACAGAATTCAGCGATCTCAAAAAAGACGGGTCACAGAATTCGATTTTCATATATAACAGAAATCAGCGAGTGACAAGGTCACCGTGACGAAGTCACCGGCGCCTATGGCGCTGACGAAGTCGCCATGACAGTGCGAACGCTACAATAAATTGTCTCTTCCGGAAGAAATACCGGAAGAAAACGAATTATCCTACGGTTTCATCGAATGTTAACACACCTCGGGATTGATACGCAGGGTTCATTTTGTAAAATAATTTTTTTTTTATTTAGAAATAAGATGTTTATAAGAATATGAATATCGAAGACATCAATAATATATTAACCGAGATTTTAAAATTAAAAAATCAAGGAATTGAATTATCTGATAAGCTTGATAACCAAAAAATATTGTCCGATTATGAAATTATTAACGAGCAATCAAAGAAAGGTCGATATACCCTGCCACGCGAGTATTCTTTTATAAAGCGATTACAATATACGATCAATGAAAACTTGTATGGCAATGACGTAAATGCATTTATTGGACTATTTACTGCCGTTGAGACAGTACGAAAAAAACTCGGACAGGCTTTTGAACGACGTCGAGAAATCTCTAATAAAATTAAAAACATTAGAAGGATTATAGACGAAAACTCCCTGGAGCCCCTGGGACATATCCCCCCCCCCCGCCACACTCGGCGGGAAATTAGAAATTACGGAGCAATTGCAATAATGGTAGGCGAATCACTTACTACTCGGCTAGCCAGAGAGCGGCTAGTAGCGCTTAAAAAGTTCATACCGTTAGAGACAGGGTCCGAAAACAACTTCAAACGCGGCAACAACTACAAACTGATTTTGCTGTTGGAAGCGAACAGCTCTTTGCTCCGGTAACTAAAGCGACCAAAGATGTTACGGCGGCAACTGTGCCCGTCCTCGGTGCGCTTGAAAAGATAGCGGCTCAGACCGAGCAAACAAAAAAGTCTCTGGAAACACTCCCTGCGAAAATAGCGGTTGCTACAACACGGAGGCCGCCACCACTCGCTATAACGGACCCACAAGAACCATATGTTACAATGGCCGACGAGGAAGAACTAGGCGCCACCGCAAGAGAACCAGAAGAAGAAATACCGGAGGAAATACCGGAAGAAATACGGAAAGAGGGGAATATACCCCGTAATGTTCTTAAAAAGAGCACAATAGATCAAATTAGAAATCTCGGCTACGAAGAATTAGTTAATTTTACTGTTACAAATTTTGATAAGGACACACGAGATGAGCATATCAATAGCGGCTACGAGAAAAATATAAGGTCGTTAAAGGATTGGACAAGAATAGTGTATTTGGCAAATAAACATAAAAATGAATTACCACCGCGTGATAATAATTATATAATATTCCACAATAAAGTAAAAAGTGAAAGACCAAAACACGGAAAAGGATACTCTGTTGGTAAAGACGTTACTTGTCCTGGTAGTGTTCTCAGTGATATATCACGGCTAGAAATACTAATCGGAGGAAAACGAGCCGGAAATAACTCTCCGGAAATAATCAATGAGGCCGCTGATATTTGCAGGCGGTTATTTGCCGGTGGTATCATGGACATTAATGCATATCGAACGCTCATTGACGAGTTAGTGGATGATTAAAAAAATTATAAAATTGTCGTTTTTTGTCGGTTTTTGGTCGTTTTTTGTCAGTTTTTGGTCGTTTTTTGTCAGTTTTTGGTCGTTTTTTGTCAGTTTTTGGTCGTTTTTTTGTCGTTTTTGGTCGGTTTTTACGGGTGAAAACCCCAGGAAATCATTTAGAGAAAATCGATGTTTTTGACAAAATTTATGATTCGGTGGTGGGAAGGGGGGTGATCAATCACTAATTGGAAAACACTGGTGTTTTTTATAATAAAGATGATTATACACTACAACCATGATAAACCAGTCAGCGTCTACGTGGTAAACTCACGATTGCCCGTATACCGCGCGTGGTACGGAGACGGTCTCGGTAGCACCATTGCGGGGTTATTTACAAGAATGGCTCCAAAAGTGGCGCCGTTAGCAAAACAATTAGGAATGAAGGCTATTGATGTTATTCGTGATAAGGGAATCAGCGCTATTGGAGATGTCGCCGGAAGGGCGTTTTCTGCAGCAAAGGACAAACTAATGTCGTTGGTGAGAAGAAAAAAACAGAAACCACCGGTGATGCCATCAACGACAGTGATGCCTGCAAATGTCAGTAAAGTAATAAATAACGCCGTGGAAGAAAAACTAGCGTCGTTGGTAAACAATAATCAAGATGACATCGCAAACATAATAGCGGGAAGTGGTTTAAAACGACGACGATGATTTAGATGCATCAGCGTATTATTAAATAAAATGTTTAAACGAACAGCTGACCCGGCGTTTGATATGGACGCACCAGTGCACAAGGATGATTCTGTCCGTAATTATCAATTTTATTCCTATCATGCAGTACAACCCAACATACGATCGCGAATTGAACTTCAAGTCCATGATACCAGTAAATATTTTTTACCGTGTGAAGCGTTTATTGAAATCGAAGGAGAACTTGTAACAGAGGCCGATACTCCTGCTGTACCAGCACCGTATCCAGATGGTACCAAAGTTGGCTTAGTCAATAACGGCGTAATGGCGCTATTTGAGAGCGCAAAATATCTCATTGACGGGCGAGAAATTGAATCAATAGAACGTGATGTTGATGTTGCTACAACAATAATCGGGCTAGCAAGATATTCCGACGATTATACAAGATCAGCGGGTCCATCTATGATGTTTGCAAAGGATACTAGAAACACTGCTGGAAACTCGCAATTTGTGGTAAGACGACCAAGAAATAATGCTAATAACGCTGATGCTGATGTTGAGAATATGATTATAAACAGCGATCCTAATTTTAACATCGGAGCTGCAACACGCATATCAATGTTAACAGGGCCGCGTAGATCTTTCTCATGCGCGATTCCACTGCATCATATATTTGGATTTTGTAGGAACGTGCGAAAAGTTATCTACGGAGCAAAGCATACCGTGGTGCTTGTGCGAAAAGGTGATGATAGAAATGCAATTTGGAGAATTCCAGCGGATCTTACGAATCCAAATAATGACTCTGGTAAAGTCGTTTTAACTAAAATATTATTGTGGATGCCAGTAATGACTCCATCCATTACCACAGAGGCACGATTGCTATCCTTTATGGAGCAGGGAGGAAAATCATTACTAAGTTGGCTAACAACAACAACAGATACTAAGCAATCAGATATCAATGGTATATTCACATGGAACCTGGCATCACAACAAGGCATTTCGGCTCCGCGTCATATATTTGTTGCGTTGCAGGATATGACGAGAGTTGATAATCAACTATCCAGCCATATGATATTTGATCGATTAGGCGTTACTGACGTCTCGCTGAGAATAAACGGCCAGCGGAACCATCTGAGGATATACAACTTAATTACGGTCAAAACCATATTGCACGCGTGTACCATCGGTTGCTGTCGTATATGAGTCGTGATCAAAACGTCGACACTGGTTTGCAAATATCACAACATGATTTCAAAGAACTATATCCGATCTATTACTTTTCGCTGGAACATCATGATTTAACAAGACAATCCGTCGTTGATATACACTTCCGAGCTAATGTAACTCGCGGCGTTATTGCCGATTATAGAGCGGTTGCTGTCATTCTCAGCGATAAATCAATGCTGTTGGAAGGCGTTGGTGGACGAATGAGAATCGTTGATGCACCAGTGGAAAACATGTAATTGAAAACATAAACGCGTTTACAATAAAAATGTCGTATAATGTTGTCGGCGTAGAGTTGACCGATGGTCAAGTCAAGAAATTACGATCAAAGTCGGCTAAACAATGTGGAACCACAATAACGTTAAAGCCGTCACAGATGGCAGGTGGTAATCATAAGATATCGTTGACGGCGCGTCAAATAAAACATTTCAATGATGCGATGAAGAATAAAAAGGGTGTTCAAATAGATTTTTCGGCCGCAGCGATTAAAAACATGGAAAAGACCGGTGGGATATTTCCGCTGTTAGCTGCGATTCCAGCGTTGATTGCCGCGGAGGCCCCAGCAGTGGCGAAGGCGGCGGCGTTAGGAGCCGTTGCTACCGCGGCGGGAATGGCATTGAAGAAGGCAACCGGGAAAGGCTATAAAAAAAACGACCCGTAGCCGGAAAGGGTCTAAGACTACCGGGAACCCCGTATTCATGGTACTCGGGGAAGGGTCTAAGACTACCGGGAACCGTTTATTAACTCCTATGTCTAATTTTGATTTAATAGATGCCGCAAACGCGTTAGCGATAAAAAACTTCAGAGGTGTTTTTATGAGGGATCAATTACCAACAAAACCAAGGAATATTGAAACCGGTATAATTAACCTCGATAAATCCTCCGGAGCGGGGACTCATTGGGTTGCATACGCGATTGATCCGCGTGCGATCGTCTATTTTGATTCATACGGGTTAGCCCCGCCGAACGAGTTCATGCGGTATATCCGGGCGTGTTCAGCCCCGGTTTTTTATTCCACGCTGCCAACACAACAATTAAGTGACCCACCGATATGCGGCCGTGAGGTATTGAACGTACTCGCGGCGATTTCATCATCGCGGAAACCACCTCATGTGGTTGTAAACGAATACACTAGTGGGGTCGTAGAGGCCCGGCGGGTTAATTAAAAACACTGGTTTTTTTTACAATAATAATGATTGATATCTGGGGACGACCGGTTTCGGCGCTGAAAAAAACCCACGGAAACGCTCGCCACCGATGACATAAAAAAACTAATCGAGGATGAAATCGCTGATACGTTAAATTTAACCAGTGTTGACCCGGGCGAAATAGTTGTATTTCAAGATCGTCAGGGTAAACTGAAATCCAGTAATGTGTCGCTGAATGACGTTTTAATACGACAGCGTGATGCCGCCGAGAACACCATCGCGTTGTATACCGATGACGGACGACTTAAATCAGGTGAATCCATCTTGACGATAAATGGAAAAATAAGTACACTTGGCAACAATTATATATCCGTGTCGGATTCGTTAAAAAATTTGTATGATAAATTTAACGCGCAAGCAAATCAGTTCGAGGGGATACAAAAGTCTGTCACCGATATACAACTCACTACTGCTAGTTTTTTTGGAACCCCGACGGTAACCGAACCGAATCTTGTGGGGATAAAAAATACTATTTCGGAGTTTACAACGCTGTCGGGCCAATTTTACACGTTACGAAAAAATTTTAACAGGGCTGATAACACCATTGATAAATTCTTTGGTAAAAAAAATACCAGACCGGATGAAATTACAATAACTATAAATGATATCACTGTGTATGGACAGGAAATAGGAACAATCAAAACTGATGTTGCAACGAACAAAGCGGGGTTATACGTTCATATACAGGAAATAGGAACAGTCAAAACTAATGTTGCAGCGAACAAAAATAATATAAACGCGCATACACAGGAAATAGAAACAATCAAAACTGATGTTGAAACGATCAAAAAGAGTGTAAACGCGCATGATGTGCTCATAAAAGCATTCAGCGTTAATGTTGCAGCGAACAAAAGGAGTGTAGACGCGCATACACAGGAAATAGAAACAATCAAAACTGATGTTACAGCGATTAAAGACAGACTACCGGAGGTGACAAAAATAAAAATCCCTCATGAAAACACCATCAACACAGTATACACGATTCATCATGGATCATTCGCTTGGACTCCTACACAGAATACAGTAAAAATCACCGCAACTGTTAAGGGTATTTATCGATTGACACTGGTTTCAATGATGCAGTTTAATATATTATCGTCGAGTTCATCCGGGTTTAACAATACAATATCAACAATTATAGACAAGGACGCAGCTGAACTGTTTACAATTTATGCCGTCGATAGACATTTAATCGAGGCAAACATTACATGGTATGCGGAATTTGTAATGGATCTAAGTAATTAAAAACACTAGCTCTTTTAAAATAAAAATGACCACCAAGGTAATTGAATCAGAGGTATCACCGACGTCACATCAATATCGATTCAATACCGTAAAAGAATTCTCCGCGAATTTGAAAACGCTTTCCGAACAATACCGTGTAAAAATAAAAAAATACCGTCGAAAAATAACCACCATCGACGCGGTCGTGTACTCGGTGTCGGGTATAGTAGCCGGTACCGGTGTTATTTTATCCACGGTAACCATGATAGCCCCGATCGCTGTTCCAATCGCTATCTCCGCGGCGACAACAATTGCTGGAGTCGCCAACGCAATCACTAGAAAGATATCATCGTGTTCTCAGAAAAAACTCAACGAGTATACAGTAAAACATCAAATAGTATCCGACGCGTACTCGAAATTATCCGGGTTGATCTCGTTGGCGATAGATAATTCGTTTATATCCGATGCTGAATTCTCCACGATGGTCCAGTTGTATGACTCCGCGATGTCAAAAATCGAGGATTTTCAACTGGAAGCTGGAAACCACGTCGCTGAAACAACTTCAATGGGCTTAAAACATTCTCCTGAAACAACTTCAATGGGCTTAAAACATTCTCCTGAAACAACTTCAATGGACTTAAAACATTCTCCTGAAAACAAGCAGGTTGTTAATATTCGGTGTTGAAATTAAACACTAGAAACAGCGAATAATAATAATGTCGCTGAACCCCGAATGGTTGCAATTATTTCAACGGATCGCGGAGAACACCACTCCGGTACAAACAAATATGATATCGATAACATCAACGAAGCCCGAATTCAGTGTAAACTTCCCTTCTCCGATTCCAGTGAAGGAAATAGCGCTGGCAAAATTGCGAGTATATCACAGTTGGCCTAATATCCGAGCGGAAGCATTTAACGGACAACAACCTAATAACTCGCTGGTTTTTGCATGGACAAATAAACCCGATGGGACCCCAGACTGGAATGAGATTACAATACCAACTGGGTCATACCAAGTAGAACAAATCAATAAAGAATTTCAACGCAGGATAAAATCGATCACAGGAAAAGAATCAAAAATCGATATTACGGTTCATGAACCGACGTTATCGTCGACGATTGAAATAAGCACACCGGGGTATATGGTTGATATTTATAACAGTTCAATAAGAACCATACTAGGTTGGCCCGAGAATCCACCTAATGAAATCCCCGCGTATTTGCACACAAATGTGCAATCGTATCATGAGATTAATCCCAGTTATCAAGATGAATTGTCTATTATAAGAAACACGTTATTACCCAGCGGGTTTATATTTCAAGACAGGAATACCATGCAATGGTATTTTCCGTATAAGCAAACTCCTGAATCGTCCGCCACGGTCACAGTTGGTTTAAATGATATCACTGGTGCGTTTGCCGAGATTAATCGTAATTACCAATTACAACTAGAACAGCTACGGAAAACAAAAGCACGAAAACACGTTGAGGTGTTAAATCAACTTATATCAGACATGGAATATATCAATGAACGAATCGTTAAGACAACATCTGCTAACAACGATGATAATAAACAAAAATTCCTAACCGAGTATAATATCACAGAAGCCGATTTACCCGATTTCAAGTTTCCAGGATACAACGCGCCAGAACTAAGAAAGTCTCTTAATGATTTTCTCGGTCCATCAATTATCCTCAGACACGATAACGGAGATGGTGGTAGGCATATTGCTCCATACAACGTAAATATCGCATCGGTGATAGCAATCAATCTAGTGTGTGATGTTATCGAAGGGAGTTACCAGGTAGATACCAAGCAATCAAATCAAGCTCAACAGGGGTATATCCTTTATTCATTTTCGCCAACAGCCCCGCCAGGATTCTTAATCGTTGAGAGCCCAATTACTCCGGTCTATATGCGATGCCATAATCGGTTTTTAACGAGAATTAATTTTAGACTTACCGATCAGTCAAATAACCTAACTGATCTACAAGAGGAGGAGTTAGTGATCACTCTGTTTGTTAGATCATTGTAAATAACTTCTTAGCAGCAGGGGGGGAAATGACATCGACGCGGTCGTCGCTGTGTTTACTGGACGCTGACGACGCTGGGATCGGCTCGCAGAAAATGTATTAAACCAAATGACGTCACCGTCGTGTAGGATGGACCGTCGTCGTTTTATTTTTACCAGGCGCTGACTACACCGGATCCGCTGAGTGCAGAAAGTAATAATTAAGCAAAATAACGATTGGACAAAATGTCCGATTCGCCCCCCCCTGCTGCTCAACATATTGGTCCATCCAACCGAGTTTGCATCAATATAGTTGAACAAAACAGCGGTCAACGGCAGGTGCTTGCGCCCCTGGTTTAATAACTAATCAACAAGTTCAAGTCCATACAATTGAAAATACTAGATGATTGTGGGTCGCCACGTATGCGACCCAGTGTGTTTTAGGTACAAGTTAATAATGCAGGTTTCCTTGTACATGGAATCATCGTCTAAGAAGCGACACTTCCACGAGAGCTATGGCTCCGAATTAATCCTGTGCAAAGACACAGCGGACAAATTTGATTGACTTTGTCATTGCTAATAAATACAAATTGGTCAATGTACTTGCCAAGGCCAAAACGGAAGATTCTGTAGCCATAAATAATGAAATAAAGATTCTGAACTAATCATATCACTCAGCAACAATAAATCCATCAAAGTTCTTTCGCTTTATCCATCAAGCAGATGCATTTACTTATAATCAATAAAAGCATCAACAGGGATACCTGGGTTAAGTGTTCAGGTTTTTCAGAGCGACCTTAGTAACATCCACAGGAAATTCAGTATCACCAAAATTACGTTCGTCCTGGTGCTGCCGGTATTTTTGCAATACGACAACGATTTTGTTCATCCTCACGATGACGGTTTTCTTCTTTCTCAAACACTAATAATGCAAGCATGTCAGCTTTTCTTGCATCTCTTGGTATTCGTGTATGCTCACGTGCAAATTGTTTCAGTCTTTGTACCATTGATGTTGCATTCGCATCCGGTGGTGAGTTACCTGGAATAACAATTTCATCCGGTGTAATCATGGATCCAATAATTCAAATATGTCCTTAATTCACATAGGATTTATTATTCGTATTCCACGCTGTTGTGCGACCTATTTTAACTGATGGATAGTGTGTATGCTTATATAAACGAAAGGCTTTATTTAATTCAAAAGTTCGTCAATAACTTGCTTTAATTTTTGTACTTTAACAAGACCAGAAACTGCCATCGGTTTAAACCTAGGTATTATTTGATTCTTTTATGTGTATGTTTCGGGTGTTTGTGCACATATATATTTATGTGCAATCACAAGTGTTCGTGTTTGTGCAATCACAGGTGTTCGTATTTATTCAATAGTAGGTTGAGCGTATCTTGGCAGTCGCATGCGATAATATTCACGAACAGATTCCCATGACAGGCATAGTTGATTACGTGATTTGACTCCGATACCACACTTAAAACATGGTCGAGTACTTGCACCAACACGATATGATGTGATTTATAGTATTCATAATGGTATCTTCTGCTGGATAGTTCATATTTTCAAATGCATACACTTGAACAGTTATTGTGTCCCTGTGCAATTGAACTTTATATATGTATAAATTTATCTAATTATGCGCATACACAGTAGATTTCTTTATATCCAATAGCGGTTTAAATAAAAATCAAGAGAGATCAACAGGAGTAATGCAAAAATGTGAACCTGCCATTTTCAAAGAATTAACTGTATCTTATGCAAGCTCCTCATATTAAAATTCCATTGCGGCATTAGATAAAGTTTGTTTCAAGAAGAAGTCGGACCAAATAAGCGCAAATGACACATCACTGAATATTGCACAAACGCGTTTGTGATATCCAGACGCTGTACGCGCGTATCCAATAACGTGAAACATATTGCAAATTTTATCTATACTTTTTGCTTTCTGAAAAGAGCTGTTGCGAATTTATTTAAGTACTCAAGCTGTTCTACTTTGCATCGTCGTATTTCATTTTATCATTTTATACTGCTGGTAAATGAATGTAGATATTATTATTATAGTAGATATTATTATTATATAAATACACCAAAAGATCCATCTAATTCAGGAGTTTTCTGTCCGTCCCTCAGGGAAAATTAAAAGAACACAGAAATCTGGCCCGTGAACAGTAATTATATTAAAGAAATTAGTGTTTGCGGTCCTAGAGGGGTCATTCAAATGCAATCTGGTCCTTGGCCGAAAAAGGCTGTGCACTCCTGATTTAATTGATTTGCTCTTTGAGAACTTCATTACTGTTAGAATATTCGCCCATATCATCAGATAATTCACTCACTTCAGGTGTACGAGGTGATTTAGTCAGTTGCTTCATTTTTCTTATTGCACAATATCTAATAAAATTTTAGTCTTTCTCTGCTTATAATCTTGACCTAGACTGCGTCGTCCCTGTTCTACGATCATTCCTAAATAATTAATTTATCACCATGTTCAGGATATGTGTCCGAAAACGTAATTAACATCCCTTGAGCCTCTTTTAAAAATAGGTATGATGCATTCAAACTAAACAGTGATTTATGCTGTTCTGTCATGTTCTTTTTTATGCCAGACCTCAGTTAGATTAATGCTGTTATTTGAGATCGCTAAAAGTTTTTTTTTAAAACTTTATTATATATATGATTGATATCGACCTTTACATCATCAAATTAACTTTCATTTTCACAAGTTACCAACAGGGACATCGAGATCTCATTTATTAAAGAAACGTTTTCCTCCGTTAGTTTGACTCGAACCGGCAATGTTTGATTTGACCTCGTGACACTGTCACCGATAGAGCTGTTGCCTGTGTGAGGGAAGTAAATAAGAACCTCGTATTTAAAGTGAAGAGACTTAATGAAAGGCCTGCGAGTGCAACGTTCCATTAAAAAGTTATTATAGAAAAAAAAATACGCCTTCTTAAATTACTGTTTTATAATCTCATTAAGCCTATCCACACATAATGCCGTGTAACGCTAAGCATACATAGCAATGAAATTGTAATTTAAGGTATACCTAACATTTTATTGCGTGATCGCCAGCAAAATAATTCAGGTATTTTTAGATATCAGTATAAGCAAAGTCAGTTGATTCCGATACGGATACAAGCTTGTATTAGTTTCCCTTTGAGGTTTCAAGCACGCCGAATATTAAGAACGTGCTTGATTAAATCAAAATAACTTATTTCTCTTTAAGTTTACGTGCGCAGAATAAACTGTACTGATTCACATTATCCGTACAAAAAAATTGGCTAATTTAATCACTGCATGAACACATACCACTAAATATAGATCGGGTGTTGTGTATAATCATATCGTTTCATACCGTATACAAACTCAAAGACGTATCTACATGATGAAAGACGTGTCTAAGGTAGTGTCACAGGCGGTTTTGCCGGTTACTGATCCAGGACACTGCGTTTATTTTGCTAAATGAACGAAAGTCTGGGGCGATAGAGGCTGTGACCTATTCCAGGAACAAAACTACAAAACGCTTATTAATCTACTCCTTTAAGATTTAAAATGAATCTCCAACATAAGCATTTACTAGATAAATCTGAAACGGTAAAATAATTTAATAATTTTCTGGTAGTGCTGTGTGCCAGTCCCGGAGGTATGGATGTATTTATGAGGAAAAAATTGAATAAATATTTCCCGAAATCTTCGTTTAACCTTATAATACATTTTTTTTAGTTTAAACATATGTTATTGTCACAATTTGATACAATGAGATTTGTCAAAAAATTTAATAACTTAAATTACCCATCTCCGTAGAGAATACAAGTATTACAACATATTCAGAATGACAACAATGACCAATAATGAAAAATGATTGGGGAGAGAGAGAGAGAGAGAGGGGGGGGGGGCACAATGACAGTAGATACAATTTGATCAAAACGTCCGTTATCGATTATATCCATGTTTTAGAATTCTATATTTTTCATTTGTATCGCCCTTTCCCCATAACAGTAAATCTAAACTCACAGTTCCATCATAGTTTTTACCCATGCAACATAAAACCTATTATCAGCAGTTTAAATGCGTCACACTCACACACCACAATGATAAGTCGTTATTGATGCTACGTTTGCAATCGATACATTACATCTCTATTTGTTTGTATTCAAAAGTAAATATTATTTTATAAATATTTTACACACTTTTCAGCTGTCATCCATGTAGGTCATATAACAAGGAAGAAAAGCTTAGTCGTCATTTTATTTCTTTATTAATTTACTTTTGTTTGACACTTTTGTCCCCTAAACCTTTCACTGGTTCTTTGTCTTTTATGTTATCCGTTTCTGAGAATTAAATCTTGATACTGAGGGTATAGTTATACTAGCCTTAATTTATTTGTGACGTCATGGCGAACATGGCGACCTCCATGATCACGAAGTGTCTTCGCCCTGGAACGAAATCGTTCCGAGAATTTTGTGCCTTTGTGCAAGTATGGATATTTTCTAATTCCCAATTTTATGACATGCAATAGATCTCTAACAAAGGAAAAACGATCAATTTAATCACAAATCTACAGTCCAGAAGCAGAAGACCACAGTGTCCCCCCCCCCAGGTTCTACATGTAAAACCTTGACGCTGATATTTGTTTTGGGCGTCAGGGTCTTACTGCCTAACTAACATTGTTGTGTAGTGTGTTTTGATGTCGACTAACATCGTAGTGAAAGTCAAATTCTCAGGAATATCTCACACAACTGGCAACTAAAATAACGGCGCTTTTCTGCAAAGTAAGGTCATAATGTTTTTGTCAGACTTTACTTACTATGATGTCTTTTCTCTAATAATTTCAAATTTTCACAAAAGAAATGGACCTGTTTTCAAGTTTAATTGGCCAGCATTTCAGTTGACTGGAAAGCGATGAAAGCTGGGAATGCCGAAATTGGGTTAAGTTGAAATATTATTCTTCAACAAAACGAATAAAAATATATTATGCCAATTGGAACTGTAAAGCAACATTTCATTTCGTTCAAGAAACATATCCATCACATGAACCTACTTAAACATACTTCGGCATTACCTCGACTACCGTCGCATTACACCAAATTCAGATGTATATCAACAAAACGCGAACATGTTCCATTAGCTAGTGTCATATTTTCATTCCATCAGGATAAAGACAACACGGTAAGTATATTAATTACACATAAATTAGTGGAAGAGTGTCAAAGTATGCTGCCAAATGTGTGAGAGAGTCCTGAAACTTTGACATCGGAACACACTATACAAGGCCATTATTTGGATAGTATGTGATGTGATTTGGATTTTTAACTTAGCTTTAACAATTTTTCAGTCTCATCGCTATGATGACTGCAGTGTGGCAGTTTATAGTGATGTCTAGCACTGGGGCATCATGCCGCAGACATGTAGCATGATGTCCCACCCAGTCACATTATCCTGACACCAGGCCGACCAGTCCTAACACTAACCTCTTAATGATGAGCGCCAAGCGAGGAAGCTGTTAGTACCGTTTTTGTAAATCTTTGGTATGACTCGGCCGGATATTAAACTCATGACATTTGGATAGTAAGACAGTACTAAAACAAAACCAACATGTGCTGTGTTTTTACACGACAGTAATACCTCGAACATTCGCGAGGTTAGGTTCCAGAACCAGTCGCGGATCAGGAGGAATCGCGAATGTTTGCTACGAGTCACTAAAAATGCTAATAAATGCTTATTTCTAGGGTTTAAACCCTAAATATGACCCAAATCATACTCCCAAAACACTTTAATTTCATTTAAAAGTTAGCTTAATACATTACCCTTAAAAAGAGAAATAAATGGTTGACGTAAAAATAGAGTACAGTATCGCCTAATGGGTATTTGCCACACTAGCGCATTTACAGTATGGTACATGTATACTAATATTACCCCTATACTAATTCATTGGCTGCTGTTTTCTTTTGCACTCACAGTAAGGTAAAACCAAGTAACAAATGGGACTGTAAACTTAATGACTGACGTTTTCTTTGTCATTGTCAGGAAGGTAAACTAGGTAAACTTCATATGTAACAGAAGTCATATAACGAAGGTATAATTCAATAAAATAAAGAAAACATGTGCGTAGAGGGTACCGATGAAAATTTCGCGAATCCAGAAACACGAATGTATGAGGTATTACTGTATAGGACTACCCCCCACAGTCCTACAATGTAAGACATAGCACATGTTGTTTTCATGTTCTGTTGACGCACATTTGAATTTCTTGCAATGTGATGTTCGTCGAGGTGTGCCGATATACAAGTAGGTTCATGTTGGGGATATATTTCTTGAATGAAACGAACCATTGCTTACAGTTCCAATAGGCATAATATATTTTTTATTCATTTCATTAAAGAATAATATTCCAACTTAACCCGATTTCGGCATTCCCGGCTTTCATCACTTTCCAGCCAAGAAAAATATAGGCCAACAAAACTTGAAAACATTTCCATTTCTTTTGTGAGAATTTGAATTTATTAGAGAAAAGACACCAGAGTAAGTAACGTTTGATTAAAAATTATGACTTTACTTTGTAGAAAAGCACTATTATTTTAGTTGTCAGTTGTCTGAAATATTCATGAAAATTTGACTTTCATTACGATGTTAGTCGACATTAAAACACAATATTGTTGTTACAGGTTTGACCCCCCCCATCCCTTGATTCACTGACGGATACTCCTAATTTTCTTTGTAACAAACCCCTGTGATTAAGGCGTGGAACATGTTCATGTCAACTCGCATACAGTTTGCAGCCAGTATCAAGATAATAGTTTTAAATTTTATGAATAACTTAAAAATGACAACAGAAATAACCTTTGAGAACTATCACCAAAAATTATGATATATCCATGTAACCATTAATGTTTACAAGTGCAACCCTTAAAATAGCATTTACTTTACCATAAAGTTGATGGATTAAACAGTTGCTCATACTCACCAAAATCAAAAGACAGTTGGCTTTCATGGGAGAACTTTGATTAATAGTGTATAGACTGTGAGACATTTCGCAAGTGAGGTGTATCTCTTCTCATATATTACTTTTTCATCAGAGATAGCTTTAATTTGGAATCTTAAAATGACAATTTACAGATTCATCCTATTAATATTGAAAAATAAAGAAAATCAATTTACAGTAATTTTACATAAAATGGAGCATGATACATAAAAAGCTAAAGATTATATAATCTACATGTCATTTTGGCACAAAAGACAATGGTCATTCTGTCTTTTGATCTTTTTCTTCGAGAGCAGTCTTCACCCATGACACTGTATGTGGACTTAGTTGTGTCATGGAAGAAAGCATTGATTCACATGATATGCCTTTATCAAAACAATGCCTTGCCCATCAAAGCAAAGAAGTGTTAAATTTGCGTACCTAGAGCTGCTGATATGCTCCAATGGCCACATAAGGCAGTGTGAAACTCAGTTTCATTAGGAAACACCTGGCCATTGAATGCTAAAGGCAGGTGACTTAAATACAGCTCATTTATATAGGAAATTTGCAGAATGGAAATGAGAATGTCCATTGTGATCAGGTGATCGGTGAAAACAGATAACTGTTAGGAATGGTTTGACTGTATATAGAGGTGTACAGCAAGTGCTTGTTCTCTACTTTAAAAGTTATATATGTTTTTTTGTTTTAGTGAAGTATGGAAGAGGTTCATATCTGTAAAGTAAAAGAAAACAAAAATTAGGCTAGTATTTGGAAATCTAAAAACTGCACAGATTAGTAGCAGTTTGTATTGCCAATGCAGTTTTTCACTACATCAATAGACTTTAATTTTAGAGGCTAGTATTATCTCAATTACAGCCTTATCATCAGAAAACATTTTATAAATTTATAAATTTACTTATGTTACATAAATGTTTTATTGTGAAAATGATGGTTTGTATGCTGAACTTGAATCTTATTTATTTTGCAGGTAAAAAAAAGTCCTGTCAATGGACGACAGTTTCATAATACTGGTGCAGGGCCTGTTAATGTGAGTATTGGCCAGGAATTGGCAGACATTTTGGGATAAGGGGTGAAAATGAATCAAAGAATTTATCTATTTTTTTTTCTAACCTTTTGAATGATACATAACATTGTTCACATAAAAATAAATGAAAATTGAAATATCTCTGTCTTATAGTAAGGAGCATCTTAAAAACTTTACCTAGCACCACATTTTCAGGCTGTAAAAAGACATATTTTAGCATACTGTTATATCAGTAAATTAAAGGAATTGTTTTCAAGATTTTTGCAATGAAGTCACTTCTAAAAATTCTTTGAAGTTATGAAACTGGCCCATGAAAACAGCTGCTATTGACCCCCCACAACATATTTTTTGAACTGGTGTGTTTTTTCTTCATAAATGTCTACACTTGATTTTTATAATATACATACCCATAAAATAATCTCTTAGTTGGAGGAAATAGTAAAACAAATATTTGCAGGGTTGGCTTTATAGTGGTACCAAATTATAAGGTCATTCATTATGTGTCAATAAGTTGTCCTTATAAGAGGAGTGGTCATTCTAGATAGAGATCACATAGATGTAAGTAATAATTGAAGATAAAGCACAGAATTAACTAACTTTTAAATATCTAAAATCTAAAAATCATGTGCATATTTAAGAATCAGTTGAATGAAACATATTACCCAGTAATTTTCTTAAAAATATGAATAAACACCAGTCAATGCAGAACAATTGGAAATCTTTTCAGTAAAATGAAGGTAGAGATATCTGGCTGTAACTCTCAGTTTCCATCCATTCCCTTTTTCACCACTGCAGAATGTGTGACTGACAGTGTTTCTTTGAATCTTTTTTACATTAAATTTCTCAGCAATGAAATCATGCTGTCCCTCTTTTTGTTTAGTCGATTTGTTTCACTTTTCCTTCTAAACCAAGAATATTCTTGATAACATCTTGCACTTTTAGTAACAACTTATTCCATCATTGGTAGTGGTAATTTATAGTAATTTTTTCCCTGTCTCAAATTCTAAAATTAAAACATTCAATTTCAGGCAGTAACAGACCCAGTTGCAAAGCCAGTGGGCAAGCAGGTGGTTACACTCATTCCAGGAGATGGAGTTGGACCAGAACTGATGGCAAGTGTACAGGAGGTGTACAAGGCAGCAATGGTCCCCATAGAATTTGAGGAAATATTTGTCAGGTAAGTGGATAATACAGTATCTTTTTTGTTAAGACTAGGGGTAGAGATCTTAATAAATAGGTGAAAAGTGGGAGGATATGTGGTAAGTTTTTTCTTCGGGTAAATACTGCTTTAGTTTAATTTTGCTAATTGTGTGATGAACTGATAATTGAAAAATGGTTTCTCAAAGGTAGTTGAAAACAGAATTAGATCAGGCCGTAAGTCATAAAAATGTTTAAATGTAAAAAGTGAACTCAAGAATTTACCTGCAAAAATAATTCTTTGTGGCATTTTGACACGGCAGTAATTCATAAAACCTTGATCTAACAGTTACTCAAAACAGTGATAATCTGGCAGTTACTCATGAAAATCATCATCCAGCAGTGATTCATGATAGTGTTTCCCTTTGCGCACATTTGTGCGTCAGGGATGCACGCTGGAGAAAATTGACGCACACATTTTGTTACCATGCATTTTTTTTGACGCAAAGGATTTTCATAATATGATCACGATTTATTTAATACCTAATGCATTGGACGATGGATGTCATTGTATATACTTCGCGTATAGGCATTGACTGGTTCCCCGCTTTGTTTGCTCCCTGCCTTGCGCTTCTCTATTCGTATAGCAAAGTGCAACGCAGGGAACATATAAAAGAATGAACCAGACTAGCATAGGCAATGTTATGACAGAGTAGCTTCCCCATATCTCGCGAGCTTCTCGCGATTTCCATCGAGCTCAGCAAGCTGTTCTAGATATTTAACATCAAGGCTCGTTACACTAGAAAGTGATCTCCAGATTAAAACGTCATGCACTAAAAAGCATTAGCAAAGAAATTGAAAGAAGCAGAACACAAAAGAGTAACTGTGGATCTAACTTTAATGAAAAATGGAGAAAATTATTCCCTTGACTGGAATATTCATTATGATTACCGGTGTGACTTCTGATCGCATGATTGCAAAGACTGCAAAAGTGAAAAATCCTTTCGTGACAGGATTTAAAAATTTTTAGAAATAGGCCCTCGTTCGCCATAAGATATCTGGAGAACACTTTATAACCTATCACATTATTTCACAACAAAGAAATCAGTAAACTTGCAGAGACGAATGTGTTATTTGGATTACAAAGTCAGCAGGTCATTGCAGATTTTGTTGGTTTTTAACTTTTACTGCAATAAAAGAAAGATCTTAAAGTTCAAGTGTAACTTATTAGAAAGAAGATGAATCAGTATCCTCCTTGATATTTGGATAAATGTGTTCTAGGATGAAGTACAATGAAACCTATGATAGTACACATTTGATGAAAGGCAGTAAATTAACTCCCATTTGGTTAAAAAGATTTATTTGGCTTTTTGTATTGGCTTATATGTAATGTGTTGGGCTATAATATTGTTGAGGAGACTGTTAAAAGTACGACTTTAAAAGAAAAATGAACTAATAAAATTATTCTTTGAGTGGACAATGCATTTGTTTGTTAACTGTGCATGTTGGCGTATTTGTATGTTTAGAGAGAGAGAGAGTATGTTGTACAAGTTGCAATATCCTATTTCAGGCTGAAAAAGTACCAGTCGTATGAAAATTAGTCAGTACATTTTTGACCCCCACATTTTTTATTTGACCCCCAGTTTTAACACCTATGTTTTTTTTTTTTTTACTCTCAATTTTACACCCCTGGGGGATACACTGCATGATAGCTGTGATCTAGCAGTTACTCATGACAGCCATGATCTAGCAGTTACTTATGGTAGCCATGATCTTGCAGTTACTTATGGTAACCATGATCTAGCAGTTACTTATTACAAGATAAGATAAGAATTCTTTAGTTCACACTACATAGTCCATACATCCAAATTAAAATATAGATATAAATTAAAAACACTGTAAACATAAAAGAACATATATCTCTTGCGTACAAGTATACAGATACATCTGCACAATTAACTGTGCCCTGCATCGTTAAGAATGAAATTAAATGCCACATTTAAATAGTAATTTATTCCATCTGCTAATAATATGAGATTTTAAATGATTGTCATAGTTCCAAAGAGATTCCAAAATACAGTTCTTACTTCTAGATACTCTTGTCATCAATGAGAATACATTCTTTCTCATAACTTCATCAAAACTGAATACATTATAATTTACAAACATGTTGGAGGCACTGTTCCATCTAGGAAGACCAAATAGAAAATGAAGACTATTATTTTAACCAATAACTAGTTTTCTTTTCATACATTCATTAAATTTTGTCTACAGATTAACACAATACATAGTGCAACAATAAGATCTGAATAATCTAATTTTGATATTCAGTGAACAGTTCTTACATTTACGTAGAAGCATGTTTGTTCGAGTACACAAAAATTGGTAATGTCTCATCATATCTTCATTATCTGACCTTCATTACAGCCAGGATCTAGTAGTTACTCATGATAACTATGAGCTAGCCATGATTCAGCAGTTACTTATTACAGCCATGATCTAGGAGTTACTCATGGTAGCCATGATTCAGCAGTTACTCATGGTAGCCATTATTCAGCAGTTACTCATGATAGCCATGATCTAGCAGTTACTCATGGTAACCATGATCCAGCAGTTACTCATGGTAGCCATGATCTAGCAATTGCTCATGGTTGCCATTATCTAGCAGTTACTCATGATCTAGCAGTTACTCATGGTAGCCATGATTCAGCAGTTACTTATTACATCCAGGATCTAGCAGTTACTCATGGTAGCCATGATCCAGTAGTTACTCATAACAGTGATGATCTGACAGTAATTCATGAAAGCCATCATCCAATCATCCAACAGTTGCTCATGATAGCCATGATCCAGCAGTTACTCATGGTAACCATGATCCAGCAGTTACTCTTGATAGCCATGATCTAGCAGTTACTCATGGTAGCCATGATCTAGCAGATACTCATGGTAGCCATGATTCAGCAGTTACTTATTACATCCAGGATCTAGCAGTTACTCATGGTAACCATGATCCAACATGTTACTCATAACAACCATGATCAAGCAGTTACTCATGGTAGCCATGATTTAGCAGTTACTCTTGATAGCCATGACCTAGCAGTTACTCATGGTAGCCATGATCTAGCAGTTACTCATGGTAGCCATGATTCAGCAGTTACTTATTACATCCAGGATCTAGCAGTTACTCATGGTAACCATGATCCAACATGTTACTCATAACAGCCATGATCCAACAGTTACTCATGGTAGCCATGATTTAGCAGTTACTCTTGATAGCCATGATCTAGCAGTTTCTCATTATAGCCATGATCCAGCAGTTACTCATAACAGTGATGATCTGGCAATAATTCATGAAAGCCGTCATCCAACAGTTGCTCATGATAGCCATGATCCAACAGTTACTCATGGTAGCCATGATTTAGCAGTTACTCTTGATAGCCATGATCTAGCAGTTTCTCATTATAGCCGTGATCCAGCAGTTACTCATAACAGTGATGATCTGGCAATAATTCATGAAAGCCGTCATCCAACAGTTGCTCATTATAGCCATGATCCAGCAGCTACTCATAACAGTGATGATCTGGCAGTAATTCATGAAAGTCATCATCCAGCAGTTGCTCATGATAGCCATGATCTAGCAGTTACTCATGACAGCATCTATTCATAACAGCCAGTGATATTTGGAATTCTAGGTTTACTTGTTGTAAACCTAGTTACATGTTTTCAGAGATTCATATGTAAAGATCAAGACCAGATTGTGTGCATAGACAGTATATAGCAGAACATTATTATTTAATGAGATATTGTTCTAGAAAAATACTAACAGTGTTGCATTTAAAAGTTTCTCATGTGTTGCTGGTGGAAAATTTATTTTTTATTACATCTTTAAATAATTTAATTTTATTTTTCTATTCTTTCCTCTATCCTTTCTTTCATTTATTCATATCTGTATATCTGGTTTTGTCTGTCCATTTGTCATTCCATTCATTTATTCAAGTGATTGATTGTTATTTTATAGTGAGGTTCATTCTGCCCAAAGTGCTAGTCTTCAGACGTTGGTTGAGTCATTCAAGAGGAATGGCGTGGGCATAAAGGGGATCATCAGCACTCCACATCACCTGAAGGGAGAACTGCAGACATATAATATGCAGATGAGGTAGACAAATTAGCCAAGCAGCAGAAGAGAACATTTGCTTAACATGAATTTTCAGACACATCTAATGGAAATAACATAGTCTGTATGAATTAATATTTAGTATTAAATTCATAAACAGGTTAAATAAAGTTGTCCAGTGGTACTGGTTACTTACCACAATAGTGAGGATTTTACAACTTTGATAAATATTAAGTTTAAAGAAACGGAGGTTGACAGTGAGCAACTAGAGGTTCTTACATTAGTGATAATTTCAGAATAAATTTTAGAAAAAATTTAGTTATCTCTTTGAGCTTTAGTGAGCAGAATAATGAAAATTATTCAATGACTTGTTATAAATTTAATTTCAAATGAGCACTCTTACAAAATTCTTTTAATCCCATGACTTTTGGTAGCTCTACAGGTCACAGGCCAGGACTGGCATTGGCTTTGAAAAGTTATTGCCAGAAAAATCCCCAACCTCAGTATTTTGTTGCCAATTTTTTTTAAAATGTTGCCATTTTCATAATACAGTACTTGCCATTTATCTTGACATCCTCAGGACCAATGTAATATTGTTGACACAAGTGGATGTGGAGACAAATGTTTGGGGTGGGGGATGGTGGCAGAACAAAATAAAATTTTTACACACAAGTGAAATTTTTTAAGGGTGACCTGTCATTAGTGTATAGGATTTACACTGGGAGAAAATAAACAGTGGATATTTTGATTAAATGACAGAACTAGTCTGAAATACACTTGTATATTGTCAGCTTACATGCGTGCAGTACAGTCCATAATGCATTAAGTACTGTACATGTAAGTGACAAATCCATGAATTCAAGTACAGATCACATGTAAGGAAATTCATGTAACAGTCACATCCTGTTAGAAAACACAAATAACACATATATATAAAAAATGGTAGCCATCGTTTGATCTATATCCATTGTCAACAGACACATGTCACTAAACAATTCATTACGATATTCATTGTCACCAGTAGCAGTACATAGTTGCTGTTTACATGCTACATGTACTTAAATTGGCCTATATTTTGGTTTTCTTGAGACAACTATCATCTTGCAGAGACCACTAAGAGGATGAGGCTGTTCATAGGGTAATGAAAACATGAACAAATAAAAAAGTTTAACAGACGTCTTTGTGAGATGCCTCATCTTCAGTTAACTTGAAGGTCAGATGTCTATAGTTTTGAAAGATTGGAAATTTAATTTTTGCATTTTACACCAGTTTGTGGCAATCATAATCATAAGGTTTTTTTTGTGCAAAAAGGAAACTTTAATGGCAAAACAAACGTGTTCCAATCTCTTTGGAAAATGCAACAATCAATCAGATTCCATTATCTTTATTTAAATTTGGTGCTGACTTCCTTTGATGTAGGGTGCTTTGATTTTATTGAAGATTGTAGTTGGCTTACTTTGATGAAGGGTGCCTGTGTTTTTGAAGTTGCTGCTAAAGGCTAACTTTGGAGGACCAGACAAATGCCTGTTATTGTGGCATTTAAAAAATTTTTGCTTGTATTAATACAGAATGATAGGTGCTTCAGATGTAATCAGTTTTCTTTCACAAACCCCTATGGAGCCTCTCACTCATGTTGCTTTAAGACTAAGCACCATACTTATATTTCGACTCTCGATACCAAAATGTTCAAGTCATAAATACTCGCCAATCTTTTTATTTTGTTTGTTTTCATATCTTATTAATACCAAAATAAAGCTAGTGTGCATTTGTAAAGTACCATAGATTTTAATGATCACTAATTAGCCAAAGGTTAAACACTTGATTGAGAGATACTAATGTGGCGGTTCGTTTGGAAAATACAATAATGACTCTAAAACATGTATGGCTGCATTTGCTGGTGGATGGGCATGTATCAGATAGAAGTCAAGTACAGTATTGCTTAATATATATATATTATTTAATGGCAGCACATATCATATGAGCTATGTGGCATCATTAGGCATGTGATCTTGTCTTTGGTGATCTTCAGTAACAATATATACCAGTAGTGGACAAAAAACTTAAACTTTTCGTCAACTTTATATGTTAGCCTGCTTGCCCCCCCCCCCCCCCATTCGCCCAGGCTTTTGATTTACCTAAATTATTCGGCTTATACAAAAGTACATACATTATATAGACAGTGCAGATAATTATGAAGAAGAATTTCATTATAATGTTTTCATCTTCCAGGAGAGAATTAGATCTGTTTGCTAATATGGTACACATCAAGAGTTTGCCTGGTTTTAAAACACGCCATGACAACCTTGACTTTGTCATCATACGAGAGCAGATAGAGGGAGAGTACAGTGCACTCGAGCATGAGGTATAGTTGCTTTGTTAATGTTTTGACTCAAATACATGAGCCAGTTTTCAGAGATTCAGAAAGAACGAATCATGTCCGGTGTTGGACATAGGATTCTAAGGGCAGGGCAAACTGTATCACCTACTGTCCATATTTGGTGGGTACACAACATTTTAGGTGGACAAATGAAAATAATAGTACATAATGCACTAGTAGTGTTGTTTAAATAAGATAATCTTAATTACTTTGATAATCTTAATTGCTTTGATAATCTTAACTGCTTTGATGGTTTTGATGTCTTAACTTTGTCATCTGCTCTGTAGTGTCATATTTTCGTTGGACATTGACATTATTGCAATAATATTTTCTGCACATTAGGGTTCAGTTTAACCATAGAAATAGATTACATGAATGGCTGTCAAATATTTTAGAATGGGGCTCAGTCAACTACCACAAAACTTTAAAGTTTTAATTTCCAAATACATTGGTCTAAAATAGATGTTCATGACCATATTGCAGTTTTTATTACATTTCATGACTTTGGCCATTGCTAGAGCCAACAAAGACATGGATGGAGATCCATTAATGAAACGTTTTAGGTGTATTTTCTATTATTTTTCAATGACAAAGCATCCCCAGGTAAAGATTTAGGGACATTGGACAGCAAATTTTGTGAGCCTGTGCCCAATGGGCAACACTGCTGTTAGATGTTTTTAATGTTGCACTAGTTGCAGTGATGAATATACTGATGAAATGGAATAATTTTCATAGGGGCTGCTAATTTAAAATCAGATTAGCAGTGAACCCACTATGCAGGAAAGTAAACACCGAAATTTATTTTTATAAGTTTCACAAAACAACAAAAAAATTGCTATCAATGAATTAAATGAATTTACAGTAAGTTCATGTATTCTGCAGAGGATGGACCCCTCTGTCATAAAACTTTGCTCATAATGTTCCGACCAATCAAAAGACAGTATTTGGACATTTGAAGTAACATTTCTAAATCTGAAATTAAATTTATTACCTATAACTTTATGTTGAAATTTATATATGTTGGAAGTGGCCTGATTAGTTTCCCAAGATAGTATTAACAAAACCCTCTCTTAAATGTGTCTGAATTCAGTTTTGCCACTATTCCTTTGATTAAAATTGTTTAAATGAGAAATATACCTATCATAGGTTTTTATAGACCTTAGATGTCATCCAGACAAAGAAAGGACACAGCTTGAAATGAAGTCGGGTACTAAATTTTGATAGTTCTTTTAGCATACAGTGGTCCCCTTCTTATACGGCCGCCCCTTCTGCACCAAGAAAGTGGCCTTATAAGACAGGTGGCCTTTCCAGATTGGGACTAAATTTTGTGTGAGAAGTATATTAATGTATGTAGTAAAAAAAACTATTTACTTCAAAACACATAATATCTTCATGTAATATCCTCGTTTAAAAGTATCATTAATTATTAAAAGGTTTTTCTTGTTATAATAATAGACTTATTTCAAGTGAATATGCATTAATAGTTTTTATTCTTGACGTAAGCGTGATATGTGAGTGGGTATTGTTGTCATGCACATTGCAAAACCATTCAAAAAAATGTCATTTAAATCTTGGTACATTACATAATTCACTTTCCATTTGTTCCATTTTCCCACTGCTGCTGAATAACCTCTTTATTGGTTACGACATTGTTTAATCGAGTCTTTTCAACATAAAATTGTTTTAATCGAGTCTTTTCTACATAACATTGTGCGGCAAGTCCCCCCTCCCAACCTCACCTGATGTCGAGTAGAATAACTGACTTTCATCTAAAATAGTATGTTTCCGTTTACATGATGACATGTTAATGTTTGGTTATGATTTATTCAGATGTTGCTAACTGTAAGTGATTTAATTATGCCGAGTGGATGAAAAGCCTTCTTCATAAAGGAAGCGAAAAATGTGTTGTCATGTGATTTTTCGGTCTTTGTCTGTAACCCTGTTGTTCAAGGTCACGGTTAATTTCTGTGTGTGTGTGTTAATGCACAAAATCTATTTTTAGCTTTTTAGCTTATGCTGACTCTGTTATAATCTTGACAACTATGTCCAGTTGTAATCATTGAAGAGAAGAACGCGACAAATGTGTGAAGCCCAAACCTCTCATAACATTGTTGAGTCCATTTCCTGTAAATATTGGCTTTTATAGACAATGATACAATATTAATATTACTGTTACATGTACTTTAGTCAACACTTCTTTCAGTTGCGGAAACCTGACATTGGGAGACATGTATTGACGATAGAGATAATCTGATTACTTACCTTATGTCACAATATGAATTAATTATAGGTTCTGGATACATTTTACAAAAGTGGCTGCTGGTGAGGGGAATATTTTACATTTTTGTACTAACATGCTGGCTGCTGGTCAGGTTAGAGGGGTAGCCATTTTTAAAGGGTACTTTTGAATACAAACTCATCATTGCCAAGGGATTCTGGCTTTGAGAAGCAGGTGGCCACTGGTAGTGGGGGGGGGGCATTCAAGAGGGAGGCTACTGTACACTCTTAAAGCCTTCTATATCTGTCTTCCTCTGTGTGTGAGTGTGTGTACTTGTATTTTTCAGTTTTAGACAAATCTTGCTATAATGGTCTGTTTCCCCTAAATTTTACTGAAATTGATTGAACATGCTTTGTACAGTCAGTAGGATTTCTTATGTCTGCAACCCATGCCCAAAATGAAGGAAATGCTAAAGAAAATATTAATTCTTTGCTTGACTTGTCCACAATTATCAGTTAGCAACATTTGAAGGATTTTCAATGGTTTTGTAAAAGAATAACTTGCACAGAGTTTTCGCCATGCTAAATCCTGTGAAAATTTTGTTTATAAATCTTGCATTGATTAGTAAATGGTGGCCTACAGTAAAATGGTGGCCTACATGCTTTGGAAATTGTTCTAAAATGTACTTATTCCTACTTTTGATTTCCTTTAGAAATTAAATAATTTTATTTGCTCATAAACTTTGAATGTTTTTCAGAACATCGTATTTCGGTCTCTTTTTCCTTGTATTTTTTAGATGTTTTTTATTTTCTATAAATTATTGTTAATTCACTATTTTTCATGGCATACCAGTTTTGGTTACTATCAATGTTGCTACAGCGTTTAAAAGAACAATCGTCCACCTGTGCAAATGCTAGGACTTCATCCCTTAATTCTGAGTTAAAGTACCATTTGTTTTGCATATCCATGAAAATTAATACCCACTAAATGAATCTACAGTATAATTTGTTATTAAACTTTGTGCAGTCTTCATAAATGTGGCATATCCATCACATTAAATAGTGATGTCTTGATTCTTTTTGCATTATACTGTTATTAGTGACCAAAATTTGTGCAAAATGGTCTCATTAAATTTGCAAAAGTTTAAGCTTATGAATAAGATTTAAGATATTTGTAATTTCTTATATTTTATAGTGTCCAAGGCGTAATTGCTTACATTTATAGTGTTGAACAAGTAATTGCTTTTATTTATAGAGTGTCAAAGGAGTGATTGAATCTTTGAAAATCATCACCCGAGAGAGGTCAGAGAAGATAGCCAAGTTTGCTTTTGATTATGCGCTGAGAAATAAGAGGAAGAAAGTGACAGCTGTGCATAAAGCAAACATTATGTAAGTCACAATACATTACAAATTAATCCATACTGTATTTAACCCATGATTAGATGAGGAGACATCTTAATTAATTTGGCAAAAAGTAGGTATGATCTTATAACCAGGCAAAGATGTCCACGGTAAATATTTGCCAAAACTTTGTAAAGTAGTGGTGCACTTATCAAGTATGGACTTATCATCAGAAAAATATATTTTGATTTTCATTTTTCATTTGATTTATGTATGTGTGGATCGGTCAAAGATGCTTCCACTGCCTAAAATAACCAATGACTGATGGAACGGACATGTACTTGTGGAGCAACAGAACAAAATTTGAACTAATTGAAGATGGCAAACATTTTTGATAAAGTAAAATTGGTTGTTTTAAATGGATTAGTCATTGAATATAGTAGTCCTTCATAATAAAATCCTTCATTATACTGATGCCATTATTATATAAATATGATCTTGGATTCCATTAAATTGGTCAAAGTTTATATAATTTATAATTAATTGATTTTATTTCTTGACTCATTAGAAACAATTATGATGTGATTTCACAATGTTGAAGTTTTTTGTTTTATTTGACTTCCAAGACATCCTTGTTGTAATACCCTTCATCATGAGGTACTTCACTTATAACATGATTAATTTTTATGGCATTATAAAGAGAGAACACAAAGTTACTTTTTAGTATGAACTCCTCCTCTTTGTTGTTACCTTTGGTCTCATGGCTGAGACTGCAACATTTACAAGGTTTGTAAATGTAAACATGGCACATGCTGTCCATCAAAACGTACCGGGGTCCCAGGGAAGGCACTTTTAAAGTGAAGTACCCACCCATAGATGCAATTTAGAAATTTCTTATCATTTTAATATGAACTCTGTAAAATTAAGGTACCCTGGCATATATTTTGTTAAAAACTGCCTTCCCTGAGTACCTTGTATGCTTAAATATAACAGCCCTAATCAAAACTATGCCATTGAAGCAATAAAGTAAGAAACTCCATCTTTCGTCTGATCTGCAGAGGAGGCTTAAAGTTGATGGTTATTTGTCTATTAACCATTGACAGTGTGCATTCTCAATCTTGCTCAACTTGCAGATGTTTAATGTTTGTCTTTTACATCTTATTGTGACATGATTTGGTTTTTAAGAAATGTCTTTGTTGAATATATCTGACAGTTTAGGTAAAACATTATTAGAATTGACACGAGAATCTTTCATACATCTCCATATCTTTACCTGATTAAATTTTTTTTGTAATGTAACCAGACATGTTGCTCTGGATATAATTATGTGTGTTGTTTTCATTGGATCTAGAAAGACTACAAAAAACTGAAGTACTTTACAAAGTGGAAATTTTGTTGTTTTTTTAAAAATGGCAATCATTGATGTGTTTTTTTAAAAAAGGTAAATAGATTCCAAAATTTTTTATGAACAGGATTGGTAATAAACTTGGTGTGTAATGTTGTATCAGTAAAATTCATTTCTGGTGATACCCAGTTTGACATGAAAATCATTGATACTTTAGGAACAGAAATGGCAGAAAAATCTTGCAATGTCAATATACATCAGTTATTGGAATGGATTAGTTCTTGTGTCACTTACTTTGATGGGCATGTTTGCATACATGCTAACCATTACTTTTTTTGCATAATCATTATGCTTTTTTCACAGAATTATGTTTTTTTCTTGCCTGTGTATGGATTATGCTTTTTTCAGGTAAAAATATTCTAAAACAGAAGACTGCTATGTAAGAATAGAGTAGGAGTTTATTTTTCCATGATAGAGCTACGTGTACATTCCTAATTTTCTATTTATAGCAATTGTATGTGACCTGTTTCCAAGAAAACAGATGGGTTTCATCAGTTGAAACTTTGCCTCGCAGATTTGTTATATTGATAATAAGTTAGTTAGCATACCAGTCTATACTTTTAAAGAAAATGGTGCCAGATATTAAGGGTTTTTATGGGTTGACTTTTGGATAAAAGTTCTTAGAGCAGATGGGTCTTTTTAAAATTCAGAACATGTGTGATAAGGACAAATCAGCTGTGTTTTCCAAATTTGTAAAGAAGAATATGGGAGTGATTCAATACAGCAATTGGATTCAGGGCAGAATCTGTGGATCATTCTGCAAAAGTTAGACATGTATGATATAGACTTGTTAAAGTGACTGTTGAATATAAATAATTTGTTAGTATGTTTTGTGTTCTCATCTTGAATTTGCATGGGAAAGAAAACATTTGTTTTGTTTCTAACCCAAATGCTCATTTTTCCCAGGCATTTTGACGCACAGATCCAGGTCGGTAGAAAATATAAATGTACAATTTTTTCTATAGTGTACTGTAATTATGTTGTGTAATGTCATAGCGTCAGCAAAGCAGGTCTACTAATATTGGTACTAGTATTATATAGATTACTCTTTCTATGCTCAGATTACGCATTTTTTTCGCTTATTTTAGCCAAATTAAACTTGCACATCTTGCGAGGTTGGCTTATATGTGTTTGTTTACATTGTTACCAACTTTGTAAACATTTACAGGCAGTAAACTAAACTAACCCATTACATGTGTACACACTGGAGTGTTGTTCATGACCACTGTGTGTGCGATGCAGCTTAAAGTAATATCCTCACAGCTGTAGGATTAATGAGTTAATAGACACCTTTACAGTTCTTGTTACATACATTATTAGAATTATAATAATAACTTTTTGGTGTATTCTAGGAAGCTTGGAGACGGTTTATTTCTAAAGTGTTGCGAAGAAGTGGCACAGCTGTACCCAAAGATAAAATACGAGACTATGATCATTGACAACTGCTGTATGCAGGTAAATGGTTCAGTGCACAGGACATGGATGCAATACATAAAACATGGATGCAGTACATAATATCAGGATGCAATACATAAAATATGCCTGATAAGAAAGTTGTACACAAAATATGCCTGATGTAATCCATAAATCTACCACAAATAGCATGCAAGAAAGCATTGCTGAAAAATATAATAATAAAAAATTGCTCTGAAGTATGAAAAAAATATAGGGTCAGTGATATCCACTTTGATAATTTTGATGGAATAATTTTTATTTTTAATGTTAAATTATGCCACTATGGTCACTTATATCAAATTCTGATTTTCTGATCAGGTAAAGTTTTATATAGGCAAACTTTATTTAGGTGAATTTAGATCATTGCAACCATTATAGTGTCTGATCAAAGTTATTTCGTTAAAATCTACCTAAGTGCTTGTGTTCCAAAAACAATTGAATCAGAGCAGTACACACATTTTCTGTTGATGATGGTACAATTGAAAAGCAATGGACTATTGTCCAGTCATAAATCGTATCACATGAGAAAGTTGAAGAATGATATAAAAACAAATGACTTATGGGGATTACACCTCTGCAGAAAGTCATGTATTATGAAAATGTGCAAGACATCAGTATTGGATGAATACCATGTCTTTCCGTTTTCCTAGATGGAAGCATATCACATGGCAGGAAAGTTACAGGAAGCATGTTTGAAGCAAAGAGTACTTTAGATCAGTGAGTTTTTGTGCTGAAAATAAATGATTGCATAAAATTTAGAGTATTTCTGTTTTCATTAATATTCTGATTTTATAATGCTGACAATCTTATTTTTCATGGGGATGTATTGGCATCTCTGCTTTGTTGGAATGCATGCTTTAATTAAATGTTAAAAGACTGCAGTATACAAAACTTTGCTGTAATTAAATGATGAAAGACTGCAATACACAAAGCATTGCTGTAAGTAAATGATAAAAGACTAAAGTACACAGGGGCCCTGAGTGGTCTAAAGCGCTTTATGTTACGGATCACTGACATCTCACCTCTGTCTGCGTGGGTTCGAGTCTAGGATTCGGCCAATATGGGTATGTGAGAAAGCTTGTCAGTAGCTTCTCGTGGGTCAGTGGTTCTTTCCTGGATTTTCCCGGGTTCTTCCTCCACCATTAATACTGGCCGCCATGCATAGCCTATTGTGTACTGAAAAATGACATTAAACCCCACAACAACAGCAGCAACAACTAAGGTACACAAAGCATTGCTGTAATAAAATGATGAAAGAATGCAATACACAAAGCATTGCTGTAATTAAATGATGAAAGACTGCAATAAACAAAGCATTGCTAGAATTAGATGATGTAAGACTACAGTATGCAAAGCATGCCATAATGTTGAAAGACTGCAATATGCAAATCATGCTAGAATTAAATGATGACATACTGCAGTACACAAAGCACAGCTGCAAAGGATGTTTGTTATACACAAACATGACTAAAAGCGTGCAAAAACCCCAGAATTAAAGTAAATTTCTAAAGCATTGTGAACAAACAAAAATGTTAACACCACACATTGTACAAAAAATAACTTAAAAGCATCATGACTTGTTTTATGTTGTTACAGTATGTTTATTTGGATGTTGTTTAAATATTTTTGTTTGGATGTTGTTTCAATATGATTGTTTGGATGTTATTTCAGTATGTTTGTTGGATGTTGTTTCAGTATGATTGTTTGGATGTTGTTTCAGTATGTTTAGATGTTTTTAAGAAAAGGCTACCAATGGACAAAAGCAAATTTCTTGATAATCCTAGTTATATACTTAAATTAATTAGTAAATATCAATTTTGTAATTAGGACTGTTCCAGTAAAACATACTTGGGATTCAGGGAAGGCACTTTCATTGTGGAGTGGTCACCAATAGCTACAATTTAATTTTAAGATGAACTCTTTGAGTAATTAAGATACCTGGGCATCTCTTTTTTTATAATAAAAAAATGCCTTCCCTGTGTACTATGTATGTTAAACTGGAACATCCTTTAGTTTTAAAAAAGTGACTGTAAATGGAAACTGCCCACATGCCTTGAAATTGAATTTTGCTATTGCATAGTCATTAATATTGCAAACTGATTCAGAGTAATTGGTGCATAATGGTGAAAACCAATACAGAGTAAATCGTGCATAATGTTGAAAACTGATCCCCCAATGTTGAGAAATGTCTGATACTCTTTGTACGTAGGGAAATATACTGAAAACCTGGCCTTGTGAAGGTTGGCCTGGTTAATGTTCATTTTGTGCTCACAGTAAATGATTCTTTTCAAAATATGTTCCATTTTAGCTGGTATCCAAGCCACATCAGTTTGATGTCATGGTGATGCCAAATCTTTATGGAAACATCGTGGACAACTTGGCAGCAGGATTGGTTGGAGGTGCTGGTGTTGTTCCAGGGGAGAGTTGCAGTCGTGATGTAGCTGTGTTTGAACAGGTATTTAAATACATTAAATAATTTGACTTTTCATTATTTTCTGACCTTTAAAGCATAGAGTAGATATTGGTAACAAATAGCTGATTGTGGTGCTGTTATTGATGCAGTGTTTGAGGGAATCTTCATCAATCGTTTGTAAGCTCACCTTAATTTTAATACAGCAGCTGTGAGTAGAACCAAAACATGTCCCAACTATTAGCTTGACTTCTCAAAAACTACAGAGTAGAATTTGACCAACAACATAACAGTTTAGAATACTAGAACCTTCTGCTTTATCAGCAAAACGTTAATAAATGAATTAGAATTAATGCTGCAGTATTCAGATCAATATTGTATGCATATTTGGTTCATCTTGACCTGTCGATTTGGAAAAGTAAGAAATTGTAACAGGAACAATATTAATTGTAAGATAGATACAAAAGCTAAAAACTATGGGCATATCAATTGCAAAATTGTTGTTTTATATTTTATTTCAATTTTATGTTACTTTTGATTTTTCGTTCATTTCACAGTGTTTTAATTTACTGCTGCTGTCATTAAGTGATTATTTGCTGTGTTTAAATTTATTATAGTTACCATTCTGTGAAATTTTCGGTAATGTTTTATTTGTTTTGGAAAAATGACTTAGAAATATGAAAAAAGAGACATCTTCCTGCATGACAGTATTTGAATTTCCTTCAAAGCTATTGATTCCTATTCCTCAGTTCTCTGCATTTTTGTTGTTGTTCTGTCTACTTAAAAAGAAATTATGTACCTGAAAAAGGCACACAAAAATTCAGAGAGTTTAAATAGGTTAATGAAATTGTAAATTTGAGAATATGATGTCAAAATGAAAGGAGTAATATTCCTATTTTATATTTGAAATTATGCGTCAGTTACCTGTCAAAGCTTTTTTAAAAATGCAAAAATATCAAATTTGTTGAAATTACTGTGTCTCGTTTTAAATGAGTATTCTTGCCCAGTTATCATTGTAAAATGTGCAGTTTACTTTTCATTGCTAAAAAAAAGAAGACCATGAGTTTAAAGAGCAGAATAGTTCCTTAAAGACTATGGTTCACACGGTTTTTGTATAATACAAGTCATACAAGGCGTGTAGGCATTCAGTACCAACCATTTCAGTAATGGGTGTAATTTTTTAGAATTTGATTACTCATACCTTTAAATAGCAATTATTCACTTTATTTGGATCCTCATACATCCCTATTCCTTCGGATGGTTGTTATTTACATGCCTTGTTAAAGTGTGAACATTTGTTGACAAGATCAAACTGAATGTGTGAGCTAGTACACACTGGATAGAAAATGTTAATGTAATGGGGTAATGTATTTGACATAGAAAGGAAATTTTTATAGTTAATTATGTTTCTTAAAAAATACTTACCCAGTCACATTACTATAAATCCCTCCGTCCCTCCCTTGCAATACGAGCATCCAGCCTTAGACAGTGCTTAAGTAGGTAACATTATACATAACTGGATAAGGGGATGTAATCTGTAAGAGTTACTTCCCTTTATATATGCGAAGCATCAATAGAGACACTTTCCAAGTCTATGGGAGAGCTAGATTCTGGAAGTAGCAGAAGTAATTCCTAATATTAATGTGATTGGGTAGATATTTTCAGAGAAACATAATTTCCTATAGAATTTCCTAATTTTGCTTTATACTTGTTTCTATTTTTAGGGAGCCCGTCATGCTTTTGCAGAGGCTGTAGGCAAGAACATTGCCAATCCCACAGGAGTGCTTCTGAGTAGCTGTAACCTACTTAGACACATTCACCTTGACTACCATTGCAAGCTGATAGAGGATGCTTTATTTAAAGTTATAAAGGATGGAAAGGTAAGATGTTTGCATTTAAGCAAGGTGAACGCTTTTGCAGTGTCAGCTTTGGAAAGTTCACATTAATTCAGTAATCAAGCAATAAATGTATTGTTTTTAATCAAAGTTAACATTTGTGTTTTTTAAAATTTTCCATTAGGTTAAGACAGTGGAAAATACTGACTTTACATACAAAAATTCTTTTATAATTATTGAAATGATATAATGCGACTGCGAGCATTGTGTGTTATCACTTGCAATTTTTCATGTGCAGCCATAAGTTAGTCCACTCCTGAATAGAGAATATTCTTTGGTATGACTCTGTTTGTTTTAGTTAACCAGGTAACAAGGCCAAATGCTCTTTTGTCTGACATCTGACTTGTATTGTCCATTGCCACTGATGTTTCATTCGTCAACTTTTAGTTTTAACTTGTCAATCACTGCCCAATGAAATTTCAGGAAAATTTGACAGAATGCAAACTGGCATGAGAGCCCCTTAATTTTTTGTTTTGTTTTGAAATACCAATTTAGACAGAAATGAAGAATAAATACCAACCTATTGATGCATATTTTCTTTCATTGCTACAGTATTTTTGAATTTCCTATATAGTAATTTTTCTGAATTTCATTTATGGTACACACTAGAAATTATTGATAAACACGATGGTGTTGCTATTCAGTTATAGAATTAGACCTCAGATGACTAAGTGATCTAAGCTTCTTGTCTTCACAGTTAACCCATGTCTCACCTTCGTCCGCACGAGTTCCTGTTTTGGCTTGACCAGAATAATAGATAATAAAAACCTTTCAACCTTGGTGCTACTTTTGCCAAGAATGGAAAGTTGTTGTAGGGTTTAATGCTATTTTTCAACACAAGATAGGTTATGCACAGACCTGCCAACTCTTACGATTTTGCCGTAAGCCTTACAAAAATTACCCTTCAAATGATCATTGCCAAAAAATCCAGATAATTGGTTCATCCGTGTTTTATTTGGATCGGGTTTGGTCTTAGAATTAATGAAATTAGTCAGGGAACCAGACTAACTTTACAGCAGCACCATATGTGCTTTAAACTGCACCTATTTGTTCATGTGAAGTGTGTGCATGATCAAACTCATGGTTATATAATTTTTACAAATGGCATCCAGGAAGCAATGCATGTTTAGGACAAAAGGGAAAATAAGCTTCTAGAAAAAGTGTAATAATCAACACAGTGGAATAAAAAGGAGTATTCAGATTCTTATGAATAAACACTGGAAAGGACACAATTATGTTCATTGAACATCATGTGCCAATTTGATTATGTCTCATGGCGGTAGGTATGATTGCCGTTGTCATGTGAAATGGCAAAGAATTTCCAAGAATTACGTCAAGTTGAGAGATAACAACAAACGACTGAGCTGAGTAGGGTTTGGAATTAGAGTTTGTGCAGCTATGCTAGTAGTAAATAAAGTCTACGTGTACTTTGCAAACTTTTTCAGTTGAACATAATGTTTATCATCGATGCATTGACCTTTTCATTATGTTTTACAGCTTTACAATAGCAGTTATTGATATTTTGCAACACCTTAATGAAAACTGGTCAATCTTATGGAAAATAATCAACTGCCTTGCTAAGACCGATTTGTCAGGGTAGGCATGTCTGCTATACATGGTGGCCAGTATAAATGGTGGAGGAAGAACCTGGGAAAATCCCGGAAAGAAAAACCCACCCACGAGAAGCTACTGGCAGGTTTTCTCACATGCCCACATTGGCCAAATCTGAGACTTGAATCCATGCAGAAAGAATGGAAAGAAATTCTGGTTTATTGATTTGATAGCATTACCTCAAAGTAGGATCAGAAAAATTGGAAAAAGTTTAAAGGAGAAATGAGGGAGAAAAGAATTCCCTATACAGTTTTGTTTTAAAAATGAATATTTATTGTTTAAAGATATCCTTAGATGTAGTATTTATGGCAGCTATAAAAAAATATATTGCACAATTTACAACAGATTTCTCTAGCAAGTGTTTATAAATTAAAGTTTACAGTGCTGTAGATTTATTTTATTAGGACTTAAGAGAATGATTGGTCATTTAATAATATCAATTCCTGATAATGGTTTAATACTGAAATAACTAAAGCAATGCCAAATTATATTTTGTGAAGAATTGTTACAAATAAATATTTGTAGAAGATGGATGCCAACAATATATTAAAATTTATTTGTTTGTTTATTTGTTTGCCAGTAAGCTTGTCACTCTGTAATTTTTTATGTGATCAATTCCAGATCCATTTACACTGTTGATTTTAAGCAAGAAGTATAGTTGCTATCTTTGGAATGCCTTTCATTTTACTTTGTAGACATATTTGTACGTCTGCTTTTTCCTGTGGTTATTTTAGTACCTTTTGTTTTGGAATAAAACAATTAAAGTCATTAGTAAGCTAATTGAATTAATTCTCTTCCATCCAGTTGGTTTGCCTCATAAGATAACAGATGCAAAGCATTTGTAAAGCAGTTGATTGCATTTGTCAGCACAGCATCAAATGAGATCAGTTATAGATACTGAAAGAAGGGTTTTTCTGTAACCTTTAGATCTACCATGAATAATTCTCAAGGCCAGGGGTGGACAAAATACAGCCCGTGGGCTGGCTCTGGCTTGTGACTTGGTTTTATCCACTGTTTACACAGTAAAGTGTGGCGTATCATCTCCAAATCAGTGAATGGTGTAGAAATCACTTAGATCATTACCAAATTTACTTCTCAGCCCCAAAAGTTATTACAGTTGATTTTTAGCTGGCTATAGTTTGAACCGTGGATTGATGAATGATGTCTGTTTGCCCATATGGTGACTCAGGTTAGGGTATGCATTTATGTAACTTCCTCAGACATTATTGCTTGTAGAGTCACATAACTTGGTATTTTGATATCTGGAGGGTGGAGTACTTGACCTTTCAGTGAAAATTAGGCCATTGTGACTTGTATTTCACAGTCCATCAAGTTTGGTTAACATTTGCATCACATTCGTTATCTCATGCTCTGTTGTCTGGATTTATATTATTTGGTGTGTAATTGCTTCGTAGTGAGTAATACATCTATATGTGAAAATTTGGTCAGTGTGATATACATTTCACACTCCAATGATTTTGGTTAACCTTTGCCATTAGCTCAGTTTCTCAACCCAAACTTTTCTCAGACACTGTTGCTTGTGAAGTAACAGGTTAAAGTTTATCATGCATCACGTAGATTAAGTATCATACCCTTTATTGCAAATTAGGTTACTGTGACCTATGTTTTATTGTCTAGCCTTTGTGTTTCATTTGTTTGGTCAGGTACTATTGATTAGAGAGTTACATAACTTGTTGTGAAATTATGTCAGGAGTACTATTCATCACTGTAGTTCATCAGTGAAAATTAGGTTGCTGTGAACTACATTTCATGGTCCAATGATTTTAGTCAACGTTTGTGTTTATTTAAGTTTCTCAGGTAGTGTTTCCTACAGCACCAGGTAACTTAGCACGAAATTGCATTGTGTGGTGTACCACAGTCATCATGATTCTGGATAAATCTTTACATTTAGCTCAGTTTCTCTAGGTTAGGGTTTGTGTTAGGTCATGTTTTCAAAGAAATTAAATTGAAAAGTCACATAGGTTGGCATTAATTAGATCTGTTAGTATGGTTCAGAGGAACAAAAGAAAAATAAATCTACAAACTAAAGATAGATACCCCATGAATTAAAAAAAGTGTTCACATTATTCATTGTTTGCAATTTGGCTATATCACTATTGCAGCATCAACAATACAGCTTGAAGAAAGAAGTTTATAGTTGGAATAGTTCAGTCATATTTGTCTGTTTTGTCATTATAATCTATGAAACTGCTTGTATTCTGAATAACAAAATTGGTGTTCTTGCATTCACCACTCCATTGACCTAGTAGTTAGAGCATCTGCCCCTGATGGGGAAGTCACGGGTTTAAACCCCAGCTGAGTCATAGCAGAGACTTATAAAAATGGTTCTAGCAGCTGCCTTGCTAGACACTCAGCATTAAGATGTTAGTGTTAGGACTGGTCTTCCTGGTGTTAGGATAATGTGACTGGGTGGGACATGATGCTCCAGTGCTAGAATTCACCATAAACTGTCACACTGCAGACATTGCAACGACTGAAGAACTGTTAAAGTTGTTGTACAAATCTTAATCACACACATCTTCACCTTCTTGCATTCATTATTTGTTATCATAATTAGAACATAGCAAACTCTCTGGATGACAAGCCCATGCTTTTATTTTTGAAGTTAATAAAAGTTTTGTGAGCTTGTTATGTTCCCACTGCCTGCTGCAGGGTCATCTCAAGTTGATCCTCTTTGTCTGCCTGTATACCCTTTTGTCCATAGCTCATTATCATCATTAACTTACTGCAGTGCCTTCTCAAGTTGTTCCTCTTTGTCTGCCTTTATACCCTTCTGTCCTTAGCTCATTATCATCATTTCCTTACTGCAGGGCCATCTTGAGTTGTTCTTTTTTGTCTGCCTGTATACCCTTTTGTCTTTAGCGCATTATCATCATTTCCTTACTGCAGGGCCATCTCAAGTTGATCCTCTTTGTCTGCCTGTATACCCTTTTGTCCTTAGCTCATTATCATCATTTCCTTACTGCAGGGCCATCTCAAGTTGTTCCTCTTTGTCTGCCTGTATACCCTTTTGTTCATAGCTCATTATCATCATTTCCTTACTGAAGGGCCATCTCGAGTTGTTCCTCTTTGTCTGCTTGTACACCCTTCTGTCCTTAGCTCATTATCATCATTTCCTTACTGCAGTGCCTTCTCAAGTTGTTCCTCTTTGTCTGCCTGTATACCCTTCTGTCCTTAGTTTATTAGCATCATTTGTTTCCAAAATTAATTTTGGCAAGCCTATTTGTCTGTTTATGTAGATGTTCTAATTATCTCTTCCAGCCATTACATGAATTTTTCAATATTTTATATATTTTGAACATTTTTGTATTGATGAAATCTTGTTAGCGTGATCAAACAAAAACCAGTTAAGGCAGATAAATGAAATAGAGTAGGCATGCTTGTTTTTATATGTAAATGACCTTATTTGGATATGTCATGCCACTAGGACAATTTTTCATATTGTTAAAATGTTTTTCGTCTGCATTGGTGACATAAAAAAGGAAAGTTTTGATATGTGCTGATTTACATTTATTTGCATCACGATACAACTCTTTTCCAGTTTTGGTATTCACTGATTTACAGTTAGTTGCATCATGATACAGTTCTTTTCAGGTTTTGGTATGCACTGATTTAAAGTTATTTGCATCACGATACAACTCTTTTCCAGTTTTGATATGCACATATTTACAGTTATTTTCGACATGTTTATTTGTCCAGTTTTGATATTAATGCTCGTTGGGCAAATTTAACAACATATTACATACAGATGGTTAATTAAAAAAATGATGGTTAGAAGGTAAAGATTGAATCAGTCTATGGATCTTAGAAAAACAATCCTGCTAAATCAATTTAAAAGAGAGTAATTGTCAGATAAACAAATTGTTTGTTTAAAACTTGTTTTAGCATATAATATGCCGTTTTTATTTACATCTGTGACACTTATATGGGTAGACATACATTCTTTCATCACATCTTAGTTAGGTTTTGTGTTTATGTCGCTTTTCATGCCTTCTGATTGGATATTAATGTTCATTAACACATTTAAAGTTTTTCACAGAGGTATTGTAAGGTCCATGTATCCTTATTTTCTCATATATCAATTTTTAATAGCATATGCAGTTACTATCCTGATTTTACAGTAAGTGAAGCTAAAATATGAAACCTTAGCTGAAACATTTCCTTTTTGCATTTCAGGTACGAACAAAGGATATGGGAGGCTATGCCACAACTATGGAGTTTACAAGTGCAGTAATTGAGAATCTGAACACATAAATCTTCATGTTCTGTGTTATCACTGATTTTTATTCACAAAAGTTGATACTAAAAAATACTTGTCTTTGCAAATGAAACTGCGACTGTTTTGAGAGATTCTTCTGTATGAGTCTGTTGTTACAACAAATTATGATTGCATCACTAGTTTCTTTGTTGAAAATTTGTCATTTGCACATTGTATCAAAATCTTTAATTTCCTTTTTTGCAGAATAAATATAGATTGCAAACGTTGATGTGTAATTGATAATTTTAAACTTTAAAGCACTTGTAGTTAAAAGTGTTTCTTTTTAAAAGGAATTAATTTTATGTGAAACATTATCATAAATGGAAACTTGAGAACATTGACTCAAAGAAAAATAAGTGTATGCAAGTAATTTATAAGTGTAAAGGTCAGAAAGTTTACATAATTTTATCACTTTTGTGTTCCTTTTGTGTAGCAGCGTAGTATTGTCCAATTCATTTCACCTTATGTCCAACTCACAAACCTTGTATTCAGATTATTTCATCTTTCCCAGCAATGTATCATATTTTGTATTATTTTTACTTGGTCGTGTTACAGTAGATGGAATGTAAATTTAGTGTAAACTTTGCTTTTCCTATTAGCTTTCTAAATCTTTGCTTACTTGGTCAGTAAATTAGGCCAGTGGAAAAATTTAGAAACTAAGCATCTATATTCAGATGCTTTTACTTGTGTTTTTAATGGGACTTTATAAATTGCATAGATTTGTATGAATAGTCATTTTATGGGAAAGTTGTAATTGGGAATATTTCAGATTTTTTATGGTTCAGTTAATGGAATATATTATGTATTTTAATGGATATGAAATAGTGTCTAATGTGTGTTTGAATTTATAATGCTACAGACCTCGAGTCAGGAAGCTTAAAATCCTGTAATCATAACTAGATGCCATATTTTGTGGATTTGTTTTTTACACGTTCTACCAAATATGGTACAATAAAACTGCAGTATTCAATAAAAGATCTGTTTTTGGTTCATACATATTGTTCATTGAAAGACTATTATATAACTGTTATTTATTGAATAAATTTGAAAACCAGAACCTAAGGTATTGTCATTTTGCTTTCTCTACAAAGTATGTCCTTCCTTCAGGTAATTAAGCCCTTCTTTCACAAATAATAATACATGAAAGATTAAATTCTGATTTGGATTTGAAGAAAAAATCATTTCATTATACTATTCCATTGTGAAGCCCATAAATTCAAGCATATCTCATCACGTTATGTTGTATTATCCACATTAAACACACACATATAGGTAGGTAGGTAGATAAACTGACACAAATTATATAGGTAGAAAGAGGATTTTTGCAAAGAATCATTGTGTGCACGTTCACCAATTTTAAGAATTTCCCCTCTATAATCTGATAGTGTATTTGAATTTAGGTGAAGACAGTATGTATGAATGTATGTATATGTCAGAACAGTTGACAAAACACAACATTTTTCAGGTATTTATATTTATTTTGTCTATTACAATTATCACAGTTTGTATAAATAATAATGAATATATACCATATCAATTAACAGTGTTCTACAAAGCCAGCAATTTGTACAGCAATCAATTTTCTTTCTTTTATCCCAAACTTTCCCATCCGATTTCTAATCTTTTCATGCCCCTAAACCAGGAACAGTTATTTTTAATTATTTTTTAAAAATAATTGTGTTGTTTTGTAAAGGATGTTAAACTGTAAAATGTTTTATTTCTTATTTTATACCATGAATTTATGTTTTCCTTGGTATTAATTTTTTTCTTTTGCAATTTGTTTGTACCCAAGTTCACAGATTTAGGAAGGAGTTTTACTGTTTCCACATAAAAAGGGGTCAAGGGAAGAGTTTTATTGTTTTCACAAAAAAGGGTCAAGGGAAGGGATTTTGTTGTTGTTTTGACATAAAAAATGATCATGGGAAGGGGTTTTATTGTTTCCATATAAAAGGATCATGGAGGGGTTTTAATGTTTCCACACAAAGATCATAGGAAGGGGTTTTGATGTTTCCACATAATGATTCTTGTTCACTGGGTCTTTAAATTATGGTATGTTCACCGAAATCTATGAAAATCAATACTGCGTCAATAAAGAGGAAAATCACTGCAATTGGAATAACACGAACTCTAATTATTGTACGAGTACTTTTTATCTACTACCTTGAATTTATTTACTGTGCATGATTATGTTAGTACATATGATATACTGGTAGATCCAAGACAACTAAGTCATGAGATTAACAACATCTTCCAGATTTCCCGTAATTTTATTTTCTTCTTTCTTTTCTCCACTTCACAGTCCAGTCAAATGAAAAACTTTGATATATTTAATTTCAAGGTTTAAATCTTGTAATACAGAGATTCCAGTTTTTAGAGGTGCTTTTCAAGAGAGGTTACCCCATAATTAAAGGCAGCCAAACCTGACAACAAAGTCATGTATTTAGTACCATTTTGTCACCTTCCTGGGAGGTCACCCATTTATGAAGACTACTTTTCATTACAGACAAGTTGGCTTCAAAAGAAGCAGACCATAGTAGTCGTTTCTAAGGCATATGATATTGATTCCAGAGGTCCTATGAAATAATGAAAATCACTGTAACATGTTGGGATATACTGAACATTAAATGTCAACCCCTTAATACTGAAGCATGTGTATCAAACATTTATAATTAATGCTTTAACATGCCTGTATTTATTCCTGTACTAAACATTTATAAAGAATGCTTTTACATGCCTGTATTAATTTATGTACTAAACATTTATAATTAATGCTTTTACATGCCTGTATTTATTCATGTACTAAACATTTATAATGAATGTTTTTACATGGCTGTATTTATTCCTGTACTAAACATTTATAATGAATGTTTTTACATGGCTGTATTTATTCCTGTACTAAACATTTATAATGAATGTTTTTACATGGCTGTATTTATTCCTGTATGTCACACATACAATTAGGAGTAGCATAGATCCAGATTATGTTGCTGCATAATGTATAGTAACAGTTAATTTAGGGGGAGAGGGAATAATTTGCATAATGTAAAGTAATAGTTTCATGGGGGTGGCAGAGATGGAGTAATATGCATAATGTATAGTAACCATTTCATTGGTGGGGAGAGGGAGTAATTTGCATAATGTAAAGTAATAATTTCATTGGTGGGAGAAGAGGAAGTAATTTGCATAATGAATAGTAATAGTTTCTTGAGGGGGGAGGGAGGGAGTAATTTGCCTAATTTAAAGCAACAGTTTTATTTGGTAGAGGTGGGGGAGCAATTTACAGAGCTAGAGATTATTAAATATTTGGTTTATTATGGAATGATACAAAGACAGACAAAACTTACTTGGCAAGGTGCTTGCCATTCCATACCAGGACAATAATGAACCATGCAATGAATTGACCACACTGATCATCTTGGCATTGCTAAGCACATTATTTTGAATTTTTATGTGGAAACAATGCAAAAAAAATGTTAACAATTTCATTACAAAATGATGTCATTTGTGATGTTGTGTCACACAGACCTGGCATTTTTCCAACAGGTCAGGTATGGGCTCCTATTATGCTTTCACATGATTCACTTTCACCTAAAAGAAAATGCAAGAAATCTGTCTGAAGTGGTGGAATAATAGTGTATTTTCACACCTAAAATGCACTTTATTTTAGATTTTTAAGAAATTATTTGGGAATTAGTGGTTTTTCCAAGCTAAGCAATTAAAAAAGTTTACACCATACCAATTCAAGTATACACAAGCTGAAAAAAGTAACTAATATATGACATGTGAAACATTCAAACAGGTTAAAGTTATATTAAGATGACTAATTTAGTCTGGTCATGCAGAAACTACCATCTAGTCATGTGATCAATGTGACAACCAGTTTTTGACCTGCCATCAGTTTATAAAGCACGTCTCTGCATGATTATTCACAAATAATGTGTATAGTGCAGTTAGTGTTATAAACTACATCTCTTGGAAACTAAATTACAAACTACAGTAATCATTATGAGCACATATAAACATCTATATATAATACTAGTCTGATGGAGGCAATATTCTTGGACTCTGATAAGAAATAAAGGGATGATACAGAATGACAGGTGCTCTACAAGACTTGATCTTTTGGAATATAGTGGATCTTACATCTGGGTTCATTTCAAATTAGTGTGAAGTAGTTTATAGCTACTGCAAGCAGAAGGAACCAAAATATTAACAGAATTTTTGGCTTGACTGGAGAGTAAGCTAAAATATGGCATGTCGGATCTAGTGCTGTTCTAATTAACTGATTTGAAATGACCAATAAATACATTACGGTTTCTGTGATGACTGGTCAGACTCTAGTTCTGCACCATTTCCACTGTTTTGGGCCAGATTTTTTCAACAAATACCTGTGTTCCGACAAGATATATCAAAAAATGAATCCTGAATTTATTAACAGAAGGTGATGATTTATAAAGTTTTTATTCCCAACAGTCTCCAGATCCAAGAAAAATGACTTGAAGGCATAGAATTTAAAGGCTGGCATGATATTTGGGATCCATAACCCGTGGGGTTTGATTAAGCAGTGCACCCACTGTATAATGTAAACATCAGACATGGTTAATTCATTCTCCTATTATATAATATATGTATATATAAAACTCTGTAAAATTCTACCAATAATCAAAATAATTTAGCTGCAAACATTTTGCAGTAGGTACTTGACTTCTATGTGAACAAACTGAACACAAAGCTATTATTCATTAAACATACAGCCATTACAAGCACAAACATTTATGCAACAAAAGTATAAAACGTAAAATCAGTGAGCAAAATTTATACAGTAGCCACACCGCGGTATCTGTAATCAATAATGGTTGCCATCCCTAAAAAAAAGAAGAATTTATTAATGTTTTTATAAAAATACTTTTGAAGGTCCAAAATATGAGGTTAATATTCTGTAAAATATGGAAAATTAATGAAATGGACGCTTACCTGCACTTCTTCAGGGGGAAAGACAATTTTTTCAAACTTATTAAGGCAAGTTTCTGTTATAATTACAAAATAAACTAATACTTTAGCAAATTATCACATCTGTGTACAATTTTGATAAATAGGTTAAAATTTGATTCCTATCATAAATAATGTTGCCAGATTGGCACTATTTTTTAAGTTGCTAAGTGAATTATTTTTTATTATTTCCATGTCATGAACAACACCTTATAAAATCAGTACTCTGAAGTGAATATTTCTCAAAGTTTACTTCATTGCATCAGTGTGTTTGAAATCTGTCTGAGACCTTTCCAACAGGTTGGATATGGACAAACTAAACAAGAATACAAAATATAACCATGTGTTAATCCACTAATCTGCAAAGTTGTCTTTACTGATGCATGTACTAAATTCAAAATTTATTCCTTGCTTGAAACATATATATTTCAAGAAAGATTTTCCTTTAATTTCAAATCTTGTCACTTAAACAGAAACAGATGCTGCTGTTGTTGTTCTTGTAGGGTTTAACGCCATTTTTCAGCACACGATAGGCTATACATGGCGGCCAGTATTAATGGTGGAGGAAGAACCCAGGAAATTCCCGGAAAGAACCACCGACCCTCAAGAAGCTACTGGAAGCTTTCTCACATACCCACACTGGCTGAATCCAAGACTCGAACCCACACAGACAGAGGTGAGATGGTAGTGATCCATAATGGAGAGCGCTTTAGACCACTCGGCCACTCAGGGCCCCAGCAACAGATGCAACATATCAGTTGACATAAAAGAATTTTTATAGAAGTTACTTTTCATTTATCTGAAAAATGCAGTGAACTCAATTAGGTGTGATTCTTGTCACATCGGTATTAACTGGGTTCTGACCACACCCTACAAAATTTGCCGAAACCGTTAGATGGCAGTCAATAGATAATGACAGAAACCCAAATGTTTATATCAAAATCAATGCAGCTGACACACATGTACAATGTAAAATTTGATTTAAGTTAGATAGGAAAATTGACATACTACTAAAGAATATTTCATTAACTTTTTGAGAAAATTCAAAATGGCAGTTATAAATTGTACAAGCATTTAAAAAACAAACAAGGTCTAAAATTGTAATTTCATGAGCGGCATTTCTTCAGTCACATTCTGTGACATGGCAGCATGTAAATACCATATAAACCTGTTTATAAGTCGGATCAACTACAAACTGTAAATCCAGATCTGTTATCACAATGTGCAGCCAATTTGGGTCTCTGCAGTTTGTAAGCAGCAATCATTAGAACCAACAGCATAAAGCCCAATCTGCTGGTGCATTATGGGATGCAGTTGAATCCGACTTGTTAACAGGTATATATATTAGTTTTAACAGAGTTTGATGACACAAGTAATCAATTTACTTATATGGATTCAGCATCTCTGTTTTACGAAACTAACTTAAGGAAGGTGATATCAAACTTCAGTTTGTTTTTATTCGATTGTTTTGTCATCTACTTGCATGAAACTTCATAAGAAAACAAAAATTTCAACATGGTGGAATTTCATGAATTTTTAAAATCATTCATGGTGTAATAGACCTATTTTAACTTAATGCTAGGTTGATCTTTAAAATAATTTCTTACCCTCATTCCCACATTTATTTCTGGAATGGCCCTAATGTATGGAGGGAAGTTCTGGGACTCAGGCACTGGTCTTATGATTTCATCATGAGATGATACCCCCACCCCACCCAAAAAACATACCTATTATCTGCAATAAAAAACCCACACAATCTACATTTTCTTATGCCCAAAAATGTAAATCTGAAATTGATATAATACTGGCAACTTACAGTTAAATAAAACATAGCTATGTATTTGCACTCTAAAATATTTTAAAACAATACTGAAGACTTGTTAGTTAATTAAAGCACAAAACTGAAATAAATTTTAATTTTTGTAATAAATAATGTCTTTCAAGGGTCACAAAAAGTAATCTTGTTTATCATAAAAAGTTCTGAGAGATATGTGTTTTTGTATGAAATTCTATTTCACATCATTCAAAAATGACAGCTTTGTATAACATCTTAATATCATGAATGATTAAACATGACTAGGCCAGATTTTGAGTCTTTATAATTTAGGTCACAACTGTCTGGTGTTTTCCAATTCGTCCATGATATGTTAATGCATTGGCCTCCCAGCGTGTTATGCCATGAGCTATGATAGGGGGTGCTGAGCTTCCTAAGGGAACCGGAGTCATCTGTGGAATGGGATAGAAAGCCTGGACAGTTTCTTGTCGTGCTCGTTGCTGTGCTACTCTAGATTTAGCTTCTATGACCCGCTCATTTGCTTCCTGCAGCATGCGTGTATCTAAAGCTGCTCGTGCCATGGCGGATTCTGTTTGTCGCATCAATATTCTGTGTTCCATGTATTTTTTGACAACCTCTTGTTGTTCACCTTCTGTGACTTTCATTGATTTAACTAAATCTGTTTTCAGTTGGACAGTATCATCATATTTTGCTTGACGATCATGTCGCATCAGAGCGTTAGATACAGAAGTGTGCTGGGTACTGAATTCTGTGATGAAAGTAAAGTCTTCTTTATAGGATTTAGTCAAATCATGAGATTTGCTTCTAAATTCTTGTTTACGATCAAAGTAGTTTAATCTCTGCATTTCTCGCTTTTCAAGGGCATCCAGCATATTTGCTCTTGAAATATCTCGTTGTTTCAGAGTGTGGTTGCGCCTTTCTTCATTAAATAACTTAATTCTCTCTTTGGCTCGATCCCTTTCCTCTCGCAAGTTCATGATATATTCCATCTTAGCTGCGGTCCTTTCAGCTTTCTCTCGATCTTTATAGGCTTGGTGCACAGCATACAGACAGGAGAGTCCCATAGTGCCATGCATACGATTAAACATTCTTTGATCAGAAGACATAAATTTTCTTGGTGGAAGTTTTGGGCGTTGAACATCCTGCAAGCGACGATGATGATCATTTTCAGCATCACGGATAAGCCGTCCTGCTTCTTGTTTGGTCAGGATCATTTCAGCCACTGGGTCTATGTAGGAAATAGTGGGTTTGAAGCCCTTCAGTCTGTACTGAGTAATCGGTGCTTCCTCTTCCTCACTCAGTTTTTCATCTGGTTCGGGAGTTGGAGTTGAGTCCACAACGGGACCAAAGAATTGGCTCACGCTCTTGACCTTCCTCACAGGTTTCTCCTTTTTTTTCTTCCTCCTTTTCTTGAGACTGATAGCACTCTCAGTGTTTTCTTTGGACAATGAAGGATAAAATGTTTCTGTGGCTATTTGTTCATGGAGCAGACTGGAAAATGGCCCTGTCTCTAGTTTTGCCAAATTGATCAAAAGGTTTTTCTTCTTTTTTGGGATGCCATCAGCTGTAAGTTCCATTGGAGAAATGGTTTCATGTTCATCAAACAGTCCTTCCAGTGGCGTTGGTAAAGGACCCAAATAAGCCTGCAAGAAAGTAAGCAAATCTGTCATCAATTGTTGAGGATATTGTGAAACTAAATTGTCAGCCAAGGTTTATATATCTTATTCGAACAAAAGGTGTATATATAAAAGATACATACATAATTGACCTCTTTTGAAAAAAAATTAAGAAAGAGATACAAGTGGTCAAAGTACATATGATACTGCTTACCTCAGTTATTGTATGGACACATGACCAGAAGGTTGTAGGTTCAATTCAGATCCTGATGATACATGCTTACATACCTAATCTGATTTTAAAAACTCTGGTAAGAAATAATAGTGTTTAGAAGTTCACCTTATCAGAATAAAATGACCTCTTTAAAATTTATTGATTTCACTCATAATCCAACCAATCAGAAACTTTTATGATAAAAGCTTTCATATTATAGAGTTTACACACTCAGCCAATCAGATACAATACCGCCTCATTACTATGCATAGATATTGTTAAGACTGGAGCTCATCCTAGGTCTTGAAGATATAGCATACATATCAAATCAGATCAAAATCTGATCAGAAATATGTTCTTAAGAGTGTTAGCAAGCTGAGCCAATCAGATGCAAGATATAGCATACATATCAAATCAGATCAAAATCTGATCAGAAATATGTCCTTGAGAGTGTTAGCAAGCTGAGCCAATCAGAGGCAAGAAACAGCATACATATCAAATCGGATCAAAATCTGATCAGAAATATGTCCTTGAGAGTGTTAGCAAGCTGAGCCAATCAGATGCAAGATCATCTTGTTAATATGCATGTATCTCATCAAACTTGTAGAAGATCTTGACAATACAAGTGTATGAGATCTTGACAGCAGAAATATCTATTCCAAATCTGATCAAAACTAGATCACAGCATACAGATTCCAGAGTGTTCACAAGCTCAGTCAATTAAATCCAAGATTACCTCAACTATATGCATGGCTCTTTATCAAACTTGTAAGAGATTTTGATAATATATATTCCACATTGGATAAAGTCACATCAGAAATATGGACTCGAGAGTGTGCACAAGTTCTGTCAATCAGATAATATAACCTCACCAGTGTGAATCACTCATTAGGTGAACTCTTGGTATAAACACCTATTTCAAGTTTATTTATAATCAGGTAAGAAATATGTCCTTCACAATTGATTACAATCTCATCAATATGATGCATGGGATCTTTCTTTTATTTGCATTTTACCTAAATAGTAATGATACAAACCCAAATTCCAGGTTTGATTGAAACTGGATGTAAAGCATAGGTTTCAAAATGATTACAAGAAAATATTGACAAACAGATGGGTGGGCAATGGACAACAGTCATCTAGCCATACCATAAGCTCACTAGGTTGTAAGGCCAGGCAAGCAAAAATGGCCAGGTAAGCAAAAATTGGGTCCAAAAGAGTATTTATTGTATTGGCTTAGATCATGAATTAGGGAAATTAAGAATAGCTTAGCCAAAAGTGTAATAAGTGAAAGTCAAACATTTAATTTCATGTTATAGCAACATATAAAAACTCAGCAATTATAGATATGCACACTCATGAGTCCACTTGCTTCTAATGAAAAAACACACATTTGGTAAGAATCATAGAAGAACTGATGGAAATATTATGGCTATACTACTGTAATATTTTCAGTATTTTTTTCTTTTTATTTAGGTAAATTACTGACAGTAAAACTTCCCTAAATTTGATTCTTTTGTAATTAGGGTGCCTCTGTCGACAGGCCACATTTCAGTCCCAAATGGGCCCCTATGTAACTTGGACTCTTATGCAGACTGGCTATATTTCAGTCTCAAATAGGCCCTTATTTAATCTGGGCATCTCTGTGCACAGGCCACAGTTCAGTCCCAATAAGGTCCCTGTTTAACCTGGGCTTCCTGCAGAAGGGCCAAATTACAGGCCTCCTAAGTCCTTCACTGTAACCGGGGCTGGCTTCATTGTAAGCAGGCAACATTTCAGTTGCCACAGGGCCCTTCTGTAATCTGGGCTTCCATGCAGACAGGCAACATTTCAGTTGTAATAGGGCTCTTCTGTAATCTGGGCTCCCAGAAAGGCAACATTTTAGTCAGAATAGTGTAGGTCAAGCACTAATATAAAGTCTTGAAATATTGGCAGTTTCTATAATTTAGAGAAAATGTGTGGCCCCAAATGTGTCATAACAATGTGGTAAATATCCTCTCTTTTTTTTTTTACAAAGAGGGATCTTTTCTTTTTGGTGTATATATTCCAGAAAATTACTTGTTTTTTTTTTTTTTTTTAAATTGTTCCCGTAATAGGCTGACCATTGGGTCAGGGAACCATCATAGGGTCACCTTACAACTAATAAATCATAGGAACAGTAAATATAGTGTAGGAAAAGAAAAAAAAAGTAAATATACAGTCACACACATGCAAGCTGACATGTACACATTTGTGTATTACACAATATCTTATTTGATAATTATGAATATACAGCATCTAGATGACACTATAACGTGACACTATTAAACACGTATTTTACTTTAACATATCACTGTAGTTACTGTGGAATAATTGTTCCAGATTCCTTGTTATCAATTTACCTATACATTCTCTTTCTCTAAACAGTTTATATACCTGCAAGACAGTCCAAAATGTAAAATGTTCAGTAACATTTTTATAAGGAATTTATCCATTTGTTTAAATACCCACTGGTCCAAATATCTAACAGGTTTTATATAAAACACTAAGTAAAGAAGACTACAGGTTGTACTTAAGTGTACACATTCACTATATTTAAATACTTCTAATATATGAAACAGTAAGTCGATTTGTATTAATCAACTTTGAAATCATGATCATCCTTGTTCTTATTGTTGCTGACATCATCATCATCATCCTAGTTGTTGTTATTATCATCATCATCCTCATCATCATCCAAGTTGCTGACATCTTCATCATCATCACAATGTAAAATTTAACAATATCTTTGCAGGAAAGCTGCATTTTAGGCATTTCTAAAACTTGTTTAATTACACCAACACTAAAAAGTTAATAATCCATCAATATTTTTTTTTTTTAACTACATCATTGTAGCATATTGACATTCTGAGCATTAAGAATTTCTAAAGTTTTGATACAAAATTAAATTAAAAAAACCTCTCAAATATATAAAAAGAAACCATTTTTCTCTCTCTCTCTCTCTCTAGGTCCAAAAATAATACCACCACCAGAACCACCACCTTTCATTAGATTCACACTTGATCTGGATATACTGAACCACCACCTTGTGTTAGATTAACTCTCTGATGAAAATATTTCGATTAAATGAAAAAACAGAATCCATTATGAAGAAAGGCAATTAAAAACTCATGCCATTATAATGACCAGAATTTGAACAAAGCACCTATGGGATCAGTCCATATCTAGTTTGTGACTAAAGACCTAAGTTAATACTCTCATTACAGTTGGAAGTTCTATGATAATAGCAAATGGAAAAGATTAGTAAAGGTTTGTTAATCTTAATCTTTAACTTTAGCAAAAGCATGGATTTAACTGTAATCACCTCACAATATTAAAGAAAAACATCTTATGTAAAAATAAGGATTGACATCGACATACCAAACATTTGAAAGTTTCTTCCTCCACTTTTTGTTCGATTTTGTCGATATATAATTTATTGCTATATAATATTATGTTTTTAAATGGACATAAATATTTTTAACTTTTTCTTCTTCTAATAATCAAGAAATCCTCTCCAAGTTTTACTGATCAAGTCATTTAAGAGATAGGCATATCTGTGACATTGACCTTGGAGGCAATCAATTTAAATTTTCACATAACACAATAATATTTATCATAAATTCTTCCCATTTTATATCTTTATAACAAAACTGATTACAATTACTGACTTAGTGAATCTGCAATTTACAAACTGAAATGAGAAATTTTCATAAAGAATTAAAAAGCTGCCTCCTTGATGCTGATAATAAAACCAATAAAAACAGCCAACAATAAAGCACAATTAAGCTTTGCAAGTAAACTGAAGCAATACACAACTGGTATTTACATGTATTCAAACTCACCTCATCTTGATTTTTTATACTTTCATTAAGTGGCTACAAAATTGCATGAAATTAAAAATTAAATAATAGACCTGAATCTTTGCTTCATACTGAATGAAAAAAGCCCAAAAGAATTTATTTTGAAATTCTGATGAGTCATAATTTTTTAATTAAATCTCTCCTGTTCCCAATAGCCTAAAAAATGTGTAAACATAAAATCTGAACTTATGAACAAATACAAACATTTTATATTTCTGTAACTTTGTTCTCAATCAGATTAGAATCCTAAATGTGTTTTGGCCTTATTCTATTGTGTGTAAGTTTACACATGGAACACATGAAATATGGATGATAAAACTATACACACATGAAATATAAATAGTAACATTTTACACAAATTTATGAATTTTTGTAAATGATAAAATACTCCACACACATTAAATCTGAAAGACATACTTCCATATGCACATGAAGTCTACTCCTAAAAATGCACGCAATTTGAATGATACAATTCTAAACACTTGCATGAAATATATAAATGAGAAAAATCTACCCACACATGAAATGTAAATAATAAAACTCCATATACACATGAAATCTGAATGATAAAAATATAAACACATGAAATCTGAATGATAAAACCCTAAACATACATGAAATGTAACTGATGAAACTCAATACATACATGAAATCTGAATGATAAAAATCTACACACACATGAAATCTGAATGATAAAACTCTACACACATGAAATATGAATGATAAAAATCTACACACACATGAAATCTGAATGATTTAAATCTACACACACATGAAATCTGAATGATAAAACTCTACAAATACATGAAATCTGAATGATAATGCAAATGATGAAACTCAACACATACATGAAATCTGAATGATAAAAATCTACACACATGAAATCTGAATGATAAAACTCTAAACATACATGAAATGTAAATGATGAAACTCAACACATACATGAAATGTAAATGATAAAACTACACATACATGAAATCTGAATGAAATACTTCACACCTACATAAAATGTAATAAAACTCAACACATACATGAAATGTAAATGATAAAACTCTACACATACATGAAATCTGAATGAAAAACTCTATACATACATGAAATGTAAATGATGAAACTCAACACATACATGAAATGTAAATGATAAAACTACATACATGAAATCTGAATGAAATACTTGACATGTATGTAAAGTGTAAATAATAAAACTCGACACATACATGAAATGTAAATGATAAAACTCTACACATACATGAAATCTGAATGAAAAACTCTATACATGCATGAAATCTTAATGATAAAACTCCATACATACATGAAATGTAAATGATGAAACTCAACACATACATGAAATGTAAATGATAAAACTACACATACATGAAATCTGAATGAAATACTCGACACATACATAAAATGTAAATAATAAAACTCAACACATACATGAAATGTAAATGATAAAACTCTACACATACATGAAATCTGAATGAAAAACTCAACACATACATGAAATGTGAATGATAAAACTCAACACATACATGAAATGTAACTGATAAAACTCTACACAAACATGAAATCTGAATGAAAAACTCTATAAATACATGAAATCTGAATGGTAAAACTCTACACATACATGAAATCTGAATAATAAAACTCAACACATACATGAAATGTAACTGATAAAACTCTACACATACATGAAATCTGAATGAAAAGTCGACACATACATGAAATGTAAATGATAAAACTCTACACATACATGAAATCTGAATGAAAAAGTTGACACATACATGAAATGTAAATAATAAAACTCAATACATACATGAAATGTAAATGATAAAACTGTACATGTACATGAAATCTTAATGATAAAACTCAACACATACCTGAAATATAAATGATAAAACTCTACACATACATGATATATAAATAATAAAACTCTACACACACGTGAAATCTGAATTTTATTGGGAGACTCTCAGTATGATTTTTATATTTTGCAGTTTTGAATCCAAGTTCAATTTTCATAACCAGCAAGTTTCATGTCTACAAGGTTCTGACAATGCAGTGATCACACACTACCTTTACATCTTATTGATTCTAGGTCAGAATGCTTTTCATGTACAATTATCATCCAACTAAAAGCAGTATAGACCCAGATCTTCCACACACTGACCTCTGATGGCAGATCATGCAATACGATGTTCATGGCTGAGTGGACATAATACATTGCCCCATCACCATAATGCTGTTGATGGCAGTCAGAAATGTGGACCATCTTACAGGTAATGATAAAACTTTACACCCACATGAAATGTAGATGATAAAACTCTACATGTGCATTAAATCTGAATGATAAAACTCAACACATACATGAAATGTAAAAGATAAAACTCAACACACACATGAAATCTGAATGATAAACTCTACACACACATACACAAAATCTGAATGTTAAAACTCAACACACACAAGAAAATTAATGTAAATGATAAAACTCTACACATACATGAAAACTGAATTATAAAACTCAATACACACATGAAATGTAAATGATAAAATACAACACACACATGAAATGTGACTGATAAAACTCAAGACACATACATGAAATCTGATTGATAAAATACAGACATGAAATGTGAATGATAAAACTCTACACATACATGAAATCCAAATGATAAAACTCAAGACACATGAAATGTAAATGATGAAATACAATACACACATGAAATGTGAGTGATAAAACTCAAGACACATACATGAAATCTGATTGATAAAACTCAACACACATGAAATGTAAATGATAAAATACAATGCACACATGAAATGTCAATGATAAAACTCTACACATACATGAAATCCAAATGATAAAACTCAACACACATGAAATGTAATGATAAAATACAATACACACATGAAATGTAAATGATAAAACTCAAGACACATACATGAAATCAAAATGATAAAACTCAAGACACATACATGAAATCAAAATGATAAAACGCAAGACACATACATGAAATGTGAATGATAAAACTCAAGACACATACATGAAATCTGAATGGCAGATCTTGGACTAGGATCATGGTTGAGTGGGGATAATACAATACTCCATCACTATAATGCTCTTGATGGCATTCATAAATGTGGTACATCTTATGGATAAGGTTGCCCTACACAGAAGTATGTTATTCACTACTATCAAGTAATAAAATGGGATCCTTGACCATACTCACTTTACAAAATGACCACCTTGTACAAGGGAAAACCTTGCAAAAGGGACCACTTTTTACTGAGGTGCTTTACAGCAAGGAAGTACCAAGGTATGCAAAAGACTACTTTTTAGTATATAGTAGTGAAATACCAAGTACCAGTCTGAAATCTATACTTCTGAAAATATGATCAAAAGAAAATAGTGTAAATGTGTGAAAGAACATATACCATGCCTGTAGTCACACAAAAATGTAGAAAGTCTACTAAATAAATCTTACCCCAGATTTCTTGCTATCGATCTAAAAATGTGTATACATTTATTAAACTTAAGTTTATAACATACAATTTAAGTTTTGTTCTTGTACATGTTAACTTTCATTTACATTGAGTACTGGCTGTTTTATATTTATGGGTATATTTGTCCTATTTAAAATGAATATTGGCTGTCTTAAATTATTTGCGTATCTGTCCTATTTCCAATCAATACTGACTGTGACTTATACTATGTGTGTATTTGTCCTATTTACAATAAATATTGGCAGTGCCTTTTGATATGTGAATTTGTTCTATTTACAAACTGCCATTTAGTACTCTCAGACTGCCCTTTAGTACTCTCAAACTGCCTTTTAGTAATCTCAGACTGCCCTTTAGTAATTTCAGACTGCCCTTTAATGCTCTCAGGCTGTCCTTTCGTACTCTCAAACTGCTCTTTAGTACTCTCAGATTGGCCTTTAGTACTCTCAGACTGCCCCTTAATACTCTCAGACTGTTCTTTAGTATTCTAAGACTGTCATTTAGTACTCTCAGACTGTCCTTTATTAACCTCAGACTTCCCTTTAGTACTCTCAGGCTGCCTTTTAGTACTCTCAGATTGCCTTTTAGTACTTTCAGTCTGCCCTTTATGCAGCTCTCCCTCATTTAATGGAGTAGGTGGGGTCCATGACCAAAGACCACATTATGTATGGAACCATGTCAGTGAGAAAGGTGAGAACTACATATGTGCCAAAGCACAGAACAGTGAGAATGGTGAAAAAAGGATATAATACCATGCTGTATTATATTGTCTTTTGACCCATATTTTTATATTTTTGATAAACCAGTTCAAATACATGTACAATGGTTGTATTTTGGTCATGAGATCAATAAGGATAATGCTTTATATTCAGGAATCCTGTTGAAACAAATAATGTTATAATGTGAGAGAGCTGCATTTATATTACAAATATTGTAAAATTTTAAGTTTTCTGTGATTCACTTTTACAGTTGTTATTCTTGCAAATTTCCTCCATATGGTAAATGGCTCACTACTATCCTTGCACCCATAAGAACTGTATGTAATAAACTAGTACTCATCCAAATTAAAAGGTTTTACTATGTAACTAATTTATGATATACATGTCAAGTGAGAGTCTGTTACATAACTGACAGACAAAATTATGGTAGTGTATTGGAAATCAATCTTAAGAAATACAGGTAATGAATTTGTTGACAACATTCAATAATCAATGAACTGGGATATTCAATACATTTATTACAACCAAAGAAACTGTGTATATCTTTGGAATATATATGTATTTAAAAGTGTATTTGAATAAAACCATATTCACATAAATAGAATCAATTTTGACAGAAGAATAATTGTTGTTGCAAGTTTGTGTAATGTCTGACAAAATGTGAATGAAAAAACTTAAACACACCTCTCCTCCAGGGATATGTCTGTTATAAGATGTAGCCTCACTAGGAACTGTAGAATCAGGCCGACGATTCTTCATGTATGTGTCATAATCTACGGTGACACCATCAGTAACACTAATGTCATGTTGGGAAGTGTGGCCAAATGCAGGAGAGGAGCTCGGTGGGGGTGGGACCAAATCTGAAGCTATGACTGGCAACCGAGTTCTTGATCTAGATTTGCCTACGGACTCTTCAAATCTAAAATAAAACAAAAAGATATGTATTAAAATTAAGTTAAAGAAACACAAAATATTGCTACCAAATATGGTGGACTAATGCAACTACAGAATAACCAGATTAATGAAGTTATAGGATTGTGAGATTTGATGTATGAATAAGTAACATGAAGGCCCTGACCTAAAAGATGGTAACCAGTCTAAGCAACATGAAGGCCCTTACCTAAAAAATGGTAACAAGTCTATAAGAAATTGTTGACAATGGTGAGATCACTCTTGCTACTGCAAGTATGCCCTCATCAACAATATAGCACCATGTCTGATATACTACCATCAGCAACATGGCCACCATTTCTCACATGCTACCATCAACAACATGGCCAACATGTATCATATGCTATCATCAGCATCTTGACTGCCATATCTCATATGCTACCATCAGCAACAAACCCACATCTCACATGCTACCATCAACAATGTGGCCACCATGTCTCATGTGCCACCATCAAAATGGCCAATATGTCTCATGCTACCATCAATAACATGGTCACCAGGTCACATACACTATCATCAGGCTCTTGACTGCCATGTCTCACATGCTTCCATCAGCAACACAGCCACATCTCACATGCTACCATCAACAACATGGCCACCATGTTTCATATGCTACCATCAGCAACATGACCACCATATCTCATATGCCACCATCAGCACGGCCACCATGTCTCATATGCTACCATCAAGATGGCCACCATGTCTTATGCTATCATGATCATCTTGACTGCTATGACTCACTTTCCAGTAGTATTTTCTTCAGCTTTACAATAAAAGTGACCCTTAAGCTCCCCTGGGTCAAATTTATGGGAGCCCTGCCAATTATTCCATCATTAACTATAAACTCATTGTATGATTATATCACATTACCTCTTTTATGAATATTTCCTTCAAATTACTGCAATAATTTCATACTAGTATTTCTCTTTGTTATTAAATTATAGTGAAATTATTTTCCCAAGTTCTTACAGGAGTTTCTTCAGATAAAATTGAAATAACTGGGTGCACAACTACATCATGGGGAGCTTTTTCATTTAAATTGCTCTGCAAGTTGAAAGAAATGAGATCTATTTCATTTTGTCATTTTTAAGCTACTCTTTTTATCTGGCATCATAAGAAGTATAGCCATATGGGAATTCTATTTTCTTGTTTTTTTCTTTATGCAATGCTTATGTGTAAACTTTTGTGACACATTGCCACTTTTAATGTGTACACTTTTATTATGTTGATTTGTATAGTTTTATGACACAGCCAATGATTCACAAATCTCTTCCTTTGTTGTATCCTTTCTTAGCTTTGATCCCATACCTTGTCTGGTCATGCATCCCACCTGTTCATTATCACATCAAATTCACAGTGGGTTATTTGTATGATGAAATATGCTTAATTAATTATCACATCAAATCAATAGGACAGCAAAAGATTTGGACCAACAAACAATACAAAAGTGCTAGCTGTCAGTTGGCTCAAATTCTGATTTGTTGGTGTTTCAGTGTGATCATCAGAATTAAATAACTGATTGACAAAAGAAACTTACACAGAATGTAAAATGTGGAATAGAGTTTAACAATGACTAAGGTGGCGCTCACCAGATAATATGTACTTTTGAGAGAGTGACGTATGTAAGGTGAAGTAGTTCGCATTTAAAACATGCACAGTGGAGAGAATGTTTGCATACCTCTATGCTACATTAATGTAATGTGGATGATATTTCTTTTGGATATTGTACTTTTGGAAATTTTACATGATTTAAGCACACTGCTAACTAAAATGACTGCTCCCTTGTGTTAAAAAATCAGTCTGAATTAGTCTAAAGTACACTATACATAGCAGCTATTAAAATAGGGAAAATGAATTTTGCCAGACTAGACAATACCAGCTTCTGAAAGTGCAATGAATGAATTACCAAATATATAAAATGTAAAAAAAGTTATCGGCTCTTTTTTATACAATTGACCTCTGAAGTTCAGGAAGTGAAAATGACCAAGTAGAGCTAGCACTTTTTTGAAAGGTGCACATTTGAAGTAAGGCCAAGCTGTATACTCTATAACCCATAGTACACCCATCAATCATACACCAAAATAAAGGGAATTAAAGGTTCTTTGCATTATACCTAAGATATACAAGGTCTTTTTTAAATAGCCAGTATAACCAGTGAGGAAAGCCGGGGACATTCTTTTTCTTTAAATTCCTAACCCTATGCAAAATGCGAAACTGTATAGCGCCACCTTAAAGAAAATAAAAAAATGTTTGCAATTATTTTTTTTTATTTTCATATAATTATGTATGATGTTCTGAATAAAATGGTACATTCATATTGCATTTAAGCATGAAAATAAGCTAATTATGATCGTTTTTCTCTTGCTTACATAATTTGCCATGAGGTATGTTTGTGTGAGTAGTGACCTTAATTATGGGGAAATTAGAAGACTTAGAATATAGGAACAGAGTCAACTTAAATTTAAAACTGTTGCAATAAGTGACAGAAATATATGGTGAAAATGTTTCTTTTCATTTATTTGCAATGAAATAAAAAATAAATGATGAGAAAGTGAATTCGCTTCTTCCATATTAAACAATAGGCAAATATTTTACACTTTGACCTTTGACCTTTATGAAGCTGATGAGTTACCTCCCTTTTCTAATTGTAAAATTCATTGTTGATATCTCAGAAATAATTCTGGCTAGTTTCATGTTCCTATCATTCAGCATTACATTGGTTGCTATGTTTACAAAATGTAATGTGCATTCTTAAAATAGCTCACTTTTATCATGGGGGGGGGTAGACTGGACTTGTTAGAGACTCTGACACTCATAAATACTGTTCTGTGGGGAAAAAGGCAGGAGAATTATTCATAAGGATTGTTTTGATGCTTGCGACTTAAATGTTTCAGCCATATAAACATAATTAAATCATAAAAAAATAATACCTACATCTTCTTTATGGTGGCGCTCACCAGATAATATGTACTTTTGAGAGAGTGACGTATGTAAGGTGAAGTAGTTCGCATTTAAAACATGCACAGTGGAGAGAATGTTTGCATACCTCTATGCTACATTAATGTAATGTGGATGATATTTCTTTTGGATATTGTACTTTTGGAAATTTTACATGATTTAAGCACACTGCTAACTAAAATGACTGCTCCCTTGTGTTAAAAAATCAGTCTGAATTAGTCTAAAGTACACTATACATAGCAGCTATTAAAATAGGGAAAATGAATTTTGCCAGACTAGACAATACCAGCTTCTGAAAGTGCAATGAATGAATTACCAAATATATAAAATGTAAAAAAAGTTATCGGCTCTTTTTTATACAATTGACCTCTGAAGTTCAGGAAGTGAAAATGACCAAGTAGAGCTAGCACTTTTTTGAAAGGTGCACATTTGAAGTAAGGCCAAGCTGTATACTCTATAACCCATAGTACACCCATCAATCATACACCAAAATAAAGGGAATTAAAGGTTCTTTGCATTATACCTAAGATATACAAGGTCTTTTTTAAATAGCCAGTATAACCAGTGAGGAAAGCCGGGGACATTCTTTTTCTTTAAATTCCTAACCCTATGCAAAATGCGAAACTGTATAGCGCCACCTAAATGCTTAGTTCAGAATAACCAATCATCATAATTGAATCACACTCTTTTTCATGAAACTGATCAACTTAATTGAATCACAGGCTTTTTCATGAAACTGATCAACATAATTGAATCACTGGCTTTTTCATGTAACAAATTTATCACAGGCTTTTTCATGAAACTGATCATCATAATTGAATCACAGGCTTTTCATGAAACTGATCAACATAATTGAATCACAGGCTTTTTCATGAAACTGATCAACATAACTGAGGTGGAGCTCACCAGATAATATGTACTTTTGAGAGAGTGACGTATGTAAGGTGAAGTAGTTCGCATTTAAAACATGCACAGTGGAGAGAATGTTTGCATACCTCTATGCTACATTAATGTAATGTGGATGATATTTCTTTTGGATATTGTACTTTTGGAAATTTTACATGATTTAAGCACACTGCTAACTAAAATGACTGCTCCCTTGTGTTAAAAAATCAGTCTGAATTAATCTAAAGTACACTATACATAGCAGCTATTAAAATAGGGATAATGAATTTTGCCAGACTAGACAATACCAGCTTCTGAAAGTGCAATGAATGAATTACCAAATATATAAAATGTAAAAAAAGTTATTGGCTCTTTTTTATACAATTTACCTCTGAAGTTCAGGAAGTGAAAATGACCAAGTAGAGCTAGCACTTTTTTGAAAGGTGCACATTTGAAGTAAGGCCAAGCTGTACACTCTATAACCCATAGTACACACATCAATCATACACCAAAATAAAGGGAATTAAAGGTTCTTTGCATTATACCTAAGATATACAAGGTCTTTTTTAAATAGCTAGTATAACCAGTGAGGAAAGCTGGGGAAATTCTTTTTCTTTAAAATCCTAACCCTGTGGAAAATACGAAACTGTAGAGTGCCACCTGAATCAAAGGCTTTTTATGTAACAAATTTATCACAGGCTTTTTCATGAAACTGATCAACATAATTGAATCACAGACTTTTTCATGAAACTGATAAACATAATTGAATCACAGACTTTTTTCATGAAACTGATCAACATAATTATATCATAGACTTTTCATGAAACTGATCAACATAATTGTATCACAGGCTTTTTCATGAAACTGATCAACATAACTGAATCACAGGCTTTTTCATGAAAATTTTATCACAGGCTTTTTCATGAAACTGATCAACATAATTGAATCACAGACTTTTTCATGAAACTGGTCATCATAATTGTATCACAGGCTTTTTCATGAAACTCATCATAATTGTACTACAAACTTTTTCATGCAAAGATTTATGAAAATTAAGCTTCTTATGAAATGTAAATAAATTTGGGGCTTGCCAAAATTTTGGGCTTTAGAGTATTCCTAAACAATGCAGAGCAGCTCACTTCTGAGTTATATGAATTAAGACTATTCAGTTGAGGTATTATTACCGTTTCCTGGTGAGGTATCCCCTGGCATATCTCTGTAAAATAAGAACGGGGGAGTAGTGGGCCATGATGTTATTAACACGACTCTCAAAAGCTCTGATGAGTTCCATTTCCTCAGCAAATGTGTAATCCTGAAAAAAAAGTAGACAACCAATCATGAGGATCATGCTAAAATAAATAATGATTTTATTTAGGCCCCTACAGCACATACAATGAAGTTTTAATTACAGCTGCAATTTTAATACAGCCCAACGTTTATTATCATGGGGAAAGTTTTTTTTTACTAATGTGAATCGCGGAAGTGTTCAAGACACCAAGATTGTATTGTGGATCATAATTTATCAAACTAACAGATAATATGCCCTTACTCAACTTTTAATAAAATCTTTATTTAATAATTAGCCAAGTTTGATTTGAATTAAAAGCTAACCCACTTTAATAAAGTAATTATAAGGTTTCCCAACATATCAATACTGTAAGAATCGGTAATTGTTCACATGACAAACTAAATCCAGCTGAAATTCTTTAAATTTTCATGATCCCAACATCCATTTCTTTTCTCACCACAACAAAACTTTAAGGAACTAAAAAATTTCAAACAAATAAAAACCAAATAATATTCAAAAGTAACAAAACTGTCTTTGAGAAAATTCAAAAACTGACATCCATCATAACTCCAAAATTTGTTACTAATTGCAATATCTGATTTGGTCATTAAATTTTTGTAATGCATGTTTGCATAGGTATCATTAGGACCAAGTAGACAACCCAGATAGCTTCAAAAATGTTTTTCCTATCATTAAATAAAGCAATTCAAAATCATAAGTTTGGTGATATGACCTTAAACTCTGACTGGAAGAGAAAAAGCTGTGCAATTTTGATATACCATAAATTACACGCAATGCACTCTTCTGTTTACGGCAATATCAAAATGTTCTGACTCAGAAGAAGTGGGCTCCAATTATTACATCTTCCAATACAGCTTGACTGTAGCTACTGTAGAATCCTCACATCCTGGACCTCAAGTGTCTTGTTCTGGCTCCAATTTCATCAAAATAAACCTTTATGCTAAGTCTAGACTTACAACACTGATTGGTCAAATTTAAGTCTGACTTAAATTTCAGCCAACCAGATTGGTTGATTCTAGACTTGAATTTAAGTCAAAGGTTTTGTTCAGACAAAGACTCTTGATCAGTCTGAAAATGGATTCTACGATTTGCTACATATGGGACTGGTCAATATTTTGATAAACGTGGTCCTGGACTTCAAGTTCCAAAATCCTACAAAGTGCCAGTGTAAAAAAATTTATGCAAAAATTCCACCTAAATTTATCACTTCATCACTTACACTTGGAGTATTGCTGTGGAGCTTAATTCTAAGATTTGGATTTTTTGCCACAAATTTTCCTCCAAATACTGCATCTTCTATGATCTCTTCGTCAGAGATAACATGAAAATCCAGTGCTCTAAGACTCCAAATGCTGTTCACCACATGGTGGCGATAATTCCTCTTCAGGCTCAGAGGTGTATCATACATCGTGAGAATGACAAGGTGGGGGCACATCGACAAGCTCTGTAAATTGTCATATTTTCCTATTGGGTTGTCATGAAGATGCAGAAACCTGAGATGCCTCAGACCTGACCAAAAGGCGATACCAGGAACAGTGGTTATCTAGAGGAAGAAATAAAACTGTCTTTATAAAGCATGTATCCACCATGCTTTAGTTAAATAAAACAAATATGACCCCACCGCATGCTGCAAAATATGTAAGTCCAAAATGCTGAATGAAAATGGTAATTAAATTGCTTTAGTGGCATGATAATGCAATAAAATAATCTAAGTATAAAAAACATATCTACAAAATATCATTTGTCTATACCACACTCTTAGATCCTGATCTGTGTCGCACTGGTGGATCTAGATCTGTGTCACACTGGTGGATCCAGATCTGTGTCACACTGGTGAATCCAGATCTGTGTCGCACTGGTGGATCTAGATCTGTGTTGCACTGGTGGACCCAGATCTGTGTTGCACTGTTGAATCCAGATCTGTGTCACCCTGGTAGATCCAGATCTGAAATCTTGCTTGTGTACCTCTACCTCTATCTGATGTACTTGTACACATATTTATATGATCATATGGTCCAAGATATCATGTCGACACATTGATTTATTTAGGCAAATATAATGCAATGGACTTCCATGGATAAACAGGAGTAGACTGTATGTGAAGATTTTCAGTTGTTAAGAAGTTAAAGCTATTTTCGGTTCTGATCGAATAATGATGGAACAGATTTTAGTTTTAGGAATTCATTCATGCGAGAAAATGACGGAACAGATTTTTGTTTTAGGAATTCAGTCTTGTGAGAAAATGACGGAACAGATTTTGTTTTAGGAATTCAGTCTTGCAAGAAAATGACAGAACAGATTTTAGTTTTAGGAATTCAGTCCTGAGAGAAAATGATGGAATTGATTTTTGTTTTAGGAATTATGTTCTGTGAGCCCTACCCACGATGTATTATCAATATTCTAATTACAGTACAATACCCATTTAGTCTTGCATTAATGATCTGGTTTTGATATAGATGTTCAACTCATATTTCTATATCACATAGCCATACCTGAAGTATTTAACTTTCTTCATTAACACCTGTGTATATATATTCTTTAATGTATTGATTCAAACACAAATCCCTACTCAATCTCAAATTCATTTATACTGCATGACTAAATATTTGGAAAGTGGAAAAGAGAGTTATGTAATAAATACAAAACCACATACGTATTTTGTTCCAAATCAGAGGAAATGACATGGCATCTGAATATGTCAGACATGATGTACTACAATGCTGGATCTTTCTGCCAGCTACAACTATAACACGTTATGCAGTTTTGCATAGCATGTTTTGAAAAAGTGGGGAGTAACAACCATATTTTTGTAAACTTCTGTGGGTCAGGGATAAGCTCTTTTGAGGTCAAAAGGAAACCCAGTGTGATAATTGATAAATTATACAATTTATAAATTATACAAGATGTATGATGAATTCAGTGTGATATAAATTAAAATATGCAATATGCTCACATAGCCTGACTATCTAGCTAGCTACATAGCCACCTTTAACCTACCAGCTAGTCTCTTCAGCCATCAAATTTGATAACTGTCATATAGCTAATCACCTATTTAATACCTATTTATAAACATCCATAACAACTACAAATACAACTGAAATAAAAAAATAAAGATCTGATGTTAAAAGAAAACTTTCCACTACAGAAAGGTCATAATACATTAAAAAGTCAACAACTGTACATATGCAACTCATCGAAAAATTTAATTAGTATATTGTGACAAAGTATTATATAGCAGGTCAATAAACTGAAGTCAAGTGGCAGAGTGCCCAGTGTGTGATAATTGTGTTCAGAGTTCAAGCCCTAGTCTGTATGCAAATTTGCCACTCTGTACTCCAAACCACATGGGATATTATCCAAGACAATAAGGAGAATATATGTAATAAAAGTCCTTTATATGTGCAATTTCAACTGTTCTTTGTAGAAAGGTTTTATTGTCCATTAAATTAAGAGAGGAGAGACCTTTTGGATGAAATATAAAAGTGCCTCTGTCCCCTATTCACAGACTAATTGCTAATTCTGGAGTACCCGTTAAGACATGTACACTGTAACGTGCATGTATATGTAGGTGTTTGCATTTCTTTTTCAACTCCTGTAATTGTACCAAGGTGCCAAGAGGGAAATATGTTAAGGGTAATATGATATTTTACACAGTGTATACCTTTAAGAAGTGACCATCATAGTAAACGTAGATTTAACAATACATGCATTAAATGTATATTAATGTCTCTAACTATGGGATTCTTTGTGTATTGTTATCTGTCCAGGTGTATCAAAGATATAGTAATCTAAGTATAGGCAACTTGATCATGCCCTAATCTGAATAGATCAGGTATTTCTCCACAGATAATTAATATACATTAAATACCAATATTTAGCCTGCTCAGGTAAGTCTGAATATAGATAATATCATGTATGAATACCATATTACAATCAACTCTCATCACAACAACCATTTTGTCATAGTAACAAATACATCATAGGTGTCATTATAAAGCTAAGGGCATTCATTTAGAACTGGGTTATCAAATCTGTGACGTATCATAGTTGAAACAACATACATTAATGAAAAGAAAATTAGCCACAGACATAAATCTCTACTTGATGCAATATATCTTTGAATTATTTTTTTCATACACCACAATCTGACATATTAGCCAAAAAAAGAAATTCCCAAGCAATGATCTTGTCATTGTAAACAACAAAATATAAAGGAAATATTCATTACAGGGAACTTGCTGTTAGAATCAGAAGCCAAGTATTTATACAAATTCCCATAAATTTTCTTTAAGAACCTGAATATTCCTTTGTAATGTACACACTGGTGTAATGAGAGATGACGGTACAACAAATGAGTCAGCATGAATGGTATAACATGATCTGTGATAATTATGCAACGTTTATTGAATTAAAATGTGTTGGTCAAAATCTTATTTTTATAATTGTTTTCCAATTCAGTTTAGTGCATAAAACTCAGTTAAATACAAAATTAAAAACATTACTAGAAAAGCCATTAAGCTGTTTGACCACTTATCTTCAAAGAGGGAGTGGAACATAGTTTTATTTCTTCATACCAGATTATATTGCTTCCAATAAATGAAGAAAAAAAACATTTAAAAAACCCAATAAAATGGGGTAATGGACAAAGAATTATACAAATTTTCTTCTTAGTCTCTTAGTGACTTATTCTAATGCATTTTATTTGTCATATTTTTCATGTTCACAGTTTTTCTAATTTTCCAGTGTTTAATCTGTACAATATTGTCAAAGGATAAGACTTGTAAGTACTCTTTGCAATTAAATACTTGACCATTTACTGATGTGTAATGCTGCAACATTTATTATGTGTAATGTGCTGTCACACACACACACACACACACACACACACACACACACACACACGTTATACAGCCTTTGTTTTTTCATGGTTCATGTTGTAAGGCAGGGCACCATATAACCAGTATTTAGCTGATGTATCATTAAACAACAACACATTTTATACAGCAAGGTACAATTGATGTACCATTAAACAACAACACATGTTATACAGCAAGGTACCATTGATGTATCATTAAACAACAATACATGTTATACAGCAAGGTACCATTGATGTATCATTGAACAACAATACATGTTATACAGCAAGGTACCATTGATGTATCATTAAACAACAACACATTTTATACAGCAAGGTACCATTGATGTATCATTAAACAACAACACATTTTATACAGCAAGGTACCATTGATGTATCATTAAACAACAATACATGTTATACAGCAAGGTACCATTGATGTATCATTAAACAACAATACATGTTATACAGCAAGGTACCATTGATGTATCATTAAACAACAATACATGTTATACAGCAAGGTACCATTGATGTATCATTAAACAACGACACATGTTATACAGAAAGGTACCATTGATGTATCATTAAACAACGACACATGTTATACAGAAAGGTACCATTGATGTATCATTGAACAACAATACATGTTATACAGCAAGGTACCATTGATGTACTATCATTGAACAACAATACATGTTATACAGCAAGGTACAATCGATGTATCATTAAACAACAATACATGTTATACAGTATTGAAAGGTACCATATAATCTAATATTATGTTATGCAGCCAATATAGTCTGAAGGATCCCATTTTAGTTCATTAAGTATTATCAAAATTATTTGTATCATGTACCTCATTATAAGGCAATCTTACAATCAGGTTATATACTCTATGACTCCCATAGAAAACATTATACTGAGGTAGTATTGTATCTCAGACTTCATTGCAGAAAAGTCTCATTATAAGGTGTCATCCTCTATGACTCCAATAGACAGTATTATAATGAGGTATTATTGTATCACAGACTTCATTGCAGGGAAGTTTCATTATAAGGTGCCATCCTCTATGAATCCGAAGTACAGCAGTATTTATCATGTACTTCATTTTTCTGGTGGTCTCATTATAAGGTTGTATGCTCAAAAGCTCCCATGGACAGTGTTAAAATGAGTGAATACTGTGTCATATACTTCATTATAAGTGCCCTCACTGTAAAGCAGCATGATTTATGAGCCCCATGGACAGCATTATAATGAGTGAATACTATGTCATATACTTCATTATAAGTGCTCTCACTATAAAGCAGCATGATCTGTGACAGCATAATAATGAGAGAGTTCTGTATCATGTACTCTATAAAGCCAGTCTCACTATAGGGTGGTATACACTAGGGTTCACATGTTCTTTTTAAAAAATGGAGTCCTGTTCATTTACTGTTTTAGCTGCCAGCCTGTTAGAATAATCACTCAGTTTTGTTCTTCAGTTTATTAAACATAAAACAAAGTTTCATATCACTGGTGCCAGTTCCATTGGAAAATGGCAGAAAACACTGAAAGTTCTAAAGGGATACTTAATAATTTTTGCCTCAATATACACAGAAAATACACTTCCAGCTATACTTAATTATCAGTGTTATTACATATAATCAATCTGAATTTAATTTACTTCTCCAAATATATCTCAATTTATTGTGAAGCATTTTAGCCATAGGCCTCTATTAAAGCCAAAACTTGATGTATTTGTTGTTACGCCTGAATCAACAAATTAAAAACCAAATAAGATCAGACATATTGATGCTCGGGTTGAACAAATTAACTTTTTTAGCAAAGGGGCTACTTAAAAATTGTGTAATGAAAACAATCGCAAGCCCTAAAGGATATGAAATGGTTGACGCTCTAATGCTTTGTGTACTGAGTGAAATATAAATATCTGAGATACATTCATCTTCGTTAGCCAACTTCCGATATGTTAACCCTATCTACACCTCAGCGGATATTTTAGTGCTTTGTCCTAGTGACATCTATTTGATTTCAATAGTTGCCTCTCTAAGCATTTAATGCCAACTAACATGTAAAAGTGGTGCACTGTACATTGGCAGAAAATGGTGGATGCAAATGACTTCAAAAGGATACTTTGTAAGTTTAACATCAAAATTATTACTAAGGTGGCTTGTTGCTGCATCGAATGATACTCACAGACCTGATGCTTGGAAATATCTGCTCGATCCACCAAGGTGTAGATAGGGTTAACATATCATAACCTTGGCAAGTGAAGATTGAGATATATTTAGTTTATCTACACTGTAAATGTACTTAGCACAACCTGATGGATTCTTTCAAGCATAGTATATCTAGATCAAGATAGGATAAGATTTTTTGGGTTTGAAACACAGTAGCATTGATAGCAATCTGATTCCAATGTATACAGATTGTTGATATTGAGAGATAAGATTGATGACTACAGATGTGTGGGGTACATGTGGAATTGCATCGTCACTAGGTCATGCCACTGAGTTATTCACCCCAGTATCTAGCATCTCAAGTGGCCACACTGGATTTGGTTTGAAAACAAACCAGGACAAAGAAAAAAGACAAAAACCCTGGGGTATTTTACTATAGCCTCACACCAGGATTCATATTTGATTACAAAATGGCTCTGTTTCAAATACGAACACATGGCTATTCTGCACAAACCCTTGCAAAAATATGTCTCACTCACTGCTTTCTTTTGGTCTCAATGGTTTGAATAGGGTTGAGTGTTTAGAACAGGGAAGTAAAGAAACAGAAAACAATAAACCTGTGTTTACTCACATAGCAATATTTACCTAACACTAAAATGCAAGCAGTTGGTCATAAAATCGCAATTAGTATAATGCCTACTTTTTAAAAACGTTTTTCAAACTGAACAAGAGGCCCTTAAGTGGGTCTGAGAATGCTCACCTGGCTGACATCTGCCTAACACTAGTCAAAAAAGCAAGAGCAGTTGATTTAGAAAAATCATTTAAATGGATACCTACTATTACAATTCTTCAAATTATGATGATAATGCATTTGTTGAAAGTTTTCTCCATTTTTAAAAAATATATTCATGCATATTTAACAACAGACCAGTATCTATTGCAAAAATTTGGAATGCATTTATGCCAGAATGCATTGTCTGATTTGATTACATTCTGTTGTAAAATTTATTAAAAAATTAATCATTCAAGATTTTTATGGTGGCCATTTTGGATAGCAAATGAGCATCAATGGGGACATTTAGAAGGGCTTTATGTTAGAATGATATCATTCAAATTTGATGGAGTTATTAAGAGTGGCTTTCGAGAAGTAGTTCTTATATTTGGTAACAGTGACCATATTTATTAGACGTGTTTTTTCCCCTGAATTTTATAAAGTTTTTTATAATTTTAGTAATGGCACCAGTCTATCTGATGGTAGACTGGCACAATTTTCACAATTCTTGAAGTCCAGAATTCTGTTGAATGGTTTTTAAGAAGTCTTTTGAAGATTTGTCTATATTTATAAATGACAGCCATAATTTGATGGCAGACAGACATAATTTTCACAAAGCTGAATGACATTCCTATGACAAAGATTTAATTCTGTTAAATTTGGTATAATTCTGCCAAACAATTTTTCTCAAGACACTACTTCAATGTTTTTTTCTATTTTTAGTTATGTAACTAGTTATATTTCATAGCAAACAAGCAGAATTTTCACAAATTTGAAAAATTATTGCACCAGAAACTCTGATATGCATGTCTGTTTAGAAGAAGTTGGTTAGAAGTTTAGGTTTTTATTATTTCTAATAATGGTGGCTATATTTGATCTTTGGATTGATATAATTTTCACAACTTTTGTAGACCTTGGTTGCTCAATGATTACTGAATAAAATTTGGCAGAAGATTCATGATGGATGATGGACAGCGATGAATGATCATACTCTAAGTTCACTTGATCGTAAAGTCAGGTGAGCTCAAGATAAAATTTGCATTCCACTGCTCTCATTTTCTACTTTAAGGCACACATATGAAACCACTTCAATCTGCAATGATATCTGCAATCATGAAAGATGAGTTGATGGTTTATGCATTTTAATCTTCCAGCATACAATTGGGATCAGTTTCCATTCCAGACTTCCAAAATTTGGCAAATGGGATAAATTTTCTTTTTCCAGAGTACCTAATTTTGGCAAATGGGATCAATTTCCTTTCCTGAGTTACTAATTTAGGCAAATGGGATACATTTTCTTTCCTGAGTGCCTAATTTTGGTAGATGGATCAATTTCCTTTCCAGAGTTCCTAATTCAAGACAAATGAGATCAATTTCCTTTCCAGAGTTCCTAATTTTGGCAAATGGGATCAATTTCCTTTCCAGAGTTCCTAATTCAAGGCAAATGGGATCAATTTCCTTTCCAGAGTTCCTAATTTTGGCAAATGGAATCAATTTCCTTTCCAGAGTTCCTAATAGCAAATGGGATCAATTTCCTTTCCAGAGTTCCAAATTCAGGTGGCACTCTAGGGTTAGGATTTTAAAGAAAAAGAATTTCCCCAGCTTTTCTCACTGGTTATACTGGCTATTTAAAAAAGACCTTGTATATCTTGGGTATAATTAAAAGAACCTTTAATTCCCTTTATTTTGGTGTACGATTGATGGGTGTACTATGGGTTATAGAGTATACAGCTTGGCCTTACTTCAAATGTGCACCTTTCAAAACAGTGCTAGCTCTACTTGGTCATTTTCACTTCCTGAACTTAAGAGGTAAATTGTATAAAAAAGGGCCAATAACTTCTTTTACATTTTATATATTTGGTAATTCATTCATTGCACTTTCAGAAGCTGGTATTGTCTAGTCTGGCAAAATTCATTTTCCCTGTTTTAATAGCTGCTATGTATAGTGTACTTCAGACTAATTCAGGCTGATTTTTTAACACAAGGGAGCAGTCATTTTAGTTAGCAGTGTGTTTAAAGCATGTAAAATTTCAAAAAGTACAATATCCAAAGAAATATCATCCACACTACATTAATGTAGCATAGAGGTATGCCAACATTCTCTCCATTGTGCATGTTTTAAATGTGAACTACTTCACCTTACATACGTCACTCTCTCAAAAGTACATATTAACTGGTAAGCCCCCACCTTGATGGCAAATGGGATCAATTTCCTTTCCAGAGTTCCTAATTCAAGGCAAATGAATCAATTTCCTTTTCCAGAGTTCCCAATTTTGGCAAATGGGATCAATTTCCTTTCCAGAGTTCCTAATTCAAGGCAAATGGGATCAATTTCCTTTCCAGAGTTCCTAATTCAAGGCAAATGGGATAAATTTCCTTTCCAGAGTGCTTAATTTAGGCAAATGGGATGGAATCAATTTTCTATCCATAGTTCTAATTTTGACAAATGGGATAAATTTTCTTTCCAAAGTAAGTAATTTTGGAAAATGGGATCAATTTCCTTTCCAGAGTTCCTAATTCAAGACAAATGGGATCAATTTCCTTTCCAGAGTTCCTAATTCAAGACAAATGAGATCAATTTCCTTTCCATTAGAGTTCCTAATTTTGGCAAATGGGATCAATTTCTTTTCCAGAGTTCTAATTTTGGCAAATGGGATAAATTTTCTTTTCCATAGTACGTAATTTTGGCAAATGGGATAACTTTTCTTTCCTGAATTAATAATTCAGAAAGATGCCAAAAATGTGACTAATCAAGTACAAAAAATAGTAACAAATTAAATAGTATCTGACAAGGGTCATCAAACTTTCTTGAGAGTTAAGTTGTTTATTACATATACCAAAAGGACAACATAATTTGTGTGCCTTATGGACATGTGTTCTCCCTTTATTGAGATGCAATATGTAAATCAGGTCTGGAAAATACTTTAAATGCTGGCCTTTAAAAGCAGATGTCCTTTTATATAGGTATACATGTATGTCCTTTTATACAGGTATACTGTTATTCAGATTTCTGTATTGACAAGTGAAGGCTACCAATATACATTCAAAGTGTGAATAACACTGGGATTTAAGGCCAAGTATGGGAACAAAAAGAGGTCTCTCAGGACAGGTGGTCTTTCCATAGATGTCATTTTCAGCATCAAATAGTGCAGACAAATGTTTGAAACTCTGAGGTCTCTTTAAACAGGTACTCTCTTAAAAAAGGCATCCTTCCGGAAATATTTTAAAGTACACGCAGTATAAGATAATATAAGTCAAAATATGCATCAAAGATACTGCTGAAATAAATATTCAAATATTGATTGACTAATGTTGATCACATGACCTATAATGGTTTATTATATCAAATGTAATGATTGTGAGAAGTATTACATTGGGGAAACAGGCAGAGTGTTAGAAATCAGGATTAAGGAACACATCAGTAGGGAGTCATCAGTCATACATGAACATTGTAGCAATATGGGACATTTCATTGTCCCCCAACCAAACCAAGGTATTCACATCAGAAGACAATATATGGAAGTAAAAGGTGAAAGAAGCAATCAAAATACAACAGCAGAGACCAACACTAAACAGAGACAAGGGGCTTGAAAATAATACCACCCATCTACACCAGTCTCCTTAGGTCACATGATCAACATTAGCAGCTGATGAAGGCAGTGTGATATTGTTGAAAATTTTAAACTCTGACGATAGTTATGCTCCAAGCATGGGAAGTAACTAATGATCATAATATTTATCAAGTTTCATGGCAATTCATCAAAAACGGGGATTAACTGAACCAATGGGATTAAGTCATGAGTGCCAAAAATCAGGACAGTCAGACATGAGATTACTCTGTACCCCTGTATAAATGTATGGGTGCTAAAATAGTAACCCAACAGTTTAACCTGGTCCCTTAAAAAAAATTTGTAAAGTACCATTTACCTCCTATTTCTCATCAATCCAAGATTGAACCCTAAAAAGTTTAAAGATACAGAAATAATGTTCATCGAAATTTCTAAAAAAATAACATCCTATCCCAAAATTCAATTATTAAAATTAAAATTACTTGTCCCATGGTCATGTAACTTTTTGAAAGTAATTGACAAACTGTGAACCAAAGTAACTGACATGCTGTGAAGCAAAATAATTGACAAACTGTGAACCAAAATAATAACAAATTGTGAACCAATGTAATTGACAAGCTGTGAACCAAAGTAATTGACAATCTGTGAACCAAAGAAATTGACAATCTGTGAACCAAAGAAATTGAGAAGCTGTGAACCAAGTGTAACTGACATGCTGTGAACCAAGTGTAACATATATGTTTTGATATCCATATGTCCATTAAAAAGAATAATAAACTTAAATATGGTTTGGTTTTTCTTCATCCTGTCATCTTCCTTGTCACAGACCATACATATGGCACATAAGTGTTCAAGTTAATTGGCTGGTATGTCAGTTTTTAAGGACACTTATTCAAGCTAATTAGCTGATATGTCAGTGGATGTTATAAAAGAAACCTGGTGATCCCTGGACCATAATACCAACATTATACAAGGGACCATATGAATCCAAGATAATTATACCTGTGTTATAAAAAGGACCATGTGATTCCAGCACAGCTATGACCATGTTATACTAGTGACCATGATCTTCCTGAACAATTACATCCATTTTATAAAAGAAACCATGATTTCTGAATAATTATATCCATGTTATAGAAGTGGTCATGTTACACAAATGCCGTGGGTACGTGGGAAAGCCTGCCAGTAGCTTCTCGTGGGTCGATGGTTCTTCCCTGGGTTTTCCAGGGTTCTTCCTCCACCAGTTATACTGGCCGCCATGTATAGCCTATCTTGTGCTGAAAAATGGCGTTAAACCCTAGAACAACAACAACAACAACTACACAAATGCCCCCAAAAGCAATCAATGACCCACCTTAGTGATTGTGACAAGTATTTAAGTCAAACATATTTAAAAATTATACAGAAAAGATACAGAGTTTTGATACATACCTGATTTCCATGGAGATCCAGTTTAACTAGTTGTCTACATTCAGCAAGTCCATCAAATTTTGTTATAAAATTGTTACTAAGAATACAAATCTTCAAATTTACACATAAGTTTATGTCTCCTATTTTTCGCAAATGGACTCCACACAACTTCACCATAAGTAATTGGCTAACATCCTGGATTTTTGGGCCATTTATTCCGGCACATGACTGAAGCAGATAGTGCTGGCTTGGTGTTCGAAGCAGGCCATGTGCCTCAGCTTGCTGTATGACTTCATCCTCACGCAGTTTGTGGTATCGCTCAAGGTTGGACAGACTGCTTCCCTCCTTCTGTATCCCATCATTGACACGCTGAAATTTGGACCATTCAGGGAAGCTGACCATGGTGATTGTGTTCCCTTAAAGACTAACCTCAGCTATTTGTCTTTTACAATATATTTAAGAACACAGGTTGTTGAGTTTGTTCCATTCCTTTGAAAACATTATCACATCATGTCAGCACTGGAAAAAAAATGCATCAATAGAAAATGGCTCTGTATTCATTAAGTTAGTAATACTAAATTATTACATTAATCAGTGTGCTTGATTCCTAAATCCTGACTTGATTAATTTTTTCTGAGGTTATTAATTTTTGTTAGTTTTGATGGATATAATACAAGCTCTGGGTATTTTTGTTTATTATAAAAATTAATAGGGTTAGCATCTTGTAATTTAAATTCATTATTCAAAACATATATAAAAGTTCTTTTTTGAATTTTATTTTAATCCCCAAAAAGAAAAAAGTGCTAAGGTCAGCAATGAAAAACAGGGACAGATGGCTGACCTGAAACATATTTTATTAGGGCATACTAGAAATGTTACACTGTTAGTCACAATGTACATGTATGGTGAGGTGCACAGCATTTTGTAATAGAAATCTGACACTGTAAGTCACATTATACATGTATGCTGATTTACATAACATTTTGTAATAGAAATGTTACACTGTTAGTCATACTATACATGTATCCTGAGGTTGTTGTTGTTGTTCTCGGGTTTAACGCCATTTTTCAGCACAAGATAGGCTATACATGGCGGCCAGTATAACTGGTGGAGGAAGAACCCTGGAAAACCCAGGGAAGAACCACTGACCCACGAGAAGCTACTGGCAGGCTTTCCCACGTACCCACGCTAGCCGAGCCTTGGACTCGAACCCACGCAGGCAGAGGTGAGATGGCAGTGATCCGGAATGGTGAGCGCTTTAGACCACTCGGCCACTCGGGGCATATTCTAATAGAAATGTTACACTGTTATATTGTCATTCAGATAAATCCCATACTCTGTACCATTAAATCAGTTATTCAGATAAATCCCATATTCTGTACCATTAAATCAGTTATTCAGATAAATCCCATATTCTGTACCAATAATTTAGTTATTCAGATAAATCCCATAAATTAGTTTTTCAGATAAATCCCATAAATTAGTTATTCGGATAAATCCCATATTCTGTACCATTAAATTAGTTATTCAGATAAATCCCATAAATTAGTTATTCATATAAATTCCATACATTAGTTATTCAGATAAATCCCATATTCTGAACCAATAAATTAGTTATTCAGATAAAACCATAAATGAGTTATTCAGATAAATCTCATATTCTGAACCATTAAATTAGTCATTCAGATAAATCCCATAAATTAGTTATTCAGAAAAATCCTATATTCTGTACCATTAAATCAGTTATTCAGATAAATCCCATATTCTGTAATTAAATTAGTTATTCAGATAAATCCCATATTCTGTATCATTAAATCAGTTATTCAGATAAATCCCATATTCTGTACCATTAAATCAGTTATTCAGATAAATCCCATATTCTGTACCATTAAATCAGTTATTCAGATAAATCCCATATTCTGTACCAATAAATTAGATATTCAGACAAACCCCAATGAATCAAAATATTATAATGTACCAACAAATCAGTTATACAGATAAATCCCAATAGATCTGGTAATATTCTGTACCAATTAGTTATTCTACCCCCCCCAATAAATCAGTTAGTCAAACATATCCCAATGAAAATGGATAATATTCTGTACCAATAAATTAATTATTAAGACAAATCCCATTGAATCTGGATAATGTTTGTTCTACAATTTATTGTTGTTAATTTGGTCTGTATTATCTCCAATAAATAATCCTGACTTGCATGTAAAGTGCAATTATTTCTAATACTGCCCGCCACATTAATCCACAAAACAAAATTTATCTCTCAGCCATTTCAAGTTTCACCATTTGCATAACAGACAAAATAGCATATGTACTTACGCTGGAGCTTCTGATCACTCAAAAGTTTCTGGTCCTCTGTTTATGTATTTGATCAATAAATGCCAGATAGTTAGTCAGTAAACTCTTCCTGATCCTCTGATAGGATCAAGTAGTGTAACACCCAGTTTTAGAAGCAATATTGATCAATCAGTGAACCAGTCAGGTTGTAAATGATATTAAGTCAGGTTACTAGTGTTTCTAACCCAACTCCCAAGCATGGCTATCAAATAATTGCCACTTATAGGCTGGCATCAATTCAACTCAGATTTAACTGTCAAATATTTTCTGCTTTATACCATATATACTTGCTTATAACACAAGCCCAACTGCAAAGGTGCCAGCAGACCGGTGTCTGTGCATTTTGTTAGGAGTAATCAATATAACAAAAAGACACAGACCCTGATTGGCAGGCACATTATGCTATGATGGATAATTATCTTTATTGTCTGCAGTTTGACTGGACTTATAAGCCAGTACATATGGTAATTGTCCCGCTAACAGCCAAACAATGTATGTAGCAACTGCTGTCTGATTTGTCTATGTAACCAAGAATCTGTAAATGCAGTGAAGTGCAAAATAATGCTGAATATTCAGTTCCATCAAGTGTCTCAACAGTCTTACTCTTTTTTAATAACAAAGAAAGGATATTTTTCCCCAATTCGTCATTTTTCAAATTCTCTGGCAAACAAGCACACAATTTTATATTAATGTACTGACGTGCAAATCACTTTCTTTTATTGAGCTTAGTTGTGAAAAGATAGAGTAACACTAATGTTATATCATTTTTATGACAATTCCATAAAATTTTATATTATTTATATAAAAAAATGTATACATATATACTTATTAAAGAGATTTCAAGAGAACAATTAATTATCAAAGACCTATAGCAGATGGTGACATGTAGCATTTTTACATCAGACTGAGAGAAAAAAAAGATTATTTCTTATTATCTGATACAGTACTGGAGGAGTGTGTGTGTGTGTGATTAGGATTTTTAATGTAGCTTTTAAAAAAATTTCAGCCATACTGCTATGATGTCTGCAGTGTGGCAGTTTATAGTGATGCCCAGCATTGGGGCATCATGCCGCAGACACGGAGCATGATGTCCCACCCAGTCACATTATCCTAACACCAGGCCGACCAATCCTAACACACACCTCTTAATGCTAAGTGCCAAGCGAGGCAGCTGTTAGTACCATTTTTTGTCAGTCTTTGGTATGACTCGGCTGGGGTTTGATCCCACGACCTCCCACTTCCGAGGTGGGTGCTCTAACCACTAGGAGGAGAACTGTTAAAAATTATACTTAATTACAAATCATTTATATTGCAGTAAACTTATTGGGGAAGAACTGTAAAATTATTTCTTCTGTGATTTATGTCAGAAATGTTATTTTGGTGGATTAATATACAATGTGCAGTATAGAATACACATCAGGGTATATTTTAATATTACATTTAATATGATGTTTCTTGTGCTAACAACTGTTAGATTGATATTATAGCTCTGTTCTATAAAAAAAGATGAAAATATCTGGAAATCATGCAGAGATATAAATTTACAAATAAAGATTTTTCAGCAAGAACTTTACGCAGTTCTCAATTTTTACATTTTGCAGACCTTTTAATTGGCACCACCCAGCCATTACTGTGCTGATGTGCCATGAACTAATATTGCATAGTATTATTTTTCATTTGTGGGTTTATATTACATGTACATACCTTTCCAAATTACATTTAAATATCTACTATACCTATTATGGCTATACTGTAATGACACGTGTGTACATAGCCCCATATTAAACCTACAAGTTGCATGTCCTTTCAAATCCTTTTTATCAATTTCATAGACAGCAGGTTATTTCTCCTGGCATCATCAAGCAAACTTCATTCCTAAAAGGCTTCACCTATTTTCTTTCCACTTTTATTATGAACTCAACTTATGAATTATTCAACAAACACATTCAATGAAAATTACTGAAAGCCCCAAACATAATGAGAAGTGCCTGCATTATTTTCGCCATTGTGTGTGATCTTCATACTTTTAATGATGCCTCATTACAGGCCAAGGAACTACTCTGCTGTACTGGAGTAAATAGTGAGATCGATATTATAGCTTGGTTCTGTAAAATAAAATCCTCAACTATTTTTAAAAAATTGAAGCTATTAAAATTGTGTGATTTTTCATAAGAGATTGATAAATTATCTGGAGTATACATAGCCAAGTCTTTATAAAAAAAGAAAAACTAATAATGCCCTGTTCTTTGATTTTACTCAAACCCCGAGAAGAGACTATATACAATACATCTGTCTCATGCAAAAGTGAATTTAAGTGATATTGCAATACAGAAATGACTTTATATGTAACAATATCTACCATATGTACTTGCTTATAAGTTGAGTCAAACTGCAAACAACAAAGATGCTGATCTGCTCTGGAATAATGTGCCTGCAGGTCAGGGTCTGTATTATTTGTTTTGCTGATTACTCATAACAAACTGCACAGACCCTGATCTGTCGGTACATTATGCAATGGCAAATCTGGGTCTGTACATTTTGCAGTTGGACTCAACTTGTGAGTATATTTGGTAATAGTGATTCAAAATAATGTGAATCAATCAAAACAGTATAAGTGTGTCTTGATTAAAATGGCTTGATAATTTTTATCCAAAGACAGTAAAGCTTAACTTGACAATATCTTTCTATAACTTTCAAAATGACTGGTAATCAACAAGTACCACCATGTCAATTTTTCTTTTGATATAACAAGCAAGAATGGAATAGAATTGAATTGAAAAATACCAAAAATTAATTCTACAGCAAAACAATGACTATCCAGACATTATGAGAAACACAGATTTCTGCCTTAATAAACGGCTCTGGATAAGTGGCAATTTCATACAGAATAAGCAACTGTTTGCATGTAATGATGGGTTGATATGCAGGTCCATTAAAGATTTTTAAAAATTGGATATTATGTGATCACATGACTCTAGATGATCCACTGTACATGCACTATCTAACAAAACATGCCATTTAGTCAGTCAGTTTTGCCCGTCACCCCTGCCGGAGTCTAGGCCACCCACAAAAGATTGCTAGAAGCTTCTGTCCTGTGCCATTCCCTTCAGCTGACTCCAGGTGTTACCCATCTTGGTGATATCCACCTCAAGGTCGCATTGCCAGGTTTTTCTTGGTCGTCCCCTTCTTCGCTTGCCTTGAGGGTTCCACCTCAATGTCAGTCTGGTAATGTTGGTTGGCAGCTTACATAGGGTGTGTCCTGTCCAACCCCACTTTCTCTTCTTGATCTCATCCTCTACCTGAAGCTGGGAGGTTCTCTGCCACAGGATGGCGTTGCTGATGGTGTCTGGACAGCGGATATAGAGTTCTTCTTAGGCAGCTGTTGATGATGGTTTGAACTCTCTTTATGGTCGACTTGGTGGTTCTCCAGGTCTCTGTTCCATACAGTAGGGCTGACTTCACGTTGGAGTTGAATGGACTGATCTTGGTAGTGAAGGAAATTTCTTTGGAAATCCAGATGTTCTTGAGCTGTATGAAAGCTGCTATCGCCTTTCCGATCCTTGCCTTGACATGTGTGTCTGTGCCAACCTGCTGGTTGATAATGCTGCCCAGGTATGTGAAAGACTTCACCTCTTCCAGGGGACTTCCCTGCAGTGTGACTGGGCTGTAACTGACATAACTGATCTTCAGAGGATCTTGGTCTTGTCTTTGTGGATGTTGAGGCCAACCTGTGCTGATGTGGCTGTAAGTATGTCGGTCTTGTCCTGCATTTGCTGCTGACTGTGGGACAAGAGCACTAGGTCATCATCAAAGTCCAGGTCCTCAAGTTGACTCCACATGGTCCACTGGATCCCATTTCTCCGCCCATTGGTGGACGTCTTCATAATCCAGTTGAAGGTGAGAAGGAAGAGAAATGGCAACAGCAAGCAGCCTTGCCTCATGCCAGTCTGTACTAGGTAGCTGTCTGTGTGCTGTCCTGCATGAATGACTCTGCAGGACATTCCATTGTAAGTGTTCTTGATCATGTTCACCAGCTTGGTTGGAATGCCGTAGTGGCGAAGAAGTTTCCAGAGTGTCTCTCAGTCCACGCCGTCGAATGCCTTCTCATAATTGACAAAGTTGATGTAGAGTGAAAAGTTCCACTCCATCGACTGCTTGACTATGATGCGAAGAGTATGCCGTTCAGTACTTGAAAATAAAATTCCAGTATTGAAGTAAAGCTGGTTGTGGCTACCAGTACTTTTCAAAATATCACTCTGTGATTGAATATTTTTTAAGGCAATCAGTGTTTTCTCCATAAGGTGATGGCACAAATCCACACTAAATTTAATGATACTCCCTTCTTACAAATAAAAAAAACCATGCAACAGTCTTGTATATATGATTTGCTATCTTTATAATGAAACCCATATCATACGTTAGTGTTAACCCATATCATCCATTAGTGTTAACAAAGGTCAGTCTGATATTTTATGACCATGCAAGTCCTTAACTGACTTCTGGATTAACTACCATAACCAAGTGCCTGTGCAGTGACTTATTTGTAAATGAGCAATGACATGCTTTCATGGATTATCTAGTTAGTAAAAAGAGTTATACAAACTGCACTTGCACAGGCTGTATAATTGTGGACATGTAGTTTTGGTATTTAATGGTGATGTCTCTGCTGTTTTATGTGGTTCACACAATGTCAATGGCATAACATGTGATCTCATGAAGCTTTTGTGCAAAAAATGAAGATCAAATCTAAGTTTGACAAGGGGTCTATTCATGACCCCTTTTAAACATTAAAATCCCTAATATGAAATGCCAGGGGGAATATTCTTTGAAATTCCTAGAGAAATCATGTAGAAATGCATAGAAGGGAAATACTGATATGGTGGGCTGCTGCAATGATAAGAGCAACATCACCAGTGTTTTCCCCAAACTAGTCAGGTGCGGGTGCAACTTGCCTTTATGTTGGCAACCTCTTTACAAGCAAAGACATCTTTATGCAACTCCACTAGTGTATTTAAGGAAAATATTTGCATCTCAAGTGAAAAAAGTGTTAAAAGATGCCAAGGTAATGCAAAACTGCATATATAGAATGCCAAAGTAGGGCAAGGTGCAGCACCCTCTTAAAACAGATTAGCAACAACACTGATCATGTCCACAACTGCCAAAGATACAAACATATTTCCAATAAAAACATGATGCACATGTTTTTTAACTCAATAATTAGCAGACTTTAATTACAATTGACTAAGACTGTCTAATTACAATGTATTTAATAACTAAGTATCTTCCTTCTTAGGCTTCAAATAAAAGACTGTCAGTTAGACAAAACTGTGGAAAAATTGACAGCTCACAAAGCCAGGTATCATATGGAGGTGGGCAAACCTTATTTGTCTTTTATTGGTGATTAATTTTGATTTAATCAACAAAATGTTTAAAAAGTCTGGGTATTTTAATTCCATCATTCATTAGAATTTATTGGACATAAATAACAGTGTTTTACTTCATGATTTAGGATTACACAAGATTGAATAATGAGATGGAATGATTTTGGTCTATTAGATGTCTTTGTCAACTGTTGAAACACAAGATCCATCAATTGGAAACTTTAATTGCTTAGAAAGTTAGTAAAGAGTTAAAACAGGAGGAAAAGGTTAACTGACGTTCTGTTGACGGATGACTGCAGAGTATTCAAATATTTCATCCTTAATAAAACTGGATATGCCTTGTTCATGATGTCTGATGCATTAGTTTGATACATGTACATGATAGTCAGATTGAATTGGTTATGATATAAAAATTATTTCTGTGATGATTTCTTTGATTGCCCAAACAGATATTTGACAAAAAGTTAATACAATCAAGTCATAATTATTTTTCCCTATCAAAAATGTCAAAAATAATCTCAAAACAATCTAATCTTGATTCAATTATGCAGAAATAAGAATGACAGCAGTCACCTGTTAACTCTGCCCAGTTCATACTGATTTTATATAGGTGTAATATTTGGCCTAATAAGGTGTAAACAGTAGCCTAGCAAATGTTGATCACTGGTGTATTTGTAAATTTTGTTGTAGACAGCATTCTCAGGAGTAAATTAGCAGTCCATAAGTCTTACCTTGATCATATTTTTGATTGCAAATGCTAGAAGAATCAAACAAAGACTTAAAGTTATAGGAAAAGGTTTCTATTTTAAATTTATTGTCATTTTAACTATTATCTATAAATTATTGAATAGGTCAAAATAAGTTAAATATCAAGATTCTTTTAAAGGATGGATCAGAATTTAAAAACTAAAATTTGTTATCATATAGAAAATCTTAATGCTTTGATAAAAACAAGAAGAAATATAGAGAATTCTGATTTCATTATGAAATATGTCATAAAAGTATGTGTTTCCTGTAAATATTCTGAAGTTATGAAAATAAAGAAAAACCTCTGAACATTTGTAAGGTCAGCTCTACATGAAACATTATAATGCCATATACTATTCTAAAATATACACTAAATTTTGAGGGTGAGTTTCCAAAGTTACAACAGTGGGTTTGGGGACCTCCCTTAATGGGGAACTGGTTGTTTTTTTTTTTAAAGTAGTTGGGTACAAGGCAAAAGTAGCCAGGTATATCACCTGGCTTCCATCTCATAAGGAAAGCCCTGATTATATTAAATTCTATACATAAACATCATTATTAAGATTAGCATCACACACTCAGAAGCTGTCTGGCTGTCATTCAGCAGAAAGTTGATTTGCACCATCAGAACAGATAGTAAGGACATTCAATAGAACATATTGATTTAAAAAAAAGAGAATTAGTGGAAATGAGCTTCTTTCACGGTATGTAACTTTTGTATCTTTCTTTAAATTCACAATTGATAAAGATTTGTTTGCTGAATTGGTGTTGATCACAACACATGTTATGGTCATGACATCATTAAGAGATGCATTCTCTCCAGAACAGGGAGTTTATGACTCAGTGTCAAAACCAGGTAGCATCAAAATTGGGGGGGGGGGAGAGGCATAATACCATAATATATATATATATATATATATATATATATATATATATATATATATATACATACGTTTTTTATTCAACTGAATATCTTTCTACTTGTTCTCTCCTTTATTCTTTTTCTGCAGGAGTTCTACCTACCCTCACTAGTGTAATTGTCAACATTGACAGCAGTTATGCACTCAACTGAAAAAGGATGAGGGGCCAAATATAATTTATAAACATAAAGTTTCAACTGGTTCATTGATCAAGATTATTCCGACCTTGGATTTAAAAGAGCTTTTTTCAAAGAGCAGTGAAGAACTATGTAACATTATGCCATGTTTTGACACACGCTACGGGAATTACTGCAGCTTTTATCAAACTTACCTTCTCAAAAAGCAAAATCGTTCTCAGAATGTCAACATCAAACAAGGTGTTAACCGCCATTTATACACGTTGCCACAAACAACATTGAAGTTTTACTGCTTGTCCAATAGTAATATTAATTTTTTAACCCTTTTTAGGTGCAAAGATATGTGGAGCAGTCTAAATCTATATTATTTAGAAGCTTATATTATATAAATATATTTCCAATGCTTTTTCGTCACCCAGTGAAAACATGGCAGCTTACTGGCGCTCGATGCCTTTAAAAAATTCGGAATTACGGTTGGATAGGACACTTGCGTGTGGTCAGTCATTTAGGTAATGTCATGCATGTATATCTTTAAGCTTTGGTGATCTAGGAAGATATATTGAAAAAAAAGAATGTTATACTAAAAGTCATTAGAGTACAGCACAGGTACTTGACACGAGCTTGATGTTGAAAAAAAACCCACAAAAAAACAATAATCTGAAGGAAAAAGATCACACTGACAAAAATAACTCAATAACACATGACACATTCAGACATAAGAAGAGGTCTATCATACTATAAAAGAGACAGTCCTATGTCAGAACGGGACATGGGGTAATCTGAGGTAATTTTGTCACTCCGTATGATCTTTTTTCCATCAGATTATTCCCCACCCCCCCACAGCATCATGCAAGCGTCGAGCACCTGTGGACTACAATACTGCATTCCTGTGCAGCTTTGCGAGTGATATCCGCGTCTGTTTCTCGTTACATTTTCGCATCAGCGTCACGAAATGTAGCAATAGGACTCACGATACTAATTCAGTTTCCATAGTAAACCTATGCAAACACCATATTAAAAATTCAAAATAACATAAAATTTCTGAGTGCTCATAATCAAACCTATATTTGTCAGTATAGATGAAACCTGGATGTCGGCTTCTGTGTAGAGAAAAGGATTTTAGCCATTGAATTTTCAAGACCTGCATGTGTTTGAAACATGTGCTTTCAATTCTGCACCAAAGAGTCAGTTGCTAAGTTTGGTAATGAGTGTTCCAAACTCAAGACTGTTAAAGGACTGAAATTCCATCAATAAAACAATGTCTCTATTTTTTTCACTTCCAACTAGGATAAGCTCTCAAGAGATTATTTTTCCTAAAATGTAATTTAACCAATCCTGGCCATCCAAACACATATATATTCTATTTTATGTTCACCCATTTCTCCATATAATTAGTACCGTGTGTCCTATAATTACCAAATTTGTTTTGTATAAGAATGATTAAACCATAATGCATATTGACATTTCACACAACACCATTCATTTGTTACATACTTTGTACAATATATAGCCTAATATGAAAATTAATTACTCCTTAATAAATGAATTGACTCTTCCACATGTCATATTGGCATAAACATTTTTTAACGTACACAGATCACCCTGATGTAGCATGTATTTATTTAATGAGATGTGTTATGAATGGTATTGAAATACTCCGTGAGCTAAAACTTTTAGCTGCATAGGCTGATGAAAATTCACTGAGCTGCAGATGCAGCTATCATTCATGATGCTTTGCAGAACTAAATATAACCAGGTCTCTGCTCTTTAATTTTTATTTTTCAGACATAACTGGTGGTGAATTCTCTTTTGTTCCAGATCAAGATTATGTCATAGTGCATGTGCTGTAACTTGAATCATGGATACAATGTGTCATTATTTTTCTCGTAGCAGTTGAAATATGGTGTTGTCCAAACATAATCTGCTGTAGCTTTTCAAAGTTATTCTTTGCAAATAAATTGTATAGCTGAATTTTATTGAGGTTTGTTACTAAAAAAGTATATTATAAACATAACTGTAATGAAAAATGCTGGTGTTGTATTATTTACCATTAGCATAATGAATCTCGATTTCTAAAATATCAAATAACAGGCTGGAAGGATTTTATTCCTTATTAATGACTAACATCGAAAAAAGAATCAGTCACTCATATGAGACAATTTTTGTTATTTATTGAGTGCAAAGATATATTCAATGAATAACTTCATTATGACAGTATCTTTTGCACTTGAACAATAACAAAAAATATGTCTCATCAGAGTAATTGACTCATTAGTGGTTTGATTGGGTTTTATGGGTTTAACATTTTACAGCACATGATTGGCCAGTATATTTGGTGGAAGAAGAGTTCCAAAAGACCGAGGGAAGAAACACTGACCCACAGAAAGCTGCTGGCAAGCTTTCTCCCATGACCACATTGTCTGATCCAAGACCCAAAGCCATGCAGTCAAAATGCTGCTAGTACTGAAAAAAGTTAGATTAATTCCTTGATATATGTACATGTATGTTTTATATACTATGGTATCAACTTGTACAGAGAAAGTTGTATATTTTCAGATGAACTTTTGAGGAGGTGATTAATATTTACATTGTGTGAACATTTATATCCTCTAGATGTATGATACCTAAATGTAAACAGAAGCGAAGAAAGAAACGTTGTTTTAAAGCTGGCCGGTGTAGAACAGGAAGAATTTCAGTTATCTCCCTTATGTCCTTTCTGGCTCGACAATTTAAAAATTTGACTGTTAATTTAGATAACCTAATTCAAATCCCTATTAATTCATCAACCTTCGTGTAAACTGTCCAAGAGATACCTCTGCGTATTGCATTATTCAATGCCCAGTCAGTAGGATCACCGGAAAAGCACACAGAAATAGTTAATTTATCAACGACCAGAATATTGACGTCTTTTTTCCTGACAGAAACATGGCTAAAAGCATCAGGCAATGAGACCAAGTGTGCGGATCTAACACCCACTGGTTACTCCATCAAGTCGTTCCCCTGTAACTCTCGCAGAGGTGGAATTGCTGTCATCACAAAGAACTCCATGATCAAACATCTTAACCACACCACAACATTTAGTTTCAACCACACATCATTTTAACTTGTCCAAACCACAGTCACGCTGGAGCAAAGGTCAGTCCATTTTTTCTGCCTATACTGCCCTTCTCCTAGTAGAAAAAACAAGCTGGCTGAATCTCTCTTTTTGGAGCAGTTTCCGAATCTCCTGGACTATGGAAATTCGATAGGTGGCAACCTGATTATTCTTGGAGATTGCAACTTTCACTTTGACTGTCCTGGAAACCCAAATACATCAAAACTCATAGATTCCATTAATGTTTTCAGCTTCAAACAGTCAGTTAACCAACCCACCCATAAACATGGTCACATTTTAGACTTGATTCTTCATAGACCTGATGATAACATTCTATGGTCCTCCTTGGTATCCCATGAACTTGCATCAGATCACCTCTGCATTATATGCCATCTTGACGTATCAGTCCCTAACCCTCCACCTTTATCTGCTACTAAGAGAAACCTCTGTATGATAAATAGAACCAAACTAATGCATGACATCCAAGCAAACCTAACAACTTGCTTACCTCCTACAGCAGAACAACTTGATAACTACCTGTATTCATTGCTCGACAAACATGCCCCAGCTACCAAGTGCAGAGTATCAATTCAAAAGTGTTCTCCATGGTATAGCAGTGTTAGGGACCAGCTTCGCACCGCTAAAAGAGACCGCTGTAAAGCTGAAAGGCTTTGGCTTTCCACCAGACTCATTATTCATAAGCAAATCTATGAAGCCGCTAAAAAGAATGTCACAAATATAGTCCATGCAGCGAAATCAGCCCACTACACTACTAAGATCATGGAAAGTTCCAGCTGAAAAGAGTTCTTCGAGATTTCTAACAAGCTAATGTCAAGGAACAAATCAACACCACTTCCAGCTACCTTCTCTCCAGTCGACCTTCCGTGACAAAGTACAAACCATTAGAGATAAGCTTGATGCCACAATTTCAAATGACTTGTCACCACACAGTCGGGATACAGAATTTGAGCGGCAACCATTAGCAGCATTTGAACCCATCTCTATGGAGTTTGTACATACAATCCTGAAGAAGAGTGCACCAAAGTCATGTGAACTTGATCCAATTCCAACATCACTGCTGCTTGAGTGCTTAGATCCAGTATTGCCTTCACTAACTGATGTTATTGATACCTCTCTCTATCAGGGGAATTCCCATCATTTTTCAAATCTGCCATTGTAAAGCCTCTGCTGAAGAAACCAACACTAGACCATAACAATTTAAAGAACTACTGCCCAGTTTCTAATCTCCTATTCACATAAAAAATCTTAGAAAAGGTTGTTCGTTCCCATCTTGTATCTCATCTGAATTTAAACAGTCTTTTTAGCAATGTACAATCTGCATATCGCCCTTGCCACAGTACTGAAACTACACTTCTGAAAGTAGTTAATGACATTCTCTCTGCTTTGGATAGCGGAAAGATTACAGTCCTCACCCTCCTTGATTTGTCTGCAGCATTTGACACAATAGACCATGATATATTACTTCACTGTCTCCAGCATGTATTTGGCATTCATGATACAGCCTTACTGTGGTTCAAGTCCTACTTGGTCAACAGGACACAAATTGTGTCTGCAAATGGATTACACTCCAGCCCATTTGATCTGTGTTGTAGTGTTCCACATGGGTGTGTTCTTGGACCTGTTCTCTTCATTCTGTACACTCATTTGCTTTCAAGTGTCATAGATCATCATCCAGTGTCTCACCAATTGTACGCTGATGACACCCAAATATACAAATCTATCCACCCAACTGAAGCTGATGCTTCCATCCAAGGTGTAGAGAGGTGCATTTCTGATGTGAAATCATGGATGACATGTAACAAGCTGCAGATGAATGATGATAAAACTGAGGCCATTCTGATCACAACACAAAGACTTTCTCATTCACATCCTTTACCTCAAACAATAAATATCAGCAACAATTAATCAATCAATCAATCCTCTCTGCGCCGTCTGGTGCTTGAGGCGACAGCAAGGGAGCACCATTTTGGTCTGTCGCCTGCTGCTATGGGGCGGTCTGCAGGGTGAGGCCTCTGGTCTTGAGTTCTCGCTCCACGGTTCGGCGCCAGGTCTCTGGGGGTCTGCCACGGTTCCTTTTCCCCTGTGGAGTCCATCTCAGTGCCACCCTTGGTAGTGAGTCAGGGTGCATTCTGCAGACATGGCCGAGCCATCTCCATCGACGAGTTGCAATGGTCTCAGCGATGGTGCTTGCGCCTGCTCTGTGCCTGAGTTCCTCGTTCAAGATCATGTTTGGCCAGAAGATCCTCATCCGTTGCAGGCACTTGGTCTGGAAGACTTCGAACTTGCGTTCTATGTTAGCAGTGGTCTTCCAACACTCTGACCCGTACAAAAGGACGCTCAGCACGTTGCTTTTGAAGATATGGATCTTCATATGGGCACTGAGGTTTGTTGTCCTCCAGATGGGCTTCAGCATTGCAAAGGCCTGGTTGGCCTTGTTGATTCCTGTGGTGACTTCTTTATGCAATCTCCATCCGGGGCGACCTTGCTGCCCAGGTACGTGAATTCGTCTACTTCTTGCAGAGGCTGGTCGTTGATGGTGATTGGGTCGCCCACTCTAGTGTTCTTCCTCAAGACTTTTGTCTTCCCTATGTTGACTCAAAGACCTATGGTGCTTGCTGTCTGTACCAACTGTTGTGTCTTCTGTTGGATATCCTGGTGTCTGCTTGCCAGCAACCTGATGTCGGCATAGTCCAGGTCATCCAGCATTGAGGTCAGCGTCGACTGTATTCCTTGCCTCCTGCCCTGTGTGGTGCGGCGCATGATCCAGTCAATGGCCAGTGAGACGAGGATCGGCGAGAGAATGCATCCTTGTTTCACTCCTGTTTCCACCTTGAATGGTTCAGTGAGTAGGTTGTTGTGGATGACTGTGCACTCAAAGTTCTCGTACAGGGGCCTGATGACATTGACAAGTTTCTGGGGGATGCCATAGTGTCATAGGATCTTCCACAGAGAGGCTCGGTGCAGGCTGTTGAAGGCCTTCTCAAAGTCCACAAAGACCACATAAAGGGATCCATTCCACTCATGGGACTGCTCAAGGATCTGTTTTAGAGCGAAGATGTAATCGATGCAGGATTTGCCCTTCCTAAAGCCTGCCTGTTCGTGGCATAGGATGCCGTCCACAGCAGTTGTGATGCGTTAGAGAATAATGCGACTGAAAATCTTACTGGAGATGGATAGTAAGGTGATTCCTCGCCAGTTGTTACAGTTCCCCAGATCTCCTTTCTTGGGAAGTTTGACGATGATTCCTGTTTTCCAGTCATTTGGTGCTTCTTCGCTATCCCAGATCTTTTGGAGACACTGGCAAAGAAGCTGCAGTGTCTTTGTGTCTTCTGCCTTCAGCATTTCGGGACATACTCCATCATCGCCAGGTGCCTTCCCATTCTTCAGCTTGTGGATGGCCTGCTTGACCTCCTCAACAGTGATGTCAAGGTCCTCCTCTGCTTCAGGAATGTCAGCAAGTACTGGTGTGTCTGGGCAATTCAGTATGGACTCAAAGTGTTGCTTCCATCTCTTTAGCTTCTCCTCCTCCACTGTGACATGAGTTCCATCTTCATCTCTCACTGGAAGGTCGTGGTGCTGGCCGTAGTCACCCTTCAGCTTCTTGGTGTTCTGGTACACCATCTTCATGTCTTTCTGCTCTGCTGCTTCCTCTGCCTCCTTTGTCAGTCTCTCTGTGTATTCTCTCCTGTCTCTCCTTGCTGATTTCTTCACCTCCTTGTCTTTTCCTCTATACTTCTTCGAAATTCTCTCTTTCAATCTTGGTGACTTGGAGTCCAAAAGTCTCTTCTTAATCTGTCTTCTCTCGTCTATGCAAGTCCGCGTCTCTCCTGATATCCACTCTGTCTTCTTACTATTCCTATAACCTAAAACTACTTCTCCTGCTTCCTTCATTGCTCTGTTGAAATTGTCGATGGTCAGCACTGTCTCATCTTCTAGAACACTAAACCTATTCCTTAGGGCCAGCCTAAACTCTTCCTTCACTTTTTGGATCTTTCAGCTTGGCCACATCGAAGCACTGATTCCTGGAGACCTCTGTCCTAACTTTCCTAAGCTTCACAGTCACCTTGGCCACCAGAAGACTATGGTCGCTGCCGATGTCAGCGTGCCACATCACTCGCATGTCCTGTAGGGAGTGTTTCCATCGGCCATTGATGATGATGTGGTCGATCTGGTTCTGAGTTCTGCCATCTGGTGACGTCCATGTGAGCTTGTGGATGTCCTTGTGCTCGAACAGGGTCCCTTCTATGACCAAGTCATTCTCTTCACAAAAGTTGACCAGTCTTTCCCCGTTGTCGGTCATCACACCTACTCCATGGTGCCCCATGGTCCTCTCTGTGTCTTTATTGTCGCAGCCGACCCTAGCGTTGAAGTCGCCAAGTAGCAACAGCACGTCATGTTGAGGGACGTCCTCTAAAACGGCTTGAAGAGCATAAGGTGTCTTTGCTGTCTTCTTCCGCGCCGTCTATTGGTGCATAGGCCAAATATCAGCAACACCAACATTAAATTCACACAATCAGTACGAAATCTAGGTGTTACTATGGACAGTACTCTCACATTGCACCAACATGTCATGAACATATGCAAGGCTGCATATCTTGAGCTGAGATGCATCAGCTCCATTCACAAATATCTTTCAGTTGATGCCACTAAAACACATGTGTGTTCATTAGTACTTTCGAGACTGGACTGTTTGAACTCAGTTCTGTCTGGTTTATATCAATATCTACCCCAAAAACTTCAAAAAGTTCAAAACACAGCTGCTCGGATCATACTTAGAGTACCACGATCAGAGCACACCTCCCCGCTGCTCTGTACCCTACACTGACTATCCATTCGGTCCAGAATCAAACACAAAATTTGTTCTCTGTGCTACGTTTCACTGACAGACTCTAGTCCAACATAACTATCCGACTCACCAATGTGTACACACCAGCAAGATACTTACGCTCCTCTTCTGACAATCGTATACTCGTTATTTCCACTATGAAAACAAAGTCATATGGACAGCGTTCTTTTGCATACCAGGGCCCAGCAAAGTGGAATGAATTGCCCACTGAACTTAGACTCAAAGACACAGTGATCACATTCAAGAGGGCTCTCAAAACTCACTTATTTCGACTGCAAGAACAAACTTAAAGACCTAATAATGTTTCCTATCTTAAATATTCTCAGCATGTTTTTTTATGTTTTGTAATTTCATGGTGTTTGTGTTTGTAGTCATATCATTATGATTTTTATCTTATAGGTGTTGTGTAATGTTGTAAAGCGCTTAGAGCTTCTAAAGATTAGGTGCTATACAAAGTATTTATTATTATTATTTTGATTAAGAAATACTGTAATATTGAAATACAAATGACAAGGGCATTAAATGATCTTCCAAGTGGGAGAGTGGCTGGCCTTTACTGATCACTATTATCTCCCCTCTGTCCACATGGGTTTGAATCCTGACCTCGGACATATGGATATGTGAGAAAGTGGGCTAGTAGCTTCCTTTGGATCAGCAGTTCTTAGTGAGGTTTTTCTGAGGTCTTCCTCCACCAGTTCTACTGGTGACCATGTATAACATATCCTTCATTGATAAATGGCATTAAACCCAGAACAACATAAACTTCTACGATTTCGCAGCATTCTCATTTTCTTGAAGTAATGATAAATCAGTATAAAAGATACCATTTCAGATCTTGTTATTGTTTCCTTATTGTATGTATAAAGCATAATTTATTAGAAAATTGGGTGCAAAACTATTTCATTTGGACCTTTACTTTCTTGCAGCCTTCTCTTTATCATCCAGCCAGTTAAACTACTGACTACTTTTCCAACTGGGCTGGCTACTTTTACAAATCCTTAAAATATTTTGTTACATTGTCACATTGCCTTAACCTTTTACATATACTTGTAGTTATGAGATGTCTGCATCAGGATATATTGATGGGGCTGTGTTTGTATAGTACAGTCATGATTACACTCTTGATCTAATGTTGTTTGTACAGTCTACTCTTTATCACATGGTCTATATATATATATATATATATATATATATATATATATATATATATATATAAGTTGGATCCATTATCCCTATAAATGACCGTTTTGCGAGGACAGAGACAGACACTAGTGTTCTTTATGTAATCATTTGTAACAATGACTGCTTGAATAGTAAAGATTGTTCTGATTAAATGAAACATTTTTTTATTTTTTAAAAACCAAGTCTGGCTACTGGTTTGTATATAGTGCGAGATGGTTCAGTCCGTAAACCAGGCTAATGTACGTGTCACAAATTGGCCATTGTAGTGCCAAAATTAAGGTAGTGGCCATGTATATTGTTTTGTCTTTAGATTTAATCCATATTGCTTGGGGGTGAATAAGGTCTTTGTCTGTGAAACCAGCAAATGAGAATCGTTTGCAAGATTCGAGTAATAGTGTTAAAGGCTTGAGATGTTTTTTTGGTTTTTTTTACCCCAGTGTTAGAGTGATTACATCCAAACTGCCAGGCTGTAGTCTATTGAAGTTGGTGCGACTGGGTTACACACTTTGTTTATAGAGTTAATCCCTGTATATTTTCTTTGAATTGAGCCATTAACTTTTGTCTCTCCGTAAATGATTCTGTTTCTGGATGAGATAACTTTTATTTCATTAATTGTTAGATATGTAATGTACATGTATAGATTTTTCATATTTCCTCAAATCTTAGTCAAAACCATCTTTACAGTCATTATTACAACTGAGTACTAATAATGTTAACACCTAGTACCTTAATAACAATGGAAGTACCGCCAACCAATAAAAGACAAATTCTAATGATGGAGAAAATAATTATTGCAACGGAAAGAAGTGAAAAAGAGCAGACCGCTTGCAAATTAGCAGTTTAAACATTGGTAAAACAAATTTAGGGTGTTATAATGGAAAAGGAGTAAATCAGAAATGATTTCATATGCTAATACATATACATGTAAGCTTCAAATGAAGTATATCTTTGTTTCTAAAACTTTTTTTTTCAGATGAATGCATACAGTATTTTAGCAAGAACTATTAATAAAGAATAGAATATATGTGAAGTGTTTGTGGTTATTTTCCTTTATATTGTTCTGAAACTGGACCTTGGAAACTGGTCTTTTTGTACAAACCTCATATGAGAGAACGTCTGTCTTGAGAGACCGTTTTTTTGTTGGCAGAAGGGGTGGTCTCTCATTACAGGTTTTACTGTATAAACAATAAATATGACTGACATTTTGTAGCGTTTTTTTGAGATGTTAGCGACTATCTTACTGTCCATCATTTTTTATATATTAAAGTCTATTGAAAAAATTTGAAATAATTTTTCCTATGGCTCGGTATGATAACAGTGTGCATGAAATGATTGTTCTTTATAAGGATTTAATTGTGTCTGATGTATGCACAAAAGGACAAAAAGTATTTTATATAAATGGTATTCAGTACAGTGATATGTTGGAATACTGCAATATCTGGAGTGTTTAAAACAGGAAGCTAGATAGATATTGGCAGATGTAGTCTTAGTGATGAAATAGTAAACCAGATTATCAATCTCTTTAAGGATAGTTAAAATAGATTTAGAAAGCAGAGGTCTTGCCAACAAGTCTTCTATTATTTCTTGATAACATAACTTTTGTATGGATGAAGACATACTCTAATATGACAGTGATGAGGATGTAACTGTAGTGTGAATTAAGACATACTCCAGTATGACAGTTATATGGATGTAAGTGAAGTGTGAATTAAGACATACTCCAGTATGACAGTGATAAGGATGTAAGTGAAGTTTGACTTGAGACATACCCCATTATGACAGTGATAAGGATGTAACTGTAGTGTGAATTAAGACATACTCCAGTATGACAGTTATATGGATGTAAGTGAAGTGTGAATTAGGACATACCCCATTATGACAGTGATAAGGATGTAACTGCAGTGTGAATTAAGACATACTCCAATATGACAGTGATGAGAATGTAAGTGTAGTATGAATTAAGACACACCCCATTATGACAGTGATGGGGATGTAACTGTAGTGTGAATTAAGACACACCCCATTATGACAATGATGAGGATGTAACTGTAGTGTGAATGAAGACATACCCCATTATGACAATGATGAGGATGTAACTGTAGTGTGAATTAAGACACACCCCATTATAACAATGATGAGGATGTAACTGTTGTGTGAATGAAGACATACCCCATTATGACATTGATGAGGATGTAACTGTTGTGTGAATGAAGACATACCCCATTATGACAGTGATGGGGATGTAACTGTAGTGTGAATGAAGACATACCCCATTATGACAGTTATATGGATGTAAGTGAAGTGTGAATTAAGACATACTCCAGTATGACAGTGATAAGGATGTAAGTGTAGTATGAATTAAGACACACCCCATTATGACAGTGATGGGGATGTAACTGTAGTGTGAATTAAGACACACCCCATTATGACAATGATGAGGATGTAACTGTAGTGTGAATGAAGACATACCCCATTATGACATTGATGAGGATGTAACTGTTGTGTGAATGAAGACATACCCCATTATGACAGTGATGAGGATGTAACTGTAGTGTGAATTAAGGCATACTCCAGTATGACAGTTATATGGATGTAAGTGAAGTGTGAATTAAGACATACTCCAGTATGACAGTGATAAGGATGTAAGTGTAGTATGAATTAAGACACACCCCATTATGACAGTGATGGGGATGTAACTGTAGTGTGAATTAAGACACACCCCATTATGACAATGATGAGGATGTAACTGTAGTGTGAATGAAGACATACCCCATTATGACAATGATGAGGATGTAACTGTAGTGTGAATTAAGACACACCCCATTATAACAATGATGAGGATGTAACTGTTGTGTGAATGAAGACATACCCCATTATGACATTGATGAGGATGTAACTGTTGTGTGAATGAAGACATACCCCATTATGACAGTGATGGGGATGTAACTGTAGTGTGAATGAAGACATACCCCATTATGACAATGATGAGGATGTAACTGTTGTGTGAATGAAGATATACCCCAGTATGACAGTGATAAGGATGTAAGTGTGGTATGAATGAAGACATACCCCATTACAACAATGATGTAGATATAACTGTAGTGTGAATAAAATCATACCCTGGTATGACCATGATGAAGATGTTATTGTAGTATGAATGAAGGCATATCCCAGTATGACCATGATGAGGAAGTAACTTTAATGTGAATGAAGACATATCCCAATATGACCATGATGAAGATGTTACTGTAGTATGAATGAAGGCATATCCCAATATGACCATGATGATGTTACTGTAGTATGAATGAAGGCATATCCCAGTAAGACCATCATGAGGAAGTAACTTTAATGTGAATGAAGACATATCCCAATATGACCATGATGGAGATGTTACTGTAGTATGAATGAAGGCATATCCCAATATGACCATGATGAAGATGTTACTGTAGTATGAATGAAGGCATATCCCAATATGACCATGATGAAGATGTTACTGTAGTATGAATGAAGGCATATCCCAGTAAGACCATCATGAGGAAGTAACTTTAATGTGAATGAAGGCATATCCCAATATGACCATGATGAAGATGTTACTGTAGTATGCATAAATGAAGGCATATCCCAATGTGACCCTGATGATGTTACTATAGTATGAATGAAGGCATATCCCAGTAAGACCATGATGAGGAAGTAACTTTAATGTAAATGAAGACATATCCCAATATGACCATGATGAAGATGTTACTGTAGTATGAATGAAGGCATATCCCAATATGACCATGATGATGTTACTGTAGTATGCATAAATGAAGGCATATCCCAATGTGACCCTGATGATGTTACTATAGTATGAATGAAGGCATATCCCAATATGACCATGATGAGGAATTAACTTTAATGTGAATGAAGACATACTCCATATGACCATGATGAGGATGTAAGTGTAATGTGTAATGTAAATGAAGACATACCACAATATGACCATGATGAGAAAACAACTGTAATGTGAATGAAGACATACCACAATATGACCATGATGAGGAAATAACTATAATGTGAATGAAGACATGCCCTGATATGAGATTGATATCTAATAGAAAAAAACATTTGTAATTAAAGATTTACATTTATAATTATTTTGATTAAAGTTACTGTGGGGAATTCTGTCCAGTGTAGATGCTGTGTGTTTACTTGAAGGAACTGAATGTACAGAATTTGCTTTTTTCAGATGGAAGGAAACTCAGACAGGGGAATGGACAGGTGTACTTGGAGGGTTAGTCTGGACATTAAAGCAAACAGCTACTGAGCTTTTTTTCAGAACTCATCCTTCCTCCAGTGTACCTTGTGTCAAGCAAGAACAGACAGTAACTCCAGGTTCTAACTATAGGGAATAATATCTTTGTGAAAATGTACATTAATGAAAAATAAGAAACAGATAACTCTTTTCAGATGTGAACTTTTAATTCATACACCATACTTTTAAAAAAGTGAATAGCTTAAGAATTTTATTTTGTCATCAGTGAGTATTTCTGAATGATCTGTTGATTTTAACTCTTGGAGGCAAATGCCTTATGAATTGACTACAAGAAATTAATGTATCTGTTGATTTTAACTCTTGGAGGCAAATGCCTTGTGAATTGTCTACAAGAAATTAATGTATCTGTTGATTTTAACTCTTGGAGGCAAATGCCTTATGAATTGTCTACAAGAAATTAATGTATCTGTTGATTTTAACTCTTGAGGTAAATGCCTTATGAATTGTTTACAAGAAATTAATGTATCTGTTGATTTTATCTCTTGAAGGCAAATGCCTTATGAATTGTTTACAAGAAATTAATTTTATCTGGAGAAATACATTCTTGAAAACTATGCATTTCTTATTTTTGATCAGTATACTTTTTCATCATGACGTGTCTTCTTTTTTTTTTTTTTTAAACTGGGAATAATAGACTCAGTGTTTGGATGGATACTAAGATGTGGAAATCTCAGCCATTGGATAATATTATTTGTCGGTTGTGATGTGCACATACATTATAACCTCATGTTTCGTTATGAGCCTTTAGATCACTGATTTACAGCACCCATTTCTTCTTCAAAGAGATAATACAAACCCATTATTCTATCCATATTCCATGATACCACTGACTTGCAGCAATTGTAAACATAAAAGTTAGTGTTGAAATTTATAGTGACATCATCGAAATGGGTCACACCATATTATGACATCATCACACTGTCAAACTGATGCAAATTGCTGGTTGACATTTGGACAAAGGTATATTTTTATACTGTTTCAAAATTGGACATGCACACAACAAATGGGATATTTGATAAATTATCGCATGTGAGCCATTTCACAAGGTCTGTGGTGAAGGGATTGTGGATTGCTATCCGTGAAAAAAGATAAACAGTTGACAGTATGCAAACCCCCTCACCTCACCACTGTTTAAATCATTTTAGATTATGTTTGTGCAGTGCAAGGTTATTTGCAAATGTTCTCAATCAGAGATTTCCCAGTAATTAATTGTGTGACTTCTGGTCTCCCATAGTGATTGATCGTGAAAATGGCAGTGGTGGATTTATATGTTTCTCAGTCAATCTTCATTTACTAGTTAAAATGGTACACTTTTCAATAAAAAGACAGTGCATGCTCAGCAAATCTGAAATATCCTAGATAAAATTCCAGCATGAATACATCTTTAATATTTAACATTTACTAAGCAATTTTGTTGAGCATTGTGTGTAAATTATAAATTCACTACTGAGGTGGAGACCGCTCCAGTGGCCTAGTGGTTATAGCGTATGCCCCAGAAGCGGGAGGTCATGGGTTTGAACCCAGGCCGAGTCATACCAAAGACTTACAAAAATAGTGCTAACAGCTGCCTCACTTGGTGCTCAGCATTGAGAGGTTAGTGTTAGGACTGGTCGGCCTGGTATCAGGATAATGTTTCTGGGTGGGACATCATACTAAATGTCTGTGACATGATGCCCCAGTGCTAGATATCACTATAAACTATAAACTGCCACATTACAGACATCGTAGCAATATGACTGAAAAATTGTTAAAAGCTACATTAAAAATCCTAATCACACACACACACACACACACACACACAATGAAGTGGAATTTACTTCCAGTTTATTACAGAAATTAAGTGAAGAAGCTAATGAATAATTTGATTTTCCAAAACTATAGCTTGCATTACCACCCTTGACTTGGACTTGATTTGGTGTTATGTGTCATTCTAGAATGGAGTAAGCAGCTGTTATGGTAGAAGTTTGTTGATTGAACAGTCATTTCAAGTGAAAATAATGGTTTTTGTGTTACATCTTGTGATAAAACAATAGTTTTAATTTTCTTTGGGCAATTTTATGAGGAAGAAAGGTCCAAAAAATATTATGTGATTTAAAAATTGAGTTCAACTGGGAATTATCATTGCAAGTTTATTTATATGTATATTTAAAGTGATCAAATCATTCCAAACTGTTGAAATAGGATTGAAACATTGGCTACAACTTTTTATCAATTTGAGATGATATCCAGGAAAATGGTGAGCGAAGAAAGATAGCGCTAAAGGAACATTGAAATAGATACAGGAATTAAAATAAAGCATTTTTAAATCTTTTCCTAAAATTTACTTGACCTTTTTGGATGAAATAAATGGATCAAATATCAAATAAAATGCAGTGAAACATCATGGTGTGAGATACGATGTAACATTTAAAGGAGAGTTGCTGTTATTATAACTGGCAATACACAACTGGGTATCATGAGTCACTTAATCTATTATTTCCACTTGAACTAGTTTATGTTGCTCTGATATGTCATATTCACAAACATGTCAGTGGGAGATAATGCTTGAGCCACCTTTGGTGAGGGAAACAAAACGATACAATAAAAGTTTATATGAACAAGAAATTTGGGATTTTCAGTGTACAGGATTCAAAGCTATGGTAAGTAGAAACATAAATCTCCATATTTTGAACCATTGAAGAAAAATTACATTTATTTTGTCTACCAATTTTTTTCTTTAAGTTTTTGCATCCTATCCGTTTTTGCTTTGCAGAAGCTTCGATCCATAAAGGTACTCCAGGAAAGAACATTACAAAAAAAGAAGCTCATTCATCCATTGGATGTGGAGCAGAGGGCTTCAAAAAGTGTAACCCTGTGACAATTAAATCAGAAATTGCTGACTTGGCAGTTAATTCATCACACCATGATGATTATGAGCGTTCTCTACTGGAAGACTATTTTCAATTGCATGTAGACCTGGGTCAGCTGTATCAGACCTGGGCACAAGCAGATTCAAACTTTGAGCAAACATCACAGAAATTTTCAGGTATTCGGATCCTGAGACAGGACCCTGTAGAATGTGTATTTTCCTTTATCTGCTCTTCAAACAACAACATCAGTCGTATAACTGCCATGGTCAACAAACTTTGCTCGTATTATGGGAAAAAGATTGTTGAGGTTGAGGGCATGCCTTATTTTTCCTTTCCTTCTGTGTCAGCACTGGCAGATGACTCTGTGGAGAGGACTTTACGCGAGTTGGGTTTTGGTTACCGTGCCAAATTCATCAGTCAGACAGCCCAGTATATTATGACCAATCACAGTGAAAGCTGGCTGTTATCACTCAGGGACATGGACTACAGTGAAGCCAAAGACCTTTTAATGAAGCTTCCAGGAGTGGGAGGAAAGGTAAAGATACATTTTGGGATTCTTGATAATTGACCTGTATTTTGCAAAGTGCAAAGAATTATATGTAAATGATCACTTAGATTACCAATTTCTTTTTGCTTTCGTGGGAAAGCCTGACCACAAATTTAAGTTCATGACAATTTTGAACCTGGATGATATTCAAAGGTGCATGTGCAGCTGCCACTGGCATACACTGCGCTGCGCCATATAGTATCCAGGTGTTAAGGTGTAGCCAGACTCGTGCTAAACTACTGTGGAGCATTAGACTTGATTGATTTACAACTCATTGGATTACAACTGTGAGTTACTTATAAAATAATTAACAAATTGACCAATTAGTGTATGTGATGCAAAGGGTAGTTAACACCAGGTGAGTGTACTACTATGTTACAGAATTATAGGTTACTGCATTTGTATGGTAAAAAATGAACGAGTTTATCAGATGGAATACTGCACAACCTTGGGAGTGCAGTATAACCATCTGACAAAACTAGTTCATATTTTCCCATACAAATGCAGTAACCTTTTTATTATATGCTCATTTTCTTATCCTACCTAATGCTTAAGTATATTAACAAAATACACTACAAGAAACAAAGTAACTGAATGTGTGCCGTATTCCAAACTAAATACACAAGTGCAGAGTCATCATTACACAACATTATTACTACACATGTAACTCCGCCCAGATAAATTTGAGCTTAGTGGCGCACTCTACATAACTTTCGAAAGAAAATGACGTGTCTAGTTAAAACTGAAATTTGGAGCCATATTGTGAATGAATGCTCAATGCAACAACTTTTCCATTTGATCTGGAATGAATGGATTTTGGTATTTTTGTCGATTCTACAAAATTTCGTGATTATGGACTGGATTTATATGTCAATTCGACATGAAATACATCAGACTGAAGAAGCAAGAGAGAAGCGTGTTGACATTCGCAGATGTGTTTCTGTTTCTGTCATTGAATGTTTGAAATCATAATGTGGGGAAAAATATCTTTCAATTGCAATTATCAAAAAGACGCTATTTCATTTTGAGTGCAGTAAGGAGGATGTAATTGCACTTATATTCGAAATTACAGTACAATTTCGAAATGTGTAATCAAGATTGAGAACCTTTGACATGGCTCATGTAATTTGGATTTGCAGAACTAAGAAAGTACATTTTAAGGAAATTCAGGATGTAAAACTGTAAGTATATTTTTTTGCCATTCTTATTACCAGCTAAAGAAGACAGTTTATGCCTTGTCACTTGCATTTTATTTATAAGGACTCTTTCTGGTGTCTACTGTATAGCTAGCCTAAATCCGAAACATTGTATCAAAAAAGTTAATTTGGAATGTGCCAAAGCAGCTGGTATGTGCCAGTCCACGAAACATCTGCTTTACTTCATTCAGAAACAAATTTAATCAATCTAAATGTAAAGTGCCTACTATACGAATGTACATGATTTGTTTACAAATAAAATGTCCTAGTGTCTGCATCCATTGTTTGCTTACATTAAAAAGTAGTTCCTTTATGACTGCAATATGAATTTGCACATGAGTTCAGTATCGTAAAATATTGAGTGATTCTGACAATGCAAAGTTAACAGAGAAAAAAATGAGCAGATAATAATTCCACTTATGTGTCGCTGAAACAATCTACACTAGCACATGTCCATTTTGTTTTTGCTGTATCAGAATGTCTATACATGTACAAGTGATTAGTATTAAGGAACCAGGTGCCTGTACTTATTTTCACATAAAGTATATACTGCATACTGATTTATGTTTTAATAATCCTGGTCTGTTACAGGTTGCTGACTGTGTGTGTCTCTTCTCACTGGACAAAACTGGTGCCATCCCCATAGACACACATGTATGGAAGATTGCAGCCAGGGACTATATGCCAAAGCTTAAACAAGCCAAGTCACTGACAGACAGGTTATACCAGGAAATAGGTAAACATACTTGTAGAGAATGTAGATAGCTACTTTTATCATGATCAAAGTCCTTAAGGTAGAAGTATACTCATAAATAAGTGACTGGTTCTGTGTTAAAGACCTTAAGGTAGAAGTATACTCATAAATAAGTGACTGGTTCTGTGTTAAAGACCTTAACACATTAACCCCTAGCGACGACTTAACGGGGCAGGAGGTAGTACCCTACTGCCGAGCTCTGTAGCATCATGGTCATGCATGATACACTAAAGTGGGTGGTATTATAGAAAGGCAGACAGATGTAGCTCTACAATGATAACAAATAATCTGGAATATCTAGTTGCAGTACAAAATACAGATAAAAAAAACCTCATTTTTTGGACCCAACTTTTTCTACCCAAAATTCGCCCATAGTCGGAATCCGATTTTGTGTCCAGATTTTAGACTTTTTGGTCTCAGATCTAAGGCATACCAGTATGAACTGCAAACAGACAGATGAGCCTTTGCAAAAAGTAGGATAAGATGGGCATTTGGAATAAAGAGTGGTCTCAATACAAAAATAATGGCTCCGTTTAGCAAAAAAAAAAAGAAGTCCAACTTTTACCCTTCTGCTCATGCGTGAGACAAATAGCCAATGAAAAATGATGTTTCTAACACAACTAGGAAGTATGTTATTGAAAGATCACTGGGGATTTGGTGTTTTCAGATCTATTCAGAAATAGCTTTCAAACGGTGTTTTCTACTCGATTTTCAGGCGAAAATAACAAAACCCTTCAGGGGTTAATGTGTTACGGTAGAAGTATACTCATAAATAAGTGACTGGTTCTGTGTTAAAGACCGTAAGGTAGAAGTATACTCATAAATAATTTACTGGTTCTGTGTTGAAGTCCTTAAGGTGGAAGTAAACTCATAAATAAGTGACTGGTTCTGTGTTAAAGACTTAAGGTAGAAGCATACTCATAAATAAGTGACTGGTTCTGTGTTAAGTACTTAAGGTAGAATTATACTCATAAATAAGTGACTGGTTCTGTGTTAAAGTCCTTAAGGTAGATGTTTACTCATAAATTAGTGACTGGTTCTGTGAAGTAAACTCATAAATAAGTGACTGGTTCTGTGTTAAAGACCTTAAGGTAAAAGCTTACTCATAAACTGGTGATTGGTTCTGTGAAGTAGACTCATAAATAAATGACTGGTTCTGTGGCAGGTTCGATGACATTGATTCAAAGGGAAGAATTTATATTTTACTTTAAAATAGTGTACAGATTACCTACAGAACCAAGTACCAGTATGAAATTCAGTTGTCTTACTGTTACAAAGTCACATCGCCAGCTAAAAAAAAAATATTTGAATCATTTTGTCCCCATTATGAGATGTCACTACTTTGATAAGGCCACTTTTTTGTTGTAGAAATGGTTACCTTGGTAGAGGGGGACTACTGTATTTACCTTTCTTTGCTGTAAAGTTGTAAAGTGGTTGCCTTATAAGATTTGTGCCACTGTATGTGCCCTTGTTTTGCTGTAGAAAGTGTTGCCATATAAGAGCGATGTCACAGTATTTACCTTTTTTGCTGTAGAAATTGTTGCCTAATAAGAGGGGTACCACTGTATGTACCCTCTTTTGCTGTAGAAATTGTTGCATTATAAAAGTGATGTCACAGTATTTACTTTTTAGCTGTAGAAATGATTGCATTATAAGAGGGGTACCAGTGTATTTACCTTTTTCTTGTAGAAATGGTTGCCTTGTAAAAGTACCTCTGTATTTACCTTTCTGCTGTAGAAATTGTTGCCTTTAAGAGGGGGACCAATGTATTTACCACAATTATAAATAGTCTTTAAGTTAAACAGTAATTTTTTGACATAACTTACAATATTACAAAAGAGCTTTCTAACTAAAATGCCTTTTTTGAAACAAAACTATGATAATGAGCGATTAGATTGAAGTAGTTTGTAGATTTGGTTACATCCATGATTCATTTGATTCCCGATGAAATTGTGAAAATGTTCTGATCTGTCATGGTAGCTGTATTATGTTATCATTCACAGTTTTGAATAAAATAGTTGTTGTAGGTATATTTCAAGTCCAGTGACATTTGAAGTTTATTTCATTTTTCCAAGCGATGTCTTTCAAAATGCATCTGTAAAAAATTGTAAACTCGGGATTTGAGAAATCGATAAAATGCTGATAATATATTTTATGTAGGTCAAATTCCCATTGAAATTATCTCATCCAGGTCAAATTCCCATTTAAATAATTTCATCCAGGTCAACATTCCATTGAAATCATTTGATCCAGGTCAAAATCCCATTGAAACCATCTCATCCAGGTCAAAATCCCATTGATATCATATCAATCAGGGGAAAATCCCATTGAAATCATCGCGATGAACATCCCTTGAAAATCATCTAATCCAGGCCAAAATCCTGTTGAAAATCTTCTCTTACTGGTTAAGATTCATTGAAATCCTCTCATCATCCAGGTCAAAAGCCCATTTTGTCTAGGAACTAGATCCAGTGCATGGTTAATTGACTTGTACAATGACAGTTTAATTCAGTATAGTTAGTTGGCAATTATGATGACGTTTCAAATCAAAGTTGCTAGTTGGCATGTATGATGACATTTCAATTCAAAGTGGTGACATATATAATATTTTTATTCAAAGAAAAACCCTGTTTGCCCTTCAGTTAGTTTCTCCTTCGAATATGTTCCCCAATCACATTACATTAGGAATATTAGCCTGCTACTTCATCTTATTGCCTGACCGCTCCAGTGGCTTAGTGGTTATAGCGTCCGCCTCGGATGCGGGAGGTCATGGGTTAAATCCCCGGCCGAGTCATATCGAAGACTTACAAAAATGGTACTAACAGCTGCCTCGCTTGGCGTTCAGCGTTAAGAGGTTAGTGTTAGGACTGGTCGGCCTGGTGTCAGGATAATGTGACTGGGTGGGACATCATGCTACATGTCTGCGGCATGATGCCTCAGTGCTAGACGTCACTATAAACTGCCACATTGCAGACATCATAGCGATATGACTGAAAAATTGTTAAAGCTGCCTTAAAAATCAAAATCACATCACACACCACATCGTCTTATTGTCTACTTTTAGATAGACTAAGGGCTGTAACTCTTGCCCATTACCTCCCCTTGATACCACTGGGTGTTGCCAGAATTTAGCTTCGCTGTGTTCTGAGAAACATATGGGACCATTAGTTGATTTTGTTCCATAAGATTGACCAGTTTTCAGTAAGGTGTAACAAAATATCAGTAACTGCTATTTTAAAGCTGGAAAATGTAATTAAAAGTTTGGCGCATCGATGATAAACATTATGTTCAACTGAAAAGTTTGTAAAGTGCGCTTAGACTTTTTTTACCACTAGTATAGTTGCACAAACTCTAGTTCCAAACCCTATGCAGCTCAATGGCTTGTTGCCATCTCTTAACTTGACATAATTCTTGTTAATTCTTTCCATTTCACATGATAACGACAATCATGTCTACCGCCATGAGACATACTCAAATTGGCATGTGATGTTCAATAAAAATAATTGTGCCCTTTCCATCTTTTATTCACAAGAATCTGAATACTCCTTTTTATTCTTCTGTGTTGATTATTAACACTTTTCTAGAAGCTTATTTTCCCTTTTGTCTTAAACATGCATCGCATAAACAAATAAGTGCGGTTTAAAAGCATCTGGGGTGCTGCTGTAAAGTTAGTCTGGTTCCCTGACTAATTTCGCTAATTCTAAGATGAAACCCAGATCCAAATAAAACACGGATGAACCAATTATCTGGATTTTTTGGCCATGATCATTTTCTCATAGTTTTTGCAAGTATGCCATAAGTCCGTATTTTAAGGCTAATTTTCGTAAGACTTACGGCAAAATCGTAAGAGTTTTCAGGTCTGGTTTTCACCTCAGAGATTTAGTGTTGCAGAGACAAACATTGGATCTGGTAGGGCCGGAGGCAGCAGCACAGATGGTTGCCAGAACCATCTAGACCAATCAACACAGCCCATAAGCTTCGCTTGATTCACCAGTGAAAATTTTTGGAAGGTGAGAAGATCTTAACTTCATCTTCTCAGTCAGGTGTGTGTGTGTATATATATATATATATATATATATATATATATATATATATATATATATATATATATATATATATATATATATATGAGTCCGAGATCAATGGATCTCGAGCTTAGAAGAAAAGGGAATCCAACCTCATCTCCAGAAGAATGCCAGAGGTAGAGGCTGGATGCTCCTATTACCTATTCTCCTAATGTAATATGATCAGGGAATGTATTTGAAGGAGAAAGCAAATTTTTTAAAGTAAATTATGTTTCTCCTAGAATACTTAGCTAATCACATTACTTAAAAACCTTTCCAACCACCCTGCCATGTGAGCATCCACATTAATGTCTTGCTCAGCTAAAACTGGTGACACCTGGTGGTATCAGGGGAGGTAATGGGCAAAAGTTGCTGCCCTTAGTCTATCTAAAAATAGACAATAAGAAAATTTTCGTTTCTTAGGGCTGGATTTGCGAGGTAGGAGGCTAATATTCCTACCATAATGTGATTGGTAAGTATTCTTGGAGAAACAGAATTTACTTTAAAATTTACTTTCATTATGAAAGAATATGTATCGTTTCATCTTTTCCAGCTTATACATAACATGAATTTCTATTCCAGGAGACCATTTCCGCTCTTTATGGGGAGAGTATGCTGGCTGGACACATTCGGTAAGTAATGATGGAAGACACTAAAATTAAAATTATACAGTTATTGAGTAAAGAAATGGAAAGAATTGAAAATATTTTCAAATTAAAATGGTTTCTCCTGATTTAAAATTGCTGTAGTTTGTGGTATGAAATTTAGGGAAGAGTGCAATGCTATCATGTTTTCTCTTGCAAATTTTTAAAAACATTTTCATTAATGGACAAAAAAAGCAGATTTACACAAACTGACATTCATCTCCTGTGTAAAATTGGGGTGGGGTGGGATGAGATTTTAGTCTTTTCTATTGAAAATGTTGCAGATTGTTGTATTTGTTTGCAAACAGTTTTTTCTGAGTGTGGGGGAAATTTTGCTTTGCTATTTTTTTTCTGATTGTCTTTCTTTCCAAATTATAACCCCATAGTATGCCAAAATGCCAGAACTTTGAGTGTCTTTAATTTTGATTGGATCTGAGCTAGACCCATAAAACCGTCTTTTTTTTGTTGCTTGACTGTACTTCCACAGGGTTCATATGGTCTTTGAAGGTCTTTGAGAGTTTGGGAAAAATGAGGTAGCATTTTCAAGGCCTTGAAAGTTTGGGAAAATCGAGCATATTACCCTGAGGTCTTTAAAAGTCTTTGAAAATTGAAATAAACCCAAAAATTTGTAATTTCTTTCCAGAATCACAAATAAAATTATCCGAGGTTGTTAGATTCGGATGTAATCTAGTTATCCTGGTTTCATTCTTTTGATGACCCGTTCAGTTTCATTGCCGCCGCAATAACAAAAGAGGCTTTGTTTGGCCATCCAAAGTTGGCCTCGGCGGCAACTTCAATAACACATGCACTCTTCATCAAAGCAAGACGGCTACACACTTCATCAAAGGAAGTCACAAATAAAATTGCTAAGGTCGTTAGCTTCGGATGTAGCTGGTTTTCCTGGCTTCTTTCTTTTGACGAATCGTTCAATTTGATTGGACGAGTCCATCAGCTTTGGCCAATCAAAATGTTCATTACATTAATTCACTCTATGTAGAAAGTGGGCGAAAGTATTACGCTTGAGGATTCAAAATTTGTTCAGTCAATTTACATCTTCAGTGTTTAAAAATGCCAGGTCTTTGCTTTTTCAATGATATCTGACTTGAACAAGAGAAATACAAGGAATGGCTGCAAAAGGATAAATTATGTAAACGAAAGGCGTTTTGTACATTGTGTAAAAGACGATCAACTTGGCTTCAGTGGGAGAAGGAGTCCTACAGGTCATGCCAAAGGTAAGTTGCAAATTAGTAACTACATACTGTTCATTTAGTGGAATAAAGATGCAGAAGTATAAGCTATTGGTAGTTTTGGGCAGAATAATGGTAACTCATTACTTTTCGGGTATAATCAGTAAACAATATTGTAGTATTTGACATTCATTGTTTTCTCATATAACCTATATACACAATGTTAGCAAAAATAGGTCTTGGAAATCTCTGTTTGTGGTCTTTGAAAGTTTGGGAAAAGTCTTTGAATTTATCATTCATAGTTCAGTATGAACCCTGTTCCACTCCTTGACTTCCAAATTTCATTGAGAGAGCTAGATCTTTTCTTGGATCATGTTAGGTTTTGAGCTTGAGACTGAACTATGTGCTTAAAAGAAATTAGGACTATAGGGCCATGACTTTAGGAATTTGATTTGTTTGAAATTTAAGTCTGTCTTGAAATTGATCAATCAAATGTTTTAAATCTAGACTTAAAGGTTCTGTTAATGAAATTGGGCCATTATTGATTGAAAGTTGAGTTAGAACTGAATTCCTATCTTGAATGAATTTATTGTCTTCATATCAGCTTATGGCAATTTATGATGACATGATCTCAGCATTTTCCCCACTTATCCCCTCTCCCTCACATCCCACTGTTCCCACCCATCTAAACACCTCTCAAGGGTGTGGACAAAAACACCAAGATTAGTATTAACATCTATTGACCATGTACATATGATATGAAAGTTTGAAATCTTGCAGGTAATAAACAGTGTAGGAAAGATAACACATGCATGCATGCAGTGACATGGTTTGCAGGGATTGATTGAATCTGAAGAAATATTTGATGTTTGCAATTTAATAACAAAATATGATAATTATTACAAAGAAAATTTAAATAAGGTACAAACAGATTGTTACCATTCATAAAATAACTGCTGCAGTTTGTGTTACGTCTTACATTGTTCATGTGCAATATATACATTTTTCAACACCAGCAAAAATGGCCAAGAATCCGAATTCTTAAGACACAATTTACCCACTTTTCAAATTTAAGTCTTGATTTCCCCCTCTTTTCAAAACAAGTGTTCAGGGTATTTTGATACTTGCGGTTTGTCCATAAATCTTTCTGTCAGTTCATTACTGCATCTTCTAAATTGCTGGCTTCAATTATATTGAACTACAGTAGTCCCCCTCTTATAAGGCCACCCCTAATGCATCAGAGAAGTGGCCTTATAATGAGGGTGGCCTTTCTAGAGGGGGATGACAAATGCGAATAGTAAATACATATGAAGAAAGTCACAAGTACATTTAATTCTAAAACATTTAATATTTTCATTAAAAAATCACATGCATGTTGTGAAATAAATGTAAAACAAATTGTGTCATCATTTTCAAAAGAATGCTATGAATAACCATTGATATAGTTTTAAAACTGTCTTTATAATTATGTTACAGATCACATCATCTGTCACTTTGTTGGTAACAGTCTAAACAACAAACCAGTCTCGTCACAATTAAAAATATCCTCGCTGCCATATCCCCTGCATATATCATTTAGTCTTTTGTTCCAATCTTCGACAACTTCATTACTAACATCAGCTGATTCTTCACTAAGGACGGAACACTTAGTATTGTGTTGCACTTGAAATCTGTGCAACCATCTGTTACTTGCGGTAAAGTCGTCATATCCCAATTCAACTGACAAAATGTTTGCTTTTTCTTGTTATTCAAATCAGGATACGAACGTCTCCTGGCTCAAACAATCTTCGTTTCTCCATCCATTTCACCTTCCCACTTCTGCAGAATTGTTTCATTATCTTTCACGATATTGTTTATCTGAGTCTTCCTTACATTAGTTTTCTGCAAGGATCCTCGACACCCACCCACCCACCCACCTCGTCAGTTGAATTATTTTCACTTTCTCTTCTAAATTGAGAATTTTTCTTTTCCTCGATGACATGTTGATCTTTTTGCAGTAAGTTATTCATGCTGCCAACTACAATACTGATAAAACAATTTTGTATGGATCTAAACAAATTGCCGTGTGTTTTTAAAGGAAGTGATCTTGTCATGTGATTCGTTAGTCGCAGTCTGGTACCCTATTGTTTTTATACATTTCTTTACGCTAAGTGAGAGAAGCCAAAACGACTTCGATATGTACCATTAACATCACGCAGATTTGACCTACAGCCGTTAGGATTCGTAATTTTGACAATTATTGTCAGTAGTAATAGCCACTAATTATCAAAGTGAACAAGCTCAACATCTTATTAAAGGAAGCCATAAAGGTTATCAAACCATTTTCCTGCTGACTTGGGTATTGTACATCGATACTGCCACTTCTCAGTTGTTACTACTGTTCAATAATTGTAATCTTAACAATAATCAGAGTGACTAAACCAGACATTTTATGATAACACGGCAGTAAGGCTAATTGTATTACATGTACTTACCCTTTTGTATGGATTAAAATTTGAGTCTTTCTTGGTTTTTATGGAATAAATTTGGCTTCTTGTGAGGCGTAAATGATATAATATTAACCTCAGTGGTACATGTACTTTACTCAACACTTCTTTCAGTTACGAAAACCTGACATCGGGAAACAGAAATCGGATTACTTAAAACACGTTATGAATAAAATACTGGTTCTGGATACATATTCAGATAAAATGCAGCCGCTTGTGAGGGGTAAATTTTATATTATTGCACTAATATGCTGGTCGCATTAGCCAAGTGGCTTTAAGCAAGGGGTACTTTTGAACACAAACTTGTCGGTGCCAACAGATTCTGGCCGTAAGGAGCGGGTGGCTGCTGGTCAGGGGGCCATTCAAGAGGGGGACTACTGTATTTAGTTACGTTATCTTATGGTGACCCTCAGCAAGAGGACATTCATTATTTGCTGTAATCACAGAGGCCCCTTGGAGAGATTAAATTTCTGATGTACACAATATTTATATTACAATGGCATTTTGAAATATTTTGTGACCATTAATATAGCAATAGCATGAAGGGGAATAATGTAGATTTGGAATATGTAGTGAAAAGTGTGTGGATTTAGAAAAACAAGCATCTGCATTTGTTCAGGTTTAACATCCTATTGATGCATTATTTTTAAAGAACTTCAAAACTTTGATCATTTTGGATCAAAAGAAGATTGTAGAAATGGCCTCAAGTGTGAATAGTTTCATACGAATTGAGTTGGATTTTATAAGGAAAGCATTATTGTTATTATTAATATTATTATTATTATTATTATTATTATTCAATTATAAATATTCTTGATAATTTTGATTTTTATATTTTGTACATCCTTTCTCTTCCAGGTTCTTTTTACAGCAGATCTGCGACAGTTTCAGGAAATAAATGACAAGGTGAGTACAGCAAATAAGATAAATGAAATGGATTTCTTTGTTACAGGCAGTGTCATGAAAATTAATTGTTAACTCCTTTTAGATTATTTGGTGATTATTTATGCATGTTAAGTCATACTTCATGTAAATACATCAAGAGCTTCTTCCATGGCAAATCTGTATTGATAATTGCCAATTACTCTTCCTGATATCTAGGTCAGGTAAGGTCATTTCTGTTGTTTGTGGTAAATTCATGTTGATAATTATCAATTACTCTCCCTGATATCTTAGGCAAGGTCATTTTTGGGGGGGCTCAGCATGGCAAATCCATGTTGATAATTACCAATTACTTTCACTGATATCTAGGTCAGGCAAAGTCATTTTAGGCTCAACATGGCAAATTGGTGTTGATAAGTACAAATTACTGTTCCTGATATCTAGGTCAAGCAAAGTCCAAATTGATCCAATCAGATTCAGTTCTTCACAATGAGTACAAGTGGGTGATACCTGATCCAAAATGGAATAAAGAAATTTTTAATTACCTATATGCAACATTTTTAAACATTTGCAAAAAGCATGAATGCCAAGAAAAGTACAGACAGTTATTGTCATCTAAATCGTCATCAACTACCTCAAGTTCAAGGTCAGACATCTTAGATTTTTGTACCACATTAAGTTCTAACTTAAAAAATATATAAAGTATTATGACAAAACATTTCCTATGACTAAGGGAGTGTAATAAAGTGATCTTAATATTAAACAAAATATGATCGGTCCAGAAATGAATTTGAAAAACAAACCTTGTCTTTACAATATTGTTTACAATTTACACTCCTCTGCCCTTATTATTGGAATAAATATCCATTATGATACCAAAGGTTTTTAAATGATAATGCTTATGAGTACACACAAACAAGAAGTAAAAATAGATTGTATCTAACAGTCTGACAGTCTGATGAATTGGGGTAAAACATATCTTAGTTTCTGATCCAGCTAGAATGAATTTATATTTTGTCTGCTTTAAAAAATGTCTTTGGTGTCCAAAGTTTATGTACTGTTGAAAATTGTAACAAAAATTTAAAATGTGTTCAAAAATTTAATGGCTCAGTTGTACACATTTAAATCAGTAGAATGAGATCTGCTTTATTTGTTCAAAATTAATTGTACATGTTCTAGCAATTTATATCAGGTACTTTCTATAACTGTCTTTAGAAATTTCTTGATGTTAACTATTAAATGACACTATTCAACTTGAAGGAAACTATCTATTATGAAAGGATGTCTACTGAATCATGGATGTACTGATTTCCATGACCAAACTACTGTAAGACAAGTGGAACTGATGTGACTTCCATGACCAAAATATTGTAAGACAAGTGGAACTGTGGTGAATCAGTGGTTAGTATACCAGACTTGCAACTTCAGTTGCTTTGTCAGTATAACCTCTCATGTGCAGGTGTGCTTTTAAACACCGGAGAAACAAAACAAAAAAAGAGGTGTTACCACTGTGCTATCATCTCTTCCCAATTTAATCAGCTTCAAAATGTGTATATCAAACTGATTATTTTTTCTGCATAGGAAGAGCACCTTTGCATAGCAGCCTCTTGTAACTGGTTCCCTGATTAACTGCAAGTACCCGGTATGATGTTACTGTACCTTGGAAAATTCTAGTATCAAAGCAATTGAGTTTCCTTCTTCTGAAAACGATAACTGTTTTGTTTTGCGTTTTTTACCCAGGTTTTGCCAATAAAGAAGGAGGGACAAAAGAGAGGTAATAAATCTGCAGCTGAAAAGGACTCTAAGTGTTCTAAGAAAAAGAGGTAGCCATATAGATAGACACTGGAGATGAGTGTGTTTCAGATTTGACAGCACTGAGGATAACCTTAGGAAGAGATGGTTGATGGCTTGCCAGCTCGACCCAAATGTCAATCATAGACATACTGCAAAATTTCAAAGGCATCTGACCAATACTATCACTAGACTGAATTGATGCGTAATCACAGTATGCTTCAAGTTTATCGGAGTTTCAAGCTTTACCATCTAACAGCAGTGTAATTTTTGCTTTTAATAATCAGCATGATTGACAAATAAACAAACTAAAATAATCATAACTTCACTAGTTCTTATCCAGATTTATTAAATTTTCTGAATATACTTATAATTTATATTACCTAATGTTCATTGAGAGTTATACAAAATCATAATATGCCAATAAGTAGGTGGAACCATTTCTGCTCTTGCAATCAGTTTAGTAGCAGAGATAGTCAGCTTTCTCTTTTGGCTTTGTGAAAGATATTGGTCAGCTTCTGATTGATTAATATGCATCGTGATTCAGATATATTTGGTTTAAAGTAAGAGAGGCGGTTGTCAGGGAGATTTTTTTCTCTAGAATAATATTCATTTATCATATTGAACACATTATTTTGATAAGAATTGTAAACTGTAAAAAGAAAATATTTCACTATTAAATTATTATAATATAGTCTATCCTAGAGAATAGTTAAGATAGAGGGGCATAGGATTATTAGACATGTCCATGTCTTGTTCTTGTATCAAGTGCCAAATGGAACAAAACTGGCTCGAGCTCATGTATTTGGACGACACACGCTTAAACTAGCCAACATCTGGGATATGGGTGACCATTTTAGCAGGAACAAGAGAATTGATAAGTTATTTCCCTTGATCTACATGCTGGGTAGAAAAGTTTAGGGATTTGGTTGTTTTTGTTTTTACGTCTGTCAGCAAGGGCTGGATTCAAAAGTAGCATAGAGTATTATCTTAATGTGATTTGATGTTATATTTGATGGAAAAATGTTGATATACTACTATATATACAAATTTCTATGTAGAAAAAACGAATTAGTTTTGAGATCATTTTCCTGATTTTGTGGGTTTTTTGCTGGACAAGCAGGCCAAAACTGGACTGTTGCAACTGATTTTCAAGCAGTTTTGGAAAACTCTTTCTGCATTGAAGGGAACAAAATCTTTTTGAAGGCAGTTCAAGAAGTATACATTGTAGACAGATGTTTTTGTGTAATATACTTTAAAGATGTACATTTATGAATGAATTGAATACTGTCATATGCCATGAACTAATTCCAACAAGACGATTAGTGCCTGAATATTATTTAACAGAGTCAAGAAATTTATGTATGATTAACACGATTCATATTGACTGCTGTTTAAAATTTTTGTTTATCCTTCAGTCAGTATGGGTGTGGTTGGGTGTAATCACGGTGTGTGATATGAGTGTGATTGGGTGTACTCACACGTTGTGTTACACAATATGTAGAATATTAATTTTAGGACTTTAATTACTGTGAATTGTATTTGATACAATCTACACTTGTTAATTGATAAATGTGAATGTTTTCTGATATAGTTTGTTAAAACTAATAAATCAAAATGTTACTAATATAATTTCTGTTTTGTAGTAATTACTAGTGTATTATATCTTATACGAAGTAGGTGTATTCCTCATGCTCTGGAAAGTAATTTATTGAGGAGTAACCCTTTGTACACCAAACATATTCATGGCAATAAAGGTTTAAACATTCCAATGACAAATCAAATGACACATGATGTTGCATCATACATTTCCCATCACTACTCATGATTCAAATTGGATTACCTTGCCAACGAACCTTGCTGATTGGCTGTCAATACATATTGCAGATTGCAGGGTTCCCACGGTACCAGGAAATTGGGAAAAAGTCGAGAGCAATGATCATTTTTTTCCCAACCATGAAAAGTCCTTGAATTTTGTAAATATTGATGAAAGTCAGGAAAAACCCAGGAATTTTCCGCCACCACTTGACGCCCGAAACAATCACGTAATTGAGTCATAACTAAGCTGATCATGAGTTAAATTTATCAAGTTCTAACCAGAACATTTGGAGGGTGCAGTATGGATCATTTGGTTGTTAGCAATAAACATATATGCTGAGTCAATCCAAACACCCAGTGGATTAGATTCATTTAGTAAACTTTTATTTTCAAAGTCAACTCAATATCTGTATCTTTCTTTACATGTAAGGTATGAAAACCAGTCTAGCATCACAAGAGGCCAACATGGTGGTGGCAAAGTGTAGCTGCTTGCCAGATAGCCTAGCAAACTTTAAACATTGTTAAATCAAGTGATGCTTGCATGAAATCGATATGAAAATTACTTATTTTCTCCGAAATTTTGAGTATTGAAATCGTTATGTCTTTAATCTGCTGAAAGACAAGAAAAGACAACATCGTTGATGAAATGTGACCTGGTACTCGCGATTTGCATTGCTAGTCACATGAGTATACAAATCTAACAACCCACATTTTCAAATGTTGTAGAGAAAAAAATAAATGTTAAATGAAAGTCGTATACTGGTTGTAATAAAAATACAAAAATGAAAGAACACAAAATTCTCCATATTTATATATTCCAAGAACAACTTCTGGAGTTTTGTTGTATCACGTGACTACCATGTTGACATGTGCTCTCTGCTTGATAAATCAGACAGGCCAGATTGCTGATTTTAGAAAAAGTATCTGACTTTCATTTAATATAATTGAATTTCTGTACAACATTAATATTAAAAAGGAGTTTGTTGTTGATATCACATGACTATTGGACTTCCGATGTTGTCATTTGAGATTTGTGAAGTCATGTGACTAGTAATGCAAATGGCGAGTACTGGGTCAGGTTTCATCTATGCCGTAGTTTCGTCTTGTCTGTCAGCAGATTAACAACATAATGATTATAATACTTACATTTTCCTATCGATTTCATGCAGGTATGAGTTGATATAACATAAGTTTACATTTTCTAGGCCTGCTGGTAAGCAACTACCATATGTCACTACTGCATGGTGGCAGCAAATTCCAAATTTATGATATGCAGTTGCAATGACCCCACACCCCAACCTAAATGTCCAAATATGAAAAATGGGGTGGGAATATTTGGAGGAAAATCAGATTAGAAAACGGAATGCTATTCGTTTTAAGCCAAATTTGTAGTCCAAATTGTTGGATCTCAGAGCAGAAATGAGAAATTGTTGTCCCTTGTATTATATATTAAAAAATTATACGAGCCTCTGTATCAATACAGGTTTGCAGACTGGTTTAACAAATTACAAGAAGACAAAATGATTTTACAGAAAATTCAGTCCTTGCTTATACAATAGTATATAATTTTGAAGGTCTTTTGTCAAAATTTAAATCAACCCTTTTGAAAATGTTTTTTAAATGGTGGATTTTTAACCAGATCGTCTTAAGTAGATTGAAAATCTCGTTTGGGATTTTATTAGCACAGATAAATTAAGGGTTAAACTCTTTTTGTTACAAGACAAGATTCTAGTTATTTGCGTTATTGTTTGTTTTATGCTGTAATAGGAAATGTTACTTTGTATGAGATACATATATATATCAAGGTTTGAAAGGAAACAAAACATAATTTGTGTTCATTATGTTGTTCCCACTTAGCACCATAATGCAGCAAAATAAAGTTAGAATTTTTATTCTGTACATTGAAATGACTTTACAATGCCAATTTATAGGAATATAATTAAACTTATTTTGTGTGATACATTTTGTGGTTTTGTACATGATCATCTTTTCTGACTTAGATATTTTTGGAGAGTCTTGAAAGAGAAACATATTTAGATTTAGAAAATGCTTGTTTTGTAATCTAAAATGTTCTTTAATTCCATTTAGTAATGGTCATATGAGAACCTTGAAAAAAGTAATTTCAAACTGGAAAAACCCTGGAAATTTATCTTTAGAAAAGCGTGGGAACCATGAGATTGGCTATGAATAACCCATACTGATTGGCTGTTAATAAACCTTGCTGACTGACTGATGCAACATTGTTCAGTCTACTTCAAATTTCAAAACTGGTGAAAATAACTAACCTTGTCTAGCCACACATTCCCAGTAGTCTTGTCTTGAGCTGTATATGGTGCAGATGAACCCACTTGAGAGAGATGAGACAAGATGAATTATCTGTTTTGTGACTGTTTCTTTTTCTCGGACACGACCTGAATGGAAATGTATGTGAGATTTTGGTGGGAAAATCTCATGCCCATTGAACACCATTATTTATTGGACACCATGTAATCTAATTGTCTCTGATCCCAGTTGCAATATGTTTGATAATATGTAGGCTAATCTATGTAAGTTGCCAACTTTTGCCTCTCATCCCTAGACTCCAGCACCCTGCATGGACCTATTCTGTTGGATCACCCTAGCTAACTGCATGACAAATCGTTAATGACTCCAAGGCTCTGATCATTGACCAGACCTTCTCAAAGAATCGCTATATGTACCTAACACTTTTGCCCTAGACCCTTTTCGTTCTAACTCCTTGCTGGACCTGCTCGTTGGATCAAACTATCTAACCTCCTGACAATTGCCCGTGATCTCAAATAGGCCCTGGAATTATAACCAGACCTACTCATGAGATCACTTCTTCTCAGCTCGTACCAATTGTCCTTGATCCTACAGGCTCTTGACTCCTTGCTAAAACTGTAGTCTGTGGATCACCTCTCTGACCTCAGTAATACCTTCTGTCAAGCCCATGCAAATAACATACTGTCATTTCAGTCATCACCTTGATGCAGCCCACCAAACAGATTTCAGAATGCGAGTGGTTATTATTCATTCAGTATATGTTGTGTCACTGATAACTCCATTTCCTTTATAAAGAGTTGATTGCAAATATTCAGGCTTTTGGTGCAGAGGAAACTCTTGCTGACAACAGATCAGAAGCACCTCTCCGGTGGCCTAGTGGTTAGAGCATCAGCCTAGGATGCTGGAGGTCATAGGTTCAATCTCCGGCTGGATCATACCAAAGACTTACAAAAATGGTACTAACAGCTGCCTCGCTTGGTGCTCAGCATGAAGAGGTTAGTGTCAGGACTGGTCGGCCTGGTGTCAGGATAATGTGACTGGGTGGAACATCATGTTACATGTCTGCGGCATGATGCCCCAGTGCTAGACATCACTATAAACTGTCACACTGCAGACATCATAGTGATATGACTGAAAAATTCTTAAAACTACGTTAAAAATCCAGATCACACACACACACATGGACCAGAATTGTGAAATACTTTGAAACCCCAAGTTAAAGAATTCTCACAAAATTGATAAACTGACCAAAGTACACAAGGTCCCACATTACCTTCACTACATATTACAGGTGAAACGATTCATTGATATATCAATGCATCAATACTTTTGCTGTAGCGATACACATATTGATACACAAGATGAAGAATCAATACAGAATGATACTGTAGTCAGCAGCTTTCATAAATAACTATTATTAGTTTGACTTGTTATTCTTTAAATATAGAATTCTTCTGAAATGGCATTTGCAGTCCTAGGCACTCATTTTTATTAGTAAAAACAAAAATTTCTGTTGAGAATACTCACTCGCTGTCTTAAAATTAAAACAAAGTGGCATGGTTCATAATTTGCTCACCCCCATCCCATGCTAATTATCTTAACATGTATGATACTTTCCACATGTGTAATGAAGTTCTTTACTCATTATTTAATAACCACTTTTATGTGAAGTTTCTACATTGAATTTTATCTTGCCTACTTTGGTCAATTTGAAAGCTACACTATTGGTGTGTCACACGGTGAAATATATATTACATTGAAATCTCATTGATGGTTAAGTCATTGATATGTAAAGTTCTTAAAAATAGAGATGCTGTTAGGGTTTGCAGTAGAGTGAAGCATGCAAAATTTGTATGAATTTGCACACTTTGAGAACAGTGATGTGCAAGAACTCCCACAAATTAGTTGAAAGTCCTGCATATGAAAATGTGCTCGGTGAAGTATACAATTTGTATTTAGCCATCCTTGTTGCAGCATGTTTTTCAGGCAGGCAACTGTTTACACATCTGGGTTCTTCAAGCATGACATGAATGGCTCCCTAGAAAACCCAAAATGTCTGATTCCTGGTGTTGTTCATTACATTTTAGTTTGGCAAATACTGGCTGGTGATAGTGATGGTGACAATAATTTTTAAAGTTATGAAGTATATTGGGTAATTTGAGCAGATTTCCAAAATAAATAATAATGTCTCATTCAACACTAGTTTGATTTAATATGTGTATGATTTATAATTAAGATAAATCCAGGGATGATACTGGCATTAATAAAGTTATCTCCCAAAAAATCACCAACCTCAATATGTTGTCACAAAACTTTCAAAAACTGTTGCCATTTCCCTAATACAATACTAGCCATTTATTTTGATCTCTCTGACCAAGGCAATATTGTGGATGTTGAGATAAGTGGGGGGTGGGTTTAAAAAGTGAAATTTGTAAGAAGTGACCTGTTGTCAGTGAGTAATATTTACACATTGTGTGTATTGACAACTTACAGTTGTGTAGAAGAATCCATAATGTGTAAAGTACAGTATGTTTGTATGAAAAATCCATGAATTTGAGTATGGATAACCTGTTCTAAAATTATTTATCATTCCCATCCTGTTAGACAAAAATAAAATAACTTGTATGTAAAAAATGCTATCCTCATTTCATCTATATCCCATTGTCAACAAGCACGTGTCACTAAATACTTCACAGAGATATAGTCATTTTTGTTGCCAGTAGCGCATGGCTTTATAGTTGTTTACATGCTACATGCACATAGCATAGATTTTACACAGCTGGAGACAGCTATCAAGGTGCCAAGGGTACGAAGGGGATGAGGCTGTTAATATGGAAATGAAAACATGAACAAATGAAGAAGTTCAACAAACCTCTTTGTGACCAAATATATGTGGTTTCAAAAGATTTGAAATTTAATTTGCTTTTTATGCTGCCTTAAGTAGCGATCGTAAGCTTGAACATTTTTTTCTGCAAAGCAGAAACTTTCACAGCACAATAAAAGTGTTCCATTCACTTTGGGAAATGCTACAATCGATCAGATTCTGTTGCTTTTATTTACGTTTGGTGCTGACTTCCTTTGATGAAAAGTGTGTTGTTTTTATTGAAGATTGTAGTCAGATTGATTTGATGAAGGGTGCATGTGTTATTGAAGTCACCGCTAATTGAGACTTTTGAAGACTAAACAAATGCCAGATTGTTATTGTGGTGGCAGTATGAAATAATTGTAGTACTTTGATCGAGACCAATTTTTTTGTGTGCTTTGTTTGCTTCGTATTTATACAGAACAATCAGTGCTTCAACGGTGATCAGTTTTCTTTCAGTAGAACTACATACATGTGTGTATGTATCTATATATATATATATATATATATATATATATATATATATATATATATATATATATATATATATATATATATATATATTGTAACATGCTCAACCCCGGTTTAATTTCCCAGCACAAGCTCCCTTATATTTAGAGAATTTCTTCCTGTTTCGATGGTTCGGCAATCCTCAAACTGAGACTTTGAATTGGTTGCAATAGTATAATGTACTGGTAGTACATAGTACGTCGTCTGATAACAGACGAAATCTCTGTAGAAATAATGGCTTCTTATACTAGCTACTTATCCGTGAGGAGATTATTTATCTAAGCATATAAACAACATAAAATCTGAATGAGAAAAATAGAGAATTTATTTTGGTCTTAACATGTCAATAAACAAATCAATATAATAGAATTCACATATTCTCTTCCTAGTCAATAAATAAATTAGTATAACAGAATGTACATATACTTATAACCAGCAGTCTCAACAATTAGTATTAAATAATAATATTGATCAAATATAATCTACTATAATAATTTTATAATATTCATAGGGGTAACAGTAAAATCCCAATACAAACGGATTCAAATAAATAGAATTAACAGGTGAAACAGGTGACCATTTCTTTTACGATAAAAATATAAAGTCATACAAATGTACTGAAATAATATGTTATGGAGGCCCTATATCCCTACGTAAGAGTACTCAACACTTTATCTTTGGCTTTGATTTTCCTTAGTACATAAATTTACTATTAATTTTTATATCGCAGAAATGAATGTATATTTTCTAATATGATTATTTCTACTTAATTTCTACTTAGAGAATGATAACATTCCCTATCACTTTTGGAAGGCGATTATATATTGCATTTGCATATGAACCTGATGCCAGTTGAAAGGAAACTGACTGGTTTGCGCATCACCCGTACACAGTGTAACACTCCGCCAAAATAGTACATATTGTTAACAAGTATTTAAAACTCAATAAATATTAAATATTGTTAAATTTTTGAGATACAAAACAAACATTAAATGCTAATTATATTATTACAATTTTAATTGCAAACATTTGATCAAACACTAAAATCCTTGTGTCACACATATAAACAGTAAACATTGGCCTCCAAACAAGTTGGTTTAGCGGGAAAATTAGAACATGCCCCATCCTAATGTGTTATCCTTGCAGGAGAAGGTAAGTGCATTATTTTCTTGTTGAGCATAACTTATTCTACGTAAAAACTAGTTATATCAACCGTTTATGGTGTTCAATAATGATTGCATACACCGCATAGTGGAAATCTGAGGTGCCTCCAATATGTAAATTGTCTCCAAAACAAAGATGGCGGACATCGTGAAATACTGTGAACGCTGTACATAATATCAATCATACAGAACATTTGTTTTGTGATACATCGAACTTAACATAGTCTCAGGATATCCATCTGTACATGAAACTACTATATGTGTGATTTACAGTATTGAAACAATGTAAATCAATGATATGACACACTGGAGGTGCCTCCAGTACATAGATTACCTCCAAAACAAAGATGGCGGACATCGTAAAATACATTTAAAGTTGTACATAATATGAATGATACAGAACATTCTTTGGCAAAAAATCTTACTTAACATAGTCTTAAACTACCCATCTGGACATGAAACTAGTATATCTGTAGTCATGTAAAATTCATAACACTATATATAAACAAAGTCATTTGGTTGATTGTAGTTCATTCCTGTTCCTGCCTTATGGAGGTTGATTGATTGTGGCTAATCCAGTAGCATGACTATCTAAGTGTATCACAGCATACATTACCCAGGCCAGGTGTCAGCATAAGCAGATTATGATGTAAAAATGCAGTGTTAAGATGTGTTTGTCAGTATGAACAAAGGATTTGTGTATTTAACAAAAGACATATTTCAGCCATATTAAATCCAAGTTTATGGCTGACTTTTTTCATGGTGCCTTTGAATATACTAAATCTACTTCATAACTTCAAGCTACATGTAAACTATGCATTTATTTGTGGCAGAGATTAATCTACAAAAAGACTGCTATGCAGCATTGTGTTGCAACCCAATAAAATATTTAATGTAACACTTTGTAGTGTATCAGTATATAAATTTAAAATCAAATTGAAAAATAAGGTGTTTGACTAAATCCATTACAAATTTTGATTTTCTGTAGTTCAAGTAAAAATTTTGTACAAATAGGAAAAATGTGTTTCCAACTTCTAACTACAAAAATAGTACAACCCATTTCATCATTACACTGCACCAAATGGTGAGAAAAATATTTACACAATTGTACAGTCATAGGTCACAAAACCTGGACATTCTTGCAGCTCTTGCTCACTGTGGAATGTTCACATACAGGGAACCTACAAATTCAACAGATAACAGGCCTAAAACATTCCCCATAATATAAAAAGGAACTCATATGACAGTGATTTTTTGTTATAAATCATGTAAGATCACTGTTGTGAAATCTGTACCAAAAATTTACATTATGGGCAATTCAAAAACTTCACTATGCAGTGACTTGGCCTAAATTTATAAGATAGATATTCTGTCCAGATTTTGCCTATCATATTCTATTCAGCATTTTCTCTATCACACCGTTATCAAAGAACCATGCGTTCACTATACATTTAATCTCAGAAATGTGAAATATTTGCAATGCATGCTGGATGGTATTAGAAATTATGTATTTGAAAAAATAAATTTCTGCATGAAAATCCAAGTATGACTCTTAAAAACTAGAGTATAAAAGTTCCCCAAATAGACATTCAAATGTTCCAATCTAAAATTTAAAATTTCTCTCTGAAAAATTCCTACATCAATTTACAAAATAATTTCCATCTAACAATAAGAAAAAAATTTGGTTCTCAACTATGTATATATGATTATAGACAGCCATTTTCAAAAACCAAAACGGGAAATCTCAATTTGAGATCCCAATTGTCATTGTACTGTTATGGAGCTAAGACTACTACATGGTGACATTCAGCACCTTTTATAGTAGTGTTTGTGAACAAAATAGCAGCTGCCTCCATACTCAGAAGTCTGATAAAAACTAAGTTTTTCAATGCATGGGAAAAACATGTCATATTCACAAAAAAAGACACTTTTTGTTGCATACATTAAGACCTGTAGTGAAAACAGAAATTGGGTGTTCATTCAGGATTTAATTTTTTTTTTAACATTCAGAAAGAGGAAGAGGTATTAGTAAATGCAAGTACAGAGAGAGAGAGAGAGAGAGAGAGAGAGAGAGAGAGACAAATGCAGAAAGAAGAAAAGGAGATACAGATGCAGAAAGAAAGGAAAATGCAATACATGTTAAAAAATTCGATCTGGCAGGGAGAGCATGATCTCACCACTTTACAAACAAGTTTGGGTTTTTATATTACCAGAAATATTAGGTTATTATCCCCTTTTCAAGAAAAAAAAGTTGATAAATATTCTCTTCACTATGAGAAAATTGCTGAAAACTTGAAATGGCTAAGAGAGAACTGGACTTTGTTATTACAAAGTGCATGTATTGGCAGAGAATGTGATATCAACATTTTGCTGCCAGTACAGTATTTTATCTGGTTCTGATATTCATAGGTTACTGCATTTGTATGGGAAAATATGAGAAACAATGTAACTGAATGTTTGCCATATTTCAAACTAAATAGACAACATAGATACAACATTATTAATGCGCATATAACTCTGCCCAGAAAAATTTGAACTTAGTCATGCACTAGACATAACTTTCAAAAGAAATTGGTATGTCTAGTTAAACTTTAAATTTGGAGTCATATTTTGAATGAATGTTCATAGCAACAACTTTTCCATTTGATCTGGAATGAATGGATTTTGGTATTTTTGTCGATTTTACGAAATTTTCTGATTATGGACTGGATTTGTATGTGACAATTCAACATGAAATACATCAGATTGGAGAAGTGTGTTGACATCTGCAAATGTGTTTCTTTTTTTGTCACAAAATGTTTGAAATCATAATGTGTGAAAAATATGAAGTCTTTCCATTGCAATTATCAAAAAGACGCTATGGAATTTAATGATTATTTCTTTGTGAGTGCAATATGAAGGTGTGCAATATCGTAAAATACTGAAGGATTCTAACAATGTAAAGTTAATGGAGAAAAAAAATGAACATATGGAATGTATGCTATATTCTAAACTAAATACACAAGCAGAGATTCATCATTACACAACAACATTATTAATGCGCACATAACTCTGCCCAGATAAATTTGAACAAAGTCACATGCTAGACATAACTTTTGAATGAAAATGGTGCTTTTGTCCACTTAAAATTGAAATTTGGCATCATATTGTGAATGGATGTGCATTACAACTTTTCCATTTGATCTGGAATGAATAGATTTTGGTATTTTTTCGATCTATGAAATTTCGTTCTTATGGACCAGATTCATCTGTGCAAATTGTACGTGAAATACAACAGACTGAAGCAGCGAAGGAGAAGCCTGTTGACACAAGCAAGTGTTTTCTGTTCTGTCATACTTAGAGTACCACGATCAGAGCACACCTCCCCACTGCTCTGTTCCATACACTGGCTATCCATTCAATCCAGAATCAAACACAAAATTTGTTCTCTGTGCTACATTTCACTGTCAGACTCTAGTCCAACATACCTATCCGATCTCACGCAAGTATGAAAACAAAGTCATATGGACAGCCTTCATTTGCATACCAGGGCCCAGCAATGTGGAATGAATTGCCCACTGAACTTAGACACAAAGACACAGTGATCACATTCAAGAGGGCTCTCAAAACTCACTTATTTCGACAGCAAGAACAAACTTAAAGACCTAACAATGTTTCCTACCTGAAATATTCTCAGCATGTTTTTTATTTTTTTAATGTTTTTCTAATTTCATGTTGTTTGCTTCTGTAATAATATCATTATGTTTCTTATCTTATAGGTGTTGTCTAAAGTTGTAAAGCACTTAGAGCTTCTAAAGATTAGGCACTATACAAAGTCCTCATTATTATTATTATTATTATTATTGACTATTTGAAATCATAATGTGGGGAAAATATAAAGTCTTTCAATTGAAATTATCAAAAAGATGCTATGGAATTTGATGTTTATTTCATTTTAAGTGCAGTAAGGAGGATGTAATTGCACTTGGAATATAGTCGAAATTACAGTACAATTTCGAAATGTGTAATCAGGCTTGAGAACTCATGACATGGTTCATATTTCGGATTTGCAGAACGAAGAAAGTACATTTTGAGGAAATTTAGGATGTAAAACTAAGTATATTTGTTGCCATTCTTATTACCAGCTAAAGGAGATAGTTTATGCCTTGTAACTTGCATGTTATTTGTAGGTACCCAGCAATTTTATGAAATCTGGCATCTATCGCCAAAATGTAAAACACTATCAAAAAAGTTAATGCGGAATGCAGCAAAGCAGCTGGTATATGTCAGTATACAAAATATCTGCTTTAGCTAATTTAGAAACAACTTTAATCAACCAAAACACAATGTGTCTGTTACACAAGTGTAAATGATTTGTTTACAAAGAAGTTCCTAATACACTATAGGAGACATGTGTCATGCACGTGAGTGCAATATGAAGGTGTGCAATATCGTAAAATACTGAATGATTCTGACAATGTAAAGTTAACGGAGAAAAAAAATGAGCATATAATAAAATATATTACATATAAAATTAACATTCATATAACAGCCACCACTATAATAAAGTCAGTCCCAAAGGTATTATCCTTTGCATAGGTTTTGCTATACTGCAAAATGCTCTGTCTGCAGTCACATCAATATGGATATAAGACATTCTGTTCTTTCCAGCAGTGATAGCTTACAGGTTTATTCTGGACAATGACTTATTTATTTGTTACAATGTTTGTACTGTTATCAAACTGAAATAAAACATTGTTGTACAACAAAAAGAAAGTATCAGAAAGTATTTTTGTTCAGTTTCACAATTCATTAAAAATCGGCATAAATTCAAATTCCATCAAAGTCTGCAAAAGTAACTTCAGTTCTAGAACTTGCACAAAAATCTACAAGTTTGGTCACTGATGGGAAATTAATCTGTTTATACAAAAACATATACCAATTTGTAGACAGATATAATTTTTAAAAAAATAATTTCATGGATAAAAGACACAAGCTTGATGAGCAAGGATTTAACAGTTCCACCATGTCAATCAAACTTACCACCATTTTATCTCATTACAAATGACCAATACAAAGGCTGTTACTTGGTGTGACTGCTGAGTCTTGCAAAAAAGAGGTAAATGTGGATGTAGAAACTGGCATTAGGTCCCCCAAAGTAGAGAATACATAGTAATTACAAGCATTGTCAAGTAAATTCCATTAATTGGACTTGGGTCAAATTTAAGTTTATTTTTATTGACAGTACTACTTCACTAAATCTTTATAGCTTTTGTAAAATTAGCTAAGATTTTTGTATGCAAACGATAATGGACAGAGAAAATAGTGGAACTATTAATAACAATGACTGATATATTGTTAAAAGTTAAAACAATAATGGTGACAAGAATATTTATGCTACTAAATTACTATCTAATAGGAATACATAGGTACAAGAGAACTGCAACACCAACTATTATTCTTCAAGAATAATACAGATCTTCTTTCATGATTAATCATACCATTAAAAAGAATGCTGTCAAATTTGCTCTACCAGCCACCTTTAGAATATGGCTTTATTTGCTTTCTACAATACAATTTACATAAAATTAACCTCTATGTAACAGCCACCTCTATATTCCAGCTAGTTTTTGCCAGTCTCATAGATGATACAGTTGTCAATTTGTCACAAATATTTCATAAATTGCTTGCTGTCAATCTTGTATGTCATAAAGACCTTGACAATGACCTTTTAATTCCTAAATTGTGAGATTTCTTTGCTTGGTGAAGGTTACTAAACAAAAGAAAATCTGAGGTTATTAACAGCATTCATTCCTGTTGGGTCCTTTTACGGGGTACACAAGTTACAAACAATAACATCCAACACAAAGTATATTCCCAGCCAATGTTTAATGTTCACCCAAGCTAGGGTGCAAGACGACTGCTCTTTACAGAGAACAAATTGGTAGTTTTACACCAGGGCAATAGTTTATCAAAACAACAGTGATGACTAAATACAGACTCCAACTAATATGGGTCAGAATCTTTATCAGTATCAGATGTGAACTAGGTAAAATTTGTTTCTAACATTACCATATCTGACTGCTTAAAATTCTTTAAACTAAAACTACCATAGACACCAATGTCTCTTGTCTTAATGATAATCAATATTTATACAATAAATTCGAAGGAAATGTTAAGCATTAATATGACGGCAATAGGCCCAAGATGTCTCACCTGGCTTAGACAGTTCCAAACAGTATCTTTGTCTAACAGTAAAATGCAACTGGTCAAGAGATTTTGGTTATTAGGATGCCTAAATTTTCTAAAGTTCTGCTGATCAATTATGAAAACAATTATTTGAAGGTTTCTCCATTTTGCATACTTACATCCATATTTGACGACTGATCAACACAGTCATATTTCCCAATGAATATGTTACACAAACATTTACTCTACTGACTGTTTTTCATCAAAGATGCGCTTGTCTATGTAAATGTTCACAGGCAATGACATGAAGAATCCTTTCAGACATTATTCAGTGGTGTAATCAGTTTGGTTTTATATGAATGTGGTGCTATGCCCCCATAAAACAGTCAACAGAAATTTAAATATTCCCCAAGTATTTTCTATGATTGTATGACAGTTGTCCCAGTAAAATAGGGTAATTGGTAATAAGCATGTGTTGCACCTGATCAAGGTCGGCCTGTTGAGCCATTGTACAATGCAATTATATTTTTAATACAAGAACTATAATAGACCCTCGATGTTATCAACATGACAAATTAATTGAAGTGGAACAATAACTGCAAAATGAAATGAACAGGAGAACCACACTGCAAATGGCACAATGTACAAATACCCCATATTTAATAGTGCTTCTATGGTACTAGCTGGGCAATGTTGACTCTGGAGATTATTGACCAGTAAGTCTAACTTTGGTCAAGGTACCTATGTAGAACTAAAGCTAAAATTATGCACAAAAACATATTTCTTCTCTCCTTAAGTGACCCCAACCTTGTGACCCCAAAACTATAATGCTTCTTTCTTAACCAACATGCAAGACATCTACAAACTTTGGTGAAGATACATATTTGAGAGCTGAAATTTTTTGTGCATATTTCTTTTTTCAGTCACTGTAACTTTGACTTAGACTCCAAAACTTAAAGACTTCCTCCTTACTCCAAGTGCAAGCCATCCACTAAATCTGGTCTTGTTATTTGATGTAGAACTGTCTTTGTGTGGACACCCATTTTCCTTCTTAAAATGTGACAATGACCTTTGACCATTTGATGCAAAATCAGTTGACATTTTCCTAGTTCCAATTGTATGCCATCAATAAGTGTGGTCCAAGTATGTGATGTAGAACTAATGCTATTCTGCAGAAAAAAAATTCTTCTTTGAATCACAATTACCATTAAATTTGTCCTTTTGACCCCAAAAGTAAAGTTTCTTTATGCCAGTTGCAAGCAACCCACAAAATTCAGTCAAGGTAAGTTATACAGAACTTCTGTTATTAAGCAGAAACCATTTTCTCCTTGTAGTCAGTAATCCTGATGTTTAAACATTTGAACAAAATTAACAGACTTTTTCCTTACCCAAAGTGCAATGTATATGATGCAGAATTAATGTCGTTTTGCAGAAATAATTCTTTCTTTAATCATAGTGACTTTGACCCCAAACAAAACGACTGCTTCCTTATCAACACAGATATGATAGATGATGGAGAACTCGTGTTATTGAGTGGAAATAATTTTTCTTTTGCCAATCACAATGACCTTGACTCCAAATCAACAGTGTTCTTTCTTACCCTAAGCACAAGCCATCTATAATGTTTTTGCAACTGTGTATTTTGGAGAACTTTAGTTATCATTCAGAAACAAAGTAGGTAACAGACAGACCAATGGACAGCATCATAACAATATACTCCACATTATGGTGGTGGCATGTGCTGAAGAATGAAATAAGTGTGTTGCAAGTTAAAATCTCAAAACAGTCCATATGCAGCATCATTAACATAGTATCATTTCAACACATTTACAACATTAAATCACCTAAATTCCATACAATTTAACAGTATCACCCACATTTAACATTTCATCAATTTATAGTATCAATTACGTTATACTGTGGTAAATGCTATGGTTCTGAAAGTTAGTATTTTCAATTTTGGTAACTACAATTCCCTTATCAGAAAAATATGTTGTTTTATATTTAACCTTATGCATATTCTGTTTAATTCCTTGCCATATTGTTCACGTACAGGCACAATTTTCAAGATGGTGCAAAAGAACAACTTAATGGCCATGTGAGTGCAACTGTATTTGCAATTCATAAGGAATAGTATCATCATGGCAATAATGTAACTTATGAAGAATATACAGCAGTGTTAATAGACTGGTACATTATACATTTCATCAATATTGTGTTATGCTGTACATTTCACCACTTTCACAGCATTACTCACACTGTTGTTTCAATTAACAGTACTAATAACAATGTACATGTTATTAATTTACTGGATCACTTATCATCGTGCATGCTACTTATTTATAATATCACTTATTCATTCACGGCAATAAATAGCTTCTCTTATGAAAAATATAGTGTTACTAGACTGGTACAGTGTACATTTCATCAACATGGTGTTACACTGTACATGTCATCACTTTTTTACATTACTCATACTGTGTTTAATATAAGAACAGTATCAATAACATTGTATATGTTATCCATTTACAGGGCTACTTATCACACATGTCCATGTCCATTTACAGTGTCACTTTCACTAATTGTACATGTTATACATTTACAGTATCACATACCACTCACACTGTACATTTTCAGTAGCATTCACCATGTATACATATAGTGAACAACTTGAATGTACAGCATTATTCACTGTGCATTTCATAATTTTACATCACTAACTGTATAGTGGATTAATTTGCAGTATGACTTTCACTTTACATTTTGTTAGTTTACAGCAATATCATTCACAATTTGCATTCAATTAATTTACAATAACACATACCATATAAATTCTAATGAGTTCATGGTGTCACTCAGAAAATACATATTATTAATATCACTTTATAGATTCATTTCTTTAAAGCATTACTTATTATGTACATTCACACTGATTGCTTTACAGTTTTTGCCTTAAGCAACTGAATAACAGAGTGTTCACATATTCACCCCCAAATGAAATAACAACCTAGTCTATCCAAACTTCTATATACAAAATCAATTAATCAAATAGGTAACAGTAGTAAAATTCCTAGGAATGTTCTTTGACAACCACCTCACATGGAAACAGCACAATGAACAACTCACCCAGAATAATTGTAACAAAGATCTCAATTTACTCAGGAACATTACAGGGACTGACTGGGGATCCAACCAGGAAACCCTCCTCACGATATATAAAAGCCTAATTAGATCAAAACTGGATTACGTTTGCCAAGCATATAACTTGGATAAGCAGATTGTACTACAAAAACTTGACACTATCCAGAGAAAAGCCTTGCTATTATGCACAGGAACACTCCCCTCAACATCATCTGAAGAACTACAAACACTAACAGGAGAACTACCCTTAAAATTACGTAGGCAAGAACTGCTCCTCTGATACTCCATTCGATTAGATACCCACCCAGACAACCATCCCACCAAAATAGCTATGAATAAGTGTAAAGTTGTCTTCAAACCCAAAATCATACCTATCACACCAAGTGGCAAAGTAATCCTTCAGCTAAGAGAAAAGATACCTCTACTGAAAAAACAGGTAACAAACAATACAGACCAGAACAAATCACCATGGTTACAAAAACCACCAAGGATTAACACTGAAGCTACCAAATTAGGCAATAAAGAAGGACAAGAAAACTTACTAAAACCTGTACTGGTAAACGAAATCAACCAAAAATACCCGGACTATGTTAAAATATATACCGATGGATCAAAAATAAACAATCCACCAAGAACAGCAGCAGCAATAGTCATCCCTGAATTCAATATACAAATGGGATCCAGATTACTTGACTATTGCTCCATTTACACCACTGAATTCTGGGCTATACTTGAATTGCTACAATGGATCAAAGACAACCAAATACCTAAAGCAGTCATTATAAGCGATTCCCTAAGCGTTATCAAATTGATCCAAAATCGCAATACACACTCTAGGGAACAATTCCTCGACAGAGCATGCCAATTAATCGACGATATCACCACAGCACATCAATTAGTCGAGCTCATGTGGATACCGTCGCACACTGGAATCTCTGGCAACGAAACAGCAGACAAAGTTGCAAAAACCAAACTAGGAGATCAAAACTCTATCAAGCTTAACTATAGCTCTACAGAACCAATAAGCTTCGCACAAACATATATAGACCAAAAATGGCAAGATTTTTGGAACTCCTCCACAAAAGGTAAAAAGCACCATGAAACTGAAAAAAACGTAGATAGGAACATACAGCTACCTAAGGGTACCTATTTAGAACAGAAAACCATAAACAGGATAATAACTGGAAAAACTAAACTAGCAAGCAGTTTTGGAAGGTTTATAGGACCCAAACCAGCAACCATTAACTGCTTTAACTGCCACACCACCAAAGATCTACACCACATATTCAATATATGCGCAAAATATCAACCCGCTCGGAAAATATTAATCAAAAACCAAAAAGAGACTGGATCACCACACACATACCCAGAGTTACTTATGGACTCAAATAAAAATAAACAATCAGCATATAAAAATATAAATCAATTCATAGACTCAGCAGGACTTAGGAACAAAATATAATTACTATTCCCACAAAACCAAAAGACCCAGTAACTAGCTAAATAAATTTAGAAGCCACCACATAAAAAACCATAATATATCATTCAATTTTATAAAAGTATTAATAAATAATTCACTTACGAAGCACCTATAAAAAAACTAAGAAAACCACAAAATCGGATGTCCTAGATGTCCTTAACAAACCGTGTAATCGGCTAGGACTCCGGTCTCTTGCTAAGTAAAGTATAAATAACATTCAATCTCTAAAAACATCAATTAATAAATAACTTAAAGAGGTAATATCTAAAAACTTATAAATAACATAACGTAGGAAACACACCCTAAACACCTCAACTAGTAATACCATAATAACCTTGAAAATCTCTCTTCATACATGATATCTACTAAGAACCTCTATAAACAGCATAGAACATCCCCCCTCCATTTAGAACATTTTGAAGAAGAAAAAAAAAAATCTCTAAAAAAACAAAAAAACAACAGGCAAATGCAACAAGAAACCAGCGATGTAAAGCAAGCAGGACCATTCCCGAGCTCTTCTTCCCACTAATGACAGCCCACCATTCAACTGTAGGGACTTTTATGGACCCACAGATTGAGGCCAAACTATCAGGGTTCCTTGAATCCATAAAAGCCTGGGGGAGGTGGCACCATTCCCTTCCCCAGGAACAACTAGCAGGCTGCGGTGCAGTCAGAAAAAAGTGGCACATGCACAATTGTGCGAACGCTACTATAATTAAACTCAACAACAACAACAGTGTTCTTGAATAAAGGAATTCAGTTAAAGCATGGAACAAAATATATCTGTTGCCAACATCTGAACCTAAATGTTTTTATGAGGTCTTCCATTTTTGAGTACTTCTGCAATCAACTGTTTTGAAAATGTAAGTAACTCTTAATGAATGTACATACAACATTACCTGGACACTGTATACATAGATTTCTGTAGCACCTGGATCAAACAAATGTTACTTTGCTATTGAGGGACATGTGTCAATTGCTAAAACTGAAAAATCATCATATAAATTGAATTTCAGCACTTCTTTCTGTTTCTTCTCCAGAATTTGAGTTGGAATGTGTTGTATTATATTCAAGATTTCTCCAAGGAATTTCCTGAACTCTCTGAGCTGTGTAGATGACGATTTCTTTATAATTTCTTTTATCTGGCTCTCTGCCTTGCTTTTGTGTTCAATGGATATCTCTACATCATTCTAAAAATGAAAACAAGAATGGTGTTTGCAAAATCAGGATATGCTCATGTGACAAACCCTTCCATAGCTATCAAAAGCATCATTCATCTGCAGTAAGGAAATTAAGCAAATATTTTAAGTACTGCTGAAGATCTGGATTATATATATATAATATAATATATATATAAAAAGTTCAAAACACAGCTGCTCGGATCATACTTAGAGTACCATGATCAGAGCACACCTCCCCACTGCTCTGTACCCTACACTGGCCATCCATTTGATCCATAATCAAACAAAAATTGTTCTCTGTGCTACATTTCACTGTCGGACTCTAGTCCAACATACCTATCCGACCTCACCCATGTGTACACACCAGCAAGATACTTACACTCCTCTTCTGACAATCGTATACTCATTATTCCCACTATGAAAACAAAGTCATATGGACAGCGTTCTTTTGCATACCAGAGCCTAGCAGCATGGAATGAATTGGCCACTGAACTTAGACACAAAGACACAGTGATCTCATTCAAGTGTGCTCTCAAAATGCACTTATTTATACTGCAAGAACAAACTTAAAGACCTAATAATGTTTCCTACCTTAAATATTCTCAGTACATGTATTTTATTTTTTTAAATTTTTTTTATGTTTTCCAATTTCATGGTGTTTGTTTGTGTAATCATATCATTATATATGTTTTTATCTTATAGGTGTTGTCTAATGTTGTAAAGCGCTTAGAGCTTCTAAAGATTAGGCGCTATAAAAAGTCCTCATTATTATTATTGTATATATATATATATATATATATATATATATATATATATATATATATATATATATATATATATATATATATATATATATAATTAAGTATTCTCATGAAGCAGCAGGGACGTCACCTCACTTGTTCATGTTCAGAGGATGGAACATGAGACTTTTTCACCCTTTCTGCAAGGATGAAAGAGGTCTTGAAATAAATCCAGACATAAAAAAGTGGTTCATGTCTGCCTCTTTTCTAACCAGAGTACTGTGAGTGGTATATTATATGTCTAACCAGAGAACTGTGAGTGGTATATTATGTTCTTGCTGCATTTAATATTCTTCTATGCTGGATCTAAAAGAACTGAAGTTTCTGTGCAGAAACCATTTATTTTTCATTAGGTTTGTCATGATCATGACCTCTAGACCCAGAAAATACAGATTTCTTTATTACCCTGAGTGCAACCCATCCACAAAGTTTGTTCAAGGAACTTAATATAGAATAAAAGTTATTATGAAAAACTTACATTTCTTTAAGTGACAATGATCTGTGATTTTTTACTTTTTATTACCTGAAAATTAAGAGAACTTTTCAATATTTTAAGTGCAATGAAATTGTGGTCTTTGGTAATTTGTCTTGAATAAATGACAAAAAAACATCTTTCTTCCTTCAGTTACATTAACCTTGACCTTAGACCTTTTGAGCCCCAAATCATGACCTTAGACTATGTCTGAATCAAAGTTTGTCTCCTAAACAATTTTTAGAACAACAATGCCACTTCACCACTATATGGCAAAGTAAAACTCATAAAGAGAAAGAAGCCACAATTCATGGTTCTCAGTGAGAACTAGCCCATTTGTTACTGTCATTTCCCATAAGTTTCGGTGAGCTCATTGCAGACATAGTGTTAAGTGCATCTCATCAGCATATTATGAAGGAATAATAATAATAATAATAATAATAATAATGATAATAATAATAATGTGGACTTATCTGTAACCTATTTCAGTGTTTAATAAACCATTTAGTAGAATAATGGTAGATTGTGTCAGCCCTTTACCCAAGACCAAGTTAGGCAACGAATACTTGTTGACAATTATGTGTGTGTCCATAAGTTTTCTAAAAGCTATTCCTTTGGAATATTAAAAGTACAACCTTAGTAGAAGTTTACGTGTAATTTTTTTAAACACATTTTAGCCTTTAGAGAAATACAGGAAAAGAAAGACAAAGCTTTATGTTTCATTTGTTGTTGCTTCCTGCAGTTTTGGAATCGGAGATTATTTTCAGAACAGGTATTTTGGTTCTTATATAAGTGACTTAAAATTAAAGATGCCAATGGGTATCTGGTTACTTGGGTACCCGCCCATTGATAATAACCCAGGCAATAAAATGAGCCATAGGGTACCTGTTTACCATATACAAGTTTTCTGCCAGTGCTTGTAAAGGCAGTACTGACTTTGTATTCAAGTTGGACTGAGCTGCGAATACATGTACTTTTACAGTGCCAAGCAGAGGTCTGTCTGTTCCAGTAAAATAAATGACCTGAATCCTTTGTTTTCCTATGTGACAACTCTTTGATTGAGCTGCCAGTATGGTAGAGTGGCAAGTAACAGGCTGGTTATTTGATCTTGCCTCACAACTGATATGTTCAGTTGCAACCTTGAACAGATTTCACAAATTTTATGATTCAAGTGTTTAACTTTTAAAACTCAAGCTCAGTCTCTAAATAAGCATCCACATATGACAGTGAGGCCAAGGAAAGGGAGTCAGATGATATTTATGATAATTAGACTACAACGATTACTAGACAACTGAGGAGGATTTCAGAACTTTATCAGATAATGAGGATGACTTCTTTGACTTTGTACCAGATGACATTAGGTAGTGATATTTATAGGATACTGTGAATTTTTAAAAAAATGTTGATTTAACGTCAGGTTTGTACACATTTAATTTTCCTTTGATTGGGTACCCGGGTAACTGATTGTTAGGATCAACAAGTACCCGGTAGAAGTTTTCTAGAATTTTAACATCTTTATTTAAGATACATTCATACTCCTGGGTGGCAAGAAAGGAATAATTTTGTTATAGTAATATTTTACGAGAATGCAGAGATAGCCATGTAAATGATTAAATTAATTCAGTGGTACCTGTCCCCCACACACTGAGGATTTATATTAAAATTAGATAGTGATGGTTTTAAAGTGACCAATCGTTGCAATTCTGAAATTTCTGGGGCCAATCTGGATCAAAAGCTTTCACATCTGCTGCCATAAGTGATGAACGAAACTGAAACAGCTACTAAAAGAATATGAACACTTATTTCAAGATATTCCAACATGAACAAAAAAGATCTTCCACTACATTGAAATTGTAAATTCTACACCTGTAAAACAACATCCTTATGGGATGAATCCTATCAAACAAGACTATTTGAAGAAAAAAGTCCAGTTTTTGCTGGAGAATGACTTATTGAACCAAGTATAATTGACTGGAGTTCTCCTTGTATTTGAGTGCTGAAACCAGATAAGACTTTCTGTATGTGTATTGATTACAAAAATGTAAACGGTGTCACTAAGACAGATTCATTTTCAATCCCCAGAATCAATGACTGTATTGACAGGCAGGCCTGGCCCTAGGCCAAGGTGAATGAGACAACTGCCTTGGGGGCCCTGCGCTTCTTCCCAATGCAATTTTTTGGCTTGGGGCCCCACGCTCATTGCTTCCTACCTTGGGCCCCCACATGCTGCCTTGGGCTCAGCATATCCTAGGACCGGGCCTGTTGATAGGATTGGAAATATCAAACATATTACCAAGTCTGACCTTTTGAAGGGATTCTGGCAAATTCCACTTACGAAGAGAACAAAGAAAATTTCAGCATTTGTGACTCCAGACAAACTTTATCAATACAGTCATTCCATTTGGGATGAAGGTTCTTACCAAGGTACTTTGCTGAATACGATAACATATGGTATATTTTTGTACACATGACATTTGATCCACTCCCAGGTACTCCAGGCATAGGACCCAATAATGACACTCCTCTTGCAAAGCATTACCATAAGGGAAACAGAACTACAAAGTTTGGATGATTTCATCCATGGGATTAAAAGGTGATGTGGTAATGGCCTGATGGGCTGACTGAGGGTATCTTAATATACCCAACACTTCTTTTAAAACAGCATGGGGATAAAATGATTCAAATAATGAATATAAAACCAACCTCTTATTTAAAAAAAACATGACGCTCCATTTTAACAGTGATTCTCCAAAGTTGGAGAAATAACGTTCCTAATCAGATGCCCAGCTCTTGTTCTCACAGTAAGCCAGCAGGCAGTAAGAGAACAAAATTAAAGAATAAAAAGTAGACATTATAGCAAATCCATACTAACAAACTATTAAACTGTTTGCAAACAAAATTAAAAATACAACTCCATTAGTGGATGCCTTCATGTGGATTATTAATATGCTAAAGGGGCTGAACAGATCATGCCCAAAAGTGATCTGCTGTCCAAGTGTAAGATTGTTTACAGATATCTATTTAATCTTGAGAAATCAGAATGAAAGTGGATTTGAGACAGAAAAACATCCTGTCAACAGTTTTACTGATGTGTCCATAAGCACATTAAAGAGAAAATAAGATACGATCTGGACAACCTTAATAGGGAAAACATGGGTATGCAACCATTATAAGTAATGCAGGGATGTGGATAAATTACAAGTCAGTCTACAATGTGCACAATGCACCCCACCCACAAAGATATGGATAACTTGTTCAGCACCTTGGTAGAGATGGGTTAAAATCCTATGCACTACTTATCTTTAATGGTAGACATCTGAAAAATCTGTCATATCTAAATGCAGGGAGAGGGACATACTTCTGGTAGATGAGATAACATTGACTAGAGTGATCTAACTTGGTGGATTAAGTACTAATTTTAGTAATGAGTTTTCTAAGGTTAAATCTGTAAAAGGACTGAAATTTTACTAACAAAACACTGTCTATATTTTTTCTCAATTACAAATAAGATAAGTTCTCAAAAAATTATTTCAACTAAATTGGATTTTTTATTATAAGCCAATAGCCCCCCTCTCCAACTCATATACACTCTTATCTTCCTTTGGGAGATGGAACAGCCTAATATAAATCATAAAGTGTATGGTTCTGATGCTGATACTGGTGCAGGTAAAAATAAAAGTTAGTACATGTATATTGTATATAACGTGCAATATACTTGTTACAATGTGTATATTAATTTTAAGAGAAATGAAACTACAGTGACAAAAAAATTTCTGAACCACACAAATGTCATGTAATTAGAATACTGACTTTTTATTTTTTTAATTATATGCCAAAGAGACCTAAATCATGAAAAAGTCTAATTAAAAGTGGTTTTTTATGAGTTTAAAAAAAGTAATTAAATAGCATTTTAAGATACCAGCAGTGCTTTGACTACATTTAAAAGAGCAATTTGTACATTGTTATTATTAATATTATTATAGAAGAGAGAAAGAATTATATACATATGCATGCAGAATCTAAGCAATATTGAAAATATTCAGGTGAAAATAAAAAAATTTTACCAGATCAATGACCTTCTTCCTATTCACAAATATAAATCAATGATAAATACATAAAAAATATAAATAATATTATATAATAATGGCTGATGTTGCTTATCTTAATTTTGAAATTAAGATTTTTAATCAAGAAATTATTTTAATAATAATAATTTATATAGTCATCAGATTTTAAAATTCCTGTCATGCTAAATGCCATCCAAATACAATTTAAACATATTTCATAAAGACTCTTCTGTTCGTATTGCACTATTATGGAACATTTGACATAAATGGATAAAACTCTATAATCTATTTATATGACATATTTCTCATTTAGAGTTTTGTCACTTTTGTATCCCTTAATATCAGCTGAAACTGAAAGTGGTATCCATCTTGCATTGTAATTATTGTATAAATGCACAGACTATCTCTTAAGCTGCAGCCTCCTCATCAAAACCTTGAACCTGATCATGTACATTAGGATTCTCCATTATGTAAAACAGCACGACTTCAACATTGCACTCACCCTTGATGACTTTATTTTTACAAATTACAGACGTTTGCATTTACAGATAATAGAATATTTTGAAATTGTGAAGCTTGAAGGGATTAAATATATCTCAGTGAGACTGTAATAACATTATGTAAATATGTTTGGAGTTAGTAGACTGGGTATGATTCATAATAAATAGAAAACTGATAAAAGTTGTAATATATTCTGCTAGTCCAGTATTTTGACTTAGCTAAACAGAAAGGACAAAAACTCCTCTGCATCTACCAGCAAATACACCTGACAAGTGTGTTTTCTTTACACACAACCTGAAAATATCATTGCTGGTGAACAAAAGTAACGTCAACTATTGAAATAGTAACCTATTCTATCTTTCGTCAAAGTTGCTTCAGAAGAGGTTCCTACTGTTGCAATGTACATATCAATGAATATATTCTACATACCAAATATCCAACATAAATATGATTCATGAGTATGAAAAAGTCAAATTTTAAGTATAATCTATCAATTTTAAAGCAATTTTGAAGCTTTTGTACAAGTCAATAAGGTAAGGTATGGTGTTCACCTGTATCCTCATTATAAAACTCAGTTTAGAAAACAGTTTCTTACCTGAGTGATTTTTAAATAATCTGGACAAAAAAATTCTCCATGCTCTGAAATCATGCTTTTATTAATTGTGTTCAGCTTAACAGGCCCATTACAAAGTCCATTCACATGTTCCCGTACTCGTGCCTCAAGTTCAAAATTACTGTGCCAGGCTTCATAGAGGTGGACTATGTCTTCCAGTTCATTATCCTTCTCCCTGCCATATTTTGGGTAAATAGCTATCAGACAGCTGAATGTCTGGATGCAGCTTGTATCAGAAAACAGAATATCAACTGAAGCTATCCTGACGTAGCTTTGATAAAACAGCAGTATATCACAGTCCACTTTTTCATCAACTGAAACAAAATGGTTTGAAAACTACAGTCCATTATCATGAACCATTTTGTGGGTAATAAGCACTCTATTTAATTTATTCTTGGGAAGTTTTATGTTGCTAGTTCTCTATTTCTCTAACTTCACAATTCAAGTTGTTAAAAGAAGGGACCTGAGCAAATGACTGATTCAAACCCTGAATCAAGGACCTAAAACATTCTGTCATCTACTAATACTTATAAAACCATACACTAGATATATGTCATACTGTATGACCTAAATATGAATGACTTCAGATATTAGTCACCAACTGTCACTCATAACTAATTCATTGTGCACGGATCAATTTTATTCTATAAGTTTCCTAAGTGACCACCTGCTGAATACAATTAGCATCCATGATTCCTTGGCAAAATATGTTTCAGGATTGCTGAAACAACTGCATAGAGAAATCAGCTATAAGCACTAATAACTTTTATTTCATCCTTTATAACCAATATCACAGAGGAAGTTCTGCAGTTTGAGTGCAGATTGTTGTAAACCCTGAAAAGAAAGAAGCCTGGATACTGGTTTCTATAAACCTGCAGGCAGTGTCATATGCAAATGACCAAATACCAGACTAAATAACATTGTCCATACATTGTAATGCCAAAGTCATGTAGATTCCCATTATGATTAACCATTTTGTATTCCAAGGAAGTGGTCATGGACATGCATAATTTGAAGGTTTTGAAAGTTTTTTTTATCTGCAAATCCCAGCACAACACTGACATTGTCATAATGAGAGAATGAGGGCTCTTTTCATCTCTTCATTCACATTTCACCATAACAATTTTTGAGCACATAGATCGCCTAGGTAGTTAATGCATAATGCCTGGGGTGAAGGAAGTCTCTATCTTTTAATAAGTTACTAGCATTTTTACCGTAACACAAACTAATAATATTCATTGCAAAAATTCCTATTGACAAAACTGTGCCACTATCCGAGTTCTGGTCATCTCTTCACTGTGGTATGTTGACAATGTCATTACTTTTTCAAAGTTAACCCATTTGTGACATGTCAATTAAACCTTTGGATTTTTTCTTTAAATAAACTTATTCTCTTCATGGACAAATTTTTGTGTTTTTTTTTTCAATTGGTACAAATATGTTCCATATTTACTAGGCATGGTCAGTAAATATTACAACTGTCACAGATCAGTTTTTTAAATTTTTTTAAATAGTTAATATGTATTTTATTGCTTATGAGTAATATAACTATCTGTGGATGAATGTATGTAATACTTTAATAACAAATATGAATAAAGAATAGCATATATGAAAAGTGTGGCATTGTTTTCATTCTGAATTTCAACTTGGAAATCTGGTCCTTCTGCATAGACCTGTTATGAGAGACCATTTTCTGTTGGCAGAAGAGGTGATCTCTCTCAAAGCAGGCTTTACTGTACCATAACTCTCTCTACTTGTGTAGAAGAGAAGACCCATTAAATGGAGAGTTTGACCAACTGACAGAAATATGGACAATGGAACGCCAAGGCATGGCACCTAATTCTAGGAATTTGTCAGTTACTGTTGGAATGTATGAGCCTGCTTGTTAAGGGAAGTAATTATGGATGGGGAGGACTTAGGAGGATGTGCAGTGTGGTAAGGATTTATGTTAATTCCAGTAAGTGTGTCATGGGCAGTTAGCCATTTGTCTCTGTAAGACACCCTTTACTAATTATGTTTCTTTCTCATTTTGATAGAAAAAAGTGTATGAATTCCATTACATCAATGATTTTCTTTAAATAAAAATATGAAAATCATGTTGAATGTCATCACATCATTAAGTGAAGTTCACCATATTATAATGTCATCGAAGCATGACATAACAAACTATCAAGATAACAAACCCAAAATTACCAGACTGAGGCAAGAATTGCAAGCATGTAGGAGTTCTGTACTTGACAAGAGAAACATATCCAACAAACCGCTATGGTGGCCTGGTGGTTAGAGCATCCGCCTCAGATGCGGGAGGTCATGAATTCGATCCCTGGCCGAGTCATATCAAAGACTTACAAAAATGGTACTAACAGCTGCCTCGCTTGGCGCTCAGCATTAAGAGGTTAGTGTTAGGGCTGGTCGGCCTGGTGTCAGGATAATGTGACTGGGTGGAACATCATGCAACATGTCTGTGGCATTATGCTCCAGTGCTTCATGTCACTATAAACTGCCACACTGCAGACATTGTAGTAGTTTGACTGAAAAATTATTAAAGCTATGTTAAAAATCCAAGACAAACACACACACATATCCCATATGAACACATCTAATGACACTGAAAATGACAATTTTATTTTTAACCCACATAATGTCACAGCAATGGCAGCCCATTATAAAGCATCTACTATTATGATCTCAACTACATTATTTTTGACAGAAATGACAGAAAAATGATGCAATTATGTGTTAGCAAGGAAAACATAAATCCCACACCTGAAACCAGAATTTTTTGGCAGATCTTCCTGCCTGCAAATCTGAACCTTGAGTGGGATTCCCAATCCCACAGTACAAATAATTGATTATTTTAACCTTGGGTGGGATTTCCCAATCCCACATTACAAATAATTGATTCTTTTAACTTTGGGCGGGATTTCCCAATCCCACATTACAAATAATTGATTTTTTTAACTTTTCTTGGCAAGCTGAAGGGAATTAATTCACTACATGCTATGAGAGGAAACCAATCAAATGTCTAGGAAAGAAATTAGTTCAGCCTACATGGGGCTAAAAAATTAAAAAAAAGGTCAGACAGATTTTAAAGGTATTCAGAAATTAATAAGTACCTATATGTTCAATAATATCAATCTTCAGCTTAGCAATTGATTCTGGAAGGGATCTAAAGCAAAACATCTCTGGTTTTCTGGAGCCTTTTAGATGAATTGAAATGTGCATTTTGTCTTGATTGTAATATGTTAAGAAGAGAAGCTTTTCCCTTTGAGCACTACTTATTAGAGTCATGCGTTTGTTACCATCAGTGTCACTTGCTGACATATCCATATGATCTTGTATGAAATCTTTCAGGGCAGTCAGTGTTACAGCATGATCTCTGTCACACCGTAAATGATACATTACACAGGGCAGTCCTATATCCATTTCCTTGTTTTTTCCTTGTTTTCTTTTACATGCATCACAGTAAATAATATCATTTTTCCCCATGTTTTCATTGTCCAAACCCAGAAGTCCCTTACACAGAAGGTCTGTAAAAATGCTACCCTGACCATGATTTTGACCCGCACACAATGCACTAGATTTCTGATGTGTGTCACATGAAGATAATTGAAGAATATTGACCTTATGCCCTTCATGAACAAGGTTTGGGCTGTTTTCTTCAGGCACGGATTCTGTGTTACTACGAAATCCTTGAGGATGAACAAAATTTTGGGAGTCTGCATGACAACAATCCAAAATGACAAGTACTTGATCTACATGAAGCTTTTGATGTAGCATCTCATTTATCCATTTTGTTGAAGCTTTCAGAGTCTCTTCTGCATTCCCAAGGTACAATCCCTTTTCCTTAGAACAATGCCCAGTAAAGTAAAATATGAAGAGAGAATCTGGAAGTCTGTCATTTGGTTTATGTTGAGTTTGCTTACATTCTTCATCAATCATATGGCTGATTTCTGCAAATGCATTTTCTATGCATTTAATCATTTCTTCTTTCGTCCCTGGCTCATTTGGTTTCACAATTTTTAAATGCCCTGCACTGGAAGGAAAAGGAAACAATCTATATGGTTTATTTAACCAACTATATGACAAATATTGATAAAATGTATTCATTTTAATTCCTTGTTTTGGGACAGGAAAATAATTTTTTTTTCATGTCCCAGGATATATGGCAATTACAGCATCAGACCCGCCAACCCTAAGAAGACTGTCTCAGTAAGGCAGTTGATTTTTTTCCATTAGTTTGACCAGTTTTCATTAAGGTGTAACAAGATATCATGTACTGCTATTGTAAAGTTGGAAAACTTGTATTTAAAAAAATTCAGTGCTTGAAATAGATGCAAATTGACAGTGAACATTATTTTCAACAGAAAAGTTTGTAAATTGCACCCCAGTGCTGTATTGTCATGGGTGCTGTATTATGACAGCAAAGAAGATTTCCCAAATAATTTATAAGACGCGTCATCTATCAGTTGTGTACAAATGTTAAGCAGTAGCCAGGAAGGATGCAATTTTTTTAGAGTACAACAACCTAACACAATTTCAGCATTTTGGGGTAATTCTACATTGAAAAACAAGGAAAATAACTTTTTTGTAAAATACATGCAATTCCATTGATCATTTTATACAAAGCACTTGTGAAACTTACTATATCTGCATTATGAAATATACTCAGTGTATCATCTGATGTTTGATGATTAAAGGTTATATACTGATGGCAACATACATGTATTTACAATGTTACGCTTGGAATTTCATTCACATGGACCAAAATTGATAAAACATATATCCAATAAACATAATTGTTGCTCTTCCTGCTTTTATTCACAAGAATGTGAATATTCCTTTTCATTCTTCTATACTGATTATTAAACACTTCTTTAATAGGCTTATTTTCTCTTTCACCTTCAACATGTACTGCTTGCTGAATACCATTTTTAAAAAATTCTATCATCAACAATTTGATCATGCAGACATTTTGCAAGAAAAATATGTGCAGTTTAAAACATTTGAGGTACTACTTTAAAGTTAGTCTGGTTCCCTATCCAACTCCACTAAATCTAATATGAAACCTGGATCCAAATCAAACATGAACAAGCCAGTTAGTCATGGTTTTTGCTGCAACAACTATATTTCCATAGTCTTTGCTTTTATTGCACAAGTTTGTATTTTAAGGGTTATTTTCTAAAGACTTAAAGCAAAATCTTAAGGGTTGGCAGGTCTGCTGTATTATTTTGCACTTCATTTTGAAGGTACATGCCACCAACAGCAATGCTCAGTATAACATATTTCATCAAACAATATTTCAGTAAACAAGTGTTGTAGTACGAGGTCAATGATGTACACAAGGTGCAAAAAAGTCAAATTTGTTTCATTTTCAATGTTAGAAAACTTAAAATGAGATATATATTTTGTATGATTAAATAGTTTTTAATGTTGCAACAATTTGGTTTACATAACCCCAACGTGTTTGCACCTGGAGAATATGGAGAATTGCAATGTTGATTAAAATAGTTGTCCTGAAATCAATACATTGAACTAATTTCAAGTGTACTTAGCTTTTAATTCATCATCAGAGGTCTAAAACCATCATAACATTTTCTGAGCTACTTAATTACTAGCCATGTTATGAAGTTACCATTAGATGTGGTGTAAGGTTTAATGTATAAAGGTTTTATTGTCATGTTGCCAGTGTTTATTAGAAAATCAATGTTCGTGATCTTTAACCTTCAAAATTTAAAAAAACTTTGAACTGTGTTTAATTATAACCTTATTAGAAGCAGAGCCTTTGCTTACCTAAATTTTAAGATTCTGAATCCTAATACTTTATGAGGGACATTTTATGACTAAGGTCAATTTGCAACTAAAATTAATGATTTTATTAGTGCACTACAAATTTTGTTTTTCATGCAGGAGCAATAGAGATTATTGCCCAGCAGTTAATCTGCTAAAAATGTGACTAAAGTATTACAAGGTTCTGATTCAGAAAGACGTATACAGTTTTCTGAAATCGACTGAATGGTCTGAATACACAATGTATCTCACACAAACATACACAAAATACAACTTACTTGGCACCTAATACAAAAGGATGTTTTGATGTCAGGACTTGAACCACTTTTTCAGCATCTCTTACAAATGTCTGTGCAACCTTGGATGGATCTTCTCCATCTGAGAGCTCTTGCATGTTCTCAACATTGCTGCCTGCCACAAACACACCATACACATGGTCACCTGTACAACAAGCAAATTCAGTATACCATCCATCTCAAAGGGCATTAGAGGTAATGTGCAGAAAAGCTGTTAAAAATATAAGTGGCCATGACCTTAAACCAGTCTTTCCAGCAACCCTTCATGAAAAAGTTGGAATAAAGTGGGTTACTTTATAACACCAAAATAGGGAAAAACTGTGATATTCTATAATGGCAAATAGTACATGTCTGACTTTTTAGTAAATTACTCAAAATATAAAACCTTTTCTTGACTTACCTTCCTAAATCCTGAACAAAATCATGTTCTTACTCATATACTAGCTGTTTCTTCAGTCCAGGTTTCCTCAATGTTCTTAAATGCCCATCTTCTATTTGCCAAAAAAATAATGACCAGGAACATACTTTGAGGCAAAATAGAAGCCTCTCAACATATGATTAACAAAACAACAATTTCTATATATATATCAGTATAAAATTTGAAAAAAGAGAGACAGCAGAGCAATTTTGGAAGTAGAGAAAAACAGAGTCTGACAAAGAAATAGGAAAAGTAGGAAAGTCTAATGCTGCCAATCAGACTGCTTGAAGATGATACCTTGACTGCAATATATAAAATGCCATCAAAAGTGCAATCATAAATGTACTTAGGTTTATCTTTGTATGTCAAACAGCTTTTATGACATAATGCAGACACAAAAGAAACCTAAAAACATTTACCTGCAATTTGGACTTTGATGACAAATCCTTAAACATGCAATGCAACACATCTTCCAGTGACAAATATATATGAACTCTAAGCTTCTTTATTAGCTATTAAATTAAAAAAGCAGCAAGGCAAATGTGACTGAAACCTAACTGTTCCAAGTTAAGGGTTGATTCAGGTGAAATAGCTATCTTCAAATTTGTCATTTCACCCAGCCATGACCAGAAAGCAAAGGTCATTTACCTTGCCTCCATTTCACCTCATTTGCCCAATTTAGTTTTAAAACAATGCATTAAAAATGTAAGTAAAACATGAATGTTAGTGTCAATACTTTTAAAAAGGAAGGTGGAAAGAAAATTTGTACTCTGTAATCAATGTTGGTGCAAAGTTGATGATCATAAATTTCAGAATTTAATTTACATCTATGAAATTCCTGTTGAAAATTCACAAATAAGAATTGAAAAAAAATATAACTGATGAACTGAATTTATACTGACCAATCTAGAAGGAATTTATAACCAAGTTGACATATCCAGGTTAATTATTTAATAAAATGAACAATTTTATTCAATATTTCATCATAAAATTTATAAAACAAAAACATGTATAGAAACAGATCACACATTTGTATTGTAACATATTTTAAAGGTTGATGTTAATACAATACTGTGTTATGCTGCAAGTATAGTAAATAAAAAAAAATGAAAAGTTTAAATATTATTTATAAAGTTTTAATAGCATCTGAATACTTTTGTACTTACATGACATGAAAATATTCAATACTGAAATTCAAAGTGTTTGTTTTGAACATTATAAATTCTTAACTTTCTATGCCTACTAGTTCCTAATTTTATCTCTTAGCCATATTTGTGCTAGAGGGAGAAGTCATCTTGTCCAAATATTAGAGTCCAGACTGTACCATATAAATTCTAACTGGTTGTTGTTCTTGTTGTTGTTCTAGGGTTTAACGCCATTTTTCAGCACAAGATAGGCTATACATGGCGTCCAGTATAACTGGTGGAGGAAGAACCCTGGCAAATCCAGGGAAGAACCACCGACCCACGAGAAGCTACTGGCAGGCTTTCCCACATACCCACGTTAGCCGAGCATTGGACTTGAACCCACGCAGCCAGAGGTGAGATGGCAGTGATCCGGAGCGGTGAGCGCTTTAGACCACTCGGCCATTCGGGGCCCCATTCTAACTGGTAACCTTGACACTGAAGATAGCACTGCCAATGCAATATGCGACACATCTATTAGTGATAATATATAGCTATCCAAAGTTTCATTGTTTCATCTCAAATGTCTCGAAAATTAAACAGTACAAAGAAAGGTGTGAAAGAAAAATTCAACATTCACATGAAGACATTAACCTTAAAGATAAAATGCCCCAATGTAATATACACCACACTTGCTAATGAAGACATTAACCTTAAAGATAAAATGCCCCAACGTAATATACACCACACTTGCTAATGAAGACATTAACCTTAAAGATAAAATGCCCCAAGGTAATATACACCACACTTGCTAATGAAGACATTAAACTTAAAGATAGAATGCCCCAATGTAATATACACCACACTTGCTAATGAAGACATTAACCTTAAAGATAGAATGCCCCAGTGTAATATACACCACACTTGCTAATGAAGACATTAACCTTAAAGATAGAATGCCCCAATGTAATATACACCACACTTGCTAATGAAGACATTAACCTTAAAGATAAAATGTCCCAGTGTAATATACACCACACTTGCTAATGAAGACATTAACCTTAAAGATAAAATGCCCCAATGTAATATACACCACACTTGCTAATGAAGACATTAACCTTAAAGATAGAATGCCCCAATGTAATATACACCACACTTGCTAATGAAGACATTAACCTTAAAGATAAAATGCCCCAATGTAATATACACCGCACTTGCTAATGAAGACATACATTGTCAATTTGCATCACTTTTGACTTAATTTCACACTGCTGAAAAAGTTATAGAGCGGAGAAGAAAGTGTGATGGAAAACAAAATATTAAACCAAACAAAGTATATAACATTTCTGAAGCCTGGCTAAAGAGTATGTTGACTTGGCATGAGAGCAGAAGTAGTAACCTGTGACTGATGGGATCTGGAGCCAGTACCTCTATGGAGACAGTAGTCTTATTTGGGTTTATGTTTGGCAAGCAGATGACCTCTTGGCACTTACAATACTAAAACAAGTCAAAAGACACAATGAAAATCTTGTTCAGTTTGCAATGGCTGGATATGCAGGATATGTATTCCATATTATGATCAGGTAATGTATTTGAAGAATAATTTCTCATATGGTTGTTGAGGAAGCCTTCACATTATTAAGGCAGCCATTCCAGAAAAGTTTGATAAAGCATGTCACAGAAGCACCTGCACTCCAAGTTTCATCAAAATTGGCTCAGCAGTTCTGGATAAGAAGCAAATGATAAGTTTCAATATGGCTGCAATGGCAGCTATACGTCTGCTTAGAAAACCATTGAAGGCCCAATTCTGATATCAAATGTCCCAAGAAACATTCCTATTAAGTTGGCTCAGCCATTCTAGAGATGAGGAAAAAAGATTTCTATGTGGTTGCTAATGAAGCCTCACAGATTCTAGGGGAACAGCCACTGACAAATTTATGAAAGAGGATGACCTAAGAAATAGTCTACTATGTTTGCTCAACAATGGCTAAGCTTGCCTAGAGAAGTTAGAAACAGCCCTTCCATATGAATGCTATGGAGACCACAATGATTCTAAAGAAGCCACCCCTAGAATAATTCTGTTAAACCATGTCCCCTGAAACATTTATATCAAGTCTGATCAAAGCTGCCTGTTGTTCCAGAGAAGTTGAAGCTACCTTTTCCATCTGGTAGGAAGCCACAAAGTTATTATGGGAGCCCCTCCCCCCCCCCGACCTAATTTTGATGCAGTATGTCCTAAGAGAGGTTTCTACCAGATTTGATCAGAATAGGTTCAGCTGTTCTGGAGCAGAATTTAAAAATAGGTTTCTATATTGTTGCTCAGGAAGACAGTGAGAAGAATGTTTATCAGAGAAAGTCCCAAGAAAGAGTCTAACCAAGCTTCACTGAAAATTGGCCAAGTGGTTTTTAAGACTAAAATGAAAATAATCACATGATTAAGAACCATAATGTGTACTAAAATACAAATTATACTGAAAATTTCAGAAAGTTCTGAGACTCAGCTTACCAAATGGAGGCCTTGTCTTTCCATGCTGTGGACAGATAAGTGGATTGATATGGTAATTCATCAGGCAGTGACGACAGAAATACTGACATGGGTTCCAGCTCTTATTCTTGACACAATTTGTTCCTTTCAGAGACAACTTTGCTAAAACACACACACACACACACATATATATATACATGATAACAACTACTATAATTCCATTTATCAAAAAACTAAACATGGTTTTGCTTCTTTTATGCAAACTGACAAAGATGGAGCAAACTATAAAGAAGTTAGGAAAATAACAGAAAATTAAAATAGCTAATTTTATCTCCCTAAATGTTATCACAATCTGAACTATAAAATCTACATCACTCCTAGAAAGACCTGGCTTTTTATGCCAAATACTTAAACAAGTGATGGGCAGCAACAGATGATCTGATACAAATGACAATGCTGTGCTTTTAGAGGCCACTGGAATTAGCTAAATTTATAATAACGACAATGACAAAATACAGTTTTGTCTCAGGATATGATGCGAGTATAGAGAATGACAGCTTACTAGATCAAGAACAAAGAATACACAAAATAATGGAATAATCACATTGATAATTACCCAAGACAAAAAGGGTTAGCTTCAAAATTACAAAAATAAAAAAATAAAATATATTACTTTTTTACATTTACAATTGCTTGACTAAATTTAAAGAAAGTATATACGATAGACTTCTTTTATTTTTTAAAATATGCAGGCACGAAATGATCCATTCTTATCTGTAAAAAAGCTTAAACTGAAGAAAAACAAGAAAAATAGTTCAACAATAAATATCAACTGAAATGAATGGTATGAAATTATTTTGCAGTAGATTCAAGTAATTTAATGGAAATGTTCATTTTTGAAGTGATGTAATAATCAAGTATTACATTAATAGTAAATACTGAAATAATAGGCAGGGCAGCCTCCTGAAACAGAGAATGGGCATCATAGATGCAACCTATTCTTGGGAAGCTGGAGAAAACACTGGATGTATTTAAATGCAATCATTCATAACAAGATTCAAATATTTTTAAGATCACTTCAGAAACAGATGCTGATGCAGAAGATATGTCTCAGTCTGAGAATGAAATTGAGGACATATGTCTCAGTCTGAGAATGAAATTGAGGAGATATGTCTCAATCTGAGAATGAAATTGAGAAGATATGTCTCAGTCTGAGAATGAAATTGAGGACATATGTCTCAGTCTGAGAATGAAATTGAGAAGATATATCTCAGTCTGAGAATGAAAGTGAGGAGATATGCCTCAATCTGAGAATGAAATTGAGGAGATAGGTCTCAATCTGAAAATGAAATAGTATGCAAAAAAAAGACATCATCTCAATATTAAAATAACTTATTATATCCTTTCATCTCATCAACCAGTTAAACTGCTTTTCCAAATTGTGATACAGCCTCATACTGGTGTACAATTCATGTAAAAGGTCTGGTTAACAAAAAGACCAAAGGATATGTATAAACTTGGTGACTTTGATCCAAAAGTCTACGATATAAAGAAGGACGAAAAACTTTAAACTGTTGACTTGTGATCTTGAACTAAAATATACTGGACTCCAAATGTGTAATGGAACATTCTCAAAAGACAATCTACTGTTATGCCAAGTTATAATATTCCTGAATTTACTGAGCAAACTGGGAAAATAATTACTGAAAGCCAAAACCACTAACATGTGATCTTTACCATGAAGACAGTCCCCAAAATCCGACTCGCCTTCTAGTGATAATACATAAGTATACCAGGATTCATCCATTTACGTCAAAAAGCTCTAAATTTATTGAATAGAAAGGAAGGTAAGATGGAAAACTTACAATTCTGATGAACAACTTTGACCTTGAAGACAGGAGGCCAAATGTAGTATGTGACACATCTTTAAGTAATGCTTTACAAGCATGACAAGTATCATCAATTAAGGTCAAATTATGCAGAAACAGAATTGGTAACAGATGGATGAATGGATAGATAACATCATAACATAATATCGTTTGCCCTATGTGTATAATAGGAACAAATTAACATACAAGCCCTTGATGAAGCATGCAATAAAGATAACAGATTGATCTAGAATACAAACTTATAAGCTAGGACCTGCAAAATGGTATAAACATAAATAGCTATGTCTTACACACCATTCACAAATATGATTAGCATGCCAATGCAAAACCAAGCTAATATCAGCAGTTGATTCTGCTAGAATGTCTGAAATTCATAATTTCAATTTATTTTTTATTTGGTACATGATGCGATTAGACCTTTAATTAATGCTTTTAATAGAGAAATATTTTTCGTTTTCTAGGCTAGAAAAGTTACAAAAGCCAAGCAGCAAAATATGGTTCCTATATAAAGTATCCCATCTGCAGCATAGACTGATCATACTGATTCATTAAAGTAACAACTTCACCAAATATAAACTAAAATACATAGAAACCTTAAATTATGTTTGATTGAAAGCAAATGAGCTGTTCAAGAACAAAATGATTAGCACAATATTCCCTGATTCTTCTCAAGTAAATACTGTATCTGTACTTCTGCATTTGGTTCACAAAAAGACAGCAAAAAATTACTGCTCTTTTCTAATTTTTGCACTTTTCGTCCCATTCTACCTAAACTTTCCTTTCTGGTTCAGATTTTTCAATACACTTTGCCTTTCTTTTCTATCTTCTGACTTTTCTGCTGCAAATCCTTTTGCATTTCATCTTGAAGAATTATGCATTCATTTGACATATGTGGCTGCTTTGCTTATTTTAGTAGATTCTTCTCCATTTCAATCTGTACCTACTATTTCTTTTATTATGGTCTATTTATCTTCACTTGGTCGGACACCAGCAACATCTTAAAGTCCCTTGTGAAAGGGATATTCTCATTTAACATTCAGTGCATTATAAAATTTCACTGCACCCATAAAATCCATTAATGGTTCTTTCAGCCATCTCTAGAGATACTTCCACAAATTTCTTTTGTAGGGGAGGTTACACATCCTACCTCCAGAGGCAGGGCAACTATGGCAATAGGGAAGTTTGGGAGCAGGAGGAGAAAACAATGTTTTGTAAAAGTTGAACTGAGGGCTGGTAAACATGCATTTAATAGCTTCATTTCCCTTATTTGACAATATTATCATATACTACCTGCATATCTAATTCAGTTTGCTCAGCTGGTAAAAATTCATTTTTGTTTCTTATCACTTTACATCTTCAAAGCCTCTGCACACTGAATTCATTTACTGGACTCCATTGTATCTGTATAATGCCATCAGTTTATTTACTGTGTTAGGAGTTAGCATTTTCCTTGAAGTAGTGTAAATTCTGTTTCAAAAATTGAAATCCCTATCATGCTGACAGTTGTTTGTAAAGGGAGAACCACCAAAAATTTGGCCAGTCCGAACAGATTAGGGAACTACTCTTAAGGATATCCAAACATAATTTTCCAGAATTCAGTCTGAGAATGTTTCTGTCCAAATTTCACATTATTTTGCAAGCATGAAGAGGTGCTGGATACATCTGTATTACACTTTCTGTGCTATCTTTGTTTAGCATCAGAACAGCAAACCATTCCTTTTTCCTAGATTTGTTCTTAGCTATCTTTCTGTGTCCACACTTTCCTAAACAATTTAGTTAAATTTTATTTGGACATGACTCTATGCTAGTATGCTCTAGAAACCCTATAAGAAACCCTATAATTCATTTACCTAAACATCTCTCTTACCCTGTCACTTAAAAATGTAGCTGTTTCCAAAACCAATTTTTGCCGAACCACATGTACATATCTTTGCTCTTTTAACTACATCTGCATTCTAATACTTTCTGACCTATCTAAAGGCATTATTCACATATACATGTATATGTTTTGATAACTTTAATTATTGACCTATGGCTTTAAATCACAATGAAGGATAAAAATAAAAATAAATTTATTTGTAAAATAAATATAAAGCTATGTCTTTATAATCTCCAATATTTTTTACCTTTATTTTTTTATTCAAGTTGGAATATTATGTTTGGGGCAAGCTCAAAACTCTCTATGGGCAAGTTCAATTTTCCAGTCAGCTTACTCTGGACAAGCTGGTTTTTATAAAATCTGTAAAGCCCTTATTTCTTAAGGATGACTAAACTTTGAAGGCTGGGAGATTTAACCAAGCATATCTAGAGTAAGATTCATCATGAAAATGGGTGAAAAGTGACAAGATATTGGGTGTCTTGGCTGCAAGCACTTTTACCACCAAGAACTGTTTAAGCTGATGTTTAACAAACTCTTTAAAATATTCTGCTAAAGAAATCACCCTGTCATCTTATTTTGCTGATAGACTGTGTACATGCACTATGGGTAATCTACTATGCTCTGACTGTGCAGCCTTCAAAGTAGAAAGCAAGGAAACCATAGTTGTATACATTATTGAAGAATTAATGCAAGGATCAATTCCATTACTGCATCATTGCTCCAGTAGATCTTACTTCATGCCTTTCAGTGAGCTGCGGCATTTCTTTAATCTATTTGTCTGAAATGTGTTTATAATTTCTGTATGTAAAGAATCAGGAACTAATTTTAGTAATGGTTGTTGAAAAGTTAAGTTTTTGAAAAGACTGAAATTCCAACAATAGAACATTGAATCTATTTTCTTTCAGTTACAAATGAGATAAGCTCTCAAAGGATCCTTTTCACTAAAATTTTACTTTTCATTATGAACCAACAATGGCCTTTTAAACCCAAATACACACAATTTATATTCACTATACATGTGATTCTACTGGTGGTAGGACAAAAATAATGATTTAAAGACCATCTAACCCACATACAAATTTAAACATAAAACCTATCACATTTGGAAATAAAAGATTTATGTTTTTATTAAAAAAATGGAATTCATACATGTTCAATTCCCACAATAAAGAAACCAGTGAGAACCAGTCCATTGTGAACAGGAAATAATATACTGGTGCAGTTATGTGTGGTTGAGTAATTGGCTTAAGAAGGCTAACATGTGCACAACAAGCTGTTAATTGATTACCTTTCTATTGTAATGTGAAGATTTTAAGGCCCACTGCAGAATGTTTTATGCAGTGCTCTTAGTAATAAATGGATTCAAGTTGATCCAAGATGACTTTTGAGTCTTTGGATAAAAAATGACCAACCTTTGGCAGAGGTGAAATAAAAAAGAGGGACTGACTAAAAACAATTTTGACAGAAACACTGGAGTTATTGCTTCAGTTTTGTATCATCTAATTCATTGTTCAAGATAGTTTTAGAGAAATACTGAAGGACAGATCATATAATGTTTTGTTCAATTCATGCCAAACATTCTGAAACATGTGCCTCCTCCCAATGCTAAGAAAACACTGACTAAGAAATGAGACTCAGGAATGCATCTGAAGTCAAACTCATAAACTTTTGGGTGAACTTAGCTTGAAGGAGTATTAGAAAGCATTCAGAAACCCAGAAACAGGAAAACTAAGTTTCAACTTCTTTGCAGGCTCAGTATAGTTGTATTGTCGTTACCACATTCTAATGATGATACAGAAAGCACATTGTCCATTCATTACAAAATACAAAGTGATTCAAGGGGAAGTCTGTACCAGAAACTGGGGACCTGCTAAGTGTGAAACTTAATAATCACAATGAATATCATCAGTGGTAACCAGTTAGTGATCCTTTGAAAGGAACTAATAAATGGTTGTGGATTTTATTTTAAAAAAGCTTTACATTGAAAAATGAGATATACAACTCTTGGTTTTTAATTTAATTAACAATACACTAATATTAATTCTTCATTATTATTACATTTTCCATTAGAATCTTATTATGTTCAAAGCTTGCTCCTTTATCATACAAAAAAGAATGCATATTATGTTGAAAAATCCACTAATTTTCTTTTAAATCTTAAAATCTATGAAAAATATCTACTGGTTTCGAAGCAGATCTACTCATCGGATTTTTTAAATATTTTTGGCTTGATGTCCTGGTTCTGACACATAATTTATATGGTTCACCCATTTCTATACTGGTTCCCATTTTTTCATTTAACTGGTACCACAAGTCCTATATTCATTTACATCATGTGGTGCTTTCAATCCCAAATGAGGCTCAGTATTAATGTGTACACAATCCAACCAACCAAATTCTCAATGAATAAAGAAGTGACCCAACACTCACCTAAAATTTCAGAATTATAGGGTTTTTAGCTTTTTTAACAACCTTTTACTTTCTTTCTTGATATTTATATAAGTAAAAATAATATTTCCAATAAAATATGATTGCTCAAAAATTAAAGCACTTTCAAAGTCCTCTCAGTATTTTCAGGTATTTTTTTGAGCCAACCTAAATTCAAACACTTTTCAAGATTGTGTGAACCCAGTGGAAGGCAAAGCGTTATGAAAAATTAAAACTAATCTGTGACTGTAACCTTCAGTATAGTATGCCAAATGTGGTATGCAATGCACCTATAAATTGTTGTGATTTTTTTCTGATGGACTTGCATCACATCACATTATTGGTTACATCAAGTCAAGGAAATGGAAGGTAAGTAAAAAACATTTAAAGAACACAATGAGGCAGACAGCCCAACCTGGTTTGGAAGGGTATTCAAGCTGTAAACCTTGGATAATGAACACAAGCCTTTTAATAAATTGTACAAGAATGCGAAGTTTCACCTCATAATCTGAAAAAAAATTAAGGTCATAAGGCGGAAATGAAAGTGTAAAGGATGGATGAAGAAAAAGACAGATGGAAACAAGAACTTTGCACCCCCTCTTTTCACAAAATAGTGGGGAGCAAAAGTGTGTTGAGGAAAATCAAATTTCATAATCGACAGGCATATGTGTTATATAATTGGATAGATGCAATTTAATGATGGGTGCAATTGGCAATAAACTGGAACGAACTTCATGGTCTACATTGCAAGAATTATAAATTTTCACCTTGTGGGTTTACATAGCATGACACACATCTTTCTTGACTTGCTGGCTCCTGATAGCGATGATATGAATCCAGTCGCATATCCTGTGATAATGATAAAAATTACAATGTTACAAAAGGTCACAATGAGCATGCTGATAAAACAGTATACAAATAGGAAACAAAACACCAAAATGGGCATAAGAACACTAATTAAGACCCATCTACCTAATAGCTAAATGCAAAAGCAGTGGGGTAAGAAGTCCAGTCCAGTAGATTGTTTTCTGTAGAAAATGCTTTGAAAAATGCTGACTGCACATGCAATGAAAACAACTGTTGCAAGGTCTATTTTTTATTGATCCATATTAAATTGCATAGTTGGGTTGGATTAGTGTACTGTTATGTATATCTACATTTTTTGGAACTCCTGGAACATGATTTATTTAACTTGTGCTCAAATTATTCCCTAATTGCTGAGTCCCTGGCCAATTTATTAAGTAAGAAGACCAAGTTTTATTGCTCTGACAAATGTCAGGAGGCATTCCATAAATTAAAGGCCATATAGTACCAGTTCTTTTGACTCCAGATTTCAATCAACCATCTGAAGTATCTTTTAATGCAAGTGATGCAAAGGGTCAGTGGTGTATTAATTCAGGAAGATAAAGATAGTGTGGATCATCCATTGTGCTATTTCTCAAATAAATTAAATAAGCACCAGAGAAATTATTTCACTATTGAGAAGGCTCTAATTTTGTGGTGTAATTTTATCTGTGTATGTGATTAATATAGAAAAGAAAGCTTTATTACATAAATCTTTCTTTTCCTTATGAGGGGAGGTGTTGTCTATTTATTTTTTTGCAACTCCTGGTACATGATTTTATTTAATGTTTTTAATTTTTATTCATGGTCATACACTTTATTGAATATCTTTTGTTATAAATTATGTATGTGACCTAGCTCTGTTAAGAGCACAATTAAACTGCATAGGATCTATAAATAGATGTTTAAGTAAGTTTTGACAATTATTAATAATAATCTTAATTAAAAGTCTTAAAATGGTACTTATGACATAGTTTCTTAGTGACTGATGGGATTTCTACATTTCCAGAATAATTCTGAATCTTCTCATTGGTTGTGCAAGGCCATGAGAACATTCTTAATTTGATGCAAAATCAACAGTGCATACTGTCATGTGGGGTCTACTGCAAAGTAAAGTTGCAATATACTGTGTATATAATGAGAACATCAAGCAATCAGATTCATTCTGATTTTTTTTGTCCATTTACACTTTTTGTGTTCCTTTTGTGAGTTTGGAAAGTGCTCATTATTTGGACTACAACAGTATTCTGGAACTGTTATAAATTATTCAAAGGAATTCTGGACAACACCATCCTGACAATGTCATGAATCTTGGAGGACTAGTACATTTCTGGCACTGAAATTTATAGGGAACTTTTAATTCATTTAGGACTTTCACAGACCTATATAAGGACTAGTTTTTGGATTCACTTCATAATACTGTAATTTCCTTTCATATTTTTCATTTATAATTTTGAAAATTAAACTGTTTTTAATGTTTTATAAAACTTGTTGGTTTTACTTCTTTTCTGTTACTTAAGTTTGTGACCACAGAGTTGTACCAGTACCAATAAAATGGTATCTACTTATATTACATTCCGATAGGATAATCATTTGTAACTATATCAGTTTAAAAAGAAATTTTAAAATTCCAACAAAGTCTTGACTATATCTTCAAAACTTAGGCTAAACAAATAGAATAAATCAATAAAACAAATTTTTGTGGTATGATTCAGTCAACCATAAGACAGGAAGTAAAAAAAATGACTGTAGAGCTACTTGTCTTAGTTTCACATCTGTTTGCACAACTAATGATGTTGCTAGTATATTGCCATATCCTCTATTTGACAACGTGAGTCTCAATATGACCTCTCAAGATAGAATTCTTGGTGTATTCTTAGATAACAATCTAACTTGGTCTATTCACATTAAACACATTTCAAAAAATGTTAATTCTTATCTTTGGCTACTGAGGAAAATCAAAACATACATTCCTCTTCAGTATAGGGTCATCTTTTATAAAAGTTATATTCAGCCATATCTAGACTACTGTAATGTAATTTTGGGTAATAACTCTAATTCAAACATAACAACACTTTTAAGACTCTAAAAGAGAGTTTGCCATTTAGTTTTAGATCAATGTATAAACAATTTTCAGGATGCAATGAATAATATAAAGGTTTTAACAATACATGAAAGAATATTTCTTAGAAAGGCCAAATTGATGTATAAAGTATCCAGAAAAGACATTCCTGTCTATCTAAGCAATGTCTTTCACCAAAGAGATGCTGATGGTACTCAAAATTTTAGGTACATAAGAAGAAAAAATTACATTATACCAAGGCCAAAGAAGGAATTATTTAAAAAAGGTTTTCAATATACTGGTCCACTGGTATGGAACAACATTCCCAGTGAGATAAGGCAGGCTCCTAGCATTTCATCTTTTCATAATCAATGTCTTAAATGGATGAAATCTTTAGAAAAATGAACAGTTCTAGTACAAAAAATACTGCCTGCTTTTCTGTAATTTTGCATCATTTTCATAGCTGAAATTTTCAATGCCGAATGATATTTTATGTTTTATATATGTCTATGTTTTCACTGATGCCTGTGCATGTGTTTCAGGCTTGATACTTTGAATTTTAAAATTACTTAATTATTTAGTGTCAAGCCAGACTCTTCACATCATGTTGTATATACTGTATATATTGTACATAACAGATAGAAGGCCTCAAGGTAGATTAGTTCTGTAACTAATTGAGTTACCTTCTTTAAATGAAGTCTTTATTATTATTATTATTTATTATTATTAATATTATTCATAAATATAATATTGCAGTGTAAAATGGTTTCTAATGGCACCTGCAGAAGTACCAAAAGTACAGTTTAAAGGGAGAAAAAGATGGTTATGATCCATTCTTTTCCCCTCTTGATTTAGGTAATTAGAACCATAAAGCTCTAACTGGGGAAATGGGTCTATCCTGATCCTCCTCAGCACAATATGACTGGGACTGGTGTTTTCAACAGGAACAGGAGCTACATCAGATAACTGATTCCTGGTCAAAATCTCTTACTGACAAAAAAAACAGACTGGATATAAGTTATTACTGAAAAGTAAACAACCATTTTCAAGTGACAAAGCATGAATTTAACTCCTTCTTGCCAATGCTAGGGAGAAGAGAATTACTGTTATAAGGTTATGATTCTTGAAGGAAGTTTTATTAAAAGTTTCATAAGGAGAGTTAGACAGGGGCTGTAGAACGTACCAGAGTTTCCAACATGGCAATAATGAAAGACTGGACTCTGGAACTCAAACTACCTGATCAATTCTAAAAACTGTAGGTCTGACTCTGCAGTGCATGCCACGGGGAATTGAAGAGCACTGCAAAGGGTTTCTCTATAGCTCTAAATGGTGGATACTAAATGCAATTTCTTTTCAAAGAGAAAAAGAAAAAATCTGCAACCATAGTAACAGGGAAGTAGATATGAGTAACACATTTCCTACTAGACCAGTTACAGAAAATTCTGCACTTGACGTAATAAACTATAGAAGTTTAATTCCTTCTAGGCTGAGCAAAGCATTCAAAAACTGGACATTTTGAATATATCCTTTGATACAAGTCTGGTGCGATGGTGGAAGATCTGTGGAGTGCTGTGCAAGAGGGACTGTCTGTGATTGCAGATCCATCCTCAGAAGTTAATTCCCTGGGATTGTTGATGGACAGGTCAAGTATAGCATTAAACCATGATCTCTGGGACACAGGTAGGGTGTCAGGATTAATTGAAAATTGGAGATCCTGACTCTGTGAAGAAGCTGAGGGATTATTCTGAAGGTGAGAATGAGCAGGAATAAAGTTGATCCAATTTCTCTCAGCACCTGTGCTGTAAATGCACTCAATGATTACTTTGTGAATATAAATGTAAAATATATTTCTTCAAAACATAGCAAGGAAGACTGCTTCAAAATTAGCCCTGAATTCATTTTAAATAAATTAGACCAACTTGATGTCAGAACAGCAACTGGTCTAATAATATAAGTGCCAAATTCCTAAACCTCTCATCTCAACTGATTGCACATTCACTTAAGTATATCTTCAGTTTAAGTATTTCCACAGGTATTTTTCCAAACAGGCTAAAACTATCAAAAGTAACTCCAATACATAAGAAGGGAGATCTTTCTGATACGAACAACTATAGACCTATACCAGATTTATCATCACTTTAAAAGATATTAGAAAGACATGTTTTATAATGAATTTAAAAACTACCTGGAACCATTTAGTTTGCTATATTCATGACAATCAGGCTTCTGTGAAGGATGTTAATGACATACTACACTAAATAGAATGGTGGATGATTGGTTAATAGCAATAGATCAAGGCAACCCTGTAGGCACATTGATTCTTGACCTTACAACGGCTTTTGACCTTGTAAATCACAAAATCCTGCTGGAAAACCTCAGCATTTATCAAGTTAACTGAGAAAGCTGAACTTGGTTTTGATCCTATCTTGAGGGCAAACAATGAGAAGTTTCTATTTTAAATAACTTTCAGATAAGAAATTGATAAAGTCAGGTGTTCCACGAGGATCAGTTCTTGGACCATTGCTCTTTCTGCAGTAAATCAATGATTTACCATATCACATTGAGCTATCCACCACGAACATTTTCGCAGATGATACATTAAATAACACTGGATCAACAGGCCATAAGATTAGCACTAAATTAAATAAAGATTTGGTAAAAATAAATAACAATGGTATGAAGGTAAATGTAGCCAGATCAAAAGCCTTGACCACAGGTAGTCGAGCAAGAGTAAAAGTTGAGAAAAATGATTTCAAAGTAAGGATAAGAGGAATGGATATACGACAATCTGAAACTTCTTAGCATCATGACAGACTATATCTTGTGCTGGAAAATACAAGTTGGTAAGGTCATTAAAAATATAATTCAATGCTTTATCTCCTGAATAGAATAAAATCTTATCTCTTCAAGAACAGAGAAAGATATTCTACAATGCATATATCATGCCACACCTAGAATAATGTTGGGGATTTAGGCCTAGTTGAGTAATCTGCTGAGGTCGGTATTGAGAGACATATCCCTCTAAATAACATAATTGATAACAATATGCATCAAAATTAACCAGCTGACTCAAAGTGATGGAGGATAGGAACCCTTAGGGACCTTATATGAACCCTTTAACAACATCACCCAGGTGAAGGCTATGGAGACAGAAGCAGGGCCAAATGGAAGAGCTCAAAGCTGACAGATCTCTTGCACATATAGAATTGCTTAAATTTCCTGTGGGATGGGAGGGTGAGAATGTGAAGACAAGAATCCAGGAGAGCTATAGAGATTAGTGAGTCATTCTGCCTCATGGCATGCCTGAATGCCAAACTGGACAGGATCCTAGCCTCTGAAGATCTCACAAGCTTGAGACCAGATCTGGGAAAAGTAATCAGCAAACATCATTACTGCCTTATCAAAAGATGGGAAGGTGAACTCAAAAAATGTGAAGGAAAAGGTGGGACAGGATCTTCCTGGAACTTGCCTGTGTCACCAAAAATGGATATCTTGATGTTCAGTTGAATCACTCAGAGAAAAGGGACTTCTTGACCAGTGGTTCATCATCCCATCTCCACTCACGGGAGACAATAAGACTAGCACTTCGATTCTCTCTCCTTGGAGAAAGGGACTGGTGATTCCCTCTCAGCTATGGAGGCATTAAGTGGCAGATCCAACCATCCTTTCCCTCAATAATGAGGTCGGAGAAGCTAGGGAAGATCAAGGCATGCCCAGTTGGCTGATAATGTGGAGCCACAGCAATGCCATAGATAATGGCATTGTTGGAAAAGGAGACATGGCTGACTTGCCAGTAGGTGAAAGAAATTCCCAAGCTCTGTATGGGTTGAATGGAAACATTAAAAAGGGAGGGGTATTGACCTGATCACTTCCCTTTGACTGGTTCTCAAGATTTGAGGGCTATTTGCCATAGGGATATAAAGGAAGTAGAGACAACGGGTGGTGGTGGTTATTGAACTAATTTGTTCCTCCTGCTATCTGGCCCTTAGACCAGTGATCAAAGCTGTTGACACCTGGTCTCTAGACCAATGTTTAATGCCAGTGTTTGGTATCAGGCAGTCTGTGTTTGGTGATTGGTGACCCAAGACTGAAAACAGAAGATAGTCACTATACACTGTGCCAGATGATTGGTGCCCAGTGTCTGGTATCTAGTACTCAGACCAGTGACAGGCTTTCTATAACCATCACTAGACACATATTCTGTGTGAAGAGGCAAATTTCTGGTGATCTATGAAGAACACATTAGTTTGAGACCAGAGAACAATTAATTAGATTTATGGGGACAGGTGCTTATCAAATCGCCATACTGCCATGAACGGTAATGTCTTTTCGAGGGGAGAATTTTATTCTTAATTAAGCATTAGACTAAGTTTATTTAGCCAACAGAAGACTGGTGGAAACAAAAGCTAACTTTGATTCCATAGTGTAAATGTCAGGACTGAAAGATTGCAGAACTCTGTTACTCAAACTACAAGGTCAAGTTGACCACGACTTTGGCGCCTCTGGAAAAAGGCGGCAGATATATTTGATTCTGATTGGTTACGCTAAATAAAGGGCGTGTTTCCCACACTAAATTTCCTAGTTTCAATATCGCCACATCGAAAACTTTAATCAGTCTAGTCTTTTCTGCAAGAGAAAACAAGTGTAAGAAAGCCCCGGGAGTAAATTTGGGAGAAATTCTCTCGGAAAACTTTTGTACAAGAGGACTGTTGTCAAGGAAAACCGACAAACAAATTTGGCGGTAGAAGCAAGGAAAGCTGAAAGATCAAAGGTATTTGTGTCAATTCCATAATTTATTGATGGCCAAATAAAATGAATTGCTGAATTTATTTAATTATATTTGCATGAATCTATTTGCTACATTCGTATATCAATTTGCTTTATGAAGTATAACTGTGTTGAGTTTATGCATAGGAAGTTGTACATTAATCTTTAGACAAGTTTGATGAATTGTTTGAATTGTCATCTTGTTTGCATAAGAATTAGGTTCTAAGAATTTCATGCATTACATTAGTTAATATGAGTTATGGGAATCCGTGGGAATTCACCGAATTTAGAAGATTTCACGTATGATTAAGGTTAAGTGTGTATTGACTGTAATGATGTAGTAAGACATGTAATGTATCTCATTCATTCACTTGTGTAAATTGAGGCTGGGTCAGAACCGCTATGCCTCGTGTGGTGTTAACGTGTGGTGTGAATGCGTGATGAATTAGCCATTAAACTAACTAGGGTCATTATAGGACATGTGGGGCTGACTGATAGCCTTAGCATCTGTTTAGCACCGATAGTAAGATCTGATAACGAGAGGGGGATAATGCATGCCCTGTTATCATAAACAACAGAAAATTTAGGTTGTCTCTATTTATATTTTTTAAAAGGGAGAAAATAGCTCCTGTGTCGTATTAACTCTGAGGCATATTCTGCGACTTATTCTGAGATGTATCCTGTGACACATTATCTCTGAGACATATTCAGAGACATATAGTGAGATGTATTATCCTATGATCCAGGTATCTGTGAAACTACGTGCTACGCACAGAGTTGAGGACCGAAAGAGACAAGACAGAGGGAAGTTGAAGGAACAGCTACAGTGGAAGCGGAGTGAACTGGAGAAGCAAGTTATGCAATTGTACAAGGCATTGACTTCGATTGTTCACTTGATCCTATGATGAACTAAATTTATCAATAAAACAGATCGGCTACTTTATTTAAATATATTTGTGTTTTGTAATTTGGTGAAAGTTTTATTTCTAGAAGCAGAGTATATTCCTGATGTAATGAATTCTCACACCTGTTTTATGTAACTGACTAAATTGTTGTTTACATGTATGGGGCTCATGTTGGTCTGTTCTATATCTCTGCTCAGATCTCTATCTATTCCACCTATAAGTTTCACCAATTATATTTATATTTACTCGAACTGGGCAATAACATCGAGGGTGGTCAACCTTTAGATAACGAGAACCAAATTAAGTGGACACCTTGAAAGAAGGCACAATCCGCTAACCCACAAACCTCTTGCAAGAAGAGGGGACTTTGTGTAAGGTTTCTACAAAGTGGACCGTGGGTCGCTTACATTCTGATAACCAATCCCAGTCTGTCATCTGAGTGCCTTGTTATTGGGCAATGACCAGTCTGGTGAAGTAAATCTTACTGTACAGTCCCTGTTTGGAACCTTGACTCAGATGAATGACATCTGGCTTTAATTTGAGATCTTCCAGCATAAAATGATAACACTTTCCTTGCATCAAAATGGTGGGATATTCTATTTGTGGCTGGTTACTTCCCTATACTGAAAGATGGTGAATATCCTTCTTTCAGAGATCTCCCTTAAGGCAACTTCCTAACTCTGGATACCATCTTAAGGAATCAGGCAATTTTCATATACTGGGATGTGCAGTCATAGAAGCAGGTGACTTCTGTACACTGGGAAGAAAGATAATTTTGATCCTTCCTTCTACTGTTAGAGAAGGTCAAACCTATCTTGATCATCCATCCCTAACACATATATGAATGAGACTGATGATTTCTATATAAACAGAAGCTATGGTACTGAAGGTTGTTGCCTCTTAGCTAGAAACACAGTCTGGCAAAGAAGAGAAATTGAATCATAATGTTACCACTGAACCATAAACAATCCTTTCTCATTGACAGGGCACAAATTTCACTCCTACATTCTCAACGATGACAGAATCAGTAGGGAAACTATCTTAAGGATAAGATTCTCAAAAGAAGCTTATTCAAAGGCTCATAAGGGGCCTTTATAGTATATACAGAGCATTTCCTTTCCTCAAAAAGAGAACATCTGCAAATGATGCTAAAGGGAAATAGGACCCATAAATGTCCTACTGCACCAATTAGAAAAGATTCTCTGCATGGCATAGTAACTTTTGGAAGCATATTGTCTCCTGGCCTGTGAGGCAATGCAGTTAGTAGCCTTGCATAAAAACCAGTTCTGGTTGATCAATCACATGATATGAGCCAACTGTAAGGGTTGAGAACCTGTTGATTATTGTGTATGAGAGACAGCCTGTACTGCAACAACAGGTCCCACCTCCATGGTAACCTTCTGGGCTCACCTGGCAACAGGTCGAGAAGATCAATGAAACATTCAGCCTCGGCTAACGTTGGTACGTGAGAAAGCCTGCCAGTAGCTTCTCGTGGGTCGGTGGTTCTTCCCGGGGTTTTCCAGGGTTCTTCCTCCACCAATTATACTGGCCACCATGTATAGCCTATCTTGTGCTGAAAAATGGCATTAAACCCTACAACAACAACAACAATCACTGAAACATGGTCATTGCAGACACTGGGTAACTATCATGATAAACTGAGATGTGGAATTCCTGTTTCAGTGAAAAACCTAAGGAATTTTTTTGAAAGGTGGAAAGGCATACTTGAACAGACAATCCCACTTCACACTGAAGTGTCAACTGCTAGTTTGTTGTTCAGTTTTGTAGCAAGCATTGGTCCACTACAGGTCTACCCCAGTGTTGAGAAAGTTACTTTGCTACTAACTGATGCAGAGACCACATAGCCATAAACAGACAAACTTCTAGGTTATTTCTCTTGCCTGGAATATGGCAAACCCGGAGAGTAATCTCCTTAAAATCTGCCCATCTACATAAAGAGGAGGAGCATGTGTATATCTTTGACATATGAGGAACACTATGCAAAGCAGGCAGCTGAATACATCAGATTTTGATGCTATTATAACCTGGGTTCAAGCTTTGAGTTTTAAAAATCCTCGAATGACTTGAAGGGACATGACAAAGTCCCAGTTATTATCCCATATTCATATCTGGGATGAACTGAAACAAAGAAGGGAGGAGAGAGTTCCCAAATCATCTCTGAATGCGTAAGAAACAAAGAATGAAAATGTGTCTCCAAAAGTACCTAAAATCTGGAGAATTATAGTACATTCTGGTCTTGAAAGTTTTGGGTGTAAATCTTAAGGAAAAAGACATCATGTACCATCTTGTCAAAAGTCTGGAATTCAAAGTCCTTCACCACCTTGCACAAGAGGTGAGATTAAGAAGGTGAAACTAAGGGACAGGTAGCCCATGACAATCTGTTTTTCTGAAAACTCACTTAATTTAACCATAATTAAAATCAGCATCAAGTGAGTTCACTTTTGTACCAAGAGGAAACTATTCTTCATGATCTCCATCTCTAGAGAAGTAGACATTAACATGGGTGATTTATTGTCCCATACTTAAGCTCACAGGGAACACTGGGACTAAACCTTTGACTTTACCTCTTTTGGAGAATGGGATTGAATACCCCTTCTTGATGCTCTAGAAGGAGTGTGGTGGCCTGCCTCCATTTAATTAGACAAGGCCAGAGGTGACCAAGAAGATCTTTGGTCTGCCCTGTCCAACATACCTTAGAACCAAGAGATGTTGATGATGGACCTTGGGGTAGGGAAGAGGAATATTTATTTCTAGGTACTGGATGTTCCTAAATCCCATAGGGATTAAAAGACAACACAGTAACCTGATCCCTTTAGCTTGACTGGCATACAAAACCCTGAATCTTTATACCCATAGAAATTAAATGGTAACAATAATTATTAGGGGGTATCAATTCAATCCCTCTCCCCTGACTGCTGGTAAAAACCCAGTGTCCAATTATTTGAAGAGTGTTGCCTGGTCATTGAAGCCTAGTGTCTGGTGATCTGCCACCAGTCAGAAATCAGTGATGATGATCTGATGGAAGTGTCTCTGTTTGGAGAAAATGATTCAGCATCAGATGTTCTTTTCTATTAGGCACTGGTAATTTCCATGCCATGGAGGGCCACTCCATGGATTTCTAACAGGAGATGACAGTATCAGTTTGAGTGTTAGTGATGAAGTGATTTTTGGCAATTTCTACAACAGAAAGCACTCCAGATCCCTCCCTGACTGGAGCTGTAGATTTCCACAAAACTACACAACATGAATTCCCTTCCTAGAAACGGAAAAGATTGTCCTGGGATGAAGAGGAAGTGGTCACTTCCTTTTATCAGTATATGTAAACTTAGTTCAAAATGATCGTGTGGGGTGAGTATCCATTAGACCATTCTTATGCCTGCCTTTACTCACACGTTGTGACATAGTTGCAGACTGAAAACAAATTCACATTTAAAAAGCAGACAAAACCAAAAATGGTACTAAGAAGATGCAAAATTAACAGCAGCACAAATTTGCTAAGAATGTTGCAAAATCCCTTAAAAACTGCAAATATTGACACAGAAACAAATAAAGCAAGAATTGGGGAGACAATAACTAAAATTATACCAAAAGATATATGTTATGCTGAGAAATATCAAAAGATCCCAACAAAGACAAATTTCATTAAACAAAGGACATAAAATGAAAGAGAACACTCTTTCCTGTGATATAAAAGTAGCATTCTTAAGTTAAAAAGAAACAAATTATAACTTTTACAATATGCTTGAAATGCTTTTATCATTGTACATCACTAAGAAGCCAGATTCTACAGTTTAAAGTCACAGAGTTGAGTATCCTTGAATTGACAACCAGCAGTAAATTAGTTCATGCATCATAATTACCCTGATTAGGCACTAGACATGAGGTTTCACACTGAAAGCATGCAATATTCATTCTACTCACCAAACTTAGGAACAGAAATGCATTCAATTATGAAGATTCATGATTGAAACATAAACAGCACCCAAGCAATAAACTTTTAGCATAAAAGTTAAAGAGAGTCCCTGAGTGAAATATAGGCTGTATAGACCTCTTTTGGCAAAATGATGTAGAACTTGTCAAGATGCATCAACTCACCATGTTTCATGAGTAGGTAGGAAAGCATGCCAACAACATACTAACAACTTGTGTGATACATGCAAAAACATCATCAAAACCAGCTAAAACTTAAACATAGGTCACAAAGACCTCTTTTGTTCTAAGAATGTGGCACTAATAGAGATGCAAATCATCAATAACTTCATAAGTAGTGACAGAAATAAAATATGGTCAAGATTGACCTACTATTAAAATGAAGAAGTACTCATAAAGATGCATCCTGAAGTTTCATAATTCTGTACAGGGCATGCCAAAAATCCATGGCATCAGCTAAATGCAACAACTTAAACCTAAACCAGTAAAATGTGAAATGTATGTCACAGTGGCCTGTCTTGATATGGGTATGGTACTAAGAGAGATGTATAGAATTACCTAGTTTAATGATTACAACATGAAAAGTAAACTTGTCAAACTGAACCAAAATCAGTGACATGTCAATTATGCGTCACAGTGGATATGTAGTACTTATCAAGATGGAAGCTCAAGTTTCACGATTCCAGGTATAGCATTATTATACAGTAGATAAAGCACCAATGAGGTTATGAGCTAAATGCAAAATCTTAACACAAACCATTAAAATTAAATGAAGGTCACATTGACCTTCTCTTATTGTAAGGGTGTGGTACTTATGGGGATGCATGCAATTACCTAGTCTGATGATTCAGACATAAACAGTGCTTGATAATGAAACCAAGCAGTGATGCATGAAATAAGGGTCACAGTGATCTACTTCTTTTGTAATGAGGGTGTAGGATATACACAGGGTACAGAAGAACTAGTTGGTCACGAGCTAAATATCTTTAGTCAGTAAAATGTGAGATATTGGACAGAGTGACATTCTATTTTGGTACAGGTATAGTACTAACAGAGATGCATACAATTACATAATTTTATGATTGTATCATGAACAGAGCTTGAAACAATAAGTTTAAAACACAAAATGAAACCAAAGTCAATAGAATAGAGGTCACAATGACATATAATGCTCATCAAGGTGCATTGTCTCACCAAGTTTCATAACTACTGAAATAACAGTTTTAATACAGTATGCAAATAACCTATGCACAACAAATAAAACCAAGCATGTACAACTAGTGTACATGTACAAATTTAATCCCTCAGCCACATACCCTGGGCGCAGGTGTTATGAAACTCATCCTAACTGGTTGCCAAGGGACTAGGAAGAAAGAATGATTGACAGTGAAGGTGTGTATATATATATATATATATATATATATATATATATATATATATATATATATATATATATGTTTTTATCTGTGATGACCCTGATGATGAGACTGGGAGAAGTAAAATAACATAGCTATATTTCATTTCATCAAGGTGAGCAAAAAAGAGGAAGGGAGTTGGTAGTCAACTTACAGAAGTCCCTTACTACCCTGGAATAAAAGCTGTCACTAATATAACTTTTTCTGTGAAAACTATAATTTTCAAGAGTTTTTATTTTTATTTCTGAAGTTAAACCCATACTTACATTATTATATTTCATATATAATCCTCTTTTTTGTTTAGAATGTGACCAAATAATTTAGCCCCTTATTATACAGTACCTGAGTATAAAACTGTGCTTGATACAACACATAAATGATCATGGATCCCATGATTGTGATTAATTCAAATTAAAAATAGCAACTTAATTTCTTACAATGAATTTTAGCTTTTCACATTTAAATATTATAAACCATTAAAATCTGATTTCACACAAAATTTGACCTATCATGTGATTTTGCACATGAAGGTTCAAAAATGCTGCATTCTTACATTAAATCAATTACATTTTATTATGTTAATATAAATTCTTGTGAACTTCCTTCTATAACAATTTTTGGGGTAAATACATTTGTTCCTGATTGTGAGATACCATACTGCAAGGTTGCATCAAGGCTTTTTTAGAATATGGATGCATAAAATATTATCTATGTTTATTATCTTATCCAAGCTATATTAATGAACAGCAATTAAAAACTTTTATGTGACTTTCATTTCTTTAAACTTGTGCTCAAAATTTGCAACAAAATATTGAAATAAAGAAACATAGGATCAACCATATTATTCAAACATAATTACTTAATGTCCAAAACACATGCACATATATGTATCTATATGAACAGTTTCAATCTGCATTGGTAATATTTTTGTCTATATGATTTTTTTTTACAGGTATATATCTAAAGTAGCACTGCATTAGTTAGAACAGGACTTCACTGAAGACTTTACACATGTATTATGCATCAGTTTCAACTGCAAAAATGAAAATGAAAAACATGCTGAAAAGGCTTTCACTGGTGCAGAATTTTGAACAGATCCTGTTCAACAAGAACTATTGCATGTACTTCAACTTCTGTCAAATCATTTAAAAGAGTCCCCTCTCCTTCTACCTGTCTCCAGAATTACAACAGTCTTCTAAATGTTTATCATTATGAATCTACTTTTAAAGTATAAATTTTAAATTTCATCACACTGAATTTTATACATTTTTTGTTGTTGAAATCTGAATTTATCACTTTCAGCACTGTTTTCAGCTATAACTGTTATGAACATTCTCTTAATCACCAAAAAAGCTTTAAGACAGCAGAAGGACGACTCATACAGCCAATCAAAATGAACTAGCATTTGATTTCAAATTGGCTCTTTAGTATAGATGGCTCATCATACATAGTATACAAGTTTGACACACATATACAAATAGGTTTAGCATATCAAATATTAGGAAATGATCTATCTGAACTCAGTACGGTCAGGTATAAAAGTTTTGAAAAACATCTTCATGTCTTGCAAATCTAATACTGGAGGTTCAATGGGAGATCAAGAATCATTAGAATTTGTTTCATATAAATGATCATGGGAAATATTTTGCTTGGTATAAAAGTGTACATATAATTTACCTGTATGTCTCCTATGTTATTCACAGTAGTGTCATGGTCCAATGATTCAGTGTTATCAGCAAAATCAACATTCTTTAAGGTATAGACAAAAAGATCATGAACATCTTCACATTCTTATTTTTAACTTTTTAGTTTATGGTTAAACTTTTGTTACTTAGAAAATATGTGGGAAAATATATCACTCAGTTAGTTTCCTGAGCTTCTTCAAAATATCTGACCTGATGACTTTGCTTCTTTATCAAGACTGTTTCATATATCAGCAACTTACTTCTAACTCTTGTAATAAATCAGCCATCTTCCTCTGTGATTCATCCAAACTAATTGCTTTTAAGGCCAATTCTGCCAACTTATTTCTATGACCTTCATTTGTCCATTTTGCAGCATTATTCTCAATCTCTTCAGCCAGCTGAAAAAATGTGAACTGCACAGTAATTACTACAGTAACCTGTTCTTATGCTCTGCATCTTTATAGTTCTATGACTGACTCCTTGAAAAGGCATATGCAAGTGCTATGGAATGTCTACCCTGCTGGGGTGTTTTCTTTATATCCTCATGTTTCCTAGGACTATATCATTTTCAGCACCTTTAAATATAATACTTGACCAGATCCGTAAGTCATATGAAATATTTTGGCATCAAAGTCTTGCAAGTTTGCAAACGTGATGTGGAACCACCATAACATATGGACATTAATAGGCAACAAGAAAATTTTGTTTGACAATGCCTCATTTCCCACCATCCCCCAACTCCCACCCCTGTTTGATAAACTGTACCACCCTTTTTTCACTGTTCATCTTTTGCAAGCAGGCTATCCCTGTTCTGTGTTACAGATTTGAATTTGCTCAATCAATCTTAGTTTCTACATGCTCAGTGCAGGGTATTAGATGTTATCAAAACATGTTCCTCATTCACTTTGAAGATTATATAGTGCCATTAGGCAAAGTGTAGTAAATTGCCTTGCCATGGACATGCCAACATATCTGATCCAGGCTGATCCAATGATGGGAATCAAACCAATCTGGGTCTTTCCTGGGCAGAGGAAAACTCATGTACAAGATTTCTTACAGATATTGTATAGTGCTGATGGTATTGTCAAGAAATGAAATTCAATGGTCAAAACTATTCTTAGTTACAGTGACCTTGACTTTGTACCTTCTAACTCACAAATAAAAACATGTTTTTTTCTGGGGCTAAGAGAAGAAATTTGGCAAATTTCATTAAATTGTGTTATCCAGATCTGAAGTACATCTGTGAATGATATGCCTGGCAAGCTCTATTTTCAATAAATGTTAGCCCGATCTTAAAGTTTCTAGACCCAACATCAATAGGTTCTTTCTCGTACTAAACAAAAGACATCTACCATTGGTTGGATTGAAATTTGTTTACTAAAATATTAAGTCATCACAGACACAGAAAATGGTAACCTATACTACTTTGCAGCCTTCATTGGCAAGTATAAAAAAGTAATAGGAGAAAGTGAGATTTTAAATTTTGTCTGGTCTTAACACAGTGCACACAAAAACGTGTCTGGACAGTACTATTCTACCATCTATATACTGGTCTGTATTACTGATCTACTCATAAAAGGTAAAACAGATTAGACTCTTATGTCCCAAAATTCATGTGCAAAAATCTGCAATACATGCCTTTGTCATTAAAGTTTGTGCAGTTCATATTTTCATATTTCTGTTGTATAAAGACATTATGAAAATGCCCAAATTTATTTACATACATGACATGCCTCCCCTTATTTTGACAATGGCTGGTCAAGAAGTGTAAACATGTTAAATTTCGTAAACATCTGTAATAAGTTGCTTACGAGTTATAAATGACAAAAGCTGCTTGTCATTTTATGCTTGTACTCACCTGATCTAAACAATCAATCAACTTATGTTGTTGGAGACGATATTTAGCATGTAAAAACTCACAAACTTCCTCCAGCACAGCCCTCTCTCCAGTCAGGATTTCCAGCATCACTGAAAAAAAAGATTATTAAAAATATTGAGAACATTGAACAGTTAACAGCTATTGCACAACTTGCAACTTTTTCACTTCCTCCATGTCATTTACTTATCATGACAGTTTGTAAGACATGTTTTTGCTAGGTACATCTGAAACTTTAGCAAAACATTCCTAAGGTTGTTGTCATCATGTTTCCCATTGTTAATACATGTACATGATAGATGTTGTTGTTGTTGTAGGGTTTAATGCCATTTTTCAGCACACGATAGGCTATACATGGCGGCCAGTATTAATGGTGGAGGAAGAACCCAGGAAAACCCCTGGAAATAACCACCAACCCACGAGAAGCTACTGGCAAGCTTTCTCACATACCCACATTGGCTGAATCCGAGACTCGAACCGGCGCAGACAGAGGTGAGGTGGCAATGATTCATAATGGAGAGCGCTTTAGACCACTCGGCCACTCGGGGCCCCTGTACATGATAGAAAAAATTGACAATGAAACCAGACATATGGATATGAACATTATAAGGATGCTTTTGTAGGATCTACAATGACTAAGAAACTATACAAACTTAAAAGGATTATTTATAAAATAAAATTGTACTAACCAAAGGTTTCATCAAGAAATATGTTTTTTAAAGGCAAATACTTTTTACTGACATTTTTATTAGTACAGTGTTATCAGTAATTCAATCTCATATGTATTGTTGTGTGATGTATGTTATAAACACTTATCATAACGTTCTGCATCTTTTCCTAGCTAAGCTGGCACATATAATGTAAAATTCAAAGATACATACTTTAAGAACATAATCACCAGAAAAATTATCCAAAATGATCTTTTAAAGTAGAAATATCTAGTTTTATGAGTGAGTTTAACTAATTTTAATTATGTAATACACTACTTAGCTGTCACTATTATCAAGCACTGAATTTCTGCAATAGAAACCCCATTTCTATCTATGCTAGTCACAACACACTCCTGATCTTAAAATACATGCATTGCCCCAGTGTGATGGCATTCATTCTTTTCAAGAATTTTTGGCTAACGAAGAGCAACAGAGCAGAGTGGAAAGAGGGCATCCAATAGTAATAGGAAAGTATTATATAATTAAATTTGGTCTAATCCACTCCCCCTCCCAACCCCTCCTACATTTTAATGTTCACAATATCTTACCTGTCACTATCATTAAGATGCATTTGTCAGTAAGGAGGGTAGCTGATGGGCTAGAAAGAAAGGAGTAAACTGTGGAAAAATTACTCACACCTTGTAGCCCAGACACTCAATTACTATTATACAGCAGTAGTCTGGGTCAGTTACTGTGCAGTGACCAAAGGACCCAGAGAAAGTATACCCCCTATAGGTGTGGCACAAGCAGTCTCCAAATATTAGGGTTGAGTTCAACCCCTATATATGGAGGGTGCACTTGGACCCAACAAACTATTGCCTTTTATGATAGAAGCTGCCTTTTGGAAGACATGCTATCTTATCTAAGGATGCTGCTCTTCCATTTTTTATTCATGGGAATGCACACAATCCTCTGAAAAATATTTGTTACTTCCTCACAATAAGTAACAGTATTTCTCTCATGGAAGATGCAGCAAGTTCCAGCTAAGGTTTGCACATTTTTGAGATTTAATTTAAGGAGAAAGAGAAAATGTGCTTCTTTCCTCTTCTTTATACATGTGCTGGCTTTGGCTTAGGTTCTAAATGTTGTCTGAAACAAATGGGACATCTGCTCGTTGTGTACATTTATTGCACGATATACCAGCTGACTAGATGTCCCATGGGCCACATACACTTACCATCCATATCAGAGAGCTGGAAATGAAACTTCTGAAAACATGTATGATAAAAAGTGACAGATGAAATATAACAAGGGTTAGGGCAATCTCACTGTTTCTCCTTACTAAAGATTTGTATTGAAAAACAAAAGTATCAGAATTTATTTATTTTACTATATTAAAAACTCAAGAACCTCACTTTCTGAGTTATACAGTAATGTGATGAAATCGTTACTGAAACACCTGGAATCTCTACTAATAACAACCTATTATTTAATTTTGTGCTGTGACCATGCTATTGTATTAACAACAACAATCACAATAACATTGGGATCCCAATCAAATTGTCAACACTGGAGTGTAAACTATGAGTGGATAATTTTTCGCCAACCTATAATAATTATTACATATTCCTACCACAGTGTACCTCAAATTTATGTTGGAGTAAGAAGGGTAGGTGGCTCGCCACAAACTTGTTTTGGTTTGGTTTGGTGCTTTATGGCAAGCAACACAAGTAGGTTACTTAATGCTGAGGCAATGGAATAAAGTGCCTTACCCAAAGACACACCAATGAAGTAACATAAATCTGCCAATTTTGTAACTATGTAGTAGCTTTTCATGGCACCTTAGCACAACTCTGGCTATATGGTGCTATCTAAAGGTTCATGTTTGAAACTGAAAAAATGAACTGAAAAAATTATAGGAAGACATATCCTTCCAAACAAATGTAAACATGAACCATGAGGAGATAAAATATAAAATGTAAAAACATTTAAATTCTGTAAAATGAATAAGAAAAAAGAGATAACACCTATAAAATCCTAAAAAATGGTCAACAAAATTATATAAACTATATTCCCTTAAAATATACAAGATTTTGCTGGGCCGTACATCATCAAACAGTTTCTTCATGCAGCTGACATCAAAATGCTTTTCTCTCAATGAATGGAAGTCAACAAAAATGTGTCGGATTGTCAGTGGGCAGTGGTATGGTATGCTGTTATGCATATCTGTATCATACATATATTATTTTTATAATATAGTTTTATTTGAGTCATTTGGTTAATTACATATTTTCTAAAATCATTAATTCTGTAGCTGGTCATTACTAACAGAAGAGTACATGTACTTACTGTTTCCATTGATAAATCAACGGTATTGCCAAGTTCATGTCAACAACTAATTTGGTCAAATGTTTGCCACAAAATAGTTGAATGAAGGTCATGTCAACATCATGTGATCCAAGGAGAACATCTGTACTTTAGAAATGTCATACATGCCCTTGTTCATGATTGGCTCAATAATAAAAAGTTAGATAATGACTATTAAAGATATTTCGAAATACAGATGCCTGTAATCTTTTCTAGCGATTCAGCTTTGTTGATTTGATGCACATATATATAGTTACTATATAAAGAAATTAAATACACAGTGTTTAATTCTCCAGTTTTGAAAGAGTTATGAGAGGATTCAGATTTATTTGTTGAATGTTGAAACTGCAGTGTGGAAAACCATTTATTCTAAACAGACAGTACCTTGCTGGATTATTCTGAAATGCTCAAAAACTTCGAAATTTGTTTAATTTCATTGGAATATCATGAAACATTGTGATATTTTACTTTATTGCATTCACCATCAAGTAAAAGCTTTTGAATATTATATCAGTTACTATCTGTGGTGCTAGCACATAAGCACATTAAAACCTTCATAAAGAATCATTTTGGATAATTTAAGGAATACTGTGAAACTGATATGCAGTACATTTAGAAAATAGAGGAATTCATACCATACTGTGCGTTATTATTTAATTCTGTCACTTTGTGTCATTTTATATTTTAGGGAAATTAATTTATATTTTGTAAAATTGAATAATTGTTGGGTTTTACCTTTTCTTGTTACATAGTTTAAGCCCCTAGGACACTCAGATGAAGGTTTACTCTGTGCATGAGTCAATTAAGTGTTTCCAGGATGCTACTGGCATTAATACCACCTCATCTCTCCAATTTGATACATATGATGGATGCCACCCAAAAATATTGGGTTGATGTTATTGACTTTATTTGTAGAGCATTCATTTTCACATATTTTGCCAAGGATCACGAAAATGCCAATTATATAACATATAAAGTCAGTATATGGAACTGGGTGACTGCAGAGCAGATTTGCCTGCTTTATCTGCCCTTTCATTACATGTCATACCTATCTTACTAGATAGCCAACTGTACATAATATTTTTCCAGATTGTACAAATACATGATGTTTCTGTAATATCAGGGATATTAAAGGGTTTTCAAATTTTTTTTTTTTGCAAGGCTTTTTGTGTGAAAAGGGAATCTGGAAAGATGATGACATTCATTTGTTAAGAGGTTTCAATGCAGTTCGAAGCTATTAGTTTGGCATAATTTCTGCAGCAAAAACTTTATCTGGTAACTGGCTAAAAATGGCATCATGGGGTGGTAACTGCAACATGGGCTCCAACTTTTGTCTCAAACCTCTGAACCATATTTATACATCAACAAATGTCCATGATAGTATGCTCTGATTTAACTAAATTTACTATGAAAAAGAAAAGGATTTGCTGATGTCCTTTTTAATTAGTATTAATATCAAATATGATTTATAAGGGATTTATAAGGGTGCTTTTAGAACACAGAATTCAGAAGTATTTCAGCACTGCTTTTGGCTGCTTGTAAGTAAAGACAAATTTGTATGCCAAAAGGCAGAATAAAATTTAATTATATCTGAGTAAGGTTCAGTATGCAGGGTCAGATGGATTGAACTATAGTTTGGTAGCATCATGGAGAGCCAAGTTATTTGTTTACCAGAGATAAAATAACAGTATAAGTGCCTCAACATAGAGGCTTTCTAATGGGAAATTATGGAAGCAGTCAAACAAAGTTTAAGTTCCTGATTGTTGAGTTATCATTAATACAATGCAATTGGCAGAATTTCACACAGTGTAAGATTTCACAAATTTTAACCCATGAAGTGTGATGAGCTTTCTCCAAGATGAAAAAGAAGGCAACTATATGATCTTTCTTTATGAAAGGATCATAATAAATTCTTAAGGTTGACAAAATGGACTACTGTGCTGCTCTGGCATCTAAATCCACAATGAACATATGGTAGTGGTTTGTTGGATATGAAATACCGGAGTAGCCTATTACTTATCATCTGTTCCATAGCTTTATGTTTGAAGGCATCAAATGAAACTAAACTATTTTGCATGTAAACATTACAACCTTACATGTAACAAGGTCAGGTTTCTTTTTTTCTTAACAAATGGTTGATGATATATTGTGTTTTTGTTGCCCACTTAAAGATTGATGACATTATCTGTCCACAAAGGCATGGAATCAGCTTATCAGCTCCTTCAAGACTATTGTGTGATATCCAAAGATTCCCAAATTGAAACAAGACCATTTCTATTTCATCAAGTAATATTGCTTATGGATTAAAAAGCAAAGTCCTTATTAATGACCTTGAATCGACGGCCATACAATGCTGTTTATCAAATTCATCTGAGACCTAGTGGTAATCAATGCAGATATAATAAAATATTTTGATTATTTTATAATTTAATTTTATATTTCTTTATATTATAGTGTTCACAAACTAAGTGTAGTACAAAAATATCCAAACAGTGAAATGTGACCTTGAATAAAAGATCATAAACTATTTTAGATAATGCTGGGCTAAACAAGTCTGATTAAAATCCATTTTAATTTGTTCAAGTCATTGTGTTTACAATTCATTATGGTTTAATGACCTAATTCTTGATCTGTAATTTTGGACCCAAGGTCACAAACACCGATTGTCTGAAGCAGCAGACATATGCTTAAGATGTATACATATTCCAAACTTGGTCTTGGCCAACTTGTATTTGTTCAGGCAGTTGTATTCAGAAGAAATCAAAATTTCACAAATCTGAACTGTGACTATGAAAACATGTTAATCAGCTGCTAGTTATCAAACTGATCCAAGACAAAGCCAAAGGAAACAATTTAGCTGCTGTGTACAGTAAGAAAGAACATTCCTATTTCTTCCCGAGCTATCCTATTTTGAATACATTTGTAATTATTCTGAACTTGAACCAAAGGCTACAAACTGTTAATTACTGACATTTTTGAGTTGTGATTGTGAAATCTGACCAAGATCTCTTATGTATAATATCAAGTAATTGTGGGCACAAGTAACCCATTAGTGCACACAAAGAACTGCATGTAAGTTTTCCTGCACACAAAAATATGGGTCGCTGGTTATCTGACTCCAATGAGATATTTGTGTTGGCTGAGCCCAAGCCTCGAACCCATGTGGACAGAAGTGAGATGTCAGTGATCTGTGAAGATGAGCACCTTAGACCTCTTGGCCACCCAGGGACCCACATAGGAGGCTTGAGTTAAATAAGATCTTCATAAAATCTATTGTAACTTTATGAAAATTGTTACACTTATTTTATCCTGCAGAAACCCAAACCAAATTTTTTTCTTCAAATGACCTTGACCTTTCTAACTCCAAATGAAGAGTCTGCTTCCTCTACCAGAGAGAAATTCATATGAAAGATCTGAGCTACACAAAACCTACATTATAACATGAAAATATGGATGGATGGATGGACTGATAGATTGCATTATCACTTAATTTCCCATACCTTTTAGTCATGGAAAGAAAAATGAAGTAACCAACTAACCAACTCCAATACTGAAGACATCATAAGATGCATTATACTGGCTACCAAGCATATTGGGAGGATGGTAGCCCTGTGTTCCGATAGCCCTTGTAACAGTAGCCTGTTTGGCATTCACTTTTGCTTCCAAGGATACTCCAAAATCACCAATTTTTGCATTGAAATTTTGATCCAGAAGGATGTTTTGTGAGGTAAGATCTCGATGAAAAATTGCTCCCCTTGGCCTGAAAAAGTCAAAGACTGTTATATAGTGAAGAACGCTGCAGACTCAAATGAAATACATCTTTCTGCATAAAAATACTAAAAAATCAACTCAAAACTTTTATGCAACAACAGATTCTTATGAACAGTACCATGAACAAGCTTAAAATAAAAGTTTATCTCACAATCAAGAATACGATAAGAAATATAAATTTCATTCCACCTCAAAGAAGCTTACCAACATGATATTGTGTTGATTGTTTTTGTTAATAGTACACTGAAAGACAAAAATTGGTTAATGTTTGTCTTTACTTGACAAACGAATACCATGACTAAAACATAAACTGAAATGTAACTTATTTTCTTATTTATTAAATAACAATTGCAGTCTGGTCTGTTCACTTAACAGGGGTCTGTTCTTGGACCTGTTCTCTTCATTCTATATACTCAGCTGCTCTCAAGTGACATATATCATCATCCAGTGTCTCACCAACTGTACGCTGATGACACCCAAATATACAAATCTAGCCACCCAACTGAAGTTGATGCTACCATCCAAGCTAATGAGAGGTGAATTTCTGATGTGAAATCATGGATGACATGTAACAAGCTGCAGATGAATGATGATAAAACTGAGGCCATTCTGATCATAACACAAAGATTTTCTCATTCACATCCTTTACCTCAAACAATAAATATCAGCAACATCAACATTAAATTCACACAATCAGTACTCTCACATTGCACCAACATGTCATGAACATATGCAAGGCTGCATATCTTGAGCTGAGATGCATCAGCTCCATTTGCAAATATCTTTCACTTGATGCCACTAAAACACTTGTGTGTTCATTAGTACTTTCAAGACTGGACTATTGTAACTCAATTCTGTCTGGTTCATCTCAATATCTGCTCCAGAAACTTCAAAAAGTTCAAAACACAGCTGCTTGGATCATACTTAGAGCACCACGATCAGAGCACACCTCCCTGCTGCTCTGTACCCTACACTGGGTATCCATTCGATCCAGAATCAAACACAAAATTTGTTCTCTTTGCTACGATTCACTGATGGACTCCAGTCCAACATACTTATCTGACCTCACCCATGTATACACACCAACAAGATACTTATGCTCCTCTTCTGACAATCGTATACTCATTATTCCCACTTTGAAAACAAAATCATGTGGACAGCATTCTTTTGCATACCAGGGCCCAGCAATGTGGAATGAATTGCCCACTGAACTTAGACACAAATACACAGTGATCCTATTCAAGAGTGCTCTCAAAACTCACTTTTTTTGATTGCAAGAACAAACTTAAAGACCAAATAATGCCTCTTACCTTAAATATTTTCAGCATGTTTTTTTATATTTTCTAATTTCATGGTGTTTGTTTTTGTAATCATATCATTATATATGTTTTTTATCTTATAGGTGTTGTCTAATGTTGTAAAGCGCTTAGAGCTTCTAAAGATTAGGTGCTATTATAAAGTCCTCATTATTATTATTATTAAAATACAGTTAACCATCCCTATACATGTACTGTTAATTCAACTTTTCTGAGTAACAATAGGACAAAGAGGTATGTTGATAAAAATGCATGAGGCCATATAGTGTTATTAAAAGATACAGAAGCTAAAAATGAGACCCAGTCTTTGTCAAAACTATATTTAGCTAGAAAGAACATACATGAAAGGAAAGGAAAGAAACTTAAGCACTGAGATTAATGCAAGGTGTGGATGTACAAAAGAACAGACACACACAGATCTCAAAGTGAGCTCAACAAAATTATTTCATCTACATAATATACCGACAGATTTTTATGCCAAGATACTTCCAAACATATTTGATGATAGACTGGCATAAGGATGTACAAACTACAAACTCAGAAGTTGTTCATGACATGTTTTCTGACATATTAATGGTCAAACTTTCATTGCAGTTTTTAGAAGTCATTAAATGTTTTCTTCTATTCTTAGCAATGACATCCAAATTTCATGAAAGACTGGCATAAATTTAACAAAATAGTAATTCCTTCATTCCAGGATGCTTTTTTTTTCAAATTAATCACATTCCATTCAGTGGTTTTTGAGAAGTCTTTAATGGTTTATATATTGTTAGCAATAGAAGCCATAATAATGGCAGATCATCATCATTTACAAAAATATTTTTAGCCCTTAATACCAGGATGCCTTCTGTCAAATTTGGTTAAATTCTGTTCTGGAACAAACTAATAAACGATTTTGGTCCCAATTTTACATATGTATCAAGCAAATAAAATATTTATCTCAACATACCATTACCTATAATGTACTATCTGACCAATCAGTATCCTATCCAGTTCTGATTAACTTATCAGACTTGTTAAAACCAGTATTTCTTTGAGCACAAATTTCAAGAGAACTATCCCCTAAAGGTGTTTATTGCCACAACTAGCACAATATACAACATCATATCTGAAAAGTAATTGTAGTGTAATATGTTTAAACAGTGTCCAGTGTAGTGCCCACACCAGGTGCTGATTACAAATATCCAGCGTTATTCAGTCATTACATATTCTGAGCAAATGCATTAACTATACAATTACCTCCAATACAAACATATCATTTATTTAATCACTTTTCCTGCAAAACATCATGACACCGAATCTCTGCAATATTAATGTAATTATCATGAATATTGTTGCTATTGTGCAATGTGACCTTTAGAAAGATAATAATAATTAAAGATAAAATTGTTTTTTTTTATCACTATATGTTGATACGGATAGGGTGATAAAATCAGTTTACTAAATGGAGATAAAGTACAGTGACTTCTTGTTTTTCTTGTGGTTATCGAATATTATAACTTGCCAAAAAATTACATTTTTGCTGGTACTGAAATGCTTGACTCAGAGAAAGGGTCATATCTTCACAGAAGAATCATTGTTCAATGGGTCTTTAAACTCAAGGTTTGTAAGTGCAAGAAAACATAAAAGATAGTAAATCACATTAAGTAGAAACTTGAGAAAACTATAATCTGATATGGCATAATTTTATATCAGTCCTATTGTGTAGTATTTTAGATAAATTTTGCTGTAATGCATCGGTTCACAGTAATTCATAAAACTGATAACATAGTAAAACAGACAAAAAATTATACTGGGACAAGGAAATATAGATATATCTAAACTTAGAAGATAAATTGTGACAATTTAATTGCATTCAGAACTGTATACGCAAATTAATACCTGTCTGACATGACTGGTGTATGAAGATAATCCACTGCTTGTACAATCTGATATATACAGCGAGTCCAAATTCTGGAATTTGAATCTTTTTTTGACAATATATTCCCCTGGATTACAAGGTCAATGTTGTGACGGAGATCTTTGTTCTGCATGTATGGATACATAAGGTATAAAAGTCTGAAGAAAAAATTAAAACAATCATTATTATCCGTAGAATAATTCTTTAAAATGTGCAAATGTATAAAAACAACAGTTAATTAATTTCTACCCTTTATATCTTCAAAATGCATTCCATACTTACCTTGGAAAATTCAAACTTTATCACTAGGATCCTTTAGTCATGGAGGAAAAGGCTTAAAAATAGCATTAGAAATCCTGAACTGTGCCGAAGTTAGGTCTTACCAATATCTGAACCAACCTGATTATTACTCTAACCTCTAATAGGTTCTGAAATCACACTTCTGAGCATGTGTATGTGTGTGTAAATAATATCTGATTGAATTGAATTAAGTTGACATGATTACTGAGACTGAAACAATGACGAAATAAATTTTGGTTCAACAACAAATTGTGAAATAATATATTAATAAAATTTTGTATTATGTGCATTATTTACTTTACTCATCTGGTAAGTTTGGTTTTCATCAATATTCATACTACTAACACCCCCTGGAACCATGCAATCAGCAAGATACTGGAGTTGTCTACCCATAGACAAACATGAAGAATGGTGAGCAATTTGCACATGTAAATATCCCCCCCCCCCAGTTTTCCTGAATCTCAACCCTGTTCTATGGTAGAGGTAGTCTACAGTGAAAAAGAAGTGCATGCAACTTCTGTAAATGGTGTGTATACATTGAATGGTCAACATAAATACTGGATGATGATGATGATAAGCATGGTAAATTATTTACCAAATATCACAGCAATCCATCAAAAACTGCAAGAATAGCTGTACATGTATTTACAAAATTCTGTTTTACGATGCATCTGGCTGTAACAACAAAATGGCAAAATCATGGGAGCATGAAGATGTTATGTGCATCTTGAGATCCTTAACTTTCTCAGCAAAACAGATGATGGTACTATGATCAATCAAAATGTAACAATTAGACATAATGATGGATGGACAAAAATATTGATCTCTCAACAATTATGTGAAACAGTAGATGGAACAAAACTGTACCCTTTTTCAGACTTGTCTGGAGGTTTTTCAGCATAAGCAATAACAGGATTGATGAATGGGTGAAGAATCCTTCCACTATGAATTTCCTGCAAGAAAGTGTAAGAATAATGCACCTTATCTGAAATGTGAAAAGCATTATTGGTACAGAACTGGGAGACAAAATGATGCCATTTTGGTTTTCTGCAATATACATGTAATGACAACTTCCTGCTAATATCATCAATTGTCAGACTTGTGTATGCCTTTATATATTTTGAAGACAAGCCTTAAGAAGGCAAACTGCAAATAATTTATAAAAAAAATAAATAATGTACATCAAGCATAGCACCTGAAATAGCAACTGACCAAATACATCCATTCATGCCAAGAAAACCATTAGGTTTGTTTCTAATTGCATCACCAATCAAATATCAGAAATATTTGTTTTGGCATGTGTGCACTTCTATGTGTTTCTGTCCATGCAACTGATGCAGATTTTTATATTATTATATATCTGGCTTTATTTAACATTTTCTATTCTAAGGATTAGACCTCAATATACAAAATTAAGTTTCTTCAAAATTAACACCATTATGCTGTAAATATTTATTTCTGGTAGTTGCTAGACTATAAAGCAGCAAAAATGCCTCACTTAAATGACAACGGCCATGATGAAACAAATCTGAATCAGTTGACTTTGGTTTTATTTCATTATTTTGCCATTTCATACCAAAAATGTCAATGATGAATCCCTACTGTTGCTAACACAAGTTGAATCCCATCTACACAACTCAGATATATAGACCTAGTCCAACTAAATCCCTGGATAATCATCAGCTGCTAAGCCGATCCTGACCTTTAAACAAATGTATATATTTCTTACTGAAAGCTTGGTGAAAATATTAAAAATCTTTTTCTGCTTATGCTTAAATATCAGGTCTATGACCTCCAAATTAAGTATTAAGAAACTTGAAAATTGTCTACTTCATGTAATGCAACCCAAATTAACAATAATATGAGCAAATTGCCAATATTGAAATTGTTTCATTGTGTAAAGAATGTCTTTGACAGCAAAATGAACACCAAAATGATATAAAGCTATTCATTTTAACTTACTACAGAAAATCTGAAAGATAATCCACATTTTTCTAAAAAAATATTGCATGTAATCTCAGAACTCCAAAAAAGCAACAACTGCCCCAAATACAGCTCTCCCCCATTATAATGCAATTCCAGATATAACACAATACTACCTTGGACCCATGACCAAAATCATACCAATGTATAACATTATGGGCTGAAAGAAAACAAGGTGCAATTTAGTCTTTTATCTAAATTTCCTGCTATTCTCAACATATCATCATTCTGTATATATCACTTAACTCAGTATAATGTGGTTGGCAGTTATGGATCACGACTACCACGTCAAAACAAGGAAGAGCTGCAGTTGTGTTGCTGCTATAAGCTTAACGCCATTTTTACCACATGATAGCTACACATGGTGGCTAGTAAAATTGGAGCAGGAAGAACCCGGAAAAATCCCAGTTGTTGTTGTTGAGTTTAATTATAGTGGTGTGCGCACAATTCTGCATGTGGCACTTTTTTCTGACTGCACTGCATCCTGCTAGTTGTTCCTGGGGAAGGGAATGGTGCCAGCTCCCCCAGGCTTTTATGGGTTCAAGGAACCTGATAGTTTGGCCTCAATCTGTGGGTTCATAAAGGACCCTTACAGTTGAATGATTGGCTGTTATTAGTGGGAAGAAGAGCTCGGGAACGACCCTTGTTGCTTCACATCGCTGGTTTCTTGTTGCATTTGCCTGGTGTTTATTTATTCATTTTTTTTTCCTTCAAAATATTCTAAAAAGGAGGGAGGGTTCTATGCTGTTTATAGAGGTTGTTAGTAGAAATCATCTATGAAGAGACATTTTCAAGATTACTATGGTATTACTAGTTAAGGCATTTAGGGTGTGCTTCCTACGTTATGTTATTTATAACTTTTTAGATATTGCCTCTTTAAGTTATTTATTAATGTTTTTAGAGATTGAATGTTATTTATACTTTATTTAGCAAGAGACCAGAGTCCAAGCCGATTACATGGTTTGTTAAGGACATCTAGGACCGGAGTCCTAGCTGATTACTCGGTTCGTTAAGGACATCTAGGACATCTGATTTTGCGGTTTCCTTAGTTTTTGATAGGTGCTTCGTAAGTGAATCATTTATTAATATTTTTATAAAACTGAATGATATGTTATGGGTTTATATGTGGGGGCTTCTAAATTTGATCTAGCTAGTTACTGGGTCTTTTGGTTTTGTGGGGATAGTAATTATATTTTGTTCCTAAGTCCTGCTGAGTCTATGAATTTATTTATATTTTTATATGCTGATTGTTTATTTTTATTAGAGTCCATACATGGGTATTTGTATGGTGATCCAATCTCTTTTTGGTTTTTGATAAATATTTTCCTAGCGGGTTGATATTTTAGGCATATATTGAATATGTGGTGTAGATGTTCGGTGGTGTGGCAGTTAAAGCAGTTAATGGTTGCTGGTTTGGGTCTTATAAACCTTCCAAAACTGCTTGCTAGTTTAGTTTTTCAAGTTATTATCCTGTTTATGGTTTTCTGTTCTAAATAGGTACCCTTAGGTAGCTGTATGTTCCTATCTATGGTTTTTTGGGTTTCATGGTGCTTTTTACCTTTTGTGGAGGAGTTCCAAAAATCTTGCCATTTTTGGTCTATATATGTTTGTGCGAAGCTTAGTGCTTCTGTAGAGCTAAACTTGATAGAGTTTTGATCTCTAGTTTGGTTTGTGCAACTTTGTCTGCTGTTTCGTTACCTGAGAGATTAATCCAATGTGCGACGGTATCCACATAAGCTCGACTAATTGATGTGCTGTGGTGATATCGTCGATTAATTGGCATGCTCTGTCAAGGAATTGTTCCCAGGTAAGTTAGTAATAGAGTGTGTATTGCAATTTTGGATCGATTTGATAACACTTAGGGAATCGCTTATAATGACTGCTTTAGGTATTTGGTTGTCTTTGATCCATTGTAGTGATTCAAGTATAGCCCAGAATTCAGTGGTGTAAATGGAGCAATAGTACAGGTAATGACTATTGCTGATGCTGTTCTTGGTGGGTTGTTTGTTTTTGATCCATTGGTATATATTTTAACATAGTCCGAGTATTTTTGGTTGATTTCGTTTACCAGTACAGATTTTAGTAAGTTTTCTTGTCCTTCTTTATTGCCTTGTAATTTGGTAGCTTCAATGTTAATCCTTGGTGGTTTTGGTAACCATGGTGATTTGTTCTGGTCTGTATTGTTTGTTACCTGTTTTTTTAGTAGAGGTATCTTTTCTCTTAGTTCAAGGATTAAAAATTGCCACTTGGTGTGGTGGGTATGATTTTGGGTTTGAAGACAACTTTACACTTGTTTATAGCTATTTTGGTGGGATGGTTGTCTGGGTGGGTATCTAATCGAATGGAGTATCGGAGGAGCAGTTCTTGCCTACGTAATTTTATGGGTAGTTCTCCTGTTAGTGCTTGCAGTTCTTCTAATGATGTTGAGGGGAGTGTTCCTGTGCATAATAGTAAGGCTTTTCTCTGGATAGTGTCAAGTTTTTGTAGTAGAGGTTGCTTAGCTGAGTTAATATATGCTTGGCAAGCATAATCCAGTTTTGATCTAATTAGGGTTTTATATATCGTGAGGAGGGTTTCCTGGTTGGATCCCCAGTCAGTCCCTATGATGTTCATGAGTAAATTGAGATCTTTGTTACAATTCTGGGTGAGTTGTTCCATATGCTGTTTCCATGTGAGGTGGTTGTCAAAGAACATTCCTAGGAATTTTACTACTGTTACGTATTTGATTAATTGATTTTGTATATAGAAGTTTGGATAGACTAGGTTGTTATTTCGTTTGGGGGTGAATATGACTGCCACAGTTTTTTCATGAGATATTTGGAAACCCCATTTGTCCACCCATCTCCCTATGTTGTCTAAGCCGGCTCTGCTGGATTTCTGTAACTACTGTTTTATTGGCAGGATTTCCATTCCTCCATATGCCACTATCATCTGCAAATTGTGACAAGTTTATTTTTGTGGAGGCTGCATTGAGGTCAAGATCGTTTACCATTAGGTTAAATAATAGGGGATTTATTACAATGCCTTACAGTGTTCCATTTTCAAGTGAAAATTCTTCCGAATGGGTGTTGCCTATTCTTGTGGTAATTTTCCGGCCTGTGAGGAAATCGCCAATCCAGTTGAACAAGCGTCCAGTTATTCCAAACTGGTTTAATTTGGCCATTAGTCCATTGGTCCATACTAGGTCAAACGCTTTTTCTATATCTAGAAAACCGCTATGAGGTTGTGATCGGTTTTCCTATGTGTGTTAAAAGCAAGTTTGATGTCTGTTTCCAATCTGAGAAGTTGGTCAGTGGTAGACCGTTTGTTCCGAAAGCCTCATTGATTATGGAGAGTAGGTTATTAGTTTCTAGGTGATGTTTTAACCTATTTGCGATTATTGTCTCCATTATTTTGCAAATATTGTTTGTAAGGGAGATGGGTCGGTACGAATTTATGTTGTTGGGATCTTTACCTAGCTTGGGGATTGGTATTACTATGGCCTGTTTCCATTTGGTGGGTAGTTGGCCTTTATCCCATATCCTATTAAAGAGTTTGATTATGGCTATTGTTATATTGATAGGTTAGTTTTTTTTATAGATAATGTAACCTAACTGATCCTTACCACAGGGGATGTTTTGATTTTGGATCATAGGGCTATCTCCCATTCATGTACTGTGATGTCGCTATTTAGGTGAGATTCTTTTATTCTTGAAACATTTGAGGTTGGGTTTCCTCCATTAGTTTTTTGTGTTCTTGAAAGTTTCTGGTGTGGTTATTGTTGCTACTCATGTTCAAAAAATGCTTCACTAGGAGGTCTGCCTAATATCTTTATTTGTTATGGCATTATTAATTTCTGGGGCTGAGGTAGTTGCTTTCCCTTTTATGGCTTTTATCTTGTCCCATATTTGTTTTGAGTTTGATTTTAGACTCAGTTTAGAACAAAAGGTTTGCCATAGATTAATTTTAGCAGTTTTTATAGTTTGTTTTAGTGCTTTTTCTTTATCTTTATATTGCTGGAAGTAGATAGAATATTTGGTGCGTTTATATTTAAGGCCCTTTTTTTGTCTTTTTGTGCTATAGTGCACTGTTTAGTCCACCATGGTACAGGGTTTTTATTTTGGATATTAGTTGTCTTTGGGATGCATTGGTTAGCTGCCTCTATAATTGTGTCTGTTATGTTATCATAATACATGTCAATATTTGGGCTTTATAAATTATCTGGATTTACTCTAGCTAGTAATAATTGAATTGGTCCCAGTCTACCTGTTGATACCTCCATTTAGGTGGGGTTTCATTTGGAATGTGTTGAGTTTTTGTTTGAAAATTGATTGTGATGGGGAAATGGTCACTTCCTAACATATCTTCTTGATCCACCCACCAATTTGTGATTTGAGCCAATTTTGGGGTAGTGATGGTTAGGTCTATGGCTGAGAGAGTGCCATCCTCAGGGTTTAATCTAGTGTTCGACCCGTCATTTAAGTTGACCAGATTGTTCTCAGTTATCCATTTTTCAACCATTTTCCCTCTTTGATCTTTCCTTTTACCTCCCCATAATTCACTGTGTGCATTGAAGTCACCACAGATAATTAGATTGTTGTTGTTGTTATTAGTGATTGCCCTTAGTGAGATTAGGTTGGTAGGGCAGAAGGTACCCCCTGGGTCATATGCATTTATTATTTGAATGTTAATTGTGGTTCCTTAGTATATATTTATCATTACTGACATTATTTTGATGCTATTATTGATGTTTAGGTTAGGGGGTACTTCTATTATTTCATAGTAGATTAGTGTATCTATCAAAAAAATTGCTAGTCCACCCCCTTTCTGCCCCTTGGGTCTGTTTTTAAAGATTCCCATGTAGTTTGGGCAGGCGTTTGTGTTCTTGTGTTATGAGGGTTTCCTGTAGGCAGATTACATCTGGCTTTACTGCCATATTATTCAATTTGTTCTGCAGTTCTGATTTAAATTTATTATTTTTTGTACTATCCATTTTTGACCAGTTACCAACAGGAAGATACCATAGCTGTTAGACACAAGTTTGATGTTCAAAAAACGCAATAATCTGAAGGGAAAAAAAACCTCATACCAAGTGGCAAAATAACCTCAGATTACCCCCATGACCCATTTTGACGTAGGACCCTATCATGCTAAGGTATGTAACTTTCAAAAACTTCGTTCCACACTTGACCCACAATTTCCTTCTGCTATTTCCATCTTTGAAGGCATACGACCATAATCTATAACTTGTTTTACTCCTGAGATATTTTTCTATTCATCAAGCTATCACTGATTTTTCTGAGTTGCACTGAACTGAAGTTACCTGTGAAACTCACCTGTTGGAGATATTGACATCAATATCACATAAATGTCAACCCAGTTTAGCTTATTGGAAAAGGAAAATTGCAGCGGTTAATATATTAATACCTTTTCTATAAGAAAGTAAATTGTCTACATGTAGTCAATGGGTGTAATACATTAATAATAATAATAATGAGGACTTTGTATAGCGCCTAATCTTTAGAAGCTCTAAGCACTTTACAACATTAGACAACACCTATAAGATAAAAAACATATAATAATATTATTACAAAAACAAACACCATGAAATTAGAAAAAACATTAAAAAATAAAAAACGTGCTGAGAATATTTCAGGTAGGAAACATTATTAGATCTTTAAGTTTGTTCTTGCAGTCGACATAAGTGAGTTTTGAGAGCCCTCTTGAATGTGATCACAGTGTCTTTATGTCTAAGTTCAGTGGGCAATTCATTCCACGTTGCTGGGCCTTGGTATGCAAAAGAACGCTGTCCATATGACTTTGTTTTCATAGTGGGAATAATGAGTATATGATTGTCAGAGGAGGAGTGTAAGTATCTGATAGGTATGTTGGGCTAGAGTCCAACAGTGAAACAAAGCACAGAGAACAAATTTTGTGTTTGATTCTGGATCGAATGGATAGCCAGTGTAGGGTACAGAGCAGCAGGGAGGTGTGCTCTGATCGTGGTACTCTAAGTATGATCCGAGCAGCTGTGTTTTGAACTTTTTGAAGTTTCTGGAGTAGATATTGAGATGAACCAGACAGAATTGAGTTACTATAGTCCAGTCTTGAAAGTACTAATGAACACACAAGTGTTTTAGTGGCATCAACTTAAAGATATTTGTGAATTGAGCTGATGCGTCGCAGCTCAAGATATGCAGCCTTGCATATGTTCATGACATGTTGGTGCAATGTGAGAGTACTGTCCAGAGTAACACCTAGGTTTCATACTGATTGTGTGAATTTAATGTTGGTGTTGCTGATATTTATTGTTTGAGGTAAAGGATGCGAATGAGAAAGTCTTTGTGTTGTGATCAGAATGGCCTCAGTTTTACCATCATTCATCTGTAGCTTGTTACATGTCATCCATGAATTTCACATCAGAAATGTACCTCTCATTACCTTGGATGGTAGCATCAACTTCAGTTGGGTAGCTAGATTTGTATATTTGGGTGTCATCAGCGTACAATTGGTGAGACACTGGATGATGATTTATGACACTTGAGAGCGGCTGAGTGTACAGAATGAAGAGAACAGGTCCAAGAACAGACTGCTGTGGAACACCACAACATAGATCAACTGGGCTGGAGTGTATTCCATTTGCAGATACAATTTGTGTCCTGATGACCAAGTAGGACTTGAACCACAGTAAGGCTGTATCATGAATGCCAAATACATGCTGGAGACGGTGAAGTAATATATCATGGTCTATTGTGGCAAATGCTGCAGACAAATCAAGGAGGGTGAGGACTGCAATCTTTCCACTATCCAAAGCAGAGGGAATGTCATTAACTACTTTTAGAAGAGTAGTTTCAGTACTGTGGCAAGGGCAATATGCAGATTGTACATTGCTAAAAAGACTGTTTGAATTTAGATGAGATCCTGTACAAAAACTTCCGCCCTGACTTTAACCAGATTCCAGGTTGAATTTTAAAGCGGATTTCACTTAAAGCCTAGATTCCACTTATTATAAATTTTAGGTGGGTTCAGGGTGGATTCAGGGTGGAATACAGCCTGAAATATGCAAATTACAATGGCTGGTGACCTCAACATGATCAGAAATGGTATTGCTAATTTGAGGGAACCAACATCAAAAGATGATGCTGTAATGACAAAATATGGGGACAAAATCAACATCACTCGTTAATGACTATCAATGATGGATTGACCACGATCAGATCTGTATATAATAATCATATAGCCACATTAATAGATTTTCACAGACATGTAAATAGAACCCTGGATAATTTCTTTGGAAATCCAGCGGTCATTGACATTAAGCTCACTGAAATTCGCACATACCTCATTGACAGTTCCAAAAAAATCAAAGCAATTCAAAATTGTGCTGTTCATATGACTCAAATCATCAACATGATATACATAGTAGTGTCTGGACTAGCAACATTGTCACAAGAAAACAACTGCATCAAAGATGCCACTCAGATTACCGGGGTATATAGGCTCTCCGTGTTTAGCACTGCTAAATGTTAGATATTTGCTACAAATTTATGGCGTCATTCCACTGATAGATTTTCTGGAACCTTCTCGGTCGTGTTAAATCAAAATGCCGACGAAACATTCATACTGGATCCGGAAGACACAAAATTAACCACAACGGCATATTGGTGGTGTCTGTAATTTGTCACGAAAACACCTCAGTTGGTAACTTAGTATATACCATAATGAATCCCACACAATCCTTTCGGATACCCATGCCAATGTTGCCAGCCCACATTTAGAATCCGTAGTATCGATATTAATGACTGCAGAAATAACCACAGGACTGGAACAGATCAATGGTAACACAATGCTGCCGCCGACCACAGTGATATCAGCGATGTTAACATGGTCAAAATTTGATATTGGTTTTCCAACTTTGATAAAAGCTTAGTGGTTGGACACTTGAAATCGCACTGGCACAATTACTTTATTTTAGTTGGTCAAGCATCAAAGAACAATCATTTGGTGAATCTGACACTAATAATTCACTGGTATTCTCGCATAAAACCAAGCCTGATGAGAATGGGCAGCCAATCCCAGATCAGAAAGTCGTCAGCATACCAGCAGGATCATATCAAATTGAACAGATCAGTGATGAACTTCAGCGTAGAATTAAATAAAAAACAGGAAAAGAATCAAAGATCTCTATCAAAGTGCATGAGCCAACATTGAGTGCCACCACTGAAATGTCAGTTGAGGATTCTGCGGAGTCAAATTATACCGTTGACATATATGTCATCGATCAGATCAGTGATGGGATGGCCGTTGGTAGCACCATTTGTTGCTGCACAAACCCCAGAACCACAACAATCTGATTTTAGGTAATCATTGAACGATTGAAGCAAACACTTGCATAGCGATTCCTTGGATATCAATATGCCCAAGAATTGTTAAGTGGAACAATGCAGGACAGATCTCGTGAATGAAGTCGCGAGTGGAATTAACATGAAACCTGTCAATGCAATTGCGAAAAAATACATACCACGACGAAAATCACCAGATCAGCTACACCAACCAGTGTTGGGTAGTAAAGTAACAGTGAAGTATTGATATGAACCCGTTGAACTTGAAGGTGAGCGAGAGCAACTGATCCCGTGTGGAGTGTAACACATAAAATTTCCAGTGTGATAAGATCTACTATGAAGCCACCAATATACAGATTAGATTCAACAGCTCCTTAATGTGGATTTATATGTGAACAATTACAGATAATTCCTGAAAACACCCAGTTACCACCAGATTGGATACATGCCAACAAAAAATGCTAACAAGAATCACATGCGTTGAGAAACGAAGCTCCTCTATGTCTGTTACATGCAAGACATGTCAGAGAGACATTTTCGTGTGTGGCTGAGACTACTGTCGATTATGTCCATGGTAAATTGTCTTACGTCAGTAGGAAAATATTGGCTCAACATTATTGTGTTACAGCAGGTGCAGCGATTATTTTGTCGATGTTTCAGCATCATGACAAATTCCACATCCGGATCAAACTGGCATGATTTTTTTTTTGTTATCTTGTGCATAATTTGTCAATTATTTCTTCACTGCATTGATAATTCCTGGTGATCCTGTTGTTGTTTGTGATGATGTTGGCAGCTACAGCATGTGGACAACCCTGTGTAACTAATATATTTTTATTACTCTTGACACACCCAGATAAACTAAATTTGACCATTCAATACAATCATTGACAATCCATATATTGGTATCTGATACTGTTAATTCCTGAATGAATTGTTATTGCATATCCCAGAGTCCAGCACGATGGGTTGGGATGCTGTCATGGAGCGACTGTCGCTTGCGTCTCTGACGCCGACAAAGCTTGTTGTACGATCTCTACTGGAACCTGGACAATATCAATAAGAACAAATTTTTGTTTTTGCAAACTCTGTTTACTGCTGAAATATCAACAAGTATACTGTGTTAGCGTGTATCTGTTGGTCTATAACATAATGGAATTAGTTGATCAGACAATTTTTCCTTGTGAAGCTAAAATAATTTATGCTGAAATGAATCACAGAAGTTCTTCCTGGATACAACTATTAGAACATTAGGGCACAATAAATTCCAGAAATCTGACATTGGAAATTATGGTACACAGTATTTCACACAGATTTTTGTCAGGTTGCAGTCTGATTAACGATTTCAGTTGTCGTAATTCATCCTGTGATCGATGGCCATACAATATGACTTCATAGTGGCTAACATAGTTGATCAGCAGCCATCCGTGTGGTGATTCACCTGTAAATGGCAGAGGCTGTGCATGATCGCCACACACGATAATTGCAGTAGATTTTGTTGATAACCAATCAAGAAACATTTCTCAAACATCTTTGGATACGCACAAATCTCATCCCAGATAATTATTCTCACGATATATATCTCACCCATTCATTTGGGGGTCCATACATCACCTCGCCATCGAAAGAAACTATGATACATGCATGTACTGACACCACGTTGTCTTATCTCTTAAGCCTGTGAGTTGGCGTCAACACAAGCATGTCAGAGCTTTTAAATAATTCTATCGCACGTGTTGTTTTACCAGAACTACCTAGACCATTCAAATATACTGTGCTATGTCTCGTGATTGGATCATTCACTGATGGCAATGATGATGGTTCTGATAAATTGAGACTAAAGCAATAAATATCTGGTGTTTTAACGTCAGCTGACTCTGAATATTTATGTATTTGCTCACATTTTATTCGCCATGAACCCCAGTTGACGCCGCTGGTGTCTTCTTCGATAAATGGATCAAGAAGGTCCATTTTACAACAACAAATATAAAAAGAGTCTGTAGCGACCCTAACAGCATCATTAGGTAATCTGTTGATCATTGATAATAGGTTTATTGATGAGTAGGAGAGCACTGATGATCTCAAATGAGTAAACTGAGGAGAATGATCATGCCAATAATTATTCCATCTCATGTTGTTGCATTTCTCCATGACACCAATATACCTTTTGCTGCTGTATCCTTGACAACAAAATGTAATTCTGCTGGATCCATAATTAATCTTATACAACGATGTGATGTCGCTGATGTGAATTTGCCAATACTTTTTTTTACAAATATCTTTGTCATCTTGTGGTACCCATCTTGTTTTGTTTTTTGTTTTGTTTGTTGTTTTGTTTTATGATATTATCGCAGAGGTTACAGTCAACAATGTGAGGATCTTAGCATCAAGCATGTAAGGTAATAACACTATTGGGGCCCAACCAAGCTAATTTTTGGCGCAAAAATCATTGAGATTGACACTGGTATCTGATTAATTAAACTGTCTACCAAACCAAATTGGTATCACAGGATGAATGCTTACTGAAAACTCAAATAATTCAATCTCGGCAAATCCAGTAAGATAGATATTTGGAAGTGGCCCGTTTATTGCAACTCATGTCATTTCATGTATTGGATGAACGAATAGCTCAAAATAACGATGACACTCGCCAAGTCCAAAAAAAGCTGCCAGACAAGCTGCCACATTATCAACTAAGATCATCTCAGAGAAATTATATTTTGTGTTCCAAAGACCTCCATGATCTAATTCTATACAGCTCTGTGATACATCATCGAGAAGTTATTTTGGAGTTGGATGCCATGAATTGTTTTGTTGTGTGATGCGAGATGCAACAGATGAAATAGTAAAACAGTTAACGAGTATCATCATTGTCGCCATTATATTTTACCGCAATCTGTTTCATAGCACGTTGGAGCAATTTCTTCAGATGAAGATCTCCAGATGGCAAAGAAACTGATCAAATGATTCGTCGTCAAAGCTATTTATGCAAATGTCTTTGATGCTGCCGCTGTAAAATAACCAGACTGATACAGGGTCATTTTTACTTATGTTGTGAATTTCCTCAAAAATGTCTCCATTGTAAAATCTTACTGTTCTTTCTTTGTGGAAATTTTGCCACAGACTCTGTCCACGCATGACAATCATGATCAATTAATGTTACTGGAGCACCTTTGCTACAATAATTACCAGAGTCATATAAAATTTCATTGGTTATCGTTATTACAATTACTGGAATCTTCAGTGTTTTTTCAAGTGTAGCAACATTATTTATTTTAGCTCCATTATTAAGAGACTTTTCCCAGTTATTTTTTTATTCTTGATTCTGTAAGTCAGTTTCCTTGTTTTCAGTTTCCAAATGTTCTGACACGCTGAGCCACACAATTTATCGAGCCTGTTTTCATCAGAGCAAGAGCAGCTGTTTGGTTCATTCATGTAATAAATTGCGTAAACAACAGCTGTAACAAGATAAGCGTTATTGTAGTAGGGGTTGTCTATCTCGATAAATGTTCCTCTCTTGGTATTTTTCTCCAGTATGACTACTGATGCTGTTTTCATTGGAGCAAGAGCAGCTGTTTGGTTCATTCGATTCATGTAATAAATTGCGTAAACAACAGCTGTAGCAGGATAAGTGTTATTGAAATAGGGGTTGTCTATCTCAATAAATGTTCCTCTCTTGGTATTTTTGTCCAGTATGACTATTGATGCTGATCTTGACTGTTTTACCAGAACCAGTTTTTCATGTATGTTCCACTGTGATCCATCTGGAATTTGGAACTCAGCTAAACTTTGTCCTGAAAAAAAACTTTCTGTTGTCCTCTAGATTTTGTATTATTTTATGAGCAAAATTTTTATTCATTGTTGAATCTATAAATATTCCATCACCGTCAATTTTAAGCGTCAACCAAACATGAACAGCACCATCGTTGCAAAATTCATTCTTGCTGTTTTTATTATTTCATGTAATTGTAGTTCAGTTGCATTTGTTTTCTATCATTCAGTCGGTTAAAATGAACTCGTGATGTTGACGGCTTAATTGCAGACAACTTTAAAGACTCATTGTGTTGCTTCTAGTGATCTGATGTATTTTATGATGAGATTTAAATCATCTCTTGTTTTTGGTAATATGATTTTGTTTCTGGTGAGATCGTGATATTGTTGCTTAGTCTGTATTCATCTAGCTTCGTCCCACCAACCGATATGAGACTATATTAATAGAATTATTTAATTACCTTTCGTTAATTAAACTTTCATCCAATTATACTTTTACTATTAGTATAATAATGAGTAAATCATACAACAAATGTCACTGGTTCATGGTAGGATCAGCTGTACAATGTGGTAAAAACTGTCGTGCTGATTATTGTAAGATTCCCACACAGTGTCAGGAATGGAAGCACTGGACCATTATCATGTCTCAATTGTGGTATTGGAGTTAAAGGCAGGACACAATTATGTGTCGCTTGTGGCAGACGAAACTACCGTGCGCTAAATAGATATTTTGAGATGACAAATGCTGACGATGATGTTAAAATTAAAAAATCAATGAGAATATATTGCTCACTATATCAAAAATGACAAAACAGGAAAATCAAAAAATGAAAACAACAATGATGACAACAACAATACAATATCTGAAACAAACATTGAGAACACAGATGATGTGTTTAGAAGACTCCCGGTCTATGTTATTTACAAAAGCAATTGTTCCTACATTATTCAGAATCGCAAAAAGAAAGAAAAACAAAAAACGATTGGAAATATCAGTAATATTGGATATCACAGGATTGGTATTTATTTTAATGGTAAAATGAAAAACTGTTACTCACACAGATTCATTTATGAGTGTTTCAATGGAGTGATAGGAGATGGACTGTTTTGATCACATTAATTCTAACAAGCAAGATAACAGGTTGGAGAACCTACAAGCAATCACACAGAGCGAAAACTTAAAACATGGGAAAACAGGTAAATATAAATCAACTAATTTAGTTACAGGCGAAATAAAAGATTTTCCATCAATGTATGCTGCTTGTACATTTTTTTACATTAACCCAAATTCAGTACAATTAATTGGCAGCAAAAAACATAATTAACTCTGCCTCATAAAAGAAACTCAATCAAAAAATAAAATTTGAGGACTTTAATCAATAACACACAATTAAGTTAACCCCTCACACATTTTTTGTCACAATAAGCTAAGTGATGGCCACAAAATAGACATTGTTGGATTCATCAAAAACATCAAAGAAGCCATGAAATTGACCAACGAGATATAGTATGTTTTTCTTACAACAACTGGTTTCTGAAGCAGGGCCTTCTATATTTTTTGCATCATTTTTTCACCCCCTTGCCATGTTATGATTTGTTTATATTCTGACTAACAAATCCAATCTAATGGCACATATAAAAAAAAACATCATTATGTGTCACATATAGTTTATGTTACTGTTCGTTGGTCATTCCAACAGTTTCATGCATTTTTGTGTGTCATCTTTTCCACCCATGTCTGGCGTCCCTTAGGTTGGTTGACCCCATGTGCTGCTTTTGAGATCTCAGCCATTTTTTAACATTTCTGGTAGCGGAGATCAACCAGACTAGGCACAATCTCAGAATGGATCTTTCGGAAGAAATAGTGTCGGACTATCGGCTGCTCACTAGTAATTAATATATTTATTTAGACTGACCTTTGTATGTGGATGGTAAGTAAAATTCATCTTCTTTTCCCCATGGAATCAAATCCTTCGGACCACTCCTATTTTCTGTAATAATCCCCGTCAGAACAGAATATTTGTGTATTCATCATCTGTTGACCTCTTTTTTTTAAATTTCTGACTCATGCAACCTGCTACAATCGACCAAACATCAGCTAATTCTTTTTTTTAAATGTACAAAGAAAAAACAGTTTTGCTAAAACTTCAATGAAATCTGATTATCTTTGAAGCACTGATCATTCTGCATAAATACGAAGCAAATGAAAAAGAAATCAATCTATAATTATTCGATGTTGCCACTGCAATAAGAAACGGGTGTTTGGTTGGTCCTTCAAAGCTGTCATTTAGCGGTGACTTCAATATCACACCCAATAATGCACCCTTCATCAAAGAAATCCTACTACAATCTTCAATAAAAACAAAGAATCTTTCATCAAAGGAAGTCAGCGCCAAACCTAAATAAAGGCAATTGAATCAGATGGATTGTTGCATTTTCCAAAGTGACTGGAATATGTTTATTGTGCTCTGAATGTTTCCTTTTTGCAGGAAAAATGTTTATGCTTACGGTCGCTACCAACGGTAGCATAAAATGAATTAAATTTCCAATCGTTTGAAACCATATATATATATATATATGGCCATCAAGTTAATTTAAGATGGGGTTTCTTGCAACGGTGTTGTTAAACATTTTAATTTGTTCATGTTTTCATTTCCCTTTGAATAGTATCTCCCCTGGGTAGCCTCGGCAAGATGATAGCTGACTCAGCTGACCAAAAGCTGGGCCAATTTAAGTACATGAAGCATATAAACTACGTGCCACTGGCAAGAATAGTATAGTAAATTTTTTAGAAACAATCAGATAAGGATCAAACGAGGACTACCAATAATTTTATATATGCTTTTTGTGTTTTCTAACGGGATGTGCCTAATACTTGAATTCATAGATTTTTTTTTTGTATACCTGTAGAGGAAATAACGGATTATGGATTGTACTATACAAATGTAAGTTGTCAATATACAAGTGTATTTCAGACTAATTTGTCTTTATTTAATCAAAAGCACGTAGTTTTGCACATGTTTATATACTCCCCCCTCCACCAATTATTTGGTACATGCATCGTTTTCTTCAGCTAAATGACTTGGTTATAACATATAATGCAGTTCAGTCTATAGCACTATGGACCACAACCACCATGTTATAGTGGGGTCACAAACACACAATATATATATATATATATATATATATATATATATATATATATATATATATATATATATATATATAATCACCTTTAGGCATAAAAAGGACAAATCATTAATATAACCACTGGGTCTCTCCATTTCCCTTGCCAACTGACTCTGATTCAATAAGACCTGGTCATAATACACATACACTCTTCCAGCTTCCTGCAGTTACATCCATATAGAGACCGTGCCTTCCACTCCATTAGCAACTGAAGTATTCACAGGATTCTGCACCAGTCTCTGTATCTATCTAACAGCCACCTAGGTACTTTAGTAAGTATCATTAAAGTAACAAGTTTTAGTATTAAAAAAATTGGTTTCTTCTTCAGATACATTAGCCGTCATAATACCTTAGGAGAATAGGTACGAGTTACAGGGAGATACATCCCCTTACCCTAGAAAGACTATCTCCGGTTCCCTAAGGTACGTGAGACATCTTTTAGCTAACCCAACTGGAAAATAGATTCCATATGTCAGGGAACGGATTCAAAAGGGAAAAATTGTTCCTCCCACAAAATTTATTTTTATGAAGCTGTTGAATGACTCAAGAAGGTAGCTTGTTGCACCATGGCTATTGGTCCCACGAAAGTGGACACAATTTCCATTCCAAGGCATGGATGCAGTCAGAGTACAATTTCACTCAAATGCAATGTTTGTGGCAACTGCCCTAACTTCATGAGCCAAGATGCAAAGCAAAATCATTTGGTCTTGGGTTATTTTCCGAAATGAGGAACTAAAGTATTTTATCAAGGATGAAATTATCTGTGCTGAACTATCGTCTGTTCACACTGTGAGGGGTAAGAAAAGGCGAGATCCAGTTCGATGCAATGGTTCGGTCTTTCTTAAGTAATAAGCACTTGGTCCTGTAGACAACATTAAGATGAAGTTCCAATGTAGACGGAAATTTCATTACAAAAGTCTGATTTCCCAAGAACGGGAGTCTGTTCTTGGCAATGAAAGCAGGGGTCGTCATGAATGATACTGACCCATCTTGTCAGAACTGCACGTAGTTCGAGTCCACTGACAAAACATGTATTTTGCTGATTCTGCCTGCCATTCACTACTGCAATGTTATATGAAAGGTGAACCAATGAGGCTCTTGAGAGCGGTTCAAATGGTGTCTTGTTCAGTCAGGTTGGTACCTATGATATATTCCACTTTGGGCAAAGAGCCAACGTCTTTGGATATGCATTATCAAAACCTGACAAACGATCAGATAGGTCTTTGTTTTGCCCAATATAGTCTCTTTCATGATGATGCAATGTGTCAGTGATCCTGGAATGGTAGCCTTTGAGTCTGACTGGTGCTAACTGTTCTCATCTAAAAGCTAGAGCAGGATCATAGCTGTTTGGGGTATTGATGCCTGCAGTGGTATAATGTTTTCCATTTGCCTTTCTATGTTTCTATTTGCCTTTCTATGTTCCTATTTGCCTTTCTATCTTTTTGAGGTAAAGGACCATTTGCTTGAATGATTTCTCCACCACTGGTTGTGAAAATTGTATTTTTTTTCTTCCCCTGAGGACTTGTTTAATATGATCTAGAGATGCAGGTTTAGAAACTGGGATGGGATGAAAAACCTGTTGTTGTGTATGGTTCAGTAGCAAAGGGAATATCTTGATCTTCCTGGAGATTTCTGTTATGAGACTGATGAGGTCGTTGAGCCACTTTTTTTCCCCCAATTTTAGTAGAGCAATCAGAAGGAGGCAAAACTCTGGATCTCCTGCTTTCTGCATCATCTTCGGAATCAGAGGTGTTGGAGGATAAGTATGTGCATCCAGGCTGTTCCAATCTATAGCAAGAACATCGACTGTCCAGGCCGTCGGATCCAGGATCTGGTAAGAAAAAGATGGGAATTCAGATCCGGAACTGATGAGACAAAGGTTGGGAATTTGGAGTTTGCCATTTCACCTTGTTACAATTAAAAGTCCACCACTGGTACATCCAATCGGACACATATTTGAGTGAAAATCATGTGATCAAAAAACCATTCTGTTTGTATTAGTTAATTGTTCTCGGGCATTCCACACACACATTTAGTTGGCATGGAATATGACAAAACAGGTCGTAGATTTGTCACTGAAGATGCCACCTTAAAAAGTCCCAAACATGGACAAAAACATCTAGAGCTTGGTTAGACGACAAAGTTTGTGAGCGTAGCTTGGCCTTATGATGGTCATAAGAACGGTGAAGGTAGAGAGCACTTCATCTCTTTCCGCCCGCTGTAAGTTTGTAGCTGCTGTTACGGCATTAGTCAGAGTATGTTGGGCAGCTCTATTTAAAAGAGTCATTATGGAAACAGATTCCGATGCAAGTAATGTGTGATTTGGGGTGGTAGAAGATATGCTGTGTTCTATCTTTTGAGAGATACCTTAGATAATACATCCAACTATAGCCCACGGTCACGAAGTTGTCATGATGGAACAGGGCCATCTTTGTTGGCATGACGTCCAGTTCTTGAAAGTGGGATGGGGTATGGGATATTAATCCACGTGGTCGGTCTGTAATTCTTATAATCAAGATGATGACAGACTGTTGTGTGGTCTCTATATCACTCCCCATTAAGTGATATGTTGTCGAACCATTATGTGTAAACTGATGACGTCCTCATCCCTCAAGGTTTGCTTTTGCACCTTCCCCTTTAGTACACCTGGTACTGCCAATTTCAGATCTCCCACCAGCAGTGTCCTACACTGAATGCTGGACACTGCTGTGCATATCTAAACCCCTTTTCGTGGTAAAGATCAAAGGAATCGCTTGGCTACTTGGCTCAGCAGAGATATTGACTAATGTTTTAGCATCTTATATAACCAAGTAATAATACATTACTAATGATCATCATTGTTATGCAAAATGACCTTGTCAGTAAAATCTGGACACTATCATCTGGCTGTAACTATCTATGCATTTCCGTCGAGTCCATTTTTCGACTGCAGTTAAATATTGTATCAACAATGTTTATATGAATTTTTGTGACACAATGTTTCTCAGTAGTGTTCAAATGACTCTCCATCTTTTCACTTAGATGACTTGCTTTCACTTTTCATTCTAAACAGAGAATGTCTGAGGATATTTTACTTTCTACAACTTATTTTTTCATTAAGGATTTTTAGTTATCAATGAAATGCTCAGTGTTTACGAATGAAGTGCACTTGTCACGTGATTACCTTTTTTCTTCTTTTCCAGTCTGATACCCAATTAGGTATGTTGCTTAATCTAGAAGGGGGAAGCCACAGAAGCTAACATACCATTTTATTATTTAATAACTAGAAGTCGTGCTGACTTGAAATGAACAATAATATGCTTTTTAGCGGTTAGCTTTTGTCATCTTCATAATTATCGGAGGAAATAATAGCCAGCAATTATCAAAGTGCCAAATCTAATATCTAAGGAACACAAATCAGTAAGGATAATTGGATGACTTACCTGTTAGTATTAATTAAAGTTACTTTCTAGGCATGTTGGCACAAATATCAATATGCTGAGTTGCGAAATCAATAAACATAAGAATTTTATCTGTTGACAACTTATCTGTGACCACTGGCTAGGGGTAAATTTGACAGTTTCTGCATTAAAATGTCGGCGTTAGAGGGATGTCTGTCTTTGAGGGGTAATTTTAAATACAAACTCATCGGTGCCATGGGATTCTGAATGCAAAAGTATGGCTGGCCGCTGATTAGGGGAAGGTGCTCAAGAGGGAGACCACTGTATGCATGTTGACTGCAATGAATATATCAATGCTTGGGCAGGCTGCTTAGAAACTGACATGGGAAACTAAACAATTAATATGATTTTTTTTATTTGTCTAGCAAGTCGGCGGGTTCGCTTGAAAACAAAACATGAAATTGCTGATTTCGACCTGAAACTGACCTCTCTCTCTCTCTCTGTGCATGTGTGCGTGCGTGTGTGCGTGTGCGTGTATATCTGAACACTAAAATTCATATTAACTCCATGAAGGAAAATTATCAGCTACTAACCTTTTCATAGGTCTTCCTCTTCAGTTCACTCTCAAATCTAATTTTCTTGATTGCAAATTCAAAATCATTCTTCTTTGCTAAATTGCAAAAACAGAAAGTGATCAGTATCAAACACAAGGTCAAACGTGACTTTACTCAGTGCTGTAAACAACTAAGCTATTTCCTTATCAGTAACTCAGTATCATGACAAAAATATATCTCATGACATTGCTAAATTATGTACTATAATGTCCTGTTAGACGATAAAAGATCCATATATTTGTGTCATGCTCCTTTCTGGACATAATGCCGTGTTCCACAATAATGCATTTAAACGTCTGTTACAACAATGGGCTTGGATTTGTAATGGGTTATGATATGTGCCCTAGTACATCAGGAATGTGTGTGAATAATATCAACAGCCTTTGTAGTTTGCTTAGAAACAGAGTGAATTCATTAGGAACAGAATCACTAGCAGCAGGAACAGAATTCAGAAGGTATTTCAGTTCGCACGTTGCTATAATTAATTCATTAATAAACGTGAGTTGTCGAATAAAAAAAATTCTCTTCGAATATATGAAGTACAGAGCTAAATAAAACGTGTTCCATATTTGCATTTACTTTTCTGTCATTAAAGCAAACCAGGATAGAAGAATTTTGGAAAAAAATATGTGACGGTCCCTTGGCAACCAGCTTGAAAACTGGGGTGGGGGGGCAAGCTGATGTTCATGCTGCCCAGTAAATTACTTCAGTATCCTCTAAGATTTGTGTAATGGCAACTTGTCATATGTGTATGTGTGTGTGTGTGTGTGTGTGTGTGTGTGTGTGTTTGTGTGTGTGTGATGAAATGATCATGGTTGGATATTTATCGGTGTGTAAATTTTACCTAATAACTCACAAATTTTTAAAAAAGTGTCCGAAGGATGTAACTTTGTGAGTAATTATGTAACAATTTACACATCAATAAATACTCAACCATGATCATTTAATTCTTATAATTCTAATTTTCTTCTTTCTGGTGTCAGTTAGATTATTTAAACATGCCATATTGCTTTAGCTAAAGTTAGTGTATAAAAGCAACTGTTACATGCTATACCGATTTTATCAACAGACCGATGAGAAAGTGAAATGCATTAACAAGATCATAGGTATTTAGTATGTCAAGCAAAGTCAAACAAGCCATAACCACATGATGGTGTGTTAATAAAAGACAGGCATTTGTGATTTGCTTTATTAAGGGTTAATGGACTCTACTTAATCAGATAATGAGTAGCAGACATATGTAGCCTTTTATTGACAGCAGTCCCCCCCGCGCAGGTAAGGAATTATAATTAGATAACTTAGTCACCCTTCTGTAGGCACCGGAAGGGACAATTCAATGATCAAATGTTTGTTGCTGCAAAATATACATAATTCCATTATAATTTTAACATGATACTTTAATATTATGTTCTGGTTGCTTTCAAGTTGGGAAGAATGGTTGCCAGGCATTCATTTTAGCTCTCTCAGGCTTCTGGGCAATGGATCTACACTGCTCATCTATATTCTAAAATGATTTAACTCTACTTCATAGGAAATAGCAGTGTGGAATCTTGTTTTGATGGAAAAATGGCAGAAAAAGTGATAAAAAAGACATAGTACATTTTGATTTAAAAAACGAGAAATATGTAAGCAAGTGAAATGTTGATTTGCATTTGATAATTGATTTCTATTCATTTCTTCTGAAAGATATTTCAGTTGCAGGGGGGTTGGTGGAAACAAAATTAAATGTTGATTTGCATTTTAAAATTGACTTCTGTTGAATTAATGATTAAAAGATTTTTCAATTAAGAAGGATTTGTGGTTATGTTTATTAAAGAAATCAGATCAGCTGAAATATTATTATAATATATATATATATATATATATATATATATATATATATATATATATATATATATATATATATATATATATATATATATATATATATATATATATATAAACTTGATCCTAAAAATAGTGTTCAACCTGGGCATAGAAGTGCAGTAAGAACAGTCTGTGAAAAAGGGACAACCAAAATATAGCCTTTATGGACAAGTGTTCTTGATGATGTAATACGAATATAAACATAAGAAATGGGCCCATACATTTTGTACTGAATCAGCAGATGTCATTTATATAGAATTGTATATTTAAAATGGATTTAAATGCGTTATGAGAGATTTTCTTCTTATTGATAGGCTTTGTTTACCTTTATAAATTGTTCCAAAACCACCTTCTCCTATCTTCTCTCCAATAATGCTTTCTATTTCTTTAACAGTTAATACCATGATTCTACCACCTCTAGGATTATTTGGGAGCAAAACCTCTGCTCGTTTTGTTGTTGAGAAAACACTTTTGTCATCAGCCTCTGTTGCCCAATTGGTGCCACTTTCCTGCAAGGCTTGGGAGTGCTCCTGATTTCTATAGCAATATATTAAAATAGAACTAGAGCTACTTTCATATTCCACGATTGTTACACAATTTGTATGATGGTTCTGATCCTGAATTTTTCATTCTTATACAGGTTTCAAAATTTGAAGAAGGATGTTCCCCTGATTATCCCACAGGCAATCCTTGTTATATATATAACAAATTGTTTATATCTTAGGTAGGTTTAGAATAACCCCCACTTCCTTATTTTGATGTCTGAATGATAGGGTTAATTTGGATTTGGAGTACACAGCCAGATCGTGTATTTTATTTTTTATCAAAACTGCTAGCTCTGCATAACTATTTTTATTTTATGTTTTTGTGAGGTACATATTTTTTTTATTTAGTTTTTTTTTTGTTGATATTTTAAAATGTGCACATTTAGAAAATAATAATTTCTTAACTGTTCAAATTTCTTTGCATATTTCAGGGACAGGCAACTTCAGTGTCATGTTTACCCCGACCCAGAGTAGCCAGTTTGAAACATGTATAATCAAGGTAATTCTGACGGGTCATTGTTTGATGTCGAACATTGCCGAAGGCTAGCACTAATCCGTTACGTAAGACTGTTGTGGCTAGAATCGAAAACCGGACATCGGAGTTGCGAGGCGCCCGATAGCCAGTTATCACCTAGGTGTCGAAATGTTTCCAAGATCAAAAGAAATTGCATGAAGAAGTGGGAGTGTCCTAACTTCTTTCCCCTGCAAACCGACAGACAGGTTGAACTGGCCGCTAAGACGATTGGACAGGGGCACAGCGCCACCCAATCAGAATCGAGATGGGGGAGACCTTGATTTGGGTAGAATGATATCCCTGCGTTTTCCGGCAAAAGTTAGTTCGCTGAGAGAAATTACCCAGAGAAGAGGTTAGCGTAACTCCGAATAGCCATTCGTTATTGGCGGGAAAATCTTAGAGCGGGAAATTCTAAGTAGAGAGCTTCAAAATAAGGAAGCTTTGAGGGACAGACCAGTTAAATTTTGGTCCCGTTGTCTCGGATAGAGAGACGGAGGAAAGGAGGGAAGAAGAAGAAGGTGGAGATGAAGTCTGGGAGTGGAATTGGAGGAGGAGATAATAGAGAGGGAAAGGAGAAGAAAGGAGAAGTTGAAGTCTGGAGCGAAGCTGGAGGAGATAGTAGAGAGGAAACAGAGACAAAGAAGGAGTTAGAGGAACGGAAAGAAGGAAGAATCAGCGAGAAGAAATAGATGAGTAGATGCAAGGACAGGGGGAAAATCGAACTCACACTGTAAATCACGAAATGAATTAGGCTGTCACTTGGTCGAGGGAAAGACGAGTGATTGGAAGTTATCGTTTTTAAATTATCACATTTATTAAATTGTTATTGATTGAATTTCATCTTCGTGTTCTTTATAATTTAACCGTCGGCGTTGCTGATTGGGGGCTCAGAGCTGTAAATCTACATCATCACTAATTTAACTTTCTAACCTAACGAGCCAGGGTGGAACTTTCAATTTAATTTAATTAAATTATATTGGGAGAACCCCACCCCAATACGACAGAACGTCACAGTGGGCGCTCCATCCGGGATTTGAATTAGACATAAATATTATTTTACGATCTAAAAGTTTATTTGTTAGGAAGTATTAGTGAACAGTGTGAGATATTTTCCATTCTATGTATTTTGAATTTTTATGATTTTCTCATCTTGTGTTTGTTATATTTGATATTTGCATGTTTGGTAGATCTTTAATTACTTGCAGTAATTGTGAAGCAAATATCGAGCAAATATCTTACCTGAACGAAATTAGTTGTTGTCGACAGGTAAGTATTTGGCTGGGAACTTGTAATATCTGTCCATTGTTAGTAAGGTCGAGACAAGGTATCGCTTCCTATTAGTATAACAATATGGCTACAGAAAGGCAAATGATCAAGGAGTACCGTGCCATGGGTTCGGAAGATCTCGGCTACGAGAGAGATTGCCTGGCAGCATTTATTGAAGAAAGAATCAAGGAATGGAAGGCAGAAAAAGCAGCGGAGAAGGAGCTGGCCAAGATAGCAGCAGACCGAGAGCTGGCCAAGATAGCAGCAGACAGAGAGCTGGAGTTGGCCAAGATATCCGTGGACAGAGAAACCCAGAAAGAGCTGGAGCTGGCCCGGATATCAGCGGCCACAAAAGAACGAGAGCTTGCTCACACTCTCGAAATGGAGAAGGTCAGGTTAGCCGCTAGGGACATAGATCGGGACGATGCTAGCACAAGTTCTGGAGGAACCGGACAACCTTTCATCGACCACCGAATGGTCCAGATAAGTATGCCGCGGTTCAGCGATAAGGAGGAATCTATCGACGATTTTCTTGTTCAGTTTGAGAAACTCGCTCACGCTCATAAAATTCCTGAACAACATTGGGCGATTAATGTCTCAGCTTTTTTGCAAGGTGCAGCTCGTGAAGTCTACCACGGCTTAGCTGCAGACGATGCTGACGACTACAATGCGCTCAAAAAGGCCCTTCTCTGCCATTATCGGCTGACCACCGAAACATATCGTAAACTTTTTCGGGACTCGACGAAAAAGGCAACGGAGACCCACTCTCAATTCCACACCCGTGTTCGAGGGTTATTTGAGAAGTGGATGAAGATGGCCGAAGTCGAACGATCGTACGACGGGCTACGCGAGGTTATACTCAAGGAACATGTCCTGAGTACTTACCGTCGCGAGTTGACAGTCTTTCTAGCAGAGAGAGAGCACCGGACGCTCGAAGAGATCGCTAGCATGGCGGAGCGATACGAGCAGGCACACTCGAAAAGTGGAGGTTCCGGGGGTGCGGATCGACCCCGACCCACTGAGTCGCGCCGTGTGGTTGAGGTAGAGCCGGCTGTCCGTAACCGTCAGGGCGACGGGAGGGTCGGAGGGGGATCTACAGGTAGGGATGCCAACCATAGACCTGGACAGGCCTCACCCACGAAAGCGGGACTTGCAGGTCAGCGAGGGCCGCCGACGTGTTACAACTGCAAGCGCCCGGGGCATATTGCCAGGGACTGTCCCAAGGGCAGGCAGACCCAGGTGAATGCCGTCGCTAGGAAGGAGCGCGAGCCGGAGGCAAGCTGTAACCCAGCCAACCTCGCGTCTGCTACTGTCAACGGAGAAGGTGCCACCATCTTGTATGACACTGGGTGTAGCGTCCCAGCCCTTGTCGACAAGAAGTACGTTAAGCGCGAGGATTACACAGGGGAGGTAATCGAAGTTCAGTACGCGAACAGCGCACGTGACTCATTGCCAGTGGCTGTCATTGACCTCGATTCACCGTACGTGAAGGGGAAAATTGAAGCTGCATGCTTGGATGGTTTATCACATGACGTCATGCTGGGATGTCGCTATGTGTTGCCACAACCGAACCCCGAAACCTGCACACTGATGCCGGTGAGTGCTGTGGAAACCAGGTCCAAGAGTCGACAGACGAAAGCGAAGCCGATGGAAGTTAAATCGACACCGGTGAGTAATGTTCTTCCGGCCGAGCTGAGGAAGCTGCAACAGGAAGACGCAACTCTGGCGCAGTTGCACAAATACGCTGCAGCAGGAACGGAGAAAGAAACTCCGAATGGCGCGGTGAAGTTTGAGTACAAGAAGGGGATCTTGTATCGCCACGCCAGGAAAGGCCGCAAACACTTTAAGCAAGTCGTCGTGCCGAAAGAGAAGCGAGGCAAAGTGTTAAAACTCGCGCACGAAAGTCTCATGAGTGGACACATGGGAATTGCCAAGACGCTTGACCGTCTTGTCAGAGAATTCTACTGGCCAGGGGTCCAGGGAGATGTTAAGCGGTTCTGTCTCTCCTGTGACAAGTGCCAGAGAATGGCACCGGAAATGGCTCATCGACCCGTCCCCTTGGGGAGTAAACCCGTTATCGATGAACCATTTCGATGCGTCGCGATGGATTTAATCAGACCGATAAAACCCGCATCGTCGCACGGGAATCGTTATATGTCGCGTATGGCAGTCGGAAGTTGTCAGCTGCCGAGAAGAACTACTCCGTATCAGAGAGAGAATGCCTCGGAATCGTGTTCGGTATATCACGGTTCGAGCGGTACTTATACGGGCGGAAGTTCATCTTGGAGACCAACCACCAACCACTCGCGTATCTCGCGCAGGCGAAATTGTCGAATGGACGATTGATGCGATGGTCGCTGTTCTTACAACAATACCAGATGCAGATCAGATACGTGAAAGGAACTGAGAACGTAGGCGCTGATTTCATGAGCAGGAGCGCTGGAATGGTATAGATCGCTGTATATATATATATATATATATATATATATATATATATATATATATATATATATATATATATATATATATATATATATATATATATATATATATATATATATATTCATGTTCGCACTCAGTGTGTAGTGTCGCGATAATTTTGTTCTTTATTTCGTGTATTAATGCCATTGCATTTGAAGTAATTTTGAGGGAATAAAATCCCGATTTTATTCTCAAGCGTGGGGGGGGGGGGTGTCATGTTTACCCCGACCCAGAGTAGCCAGTTTGAAACATGTATAATCAAGGTAATTCTGACGGGTCATTGTTTGATGTCGAACATTGCCGAAGGCTAGCACTAATCTGTTACGTAAGACTGTTGTGGCTAGAATCGAAAACCGGACATCGGAGTTGCGAGGCGCCCGATAGCCAGTTATCACCTAGGTGTCGAAATGTTTCCAAGATCAAAAGAAATTGCATGAAGAAGTGGGAGTGTCCTAACTTCTTTCCCCTGCAAACAGACAGACAGGTTGAACTGGCCGCTAAGACGATTGGACAGGGGCACAGCGCCACCCAATCAGAATCGAGATGGGGGGAGACCTTGATTTGGGTAGAATGATATCCCTGCGTTTTCCGGCAAAAGTTAGTTCGCTGAGAGAAATTACCCAGAGAAGAGGTTAGTGTAACTCCGAATAGCCATTCGTTATTGGCAGGAAAATCTTAGAGCGGGAAATTCTAAGTAGAGAGCTTCAAATAAGGAAGCTTTGAGGGACAGACCAGTTAAATTTTGGTCCCGTTGTCTCGGATAGAGAGACGGAGGAAAGGAGGGAAGCAGAAGAAGGTGGAGTTGAAGTCTGGGAGCGGAATTGGAGGAGGAGATAATAGAGAGGGAAAGGAGAAGAAAGGAGAAGTTAAGTCTGGAGCGAAGCTGGAGGAGATAGTAGAGAGGAAACAGAGACAAAGAAGGAGTTAGAGGAACGGAAAGAAGGAAGAATCAGCGGGAAGAAATAGATGAGTAGATGCAAGGACAGGGGGAAAATCGAACTCACACTGTAAATCACGGGATGAATTAGGCTGTCACTTGGTCAAGGGAAAGACGAGTGATTGGAAGTTATCGTTTTTAAATTATCACATTTATTAAATTGTTATTGATTGAATTTCATCTTCGTGTTCTTTATAATTTAACCGTCGGCGTTGCTGATTGGGGGCTCAGAGCTGTAAATCTACATCATCACTAATTTAACTTTCTAACCTAACGAGCCAGGGTGGAACTTTCAATTTAATTTAATTAAATTATATTGGGAGAACCCCACCCCAATACGACAGAACACCACATTCAGAGTACACTGTGCTACTTCAAGTACATTTCCTCAGCACACAGAAGCAGACATTGTCATCAGCTGAATATGGATAGACTAAGTTGTCTGATGTACACCTGTAATACTAGTCTGGTTCCCTGACTAAATGTAATCAGTCAAAACCCATATCAGGACTAAACAAATCTGGTAAAACCAGTATGAAGATTGAACAGCAACAATCATATTTTTTTACTTTTGTTCTGTAAATCAATAATTTAAGTCATTTTCATGAGTTATGGTAAACCTGTAAGGGCCAGCAGGTTTGTTAATCAGTACAAAGATTTGTTCTTGAAATCTTTAACTAAAGACAAGAAAATAATATACAATATATGCTGAAACACCTGGACAAAAAGGCAAAAATATTTTTACTATGGGATAAAACAAGCCAATGAACCAGAAACGATAAACTTAGAAAAGTGACGAAGGTACTCTTTTGACCATTTCAAGGGAAAGGTCATCTTGAAGTAACTTACCCTGCGTTTGATCCATCTACTGATTCTTGCAATCCAGTAGTACTAGCTCCATCATTTGTCACAACAACTTCATGACTTGATCCCAGGAGATCTGCATCAGATAAACCCTGGTCCTCTCTCTCTTTCCGGACATAAATAATTTCATCTAAGGATCTAACAGTATCACTTTGCTCTTCTCTGGATCTTGACTCTACATGAATAAAACAACTATATTGTACTGCTGGGCCCTCTACATTTAGGACTTCCACAATATTTGTGTACATGCCCAGAGTTTTTCAAGTAAGGTAAATCATGCAACACTATTAGCTACCAGGTAGACAATCAATGCATTGTAAGTAAAAAATCACACTGCTTAATGCTTATGTTTTGAACATTGATACTTTGAAATTCAACAAGAATACTTATGGATCCTGAGTTAATCACATATAAACGTGCTGATTTACTGTATATATATATTTAACTAAGACAGCTATTTCTTAATAACATAAAGACTTATGTTACAGTCTGAAAGGTTTGCAGGTACGTAAGATCATAACTGTTTAGTTGCTCTGTCTAATAAAATCACCAATCTAAACGCCCATTCAAAAATAACATCCACTAATTACTATAATTTACAAAATGAAGGTTCATTTGTAAATAAAACAGGAAGTTTTCTATTTAAGCTTTTAATCCTACAATGTACATGTAGTTATCCTCTTCTTGATTCTTATTAATATATGAATTAGTATATTTCTTCTTCAAACGTGTTACTCAATCATAATACCTTAGAAGAACTACTCTTACATCGCAAATCAGGCTGTCATTGGCAAAATGTATTTAACTTTATCCCTAAGCGTTATCTACCCACCTATGTGGCAGTCAGAGTGATCCCACATAGATACCAGAATTGGTACCAAGTACACTGAATATTTTAGTTACTACTTGTGTTCATGCTAAGTAAAGAGGCCTCTACAAATCAATACAAGCATTTTCATAGGAAGTTAATCCATCTACACATTTCCAACTTTCCTTAAAAATTTTTATTCAACAACAAAGTTTTTGACTTTTCAATGTTAGCACCTTGCTGTCTTTACACATTTAGGCACACTTGGTTTATGGCTGCACGGGTCACAATGGCGTCCCATCCAATTGCTATAGCTGCATTTAATTGAAAACACAATATTGCTAAATAAATTATCCACTATGAGTGGATACATCCAGTTGGGTTTATTATATTATCTGGTTTTAGCATCCACTTCATAGTGATGTATGTGATGCTTTACCGATTTTCCCTGTATATAATGCCATTTGGCCTTTCTTACAAAATATTGTCTTACAGACTTATAAAAATGATACTAACAGCTGCCTCGCTTGGCGCTCAGCATTAAGAAGTTAGTGTTAGGACTGGTCGGCTTGGTGTCAAGATAATGTGACTGGGTGGGACATCAATTGCTACATGTCTGCAGCATGATGTCACAGTGCTAGACATCACTATAAACTGCAACACTGCATACATCGTATCGAAATGACTGACAAATTGTTAAAGCTACTTTAAACGTCCTAACCACACAAATACACCCATTGCCTTACAATGGATATTGTAGCATCTGCTTCATAAGTATCAACAATTACGCTTCTGTGCCTTTTTATGTACAGATATGGTGTGTACTATTGAAAACTAATTAGTATTGCTGAATAATTCTCGCACTGTCAGATACGTACAGGTGAGCTTCGATGCGTTGTCTAGTCAAAGTTACCATAAGCGATGCTTTCATGATTTTACCTGTATAGGTAGTCGTTGGTCTTTCCTACATATAAGTTTTTATTAGAATTGATATTTTAGCATCCATTTCCGGAGTTTTAATAACAAAGCTCTAATACTATACCAATACTGGTCACATGCACCCTTTTACAAGCAACTGACATAGTGTGTACAGGTAGCTATGCACGGACACTCCAAAGTTCAGAAAGCAGGACATGTGCTGCGCTACAACTGTATAATATATGTCTGATCTATTTTTGTCTTACAGATTTAGACCACGGATGAAACCAGACTGACTACCAACCTACACGTGTAGATTACTCTGGTTGTCGTTCAATCAATGCATGTCAAACTTGCATATTATGGACAAAAGTTAATCGGCGGCAGCACTAAGGGTACTAAAGGTGATGGCACAGAACCACGTTTTGAGGGACAAAACGTCAGTATGCACTCAAGGGTTTTAAACCATAGCATTTGATGGGGAGCGATATAGAGAGCAACAACATCCCCAGTTACCATCTCGCATATCAGAATTACGGACCAGTTGCGTGGATCGATATTCCGTACCCCTTTCCAATCTCAAGAACTGGACAATGTCATGCCAGTCAACATGACCTTGTTCCTTTTTTGATCGAACTTTGCCAAATACCTCTGACCCCAATGGGTTATGACTACAAACAATCAGCCACCTGAAGAACGAATTTTGCCAAGTTCCATGACTCGCATAGTCTGCTAGGCTCTTCTTTCATGCAATGCCCAGCATGGTGTCTGGTACCCAAGAATCCCGATGAACGCAACCAGTTTATACAGCAGACTAACCATCGAATAGTGACGCGGGGCACTTACAGAGAACGGTATCAAATTTATCAGGGATCAATCTAACCTACATATTGCGCTTGGCACTTCCTGCGTACAACAATCACCTGCATACCACGCCCAGTTTATATAGGCACTCGCACGGATTAATCTACCCACATAGTGCCCTTGCTTAATTGTAATCTATCATAGGTACTAGCCTGGCTGAACAAGATACACCATTTAAACCACTCTCAGGAGCTTCAACTGTTCACCTCTCATATAAGATCTACTTGTTCGCTGCATTTATTAACGGCAGGCAAAATCAACAAAACACGTTATATCAGTTAACACTAATTATATGTTGTTCTGATGAGTCTGTATCGCTCATGACTGCTCCCGCTTTCACTGGCAAACTCATGCACCCATTCAAGAGAAATCAGACTTTTATAATGAATTCCTGTCTACACTGAACACTTCATCTCAAAATGATCTACAGGACCCAGTGTGAGCTCTTAAAAAGTACTTAAGAAAGACCGAGCCCCTGAATTGAGGGAGATCACGCATCTTCTTACCCTGCACCGAGGGAGAGGATATTTCAGCAGAGACACTTTATGCTCTGGCTAAAGTAGATTATTCGATCTGCATATTAGGAAAGAATCTCTCACCAAATGGATCTGCCTTGCATCTTGGCTCATGAAGTTGGGACTGTCCCACAACATTGCATACGAGTAAAACTGTTGTCTGTTATTATCCATGCCACGGGATGCAGATCCAGATACATTTCAACAGCTTTTATCTCAGAGATATTTCATTCTGAAAGGCTCAGCTTGATCTAGTGGGATCTGATCTGCCCATGACACAACATGTTACTTTGCTGGGTCGTTTCCAAAGCTGCATAAGGACGCGGTTTCATAACTTTCACTGGATTTATGGGAAGGACAATTTTTCCCTTTTGAAACCACTCCCCGACACATGGAGTCTATTATTCAGTTGGGTTATCTAGAAGCTGTCTCACATACCTTAGGGGACTGGAGATGGTCTCTCTGGGGTGAAGGGATGTGCCTGCCTCTACCTCTTACCTATTCTTTTAAGGTATTATGATTGAGTAACATATATGAAGAAAAAATAATTTTTGAAAGTAAAATATGTTCTTCAATATTGCTTAACTGATCGTAATATATCTACACGCTCTCCGCAGTTACGTCCCTACAGACAGTGTGCCTTCCACTCCAGTAGCAATTGCAATATTCACAGGACTGGGCGCCAATCCCGGTATCAAGGAGAGATCAATCAATCTAGCTGCCACTTAGATGGACTGATAAATTTTTGGCTTTTTAGCTAAATAATTTCAATCAGAGAGAGCTGGATTTGCGTGATAGTAGTAGTTCTTCTAAGGTATTATAATTGGGTAGGCATTATTGAAGAACATAATTTGCTAGAAAATTAGATTTTTAATTTTCCATTATGATCTATCTTTACAATTTTGCAGTTACCTGTAATAACGGCTATTTGATATTTATATTATCCCAGACTGTAATGTCAATTTGGATTTAAAAAATTGTTCATTACAGAAACACAAACCGGTTCAACTTAATGAGTGAGAGCTTTGTACGCAAAACAAATGCAGTACATGATATTCATCATGTATACTATATTTTATACATATATATTCATTATGTTGTATATATATTTTATTTAATATACTTTTATTTCAGTTTACAGTGTTCTTATTTCCATTATTCTTCTAGTCTAATGCTAAAATCGTGCCCACGAATTTTTCTGTTCAAAGTTTAGCTTTCCTTTCAAGAGATGTATCTACTTGGTTGATGGATGCATTATGTTCCTTTCGAATGTGTGTGCGTGTGTGTGTGTGTGTGAGAGAGAGAGAGAGAGAGAGAGAGAGAGAGAGAGAGAGAGAATTAAGAGGAATCTACCGATGTTAAATCGACCACCACCCATGGAAACATCATGGTAACTGCGCTTTCTCATTTGTCTGAGTATATTTCCTTTCTCATTCTTTAAAACACTCAGTATGTCTGTATACCCACTAGCTTGTAATGCCTTCTCCAGAATATGATATTTCCCTACTTTCAAGACTCCTTTCTCTTCCATCACATCAAACACAGCTCTTGGAATCTGCTGTATCCTGGACAAACTTTCACCAGACATTTTAGACCCCAAGTGAAATATGAAAGTTTTGTATGTTTGACTGTTGGGATCCATCATATCACACAACTTTACCAGAAGAGATTTGTGTTTTTGGTGCACATCCTTCGCAACTGATGCCATTTAAAATAAAATAAAAGAAGATACTGCTTAAGTTCCACGCCTGCCAGTGTTCTTCATAAATGGTTTCTCTTTCAAGTACTGGAAATGAATAATAAAGACAACGATAATTACATTCTTTACACATGACATGTTACTGCAAGTTCACATTTTTAGTGCCAGGTACCCAGATAAATGTCAATTCAGATTTTTAGTGTGGTACCCAGATTACTGTAATTTCACATTTTCAGTGTGTTATTTTGATGACTGTGATTTCACATTTTAGTGAGGTACCCATATCACTGTAATTCACATTTTTAGTGAGGTAGCCAGATTACTGTAAATTCACATTGTTACTGGTGTACACAGATTTGAGAATTGTATGCTTCCTCCAAACCACACATTTTAAGATCTGTCAAGCACAGGTCCTTCTGTCATCTTTGCCATCCACAAATGTAAGTACCTCTGAAAATGTAAATTGTGTACCATGAAAACTAACACTCATGAAGAGAAAAAAATCCACAGTACATTAGTATGTCTTAGCTGCATTTTTGACAAAATCTCAGTAATTATTATGTGTAGGTTCTAAATGTTTATATGAATCACCCGGGTTCTTTTTGTGCATCTGTGTACAGTATGTACAAGACATAACAGCACAAAATTGATCTTTTTCGAAATAAGTATAATCAAGTATCACTTCAATGAAGAGGAGAAAGCTGCAGAACAAAGAGTTGCTTATAGTATAAATATACACAGAAAATGAAAATAAATATAGAATCAGAAGTTACATATGTGTAATTCTTACACACTCGAAGTCTGACTAGACAGGTAGTAAAATTTATTCAACTCTTCATTCGACAACCATGTCATAGCACTGCCCCATATGTTTCTGGAAAATTTTCTTCTAAATCTTTGCTTTCTATGAATTGTATATTTTGCTTAATTCATGTGCTCAAATAATTAAGAAAACAGTCTAATGTAGAGGTACTTCCTAAACATGGCGATTTCTGCCGTTACTGGGTCTACCTCAAGACATGTTCACAGAGTTAAACTGATTTTAAGAAGAGAATAATGTGAGCGTTGCTTTTAAAATCTTTAACAATATATGTCGAAAGTGGCGTCACTAATTATATTATTAAAACCTAAATTGTTCTTTACATATTGATGTTTTAAGTTTCAAAACACAAGTCGGTATGTTTTCATCATGAAATGATAACGAATGAAACATTGCACAAATCGGGCAGTTATAACAAATTTGTTCTCATGGATGTCTCAGCAACACCATTTTCATTTAGGACCAACTTGAAATCATAAGAAACATTTAGTTTTTAAAAAAAAACATTGACATGAATATCCCATCTGGATGAGTAGCGGTAGCAAAATTTTCAAGATGATTGCTTTGGTCACGAGACAGCACCACTTGTACTCAGGACCAACTACACATCATAAGAACGATATCAATATGTCTTTCTGTTCAGTAAAAGTAGTGATAAAAGATTTTCAAGATGGCTACCATGGCAGCCATATCTGACGTCTTCAAGTGAAACCCCAACTAACTTGACCATACAATCTAGAGGAATGCCTATAATAGGATTTTCAAGATGGACATTGTGGTGGCTATATTAGATATCCAAATGACCAATAGAGCTTAAAACAAGAAAAATTTGTTAAAATTTGATTCAGACTAACTTATTTTATTTTATCTGCCAATAGATTGTACCCTTTTTGGGCTCAGCCATATAGAATAATGCAGGTTTGGCAAGACACTTCACTGCAACAGCATTGCCACAATATAACCGATTTGTGCTGCTCCGCCATAAAACATCATACGAAAGCAATAGCTTGTATCACTCTTCTGATGTTATAATTATATCTGATTTGGCCAGGCATTCTTCGACAATGTTTCTCAATTCCAATTCGTATATGTTATGTCTTTCCTCCAACGATTTACTTGCTGATGTAATCTGTGACATCAGAGCCTAATTATCATGGGGTAGGATGACCCTGGAGTACGGCCAGGGGTCCAATTCACTAATCAGTCTGACTTGCGAGGATACGCGGACCAAGGCTAACCCATACCGATTCTCTGATATGTCAAAGTAACCAATCCTTTCTTCTTTTAGTTTTCTGTAAACCATTCAACCAAACTAGCTTGGAGAAAGATGCAAAACTGTTGGTACAATATATTCCAATAGGGTGTTACTAACATGCATTGCATCAACCTTCTGTCTCTGATAATAGAAACGTTACGTAACATTGCACATGCAAATCCATATCCCTGCAATACAGTGAAAACCTGGAAGAAAGTTTGCGACTGCAGTATAAAAAAAACAACAAATTGAATCTTCCTTATATAGCACTGTAATTGCACGTAATTAGTAGTGACTGAAAATAGAAATAACGAAAACGCATTTGTTTGGTCTGATTTTCCTTTTGTTTCATTGTTGTACAGGTATCATTCACACAAATGAGATCTTAACCTGCCAGGAAACTCTATCGACTTCAAGCCACAAAGACTAAAGCTCAGTTTGATTATCCTTCCTCTAGCATGCCAATCAATTCATAATATAAAACTATGCCTCCTGGATATTTTAATGTTAAATATTGTTAAATCTGCACAATTTTTTAAAAAAATGAAACAGAAAATTAGATTGTGAAAATGATTAAGTAAAAGAAAGGTATGGAAGTGCTTTTATTTTAATAGCTTGAATTTTTTTATAACATAACCAGACAAAATGCAGTTCCAAACATGTATATCTCAGTACTTAGGACATGTCTGAGAAGAAGAAAAAAAAAACCAACAATATATCCTAAAATCTTGCTTAACCAGATACAACTTTACTTGCTAAAGTTGCCAATAATATTGGAAATATTCATAAAACATTTTGCAATTAAGGCCAATAATTTGTACCTATTATTTTCTAAGTAGCTTTGACTTTCAAAAATACTAAAGTTTACAATGTTTATGAAAATATCCAAAAATCTAAGTAAGGCAAAAAAGTAAACAAATAAAATTTTCTCAGTAGATTAATCTGAAAAGTGATAATGAGCTTTCTACACCAAGCAAATTTTTTTTAGCCTTCCGACGATCATAAAGACGTTTTCACAAGAATTCAAAATACAAATCCCCTTATAAAACCCCAAAAGACCCACAATAATTCTCTAAACCATGAAGAAAAAGAACCAAAACAACTCTAATTAAAACAGGAATTTTTTAAATTTATTTTTCAGCAATTATTTTGAAAGTCTTTTTTGAAAGTCAAAGCTACTAGAGAATCGGTATGATTTTTCAGCAATTATTCTGGAAATTTACGCAAATTACACAATGACCTTATTGCATATTTCCTAATGTAACACTACGGAATTGTACCAAAATGTATTCGGTATGGGATGATGACAAAGTGGAAGTTATATATTGGGGCGTGTTTTACGTATGATTGTAAAGGATAGTAAAGAATAACCATTTTAGTGACAAATACAGACCATTGAAAACTCAAGTTTTTGTAGGAATGCATGTCTAATTGAGCCATTGTTTATACAGCATAGTTTTGTTTAATACCTTTTGCGAGATAATCGTAATCCACTCCCCCATTGCCAGACTTGCAATCACCAAATCAAACAGTCGTGCTGAGCGGCTTCATTACTATTTTTACTAACTGGAGCTGGCATTGTTGCTGTTGATGGTAATGTAACTGGAACTGTCTTTGGTTGTCGAATCACTAACCGGTAATGGCTGCATATTGCCAAACCATATAGATTACTGGCGTCAAGATACATTATGTAACTGTTAAGGGCAGTGGGGTCATACCCTTCTATGTTTGGATTGTTTGGGCGCTTATATCGATAACATGTCATTGATATTCCGCCCCGAAATGGGAGCTCAATAAATAGATGTTGATCAACATGGGTGCGAATTCCAATTCGATTTGGGTTTTTAACAACAACCCATCCCAGGCCATTCCCAATTATGAGAAGTAATTTGCGGGATCGAGCTTATACACCTGCATCGCAGTGTCACAAAATTTTAAAATACATCAGCGAGCAACAACACATCGGTGCGCAGACATATATAATGACAGTCATGACAGTCACCCATATTTTGCAACCAAATGGCGACCAAACTTTGTGTCATCATTGGCGGAAATAACTTCACGCGACAGCGAATAAAACGCTTCAATCAGTGATATGAGTTTCAGCAAATTTGTCCCAATATTCATGTACTCGTAGAAATACACACTTTCTTCATTAGCAGGTGTTAGTTTCCCAATGCCAACTAGTAATTTTTAAGTTTTCCACCATTAGATTACCAGCAGTTTAATCCGTAAGCCGCTTACCTAATCATTTATGTAACTGATACATAAGAGGTATCTTATACAAAACCCATACAGTCCTCCAATAGTAGCAAAAAATTGTGATTCAGACCGTTTCAAATATTTAATTGTACCTACTGCAGCGTTCTCATTGTGAAATTCTCTTGCGGCATTAAATAAAATATCTTTCAGAAAGGAGTTGGCCCAAATAAGCTCAAATTACTCGTCATTGGGCATGATGCCAACACTCGGTGACAAGAATTTTCCAGACTGATGCACGTACCCATATTAAATGTTTCAGAGTGTTTGCTTACATCAGCCATGGGTATTGATTTCTTGCGTCTAATAATAGTTGTTTGGAATTTCCACAGGTGCTCAAGCAGATATAATTTTGAATATTTCTATATCATTATGTAAAACGTACTGTTGATTAGTGGATGTAGTTACTATTGTTATTTAAATACTAAAATCTCATAACTAATTGATTTGCTCTTCGATATCTTCATTACTGGTAAAACATTTGCTCATATCATCAGAGGATTCGTAAAACTCGCTTCACTTGTATCAGAAGTACTAGGTGATTTAATTAACATCAGGTGTTTTATTTTTTTCCCTGCACCACCTTAAATAAAGTTTTATTCTTTTTTCTCCTCATAAGCTTAGCCAGTCCTGCATCATTGCTATTCTAAGGTCTTTCCTAAGTAATTTATCTATATGTAGCGACTATGTATCCGAAAACGCATGTAACATCTTTTGAGCCTCTTTGACAAATATGTATGATGCATTCAAAACAATGATTTAACCATTTCTGCCACATCTTTTTGTTTGCCATTTGGTAAATGACGCCGCTTGTTGAGATATGTGTAAATTCTTTCAAAATATTATAAGCGTCCATCTGAGATTGTTTCTCTAGTATACCAAGGTAATTCTTCAATATATATTCTCTATATTTTGTATAAAATATCCACTGCTAGCATAAATATATTCCCTACTATGGCAACTTGTGTTCTGCCACACTGTTGTGAAAATCAGTAACCTCAGATAATATATTCTGAAATATAGTTGCAATCAATAATATTGGCCTGACTGAAAACTTTACCATGCAGTCCATTATCATAATAAACAAAAGTGCCTATCGTAGTGCTGCCATAGGTGGTTTTACTGGTTAGTGCAGTCACTGCCTCTATCTGGTAGGGCTGGACACTTGTTTGGCCACTTCACTTTCGTGGATTATTAATTCACGGGTTGCACATGGTAAGCAGTGTCATTTCGTATGTTTTGCCTTTTGGGGTTAAGGTACACAGTATGTAGCTTTTATGCTGCAATGAAAAATGTCACGGGAGATAGAAACCCGATACATATATAAAAACCCAAACCACAAAATACAATGTAACACTGTTAAATGTCATATTTACATTTATTTAAAATATGAAGTATCATCAATACAACACTTGTTTAGTAACATTTCTCTCTCCCCCCTCTCTCTCTCTACATATATGATTTTGGCCTAGAATGTAGGAAATAGTCCTTTTAGCCAGAAGTATTATTAGATTGACAACATTTACCAGTCCTGTTGAATCTTCACTTGTCCCTCAAAACAATGTCAGGCATGTATTTAGATTAACAGCACTATTATTTCTTCAATATCACCTTCTTTTATAAGTCGTGAGTAAAATTTTTGCTTTTAAAAACCACCCAGGTAATTTGAAAATATTAACAATTTTGAAAAACAAATCAATCACTGATTCTCAATGAGAAAAATGAAGACTTAGTGAACATTTTTTGTGAGCCTCATCATTCATGCAGAAACAAATAACTTAATACGAGAAAAAGATACAGACCTTATTCAAACTCGTCATACTGAATCGTAACTCGAAAGGCAAAAACAAATTAGCATAATAACGGACCACTGTGCTACAGTGACAACTGGATGAGAAGAACTCGTGGCAGTAGTAGGCTCTGTGCAGGTTTTCACAACAGATACGAACCCTTGAACAAAATATGCGTCTCCGTGATTCTAATACTGTAAAAACTGAATGGTTTAACATAATGGGGATTTTGATGATTATGACACTACAATGGCTGTTTGACATGTTCATAAGTCTGGTTGAAAGTTTTTTTTAGTCTGAGTTTCCTGTGACCTTTACTACCCCGGTTTTTTGATAATCTGATATTGATGTAGGACAGTGTGAGGTCTCTTGGCCTATCCGATTCGCCGAAACTGTGCAGTTAACATTGGGTGGTTGGTTAGTACAGGTTCTAGAAAACTTAAACAACCTTACATTAAGCCCTACCGACATGAAATCTACTGGAAGATTATTTATCTTCTCAATAGTTCAGATATTGCAAGTATGCCATTTTAACATGCCTTATCGAATGCAAAAATCCCATCGGACCCTTTCTGTGCGTGGTCGTGTCCTTATGATATCCCTACATGTGCTGGATTGAGATAACATCAGCTTAGCAACCTAATTCCACGTAGCCTTATCGTTGACATTTTTGCGTGTGTGTGCAGGGAAAGATCCGGTATTTTTTAGTTTTGTCAGTGTTCACACTACCAACATACATGTCAAAATATCTCAAATGGAGAAGGAAATGTCCAATGAAACTAAGACTAACAGTCACTGACATACAACTTTACCTTATAAATCTAAGAAAATTGGTAAAGATTTATTTTCCAGTTTCAGTTTGAAATATGACTTGTACAAACCCTCATTTGTCATAACCCTTTAAGAGGTCAACTGATTCTCGGATTTACATGATTAGGGTGCACGGGACTGTTTTTGTGCACAAATTGTATGCTTAATTTATAATTTTAAAAAAATCTTAAAAATTACAATACATGGAGATGTAAAAAAGGTCCACATTTTGGACATTTACAGCACACTCGTCACGTTTTACCGATTTCTCACTCAATCCAGTGGACGTGGACAAATGGGCAGGTGATTACGTGTCTACTATGAGTAGTGGAAGTCCATTCAGTCTGGTGGATTCCTACCCCAGTCAACTGGAAATCAACGTAATTTAATGGAAAACCGTCCTGGATTTTATTACAACTGCAATGGATTTTATGACACCCTTCGCTTCTTCCACTGTGTTTGCTCCGCAAGTCGACAAACTAAGCAAACAGAAGGAAGAAACCCCGACCCAATAAAACAGACCATGGCAGGTGGTAATACAGTGGTAATATTTCCTGTGTTATTCACTGACCTTCAGAAGCAGTGAGGGTGAAGAGACAACTTTTAATGGAGCAGACCATTTTAAAAAAATAAACCTTCCTACGAAAATGAAAATACAAGCGTCAATAACACTAAAGCAGGGAAGGTGAACAGATCACTTTTTAGAACAGATCATTTTGAAAAATAAACCTTCATACGAAAATGAAAATACAAGCATAAATAACGCTAAATCGAAACGTCTAACCAGGTTGCGCTAAACCTAGGCCTCTACAGGATTATTGATGCTTGCGTGTCAAATTTATTTACCGACCCGGGACATTCACTGTTGGTTGTCGATGCGGTCAGGTGACAGGTCTCAACCAAAATATTTATCGCGACCTTTGCGCTATCTTGACTGAGGATCATGTAAATTTATCGTGATAAATCCATGAGGAATCGCTTGTGGTTCTGAGAACAAGTTTTTAAACTTAATCATATCCGTATCCCCTGAACAACAAGTCTGGTGGATGTTTCTTAGTGTGTGGGTATCAACACCATTAAAGACAATCAGACGATTGCAGTTATCTCTGATCGCTAACATATATAATATCTATGTTTTTGTGTCTGCTTCGGAAAAATATCCGATATGGATTTGATTGTCCAGCATCACATCATCATATACTACAAGATTGTTGATGCCCCCACTGAGATCATCTACCAACTGCGTATCGTTAATTTCGGTAATAAAATCAATAATATCATTACCGTCCTCGTCCAACAACTTTGCATTTTCATTAAAATCTTTAAGCACGCTGTAGCATTGCTGATCATCTACAGATGGTGCCACTAAATAGAATTTATCCCAACTGAGTCATCTCATTATCAGGTTAAGCAACAATTGTGTCTTACCAGACCCAGAAGGACATATGATAATTGCTCTGATAGAATTTGGTAGAGCTGGATGATACTTGACTGGCTCTTGTTTTCGTGTCGCTGAGAAATCGATGACATTCATGTTGTAGAAATATAATAAGCATATGGATTTATATTGTGTTCAATGCAGAGCACCCACCCCCACCAGTGGAGTAAAATCAATAACGAGGAACAAAAAGCGTGCACTTACAGGCAAGTGTGTGATAATGTGGTACAAAAAAATACAAATTTATCTCTCTTGCAACAGGCAGAGATATTGCTGCTTCAATGGAAAATTACATGGGGATCCAAGGGCTAAGTATCCTGCTGAGAAGCATCTTCCAGGATATAATTAGTGTGGTCCTGGAATCAGACTTGATATCCGTCTTGATGTGAAAGATCAGCCAAGACCTAGAGAGTATCCAATAAATGCAATTGATCAAGCGTGTCATGTTCATGATGTTGCGTATAAAACTCCAGGTTTACAACAACGACATATTGCATACGTGAAGTTGATTCATACTCTAAAATCTGTATATATAAATAAATCTCAGAGAAATTCTTGCTAAGTTTTTGATAAGATCTGCGATGAAAGGTAAACTAGTGCTAGGGGCTGGTAATGACTCATAGATAACTAATATATGGAGTCAATTTATTATAGCCCAAGAGGATATTGGAGGGGCAGAGCAGCGATTAGTAAACTTGCTGATGTGGCATGTATCCTATGTTATGTTGCTGCAGATTGGTTAGCACGACAGGCAATATGGCAAATTTACCTACCACTACCTAAGAAAATACAGTACGCACGTTTTATGTCGGGACTCCCAATGAGGTTCATCAGGTAGATATTTTGTTTTTACCACATGATACTATTAAAGCTGGTAGATGTCAATCGTGCACATACAAATACGCGTTGACTGTCATTGACGTTGCAAGTAGATATAATAAAGGAGAACCACTATCAACAAAGACAGCAGCTTAAGTTTGAAAACATTTATCAACAAGGGCCCTTCTGATGGCCACAGCTGCAACATGTTGATCCTGGCAAATAATTTCTTGGTACAGTAACGTCAATGATGCAACAACATAACATCAAATTCAGAAGATGGCACATCACAATTCATCGCGATTAGGCAATCGTTGAGCGATTTATTTGAGCACTTGCTGAGCGATTGTTTGGATATCAATGTGTGCAGGAAATATCCACCGACCTTAAGTCCCTGAATAAAGTTCAGGCGGATAAGAGATCTTATGAATCGGTTGCAAGACTACCAAGTGTGATGGCTGCATCAAATAATGAAATTACTCGTGGAATTTCTATGAAGCAATTTCGAAGAAACACATACCATTTAAACGACATGACTCTTTCTCAAAATGACCGGTACTAGTTAATGTGACTGTCGGGTATTTGTATGATCCGGGGAGCAAAAAAAGAGCAACTGACCCAGTCTGGACTGTAACCACACATAACATAATCAGTATGGTAAGATCCATAAGTAGAACTGCAATCTACAAACTATATTCAACTGCTTCTCAACGTGGATTTGTACTTGAGCAATAACAAGTAATTCATGAAGATATACAATTACTACCGCCTTCACTAATGTGAAGGGTTATTCGTTAGCAATAAGGCACTGGCTCCTCAATGCCGATTACACTCAAGACAGGCCAGCAACACATTTTTGCGTGTGTGTCCGTGACTACTATTAATTCTATTCACTGTAAATTGTCATGGATCATTAGGAGAATACCGCCACAACATTACTGCATTACAACAAGCACAGTGATTGTTTTTGCTGTTGTTTTGGCGTCAGGAAAAATTCAATATTAAGGTCAACGTATTGTTTTTGTTCTTCTTCACATCGCTAATAACCAGCTAACGTTTTCCCTACTATATCTTTTAACAACAATGCATTGATTTCTTGAGTTTGATTATTATTTACTGCTCAGTCTATCATAATCTTCCATAGCTGAGACATTCTACTGACTCGAGATACTGCTAGATAAACTAAATATGACCATTTGATACGATCTTAGACAATCCAGATATTAGTATCTGAAATAGGTAATTCCTGTGATGAATGAATAGTTATAACATATACTAGAGTCCATGTAGATTTATCCATTGTTAACACACTATCAACAACATCCAGAGGACCATCATCAACACAGGGTTTCATAAATGTGGGTGCTTGCCCCCAATGAATCTATAAATGGGCGGGGCAACGTAGCCATAAGAGTGTCTTCCAGTATGGGGTCTTCAATTTAGTACGTAGGCAAAAACCTTGCAAAGCTTTACCCTTTTCCCCCTCCCTGTACACATGCATACTTTTTTTACAACCCCACCTGCGTACGTATACTTCACACACACACACACACACACACACACACACACACACACACACACCGACCGAAGTCTATAGAGCAGCCTATATTTAATCCATGCAGAAACCACACACGATTAAGAATATTAACGTGTTTAATAAAACAGTTTGTCCACCAACGTTGAATGTCTGGCTGCATCAAATAAAAAAGCTGTGTAACTTTAAACAGTTTGTCTAGTGTCTGCTAAAATTCAAACGTTGACTGAACCTAGTCAATCAGGTTACGTATTAGACAAATTATTAGCGAGGTTTCACCCCTCCCGTTTCCTATGCGTACGTACATTATCAGTAGTCAAACACACACACACACACACACACACACACACAAATATATGCATTTGGGTTAGCCCCTCCCCCTCCATGCATAAGTGCTAAATAGACGGCCCCTAATGTGTAAAAACACCCTCAATGTATTCAGAAAGAACAATAGCAAGTATAATAAGTGCATTAAATGCATATCATGTCTTTTGTATATTATAGTATAACACTTCAAACTGAAATCAAAGTCTTATGTTTTCTAATAACAATATTCTATCTACACACTAACCATTAAAGAATCAAACCACAGACTGCAAATAGTATCACTCAGACCTCTGACCAATCTTAAAAGACAGTGTCATGTACTTCCTGTGCATCACAAGCTCAGTTAAGATTGGGTACAAATTCATACTACGAAAGATCAGAAGAGCATATATTTTTCTTTCATGAAGGAGAAAATTTTTTTTTAAAGGAAAAGTCCAAAGCTCACAATGAATTAGGGACAGTATATATAGTTTCTATAACAATTAACTCTTAACTGAAACATATATACATCTGCATCCAGATTGACTAGCAGGATAGACCTGAATGGAAGCTTGGATCAAATGACAAAACAACACAATGGGATGAAAGATGAAAATTTATGAAATGAATTAATAAAAATATCCATATTCTACAAATACAGTGATTCTTTCACGCTCTAAACATATGTCATATTCAGTTACTTTATCCAAACATTCACAAATAGGAAAACAAAGAAAGAAAGATTCATATATTCAAATGTATGACGGTAAGATTCATACAATCTCACGTAATGAAAGTAAGATTCAAATGATTTCATGTAATGAAAATAAGATTCAAATAATCTGATGGAATGAAAATAAGATTCAAATAATCTCATGGAATGAAAATAAGATTTAAATAATCTCATAAATAAAACTAAGATTCAAATAATCTCGTGTAATGAAAGTAAAATTCAAATAATCTCATGTAATCAAAATGACTCAACTGTACTCAGTTGAAACAACAATCAACTGAAGCAAACATATGACTGCAGCCGTATGATTCATAAATATTTGTAAAAATTTGCAAATGTGTCCACTGACAAACCACACAGTTCTCCCGAATTCTTGGTCGGCCCACACTTGTATCAGCTACACGCACCCTTCATGGCTCCACCATGCGCACAAGGTTACAAATTAGTGGTTAAATCTTTGTATGGCTTTGATGGTTACATGATCTTCCATGTCCAATATAGACACACATATGGTCAGACAGACAGCCTGATATACCCGCACACACATATATACAGAGAGCTACAATAAAACCAAACTGGTCATAATAACTGGTACGATAAAACCCCTAACAGCAATTTGTAACAAATCAAAAGTTCACAATGTTTTATATCCGCGTAGTAGTAAAGGCATACTTTCACGATACGACAGTAAAAACTGAATATGCTTCACATATCAAATAAAATACAAATGTAATACTTACATTATGGATGTAGAACAAAAATGGAGAACATGCACTCCTTTACAATATCCAAAAGACCAGTGTGTCAGATATAAAAATTACTTGTCTTAAATATACAGGAGAGTGACTTTTAGTAAGGGTAAAATACCCATGCATACAGTGCTTTTAGTGTCTCTCGCCGCAAGCAATCTACAACGAGATACAAGCAAGTTCAGCTGCTTACCTAGAAAAACAATTATCCACCCCAGGTAACGTTGTACGATGAAAATGATCAAATTCTTCCAAGGCGAAACCAAGTTATTTCTTGCCTTATTCTGTGACACTGTCTGTAACTGTGACTGCATTATTCCACAAATATGATCACTATTTCGTAAAAAGCCTCCTGTCCTTCCTCATCATCCACTCTACCAATGCCTTGTTAACGATGAAGTCTCTGAGAGGAGTGGGTAAAAGACTAGCATAGTTTGACACTCATTCGTTTGTGCTCGCGTTTAATTTCATCGAATATTACTTTTATATCATCTTCTGTGTGTATCCTCTAGGAGATGATATATTCCCATCTCATTTCAACGGGAAAAGCTTTACTGTCCGGAGTGATTTCAACGCCAATAACAGAGAAATTACCATTATTTGTGGGGTTAGCTTCTACTGCTCTCCACAGCTGAGAACTCTTATAATAATATGTAGTGTTTTCCCAATATGTTTGTGTTTTTTTCTGAAACATAATCAGATTGTTCAGGGCGCAGTGATGCTGGAGGTGCTGGTGGTGGCACTTCTGACCATCCTAACAGTTCGGATCGACGACTGATAAATATCGATGCTGTAGTCAGGCGTTGATATTTCTAACTTGGCAGATAACCTTGGCTCATGAACCATGACAGAGATCTTGGATTCTTTTCCGGTGATAGATTTGATTCTGCGCTTGAACTCATTGTTGATCTGTTCGATTTGATAACTGCCCATCAGGTTTATTTTAATACGCAAATACCAGTGAATTATTTCTTTGTAACACACCGAATGACTTTGATCTAATATTTGGCCGGCTGTAATATACTCGCAATTGTGCTAGTGCGATTTCTCTGGCTGGAATTGCAGTTGGAAAGCTAACATTAAACTCAGGCTTGGTTGAACTCTGTGAAACCGTAGTTGGTGGTGTTGTTGTATTAGCTCCGATTTGTTCTTGCAATTGCAGTGTTTGAATTTGCAACATTTATTATTTAAATCAGGGATCTAAATCCCCGTCTTTGTCGGACTCGTGTGCCACCCTGAGAGTGTCCTTATCTTTAGACAAGGGAGGGGTGGTGGTTTCCAGTTGCATCATTTCTGCAAATTCCTGTTAGTTTCAAAATGAACATGAACATTAACAAAGCCAGATTCATCAAGCAGAGAGCACAATGCTGTTGTCAAGTTTCTATTCTTGATGAATGTGACTTTCCCCAAGTTTCTGTGATAGCGACAGGTTTCTGATCGTTATTCTCAGAATAAATATGTTTGGTGTCTCTTTCGAGTCAGTACATATAAGCTTCCAGGATGGTTCTCCTTTTCTTTTTACCATCATATGTTTTGTTGCAGAGATGCACCCAGGTTTTCATAAAGGAGGTGGGATTTCTCCCTTTGTCATAAAAATAAGGGGTAGTACAACAAATATGAGGTAAGGAGGAAATATCCATAGTTCATTATTTACATAACACTTTAGTATCCATCTCGCTGGCTTCCTGCTCCATTCTGTAACACCCTATTGAAATCAAACTCTTTAAAAAAATGTTGCCTATGAGTATTAATATATTGACTGTTTCTGAGCTTAGTCTGTTCCTTACATGTTTATGAATATTGTTCTGAACTGAAGATCCCCTTTCACAGTCGGCTGTCTAAAAGGGCATCTCTGTTCTTGTTGTATTTTGTAAGGAGATTTGTTAATTCACTGATATTAGGTTAAAAAAAGTTTTCTTGGTGGGTCATGTTTCCAAAACATGTAGTGGGCGGATTTCCTGCACACAATTGCTATGCCTGCCATCTAGTGAGGCGACCCTCTGGATTCTTTCCCTAAACTGGTTCTATTTCGTTCCTTCTAGGAACATCAATACTTTCTTCAAAGATTGGCCTCCCTTTGATCTAAGACATAGGGTTATTTCCATCAAACATTTTATGTTTTTTCTGGGGCAAATGTCGAATGATTTGTTGTTGTACTATACATTTGTTAGGTGCCCCGAGTGGCCGAGTGGTCTAAAGCGCTCTCCGTTACGGATCACTGCCATCTCACCTCTGTCTGCTTGGGTTCGAGTCTCGGATTCGGCTAATGTGGGTATGTGAGAAAGCTTGCCAGTTGATTCTCGTGGGTCGGTGGTTCTTTCCGGGGTTTTCCCGGCTTCTTCCTCCACCATTAATTCTGGCCGCCAAGTATAGCCTATCGTGTGCTGAAAAATGGCGTTAAACCCTACAACAACAACAACAACATATTTGTTATTCTTCTCCAATGTTCCACTTTGGCCACTTGGCCACAGCTTAGCATGTTCTTTACTATGAAATTTAAGATCATTAATTTTATTTTTTTAAATATTTTTTTGGAAATTCGATCAGTATATAATAATTGTTGTTCACTGTAAGGCGCTTTTTCTTGTAGTTTTTTCCTATTCTGCCTTTTACTGCTCTGCTGGCACTACAAAATAAAATTACACGCCTCTTTGTGTGCGTGAGAGAGAGAGAGAGAGAGAGAGAGAGAGAGCATATGGAAGGAAGTGAGTGGCTACAAGACATAACGATATAAAACAAGAATATTTGTATTGTCCATTATGTGGTTTAGGATTAAGTTTCCTATGTGGTTCAATTTTGTTCATTTGTTATTCTGATATATTTTGGTAAGGATGCTTCATAACGAAGCCAAGCCAGTGTAAGTATTAAGCTTCCAAACATAGTTTGGACATTCTTTCACATTTCATAATCTATTCAGTATGCCAGCGATTGGTGTGTATCTTAAAAAAAGGAACATTTACTCCTCCATCCCTTTTTTCTCCATAAAGATATTCACTTGGTATGTGATGTAGTTTACCATGCCATATATACTGTATTATTTTCTTATCAATACTGGTTAACATATTATTATCCAGGTCAGTCAAGTTTAGGGGTCATCCATGTAGTACGTACGCAAAAATCTGGTAAAGCTTGACCCCTCTCCCCTCCCTGTACACATTCATACCTTTTTACACCACCACCTGCATACGTATGCTTGATGCACCCTACCCTCCGAATTCTAGAGAACGGCCTATATTTAATCCATGCAAAAACCATAAAGGATTAATAATATTAACGTGTTTAAAAAATAGATAGTCCACCGACGTTGAATGTTTGGCTGCATCAAAGAAATAAGCTGCGTAACTTTAAACAGTTTGTCTAGTGTCCGTTAAAATTTAAATGCCAACTGAACCTAGTCGAGCATGTTACGTATTAGACAAATTATTATCGAGGTTTCACCCACCCACCCGTTTCCTATGCATACGTACATTATCAGTAGAACCCCCATATGCAAGCGTATGCATTTGGGTTGCCCCCTCCCCCTCCATGCCTATGTACTAAATGGACGGCCCCTCAGTGTGTAGGTTTTAGCAACCTGTACTCTTTTCATTATATCAAGGGACGTACGTGTCCATATGTATGACTATGCTCAAGAAAGAAATCTCCTGACTTCCACGCACACAGAAGGAGCATTGTACTTCATTTTCATCATAGGTATGCAACCACTATGCGTTATCTGAGGAGATCGTGATGCAATATGCTTTGGCGTGTTCCATACACTCTTTTAGGGCAAAGAGCACATTTTTCATTTCTAAACAGTTTATGTGAAGGAGACTGTCCTCCTGTGACCAATAAATATGGATAAGTACTCCTGGTTCTAAATAAGCCCACGAACTGAATCTGATGCACCGCTGTACATACAAAAGTCGGGTTCTGGGGCATACAGAAGTACTCTCTCAAAAATATATCTTGACTGCACTGCCACGTTAGGTGGTACTGAAATGTCGATCCTTGAGAAATCTGAACTGAGAGCAGATCCCTGTGGGGTTTCCAAACCGCCAAGAGGAGAAACCGAAGAGAAGCCCCCCAAGGGATACTAGGTCTGACATGGAATTTAATATTCCCAGAAAGAAGAGATATAGACAAGTCAACAACGAAGTTTTGGTCTGCAACGTCCTTAAAATTTCTATGGTTTTGTATATCCTTGATAGGGAAATACGAACCAGGCCCAGGGAGGTAAGGTAATTCATTTATATGCCCATGAAATCTTGTGAGTTCTGATTTCTCTAGTTTGAACCAGTCCCAGTTGAGTCACCACAGACCAACAGCAGGTCATATGGCTGCACAGGGACTCTTTGCTTGTGTTGTGTTGTAGCCAGTTGTTGAAACACTGGATTAACCGAATCCCCAAGTATCTCAAATGTGCAGATATTACTCCCATGACTCTGATAAAGATCCTGTGCACTGAGGCTAGACTGAACAGAATTGCTCGGAAATTAAATACTTCCAGTCTAACAGAGAACTGGAGATATATTTGTGCGGAATAAAAATCGGGATGTGGAATTACGTGTCCAGAAGATTGATGGAATCTTCCCAGTTGGCGGTTTGATAGCGTTCCAAACTGAAGTTGCAATTTCCATCTAGATAGTTTCCACTTGCAGAAATTTATTTAGTGGGGAAAGGTTGATAATAAGCCTCAGCTTTCCACCCTTTTGGGGCCCAGAAATATCCAGGAGTAGAAAGCTGGTGACTGAATGTTTTAAGCCCTCTCCACTGCGTCCTTCTAAAGAAGGTTATGCACTTCTTCCTTTAATTTGAAAACGTTTGATTGATGGAAAGAGATGAGTGTCCTTCTGAGAGGACAGAGTTTTACTAAGCATAGAGAGAAACCCTATTTCACAATGGATGGTACTCACTGATCTACATGATGTTCAACCACATCTCTGAAAAAGTGGGACAATCAATCATCTACCTGTATTAAAGAACGGGGTATGCATTGCAAGAGAAGCAAGGTTTCCTTAGTAACGACCTCTCTTTCCCCCTTTTGCCTCTTTGGGAAAGGGGCTGGCAAAAGTAGACAACTTTCCTTGCCCTTGCCTCCATATTTCATTGCGTTTGCCAAGCTGACTTATAAGAGGGATGGCTATTTTGCTGTTGTGGTTGCATACTACGTTTTGGTACTAACTGTAGCTGACCCATAGCTTGATAAGGATGTGAGCAGACATTGGCCGGTTTCGACAGTCCAGCAACCGATGCAAGGGACCTATGTTGTTGGTCCCTAAATTCCTGAAAGGCGTTATTGGAAATGAGGTCTCTGAATCCAGGGATGAAGCCTTCAGAATATATTTATATGTTCAAGCAAAACCTTTGAGGAAACCAATGCTCCATCTCAACACAGATGAATGAACTCTGTTGACAATGTCATCGCCATAGACAAATGTGTGTTGTGAAGATTTCGCCACATCCTCTAACAGTCGTTGTAAGGCAGCAGGTGATAATGATTCTTCCTTCATGAAACTGAAAGCTGCGAAAACTAATGATATGGCCTTTGATTATAAAGCCTCCAAGGATTTAAACTACATGTGAGCAAAAGAACCCGCTGAAATGCCCACTTGTAAAGCTTCGACGTCCAAGTGAGGAAGTTTCAATGGCCAGTTAAGTGAACAAGCCAGATAGCTCAAGGCTGATATTAAGGGTTTCAATGTAGCAAATGGGATAGACCACCCTTTATTCTGTCTAGCCACTTCTTGGCCTTTGCAAAATTATTTTGCAACTTTGCTAACCATCAGAGAGCTAGAAAGTAGCAGCAAGTCTGGCCTGGGAATTCCTGGAAGTGTCTCTAAACAAGATAATCTTAGTGTCACTTGAACACTTTGGTTTTGGGCCCATGTCAGGGTGAAGGTGGTACACTTCGTAAACAGCCATGTTGAGTTACGGAGTCTCATCCTCCTCCTCGATCACGCAAGATTATGGTGGCGAGAGATTTAGGGAACTTCGAAATGTAGGGCATACCCTATCCTCCAAAATAACAGTAAATTCTTCAGAATCTACTAGAATCGACAAGGCATCATCTTCCTCTTTCAAAAGTTCGATGGAAACAGGAGAAATGTAGTGGAACAATCCCAATGTGGGGAAGTCCCAGACGTAGAGACATATCTATTTTGCATCTCAGCATGGGGAGTCACAATATTGTCATCACTGGGTGTCATAGCAGGAGAATAAGAATTATTCTCATATCTCTTTGGTCTCTTCATGGGAGGTGGATTAACCCGCACCTCCCTTCCCATACGAAATAATTAGGCGGATTCTACCTGGAACTTAAGCAGACTCCAGGCAGAATCTGCCTAAAATGTTAAAAATCTGGTTAATAGAAAGGTGGACATGGAAAATTGGAGAAGTCAAAGATGAATCCATCTAACTCTAAGATGGACATTTGTCAAAATTCCTGCTATATAATACATATTTGGGCATAATTTTGGACTTGGTTGATTTTCCACCCACCATCTTGCTGGAATTAGTAACTTAGTCACTGGCTTCTATTAAATGAAAAGAGGAATCTGGACTTAGTTTATTTTCTAACCAACATCTAGGTGGAATGAAGAACTTAGTCATTTACATCAGCTAAATGAGGCAGAATTAGGATTTGGCTTTTGTGTGTCTGTAAGGTTAAATGACTGAAAATATAGTGATATTTTGTGATTGTAATATTACTGACATTTCAACAAAAATATCAATAAGATATAATACAATTTATTGTTTCTTGTACAATTTGAATGATTTTCAGCAGCATTTATTGTTTCCTGCTTCTGATAGTGTACTTTAATTGTTTATTTTGGGCACAATTTATAACCTTTCCACATCTTTCCTTGTTATATTTCTTTTCAAAATTTTTGTTGTTGTTGTTGTTGTTGTATTTTTGTGTAACTTCAATTGGACTGAACTGCCCTCAAACAAGTTTTCATCTTGTTTTCCATTTTAAAACGGAATTTCCCTTTTCTCCTGACCTGAATCTGGTTTTCCTCGATATGGACCCTTTTTTTAAATATCGTCTCCAAAATTATTTTTTTATTTATTTTTATAATGCTCTATCCGGTTCCATTACGCAACGAGCTTTCTAATAAGTATTTGTTGCATTTATTGTTTAACAGATGATCGCTGTAAAGAGCTTTCTGATTGGTCAAAATTTTGTACTTGCCCAATGAATCGTTGCGTAACGGAAACTGATGGGAATGAGCATGTTTGCTAAACATGGCGAGTGCGCAAGTGACTAGGGTTTCTGAAAAACAGTCATTTTTGAAAAACAGCTGTTTACTGTTTCCAATTTTCAAAAAACAGCTGTTAACAGCTGTTTTTACTGTTTTTTCCATATTTGCACTAATTTTACAGTCAACAGCTTATTTCTGTGATGAACACCATTTTATTATATATCTTTCGTGATAATTTCTAAATCAATACATTTTTACTTCTTATAATAATATTTCAAGAATACAAGTGCATTAAGCGACTTGTCTGAGAGACGCGATCTTAATTTTGTACAGAAATTCGTACAGACCGAAAAAAACTCTTTCAACGTCCGTTGATGTCGGTTTAATGGATAGAATTGCGTTGTACAATTTCTGGAGATTTTCAGTGCGCTGGCCAGAGTTCCTGAAGAGCGTGAATTTGGACTTGAGCCAGTTGAAACTGTCTTGCCCTCCAACTGCAATTGATGATCCATCTTTTTGAAGCAACAAATTCAATTCATCTTGAAGAGACAAGTTCACACTTTCAGCATCATTTGACAACTGTTCGACGACATCTTCTACATCGTTTACTTCAAATAGACGAGACGCTAGATTTCCTGCGAAATTTAGCGTAGTCTTTGACGAGGCGACAGATGGATCTTTGAGACTGCGCAGGAGGTTCATGACATCATTGTTCAATCGCTCTTCAACACGACACTTCAAATTTTCCATGAGCTTGGTACTAATGTCATTATTCAGGTTAGAGAGCTTGTTGAACATGAATTCTAAAATTGTGTCAGCACTCACCAACGTCGCGTCTTCTCGACTTAGATTCTCAACAGCAAGTTTCACAGGTTCCATTGCCTTCAGAAGAGTTTTGAGAGCGTCAAAATCCAATGTCTCAATGTCCGTTAGAAACAGTAAAACAGTTAGAAAAAAAACAGCTGTTTACTGTTTTTTGATTTTGGACGAAAAACAGCTGTTTTACTGTTACTGTTAAACAGTTACCAGAAACCCTAGGCGAGTCCAATTTTCGAGCGGGATAAAAGATTGAATAATTGTTTAAAAAATGTGCGGCAATGAGAATAGTTTGAATACAAAGTCAATGGGAACATAATTGGTCAATCTGTATGAAAACTGTGCGCCAAGACTAGCATTTTGCTTTTTGTGCCATAAATAGCTTTACAGTAGCAGCTAATGTGTTAAATAGGACAAGGAATTGAACCAGGATGTTTTCGAAGTTATATAACTCCAAACTGACTAACTTCAGAATTTATGGAGGGACAACGCATAGATCACTGGTGGGAATTGTTGCCAGATACCCATGTCTATTAAAGATAGTCATATCTTTGTGGAATTTTCTTGGCCGAAAAGTAGAATCATCTTTCAATATCGTGAGGCATTATTGGGTATATTATCAAAATATTCTATGTGTGTTAGAATTCAGTGTAAAATAAGAGTAAGAAAATCATGATAAACGTTTGTTATGGCGGCTTATGGAACATGGACTAATTCAAGAGATCACAAGAGCATCATAGTTTGTACAATCAAAAATCAAGTCTACAGTACAAGTGACATAAGGCAGGCTCCTAGTACTTCTTTTCATAATCAGTCTCAAATGGATGCTTTTCTTTAATTTTGCATCATTTTCACAGTTGAATTTTTCAATGAAGATTAATATTTTGTATTTTATATATGTTTATGTGTTCACAGATGACTGCATGTTTCAGGCTTGATACTATGATTTTTTAAATCACTCAATTATTTAGTCTCAAGCCAGATTCTTCACATCGTGTTGTATATACTGTATATGTTGTGCATCACAGATAGAAGGCCTCAAGGTAGATTAGTTCTGTAACTAATTGAGTTACCTTCTCTAAATAAAGTCTTTATTATTATTATTATTATTATTATTATTAACTCCCATATATCTTGCCTTGGATGTCATATAATTACAACATCTGTATATATTTTTTCATGCACACTTAAATATCACCTTGGTTAATAAAGTCCTGTTTAATTCATATCCATTATTTCCTTGAAATCTTCTGAAATGTCTGAAAAAGTACTGAAACTTCAGTAAAATATTATATAATGATCAAAATTTAGTGAAATCTCATGAAAGTTTTTGTCAAATTTCAGTGAAATTTTAGTGAGATCTCACCAAACTTTAAAGTGAAATGGAAAAGACTTAAGTGATGCCATCATGGATTAGGTTTTGTATGCAAGAAAGAAAATGAGGACAAGAAACACCTAAATCTTTTTTATAATGTCTGTCAAAATAAAATTTATGATCCATTTTAAAAATTATTGTGAATTTTTATCATTGATTCCCTAGTTTAGGAAGAAAGCGCTTAAAAAACCCGTCTGAAATCCGCCTTGACATTTTCATTATTGGATGGGGTTTCTGCAGGTATTTCCATCTAATTAGGCAGAAGTAAAGATTCCGCCTAGTAACAAACAGATTAATTTGCACATTTCGAGCTATATTCCACCCTGAATCTGCCTAAAAGTGATAATAAGAGTAATCTAGGCTAAATAAGCGGAATAAACAGATTCCGCCTAGTAGGCAGACTATACAGATTCCTCCTAGTAATAGACAGAGTAATTTGCATATTACGGGCCATATTCCACCCCGAATCCACCTAAAATTTATAATAAGTCAAAAAGTGGAATTTAGGCTTTAGGTGAAATCTGCTCTAAAATTCCACCTGGAATATGGTTAAAGTCAGGGCGGAAGTTTTCGTACAGGTTGATTACCTTTTCTGCAAAACTTGTGATAGTCGACGGACCTTATCAACTGTACTTGCTGGAGGCCAGAAGGATTCTCTCTCTTTGGGGAGGGAGTTCTATATACCAAAAGGATTGAAAGTGAACATGGGAAAGAAAGGGACATCAGTCCAATTTCCTTGCTGGAAGCATGTCTAAATGCATGCTGTGTTCCTGTGTTCTGACAACCAGGTAATGAAAAATACAGGGGTATGCGTAGGTTTTACTAATTTTGAATTAAGGTTGAGAACTAGGTCAGCTTTAAGTGTTTATAAATGAACAGTCAAAATCAAACTATTTTCTGGACAAAATTTCCAAATCTTGTAAACAAGATTATATTATAATAGCTTGTAACAGAATAAAAAATTTAAAGCTAACACACAAACAATAAAATTAAAATATAAATTAAATCAGATATACGCAACAGTTACACTGACATGGACTGTTCTAGAAACTTGAAAAGCAAAGAAAAGCAGTCAGTTTCATTGTTTATAATCGCATCTCTCTGGTCTGAAATGTGAATAAGAAAATGTTACAAGCTGTAATGCAACCATCAGGTTATAAATAGTAAACTGATAAATGAAATGACAAAGTTTTGCACATATGTTATATCCTGAAATGTTTTTGGTTTTTAAAATCAGTGGTGTGGTACAAACCAAATGGGAGGGTAAGTGAATATTATAGAAGACTGAACTCACTCTTAAGAACACTCCCCCATTTTTTGTAAATTCACCCCACTTCACAGGCTGATCATATGATGATAAGAATTATTTAAGGTCAGCATAATTTAAAACAATAATACAATATAAGCTCTAATGACCTTTTTTACCAACATTACATAAAAAAACAAGAGTCACTAAAATAAGCATAATTTGCAAGACATATGCACATAGCATAATATGATGATGCAACTGGACGAAATACACAGCACATAACATTAAACATGAGCAAACAAAGCATTTTTAAAAGGTAGTAATTAAAAGTAAATTTGCTATTTCGATACAATAAAACTAGGATAACTCACACCAAAAAGATAACTATATTACCATTAATTTTTGGCAAAATTCGAAATTTAAATGCAGAAGCACCAATTATGGGCTAAAAGTATGCCAAGATGCAGCATATGCCTTAAAAAGAAAGGATCTAACAGTATGGCACTAGATATTATACAATATGAGGACTGATGAAACAAAACAGTAATGGAGACATTAGTTGTTCTCATCAGGGTGAGGGGGGTATTATTTGCAGATACTGCATTTAATTTTTACCATTGCAGGAATAGAAATTATAAAATGAATTGAAATTGTACTGTTCTCTGAAAGCTCATTTCATAGAATGGCAGCTGCATATCTAAAACATTTTTGCCAAATGTTGAGGTTTTAATTTTTTGGTTATCTAAAATATTTGAATATAGTAGAACATCGATTATTTGGCTCCCAATTAACTGTCACTCTCTGTTAACCATCAGGGCATTGTACGTCAAAATAATAAAAACAGGTACATGTACAAATGTAGATATTATGATTTTTTGATGACCTGGTCTATTGGATATTACTTTTAATGCACATATTCTATTATCCGTCTATTCTCATATCCGACATAGTCTCGATCCTGTACCCTCATGGATAATCAAAGCTCTACTGTATCTAAAATTGTAGTAATTATGTTTAAAATATACTAATACATAGGAGTTACTAATTTTGAATTAAGGTCAGGAACTAGGTCAGCTTTAAGTGTTTACAAATGAACAGTGAAAGTCAAGCTATTTTCTGGAGAAAAAAATTCCAAACCATGTAAACAATATTATATTATAATAGCTTGTACTAGAATAAAAAATTTGAAGCTGACAAACAAACAAAAAAATTAAAATAAATAGAAATTAAATGTTTTTTGTAAGTAGCTAGGTGTGAAGTAAGAGCCAAGTAAATCACCGGGCTCCAGGCTGATCAAGATTTAATCAAAAACCTTCCAGTCTTCAAGTAAACCTAACAGAGTGGTCTGGCATCCATGACCTCTGTTAAAACTCTTCTCAAAATATGATGCAAACTGATTTTCAATTGATTTCTCAAACAGTTTGATGGGGTAAGAATGCTAATAGGTCTATAATTACTTTTATCATGAGGGTGGTTCTTTTTTCAAACCAGAACTACTCGAGCTTCCTTCAGACAATCAGGAAAAATACTTGACTGTAAAGTTTTGTTAAAGATCTGTAATACAGCCCATAAGGAAGGGTGTCCCAGCATTTAAGGAAAAATGATCTTATCTTGGCCCTCTGAACATTTACTAGATAAATATGGCTTAAAAGTTTACCAGAAGTTCAAAGATCTAGTGCCCCAACACATCTTTGTAAAAACTTGTGCTCTCAGAGATTTATTCTTTAACATCAAATGTTTAGCAAATCTAGCTACCGGTATGTGCAAGCAAGGAGGGAATAACTCTAATATGTTTTTGAAAATTAACATTAGGTGCGAAGATCCAAGCAGGTCTCTTTTTGCATCATACTCTGTGTTAAAGCAATAATGTCTTGTATGGAATTATTGGTTTTTATGGTAAGTAAAAACTTGAAATCTTGTGCATCTGGCATTATTTTAATTTGAACATGTGTTTTAAGGAGAGTCAAGGCACTATAAAATTATATTGATTTAATTTTATCCTCTTATTCTGCTAAATAGGCACTCTACACATAAATTTCTAGTAAGAGCAATGATTTCACTATTATTTAAAATATTTTGAAAATTCTGGATGATGCGCATTGTGTGAAATTGAGTTTTGAATTAAGTGGGTCAGACATGTAATCCAAACCATAAGATACACTGTTAGCATGACGGAAGTAGTAATGGTACTTAGTGATGTCATTCTCAATGCATGAAAATATGTTAACAATGCAAATTTATATAAACGTTTCAACTAAAATTGGAGCACCATATGCCATTTTCAAACACTAGATATGCAATTTTAATAGGACTGATAAGGAGCTTATGAACTGGACTGCTACTTTGCCGATTTTCGGCACCAACCTACATTGTTATAAATACGACTTAACCCTTTGCTATCTTGCCGAAGTGTCGTTAAGTATCATCTCAGTTTTTTAATTTGCTACTCAATGTTTAGGAACATATATCCATGAAACTGAAACAATGGATAGTAAAGCACATTTTGCGTTTTTTATTCATCTGAATTGTGCTTATATTTTGGAGTAAATCAAAGCGATGTACATCCTAATGCACAATCAGAGGCAATCTGCTTCAATTGCCATAAGTAGAAAAAAATACGAATACATGTTTTAAATGTGTTTTTTCATTTACTCATATATTCACTGATACCTTAACATTTATTTAGTTTAAGGTATTATAAAAAATGTTACCATTTTTTACATTTTTGCAAATTCCCATTTGCTGCGGAAATTTTGATTGGTTAATTTTAATTTTTTCAACAGCTCCTGGTGTAATATCTCTGAGCGAAAAAAAAAATATAAATAAATAATAATGGGACCATGAAAAATGCAAAGAAATTAATACTACAGCTTGAAAACGCGTTTTTCAAAATACCTTGCACATAGCACATGAAGCTTTCTTTACGTTTCTGTTCATATAGGGTATGGTATGATTTTATTTCTTTTTAAATATTACGTGGGTATGCATTGCATGTTTTACAAGAGGATGTTTGTATATAACATTTAAAAGAATATCAGTAACTCAAGACAGGTTTAGCATCGGGATGGCCTAATCTGTCACAGTAAATTACAGTGATTGCATTTAGTAAATTATTTGATCATATGTGATCACAAAGCAAGTCCAAATCTGGAGTGCATCACAACGAGTTTGTCGCTGTTGTCAAGGAACAATGGGAAATAACTCCATGAAAACGTAAATGGCGTCGAGTCAATTTCCTACATCAAAAATTATTTTCCACATCTGAAATGTAATGTGGTCTCTCCGGAACGTAGAGAGCGATCACAGGCCCTGGGGTAAGAAACTTTCAGGCCTCTCCTAGTTCTTGTTCAAACAAAATTTTTCTTGTATAAAATTAAAGTGTTGTTCGACCCGGGTCCCCTTAAGGGCCCGAGCCCCGGTGATATCCGGGGATATATCCCCGGATATATCCGGGGATATATCCCCGGATGCCCCACCCCTTAGTCGGCCCCGCGGTATTTTTGCAATAGGTCACAAAGTGCTGCTTTATGCTGCGGGTATAACTGGTGTTATCCTGGTAATCTTACCTCCCTTTATGTTCTGTACCCTCGTGAGCAAGTCATTTAAAGTCACTGTACCAGACTAAAACATTCCCTTGAGGGCTCACTGTAATTAATATTCACTGAGAAGGAGCTATCAGCTTACAAACATCAGTAGGTCAAACATCACCAGCAATCTAACGTACAAAGTCAGCCCGGAAACATGAACGCCTTTATAAAATATCCTGTTGCAATACCGCGCTTTATCTTAGAAACGGAATATACTTTCAGCAAGGCAAAAGTTCGGAATAATAAATTATGACGAATGCATTTTTTTAAAACAAAATTTATTATCCGCTTTAAATCCGATGTACAGAATTGTTGCTATTGACTTTCACTTAGTTTTATTTCATTACCACCATCATTTAGGTGTATTCGGAAAGAAGAGTGACAGAATATTCATTGTCTTTGTAATCAATTACAGCCTCATTTGTGCAAAACAAGCAGACATCAATCAAAAGCAGTGTTTATGTGTATTTCTCAATGAAGTTTATGTTCGAGCTCTATCTGAAGTGGTTCACATGGCTATATTAAGGAAAACGTAAAAGGACACGTTCGTTCTTGATTTGTACTTTTAATGTTCATAAATGGAAGATAATCATAAGTTTATTTAATGTCATTCGTGCCATATGTTGTCATTGTATTCTCCATGATAATACTGTCACGTGTCCACCCCGGTTTAATTTCCAGCGCAAGTTCACTTACATTTAGAGAGTTAATTCCTGTTTCTGGACTTCAGAAATTCCTAAATTGAAACCTTGACTTTTCTGCAATATTATGATGTACCGCTAGTATATATAAAGTCGTCTGATAACAGACGAAATACCCGTAGAAAGTACGGCTTGTTAAATTAGCTACTGACATGTGAAGAAAGTATGTATCTATCCAAGTATATATACAATATCAACTCTGAATGAGATAAAAAAGAGGATATATTCTAGTTTTCAAATGGCAATAAATAAATTAATATAACAGAATTTACTTTTATTATGTTCCCTTTATTTCATTACATGTAATTATAACCAACAGTCTCAACAATTTGTGTTAAATAATAACATTGATCACAAAGAATTTACTATTACGAGTTATGAATATTCATAGGAGTAACATTAAAATTCCAATAACTAAAGCATTCAAATAAATAGAATTATCATGCGAAATGGATGACCATTTCTGTTACATTAAACATGGAGTCATAACTATGTATTAAAATAGCATAAGTTTTATATCCTTACATACATGTACTCTACGCTATATCTTTAGCTTTTATCATTTTAGTACCGAAATTTACTAAATATTTATATTGCAGAAATGAATGTATATTTTCTAATATGATTACTTTCAATTAATTTCAATTTAGAGAATGATAACATTCCCTATCACTTTTGAAAGCCGATTATACAGTATATATTGCATTTGCATATGAACCCGAGGGCCCATAAATCAGACCCTTTTCCGTGATGATATTGATTTCGGTTGAGGGGCTGATATCACCTAATCATGAAAACATGCAGAAGTTTGCAGACACTTTTAACTGCACGCATCCGTGTACATTTTATACACTTTCCAGTATGTCTTGCGGCTGCGAGCTACAGCATGGCTGAAGGGTTCTTATGGTAGCATTTACATTATGTTTCCAGAGCAAATTTTATGTTTTGTGACTTGTAAATCCACGTGCAATATCACAACCCTCGGCCATTTTGAATTTCGCGCTCGATATATCTATTACCGGTATGTGTCTAAAGTGTACGCATGTTTGTTCTGGAAAGATTTTCAGGCAGCAAAATTGCAGATTTCAGTGAACAGGTGATATCAGGGACACATATTGTCCATCAATATCAACACATATTTGGTGTGTGTGTGTGTGTGTGTGTGTGTGTGTGATTTATCGGACTAATCAACCAGTTGCCGGTTGAAGGGAAACTGACTGGTGTGCACGTCACTCATATTTATAACCTTCTGTTGCACTACACCATGTAACACTCCGCCAAATAATGCATTGTGCTAACATGTATTTAAGATACAATAAATATTAACTATCGTCAAGATATTGTGACTCAAGACAAAAATTGATCGCTGATTATATTGTTACACTTTTAATTAACTATATATGACCAAACACTAAAATCATTGTGTCAGATGTATAATAGCACTCAGTAAACATCGACATCCAAATGAGTTGGTGGTTTGGGAAAATTAGAACATGCACTATGTGGATGTATTATCTTTGTAGGAGATGGTAAGTGCATTATTTTATCGTTAGGCATAGCTTATTCTACGTAAAAATAAAATAATAAATAAAAAAAAACAATATAAAACAGACAGCCTCACTCTCTCGGCCTTGGAAGCTGGAACTTAGTGGTACGGAGATTCGTCACGTCTGGGAACTACTTCGGCTGCACAGGATGGCCATGACATCTTCAGTGCATTGTCATGCCCTGCGCTCTCCACAAAATGTTTGCAGATTCGCCTTCGTGGCCGTTGGATCACTCAGTTGATCTCTTCCGCCCAGTCTGTCGAAGCTGGCTTTGCATGCAAGGATAGGTAAGCTCCTAACTTACCGAGGGTTTGAGGCCCGTCCGCTACCCTCAACCTAGTTTAGCCAGCCAGTTGAAGCCGTTTCCCGTGGTGTGGCCGCTACGCATGCTACAGCTTCTTGGATCCACAGATGAGAGCTCAGCGATTGGTGGGGACCAAAGGTGGAAGAGCTACTCCCGAAGTGGCACGACGTCCCCCCCCCCGTACTACCCCTTTCAGGGTACCCTGAACACCACTGGAGGACACCATTGGATGTTCCGCCAATGATAGAGGAGTTGAGGACGGCCATTAAACAAATGAGCTGTGGCAAGGAACCTGGAAAGGATGGTATCCCAGCGGAGGTTTACAAGGCTCTCGTTAACAGACTCTGGAGGCACTCAACGATGTGATAATCAGCATCTGGACGGGAGAGATGTCAGATGACCTCCGCGGCGCATCACTTGTGACCCTCTATAAGAATAAAGGCATATGTGGGGGATGCAGTAACTACAGAGGCATCTCCTTGCTCTACATAGCTGGCAAAATACTTGCTCACATCATTCTCAACAGGCTTTCTCATTATTGCGGCAGTGTCAGAAGTAGTTAAGTGGGACGATCTAGGAACAATGGGACTTATCATTAAAAACACCCCCGGGACGATCTGGGGACTATGCAAATTTAACATGGGGAATAAATCGTGGGACTGTATAGGGACAATGGGAAATTAACATGGACATCAATTGATGGACTGTATAGGGACAATGGGAAATTAACATGGAAATAAATCGTGGGACTGTCTAGGGAAAAGGGGAAATTAACATGGGATTTATAAAAAAAAATGAAAAAGGGGATTGGCAATTAAAAGTCGATCTCTTTTCGAGAAATTGGACTGGCCCTGAAAAGGGCCTTTGGGTTTATGTTAATATGCCCTTAACATAAAGGGCATCTGCGGCATCTTCTTGTCCTCAAGCTGCGTCTTACTGCAGGGCCATAAATCAGAGTGCTCTTGAGGCAACCTTGTCTCTCCACATACACTCTTCGTATCCACAGACTGGTGTCTGACCCGTGGACAACTGTCCACTTGGATCGGACATACATTAGCATGTCCGTCCTGAACATCATTGAAGAAACAAGGGTTGATGATTCGACTGTGGTCCACATCTTGAGGCAACGAGAACAGGTGAATCAATGCAGTGAACTGCGCTTATTTATAGGTAGAGGAAGGATTGAAACGGATTTAGTTCATTGACCAATCCAAACACGCGTTACAAAATTCAGTCAGCCTACATCCAATCCGAAGAGAACAGTATGTGACGTCACGTGGTCTATATAGATTCGCTAGCGCCTGTGCGCTGTCAATCCATGCGACAGTGATTCAACATGACGGAAACTCAGAAAACGATCCATTGGGGTGCACCAGCAGTGGAGACCGCCCAAGGGAACCCGGACTTACTTTCAGAAGAGGTAAATTGGAATTTTGTGGATTTTCTTACCTCGAAAGAATTTGTTCTGGAACCTTCGTCACCTTCATTACCACACGTGGAGAATTTTAGACAGAGATAGAAAGAAGAATTGGAGAAATTTATACAGCGGCAAAAGGAAGCAGAACAAGCTTTTCTTCTACAGCAACAGCAACAAGAAGAAGAGGTAAGAAGAAAACAACAAGAAGAAGTAGCAGCAAAGAAACAAGAGGGTGAAAGTCAAACGGTCACGGTACTGTTAGACATTTTAGCGGAGTTAAGAAGTCTGAAACAAATGTATCAGACTTCTTTATTACGACCGAAGAGAATACGACCTTCCCGAGCTAAACACTCCAACCTGTGACTAAGCCTACCGTACCACCCTTAGTGATTTCAACCAAATCATCATCATCAGAAGTAGGCCTCGGCCGTGGCAAAGTTTTAAGGCAGTTAAAGTTGATTGCTTAAACTCACCCCTACACCAAAAACCAAAGGCCCTTTTCAGGGCCACCCACGTCTCTCGAAAAGAGATAGACTTTCAGTTACCAATAACTTTTAAAAAAAAAACATTTTACCCCTATAGTACGTGTATATGAGTGCGTGAGTGTAGCTTCTTATTTAAAATCAAAACTCAAAGACACTTACCTTATATAATTAATGTAATCTTTTATCAATAGTTACAATCCAATTCACAATTCACAACAGAGCACTTTAAAAAGTTCATACACTTCTTCTGTCTCATTGTTTAGTCTCTCTGTTTTTTAAATTTCTTCACCGTCACAGTCTTTTCCTCCTCTTCCTCCTCACTTTCTTCCCTTCTTCTTTTCTTCTCCTGTGTCTTTTTCTTCACCTGTCTGCTATCTTCCTCCTCCTCTTCTTTTTCTGAAGAATCCCTCTCTTCTTCTGACTCCTCTTGTTTCTTTTTTGGGCAATCTGGAGACCAATGTTCTTTTTCTTGACAATAATAACAGGTATCTTGACTTTTGTCTCTTTTAACCCCTGTTTTTCTTTTTTGACGGTCTGGACACTCTGAAGACCAATGCCCTTTCTTCTGACAGATATAGCAAGTATCTTCACTTTTATCTCGAAAAGAAGGAGAGTAGTCCGAAGGCTGGTCTGAAGAAAATTTTCTAATGACCCCTCGCAAAGCTCTGATTAAACGTTCGATTTGGCTAGTCTCTTCCATCGTTGTGCTCGGTTAGAGAGTGAAATGAATAGTGAAAGGACAAGGCACACACCCTTTTATATACGCTGGTCTGCCATGACTATAAATTAGTCCATGCTGTTTAAATTTTAGTTATTTGACGTTTTTCACTCAAGATGAAACGATCCAATTCATTTGAGAAGAAAGAAGAAGAAAGTAAGAGGCAGAAACGTGATCTATCGCCTCGTACCAGGGCTGAAGTCTTGGCACAAATTCATGCCAGTGATTTTGAAGAGGACATGAGTGAACCAGAATCCAAACCCTCTAAACAAAGTTCACCACCCTTAGTTAACCCTGAAAAGTACTATGACATTCGAGAGACAGAAAAGCGCTCCTCTAGAAAATTTAGAACCACGGCTTACAAATACACGGTGAAGTTTAAAAATTTTAAGTCCGAAGTACCGTTGGAGAAAGCAGAAGGGTTCATCACCGGGCTGTGGGATTCTTTACTTACCACACTCAAGCGACAACGTCAACCCAAAGAAGACGATCGTTTGAGACTTTCCATACAACACGACGGTTTGAAATCCCCTGTTTGGATCGAGTTTAGCACCCCTGCAGAATTGACCGCTTCCAAAGTCATGGACAAAATTCAACACGTACAACAAACCAAAGACCAGTTTGACATCACCGATGGAAAAGCCACACTGTCCATGACTCACGTCTCTCCTCCTCAAGGGACCGGACAACGCAATAAGGTGTTTTTGGTGAACGACCATCGCAACACCAAATCAAGTCTCGTCCGAATTCACAACCCTCAAGACCAGATGTATTTAGCCAGGGCTATTGTGGTGGGACGAACCTATGCCAACAAAAACGACACGGTAGAATGGAAAAGAGCCTGGGAGAATATTCGAAAATCGGACCGAGCCAAACAACGAAGTGAAGCAGAATTCCTGTTGCAACAAGCCGACTTGCCCAAAGACAAACCCTGTGGCATTCCTGAAATGCAAAAATTGCAAGATGTCCTAGCTCCACGATACACCTTGAAAGTGTACCCTCAAGAAGTGCGCGGACCTCTGTTGTTTCGAGGGAAAGACTTTAAGGACGGAATATACATTCATGTCTATTATCACGATGACCATTTCGATACCATTACCAGTATCACTGCATTCATGGGATACGGTTATTACTGTGAGAAATGTGACTATGGTTATAACAACTGAGAGCAACACAAGCATTGTGGATTGAAATGCTCAGGATGTTTGGCCTCTCCACCCTGTCTGAGCGAAGGACCAGTGCATTGTTCAACTTGTCTGCGCACGTTTGTCAGCCCTACCTGTTACCAACAACATTTGAAGACGCAAGGTTCACAGCAGAAATGTGCTTGTCAACTGCTGAGATTGTGCCCTACGTGTGGACAACGCATATGTACCAATAATGCCAAGACACACGTATGTTCAGGAAAGAAAAAATGTCACATTTGTCACTACATCGTGGACTTGGAACATCAATGCTACGTGCAAAAATACCAACCCCCACCAGAGAAAGAGGACGGTCACAAGAAGAAAGGCAATTTCATCTTTTTCGATTTCGAATGCATGCAAGAGACCGGTATTCACATTCCTAATTTCTGCGTGGCTCATCGAGCGTGCGAGAAGTGCATTCAGGAACCTATCTTCAGTCATTGCCCTCACTGCAGCAAGATTCCCGGAGGGCGTGAAAAAATCTTTCGAGGACCGAACACGTTAGCCGATTTTGCACAATGGGTCTTAGACGCCATCGACAAGACGTGGAGCCAAGAGGACATCGAACGTTACGGAGATTGTCATCGTCATGCCACAGTGTTGGCTCACAATTTCTCCGGATACGATGGACAGTTTCTTTTGAGATACTATACGGAACAAGGCACCGAGCGTCCTAAAGTGACTTTGAACGGAGCCAAAATCATTTTCATGCAAGTGGGACAAGCACAGCTTAAAGATTCGATGAGTTACTTGGCCATGCCTTTGAGCCGAATGCCTAAAACGTTTGGAATGATAGAAATGGCTAAAGGGTACTTTCCACACTTTTTCAATACGGAAGCCAATCAACACGCCGTTCTACCCCATTTAACTGAGGCTCACTATTACGACCCCGACAACATGCGTACCGAACAACGACAAGCTTTCTACGCTTGGTACCAGGCTCACGCCTCGGACCCTTTCGACTTTCAGGAAGAAATGTTAAAGTATTGTCGTTCCGACGTGGACATTTTACGGCGTTGCTGTGGAAAATTTCGAGAACTGTTCATGGAACACGGAGGGGTCGATCCTTTGAAAGAAGCTTGCACCATTGCCAAAGCGTGTTCCTTAGTGTACCGGCAACGATTCATGCCTGAAAACACCGTGGCAGTCATCAGTCCTCAAACGACCCACTATATCAAACGTCAATACTCGGTCAAAGCCCTACGCTGGTTACATTACTTGTGCGACAAGGAAGACAAATGGATTCAGCATGCCCGCAACGGAGGGGGCGAAAAGACCATTGGAACGCATTCGGTCGATGGCTGGGACTTAGAAAACCCCAAGATCGTGTACGAGTTTAACGGTTGCTTATTTCACGGATATCCCGTCTGTTATCCTGACCGCGACACTAAAAATCAGTTTTTACAACGAACCATGGAAGACTTGTACCAGGCTACTTGTCAGCGACGCCTAAAGTTAGAACAGGAAGGATACCAAGTGGTGGAAATGTGGACACACGAGTACGATCACCGTTTGAAAACCGATCTCGAGTTTAAACGCCTCGTGGAAAGTTACCAGTTCATGGACCCGCTGAACCCGAGGGATAGTTTGTACGGAGGAAGGACCAATGCCACCTGTTTGCTGTACCAAGCCGACGAAGAGAAAGGAGAAGAAATCAAATACTTGGACGTGTGTTCGCTGTATCCCTACGTGTGCAAATATTGTCGCTTTCCTGTAGGGCACCCACAATTGTTGACGGAACACATCGACCTGAAAAACATTCGACAATACGAAAGTCTGATCAAGTGTAAAGTTTTGCCTTCCACGGACTTGTAGCATCCCGTGTTACCTCACCATTGCCAAGGCAAACTGATGTTTCCTTTGTGCCGTACTTGTGCCGAAACGTGCAACCAAGACCAACCTTGTCAGCACACCCAGGAAGAACGGGCCTTGACGGGGACGTGGGTTAGCGTGGAATTGTTCAAAGATCTGGACGTGGGATATCAACTGTTAGAAGTGTACGAAATTTGCCACTTTCCCAAGACACAACAATACCACAAGGGTGACCCCACGCAGAAAGGCATTTTCGCCGACTACGTGGATGCCTTTTTGAAACTGAAACAAGAAGCCAGCGGCTATCCTTCCTGGTGTCACACTCCCGAAGATGAAAAGACATTCAAAGAGAAATACTGGGCACAAGAAGGCATTACTTTAGATCACATCGAGTAAAACGAAGGCAGGCGATCGTTTGCCAAAGTGATGTTAAATTACTTGTGGGGTAAAATGGCACAACGTCCGTGTTTACCCAAGACGGAGTATTTGACCGAACCTTCCCGCTACTTTCAGATGATTCACGACAAAACCAAATTCATGAAACACGTGGACGTCGTTCGCGAGGATTTGATCTTAGTGAATTACGAAGAAGATCTGGACTTTGTACAAGACGACCCCTTTGGAAATGTCATCATTGCGGCTTACGTGACAGCTCATGCTCGCTTAAAATTGTACGAAGGTTTAGAACTGTTAGGGGAACGCGTCCTGTACTTTGACACGGACAGTTGCATTTACATCCATCACCCGAGTCAACAGCACCCTGACATCGAAGGAGACCGTTTAGGAGCCTGGACAGACGAGCACCCCGACGACAAGATTCTAAGTTTCGCCAGTGGTGGTCCTAAAAATTACGGTTACGAATACCGGGACAAACAAGTAGAAGTGCACACGACGTGTAAAGTGAAAGGATTGACTTTGAATTATCGTACCAGTCGTGTGGTCAACTTTGGAGTATTGAAAGAAGCTTTGCTGTCTAGAGAAGATGAACACTTTAAAGTGACCACCTATCAACCCAACAAGATTGTACGTTTACCCACTCACCACATCGTCAGTCGACCCTTAGAAAAAGTCTATCAAATTGTGTACCAGAAGCGAGTGCGACTTCCCAATCATTTTACCTTACCGTATGGACACGTTGGTATTGGTCTAAATATAAAAAGGAACCCTAGGCAAGATCGATAGTTCATTGTGACTACCAAGACCAAGCGAACAAGATGAATACTTTGAGAGAAACACAAAACAAGTTCAGACAGGCACAATTCAAGTGTGGGACTTCTGAAGTGGAATGCGATTGTGAGCCTTGCGACGGGAACGATGCTGTACGCTGTGACCTTAGCGATGCCGTAAAGCATCATGGGAACTTTGTTCTCACTACCCCTATCATGGAAATTGATGCTGTGCGTCCCAAACCTGAGGGATGCGAAAGCGATGCCGCTCGTCCTCTTGGACACTTTCCTGGGTTTCGTGTTAAAGGTGGATGTTCACCTTCACGTCTACCTCCCTACAGATGTCATCCAGCCCTGAGCAAACTCCTGTCCATGTCACTCAACCCTCATCGAAACGAACCTGTGAAAGACGAATATTCGTTTCCTGTGCGTTTGTCGGAATACTGCGACTTTGAAAATCGTCTTCAATCGTTCAAAGGAAAATGGCCTAAGTATCTGGGAGGACCGACCCCCGAAGAATTAGCCAGAGCCAGATTTTTCTACTTGGGCGAAGGAGATAAAGTCAAGTGCTTCAGTTGCGGTGTGTCACTTCATCACTGGGAACCGCAAGATTCGGCCTACGTAGAACATGCTCGATGGTCACCGAATTGTTATTACTTACCCTTAGTGGGACCGAGACATTGAAGTAACTTACCATAATCTGTTTATGGATACTTTACAAGAGAACATTCGCACTTTGCCTGTGGAGTTGAGAGAACGCATTTACCGAGAGCTGGTCAAAATACAAGTCAAACGTAAAGAACAGTTGCATCCGTTACGTCACCGGTGTTTGAACCACTGGTACCTGAATGCTATACAAGGACTGATTGAGTTGAAAGTGTTCCATTGGACAGACATTGATCAACGACCCCCTGGTTATAAAAAGAATTGGTTTGGTATGGATGATTCTATCTACTACATTGTAAACGTACTGGATCCAATTCCAGAGGAAGAGTTAACGAATTACCAACATCTTTTACGCAATGTCAACTTAGTGAAAGAGGAAACTTCTGAACGAATTTTAATGTGTAGATTAGAACTGGTCAGAACTTTACCCAAAACATGCTGTACAGACACTTGTTTTTATTCCACGTTAATGATTTTCCTGTGCCTTTTATCGTTGTACTTAAGCCTTTGGCTTTTATGTATTTTTGTCTTTCGTATTCATGTTTAAAACATTCAATAAACGTGTCCTGAAAAAGTATATAAACTCTCGTCTTGTCTGTTTTTGTGTCACAAGTGACATTCCTGACACTATGGCTACCTCTGCTGTCTCTGCTCCCTCTTCCTCCACTGTCAAAGTCATCGACGAACACTTAGATCGTGCCAGTTGGGAGGCTTTGTATCTTCGCCATCCCTTTAACATGCTCATTGCTGGACCTAGCGGTTCAGGCAAAACCGAATTCGTCAAACGTTTGATCGAACATAAACATCATTTGATCGATCGACCACCTCAACGCAACGTGTGGTGTTACAAAGAGTGGCAAGCGGCGTACAGCCTCTTGAGAGAAAGTCAAGGCGATTCCATCGTATTTGTGGAAGGCATTCCTAAAGAAGACGACGGCATCGTCTCTGACTCCCGTCAAACCCATTTGGTCATTTTCGACGACATGTCAGGAGAAGACGAAGAAGAAATTAAACTGTGGTTCACGCGCAAAGGGCATCATCGTAATGCCAGTGTCGTTTACATCACCCAAAATTTGTTGCAACAAAGTAAAGCCCATCGCACCATCAGTCTCAATGCGCATTACGTGGTCTTGTTTAAAAGCCCTCGAGATAAATCGCAAGTGCAAGTCTTAGCCAAACAGTTATGGAATCCCTTGGCTGACTCAGGCGTACGACGATGCCACCCAAACGCCACACGCCTATTTACTCGTCGATTTGAAACCTACGACCCCCGATGATTTGCGATTTCGTACCCACTTGTTTCACCACTGGTGCCAAGACGGAGGGCCTGTCCTGTACACGTCTCCGTCCTCGACTTAATTTCACTCCACAAAAAAATCTATAAAAACCTCAGACCCTTTTCGTCTGTCTCACACAGTTTGAACATGATGTCCCTTCAGTCGCATCTTCCCGTCAAATTGATTCGTGCCTTGTATGGCATCAGTCGAGAAAAAAATCCACAAACACGAGCTCGTGTCTTAGAAGCTAGTCTCAAAGAAGTCTTACGATGGTTCACGGTGACAGCACGTCAATTGCTACAAGGGATCATTCAGATTCCTCATCAAACCAAACGCTTTTTTGATCGAAACAAAGTCGCTTTGACCCAACTGGCCGATCCCCGCATCGACACTCAAACCAAAAAACAAATCATTTTGAAACCTGGAGGGAGCGGTACTCTAGAAGGGGTCATCATTCGCTCTCTCTTAAGATGGGATCCTAATGCCCCCAAAGTTCTCCCCAAGAAAAAAGTCAAACGAAGTTCCAAGAAGAAGAAAAAGACCAGGTCCCCAAGGAGACCCGTGTCTCCAAGAACTTCTCCAGTGGCGGCACCCTCCTCTTACCAGTCACCACCCAGGAAAAAGAAAAGAAACCCCCAGAAAAAGAAACAGAGAAAAAGTCCACAGAAAAAGAAAAGCCCACAGAAGAAAACTAGTCGCAAGAGAGGCACTTCGGCCAGGACGCAACCTTACACTCGCAAACCACGACCTGCAAAGGCGGTGACCGCGTCTCCGGTAGCCTAAGGTTCATTCACTTTCCCGTTGATGTCACCAAGAACTGAAGAGTATTTGGAGACGTTGATTACACCAAGAACTTCTCCGTTGATAACCCCAAGAACTTCCCCAGTGGCAGGACCCTCCAGTTTAGCGGTAGTGGCTGCTGCTCACAAAGTACCTTCTCCCAAAATCGAAGTCCAAGAAAGATCGGGCATGTTACAAAGTTTACTGGATTTGTCCAAGCAAGAACTGGCTCGATTTAGTCCGTTACGTACCCCTGCACGACGTGTCATGCCTGTCCTGAAGTTGATACGCCGTAAAGACAACCAGTGGCGACGCGTTCCAGTATAAAAAAGGTGTGTCACCAAGTAGGGTATCAGTGTTTTTGGTGCTCCTGAAGATGTCACCCTCCAGAAAACATCCTTCTTCTAAACAACCCCAAGGAAAGAAAAAGAAAGGACTGCCTCCTCGTTTAGTCAAACTTGGGGACATGTTATCTGTCCTGTCCAAAGCTTCTCCACCCCTATGAAAAAAACTCATTCAATCAGCCTCCAAAGAGGTCATCGATACTGTGTGCGAATGTTGTTTGAACGTCTTGAAAGGCACGATCCCTTTGTCCAAACACCAGAAACAATGCTTAGGCAAACATCGTCACGTTCTTCGCCAAATGGTTCAAAAGAAAATTCCCATTCGTCAAAAGAAGAAGATGTTGGTCCAACGTGGAGGCATTTTACCCCTCTTGTTAGGTCCATTGCTGAAAGGAGTCTTGGGAACCATGTTGGGAGGACTGATGGGAGCAAGATAAAAAGACCATCTGAAGTCCCAAGATCTCAGAATCGACCCCTGACAACCCCATGGAAGGACGAAAACTAGCTTTAGTGCCTTACAAACGATGGATGGAATACCATCGTTGGCAAGAACAACGCACCCTGCATTTACCTCCCAATCCCAATTTGAGCGAGATGTCCCAGTTACAAGACGAATTGCAGTCCTTGATGGATCGCCAAGATTTGTCCGAAACAGAAAAATCGCAAAAGTACGGTCAACTCTTGCAACGACTGCAACTCTTTCACCAGAAAGCTTTAGACGAAACAGCTCTACCCACTCTGAAAGATTTTAAGACCTTGATGAAAAGTCCAGCACCATCATCACTACCACCACCACTGCTACCATCCCCAGGGGTCACCAGAGATGCTACCCCACGAAGACCTGAGGAAGAAGAGATGCGAGAAGTGTTTCAAACACCGTCAGCAGCTCCCATTTCAAGTAAGATTGCAGCATCCTTGTTGACCCCGTCCCCCACACCCCAACGAGAAGAAATGAAAGCTTGGGTTAAAAAGATGATGTCCACTCCTCCTTCGACAGAAGTGAAAAAGAAAGAAGGGAAACCAGAAGTGAAAAAAGAAAAGAAGACCAAAGCCATTCCATTGTCACCTCCACCACCACTACCTTCGACTTTTACTCCCGTAGCCCATCGGACAGTAAATCCGTTTCTAAACCACCCTTTCGTCCCACCCAAAGTAGCATCACGGAAGAGTGGGTGAGTTATTAACACACCAAAAAATGGAGAAGGTGTTAGCCAGCATTTACTACGATCCCTCCCATCCTGCAGGTTACGCAGGAGTTCAAAAATTGTATCGTGCTGCCAAAATTCGACTGAAAAGTCTCCGTTTACCTCAAGTGCAACGATGGTTACAAGAACAAGCTACCTACACTTTACACAAACCCATTCGACGCAAGTTTTCCAGAAGTCGCACCCGAGTGGAAGGCATCGATCATCAATGGCAAGCCGACTTAGCCGATGTCTCTCATTTGGCCAGCTACAATCGTGGCTACAAATATTTGTTTTGTGTCATCGACGTCTTTTCCAAATTTGCCTGGGTCGTACCCTTGACTTCCAAATCGAGCGACGAGTTAGTGCAAGCCCTGCAACGGGTGTTGAAACAAAGCGGTCGTCACCCTCTTCGATGGCAAACGGACAAAGGTACCGAATTTCTGAACCAAGCTTTCCAAAAAGAATTAAAGAAACGTGACATTCATTTTTTTACCACCGAGAATCCTGAAACCAAAGCCAGCATCGTGGAACGTTTTCAACGCACTTTGAAAGCACGCATGTGGAAATATTTTACGCATCACCACACTCTGAAGTACATCTACATCTTACCGCACCTGGTGCAAGCGTACAACCAATCTTACCATCGAAGCATCAGACGTGCCCCGCAAGAAGTGACTCCCGACAACGAAGTGCTGGTGTTTGAGCGTCTGTTTGGTACGTCCCCGAAGAGGGCTGTCCCCAAGAAAAGTGGAGAGTTGACCGTAGGAGATTGGGTGCATATTGGCAAAACCAAACGCACTTTCGACAAAGGTTACTTACCTAACTGGACGACCGAATTGTTTCGTGTCACTGGACGAGTGCATGGCCGTCATCCTGCCGTCTATAAATTGGAAGACATGAACGGAGAAGTCCTCAAAGGAACGTTTTATTTGCCCGAGTTACAACGTGTCACCAAAAAAGAAGACGACGTGTACGACATCGAAAGCATTCTTGGACGCAGAACCCGTAAAGTGGGCAAACGACATGTCAAAGAAGTCAAAGTACGTTGGAAAGGATATCCACCCAGTTTTGATTCTTGGATCGACGCTTCGGAAGTCATCGACTATAAAAAGAAGTGACCATCATGCCCTTTCACACAGACGCAGCTACGTCGACCACTCCTTCACCCAGTTCTTCTCTGCAAGATTTACAAAAACAACCCTTGTGGGTGTGGTGTGGAGAACGTGTGCCTAAAACGCAAATCGTCTTTTTCTGCCAAATCTTCGTGGTGTATTGTGTCATCGGGGCAGCCATTGCCAATTTGAGTTTGCAACAAGGAGACAAACAATTGTGGACCATTTTATTGAGCAGTTGCATCGATTACCTGCTTCCCAATCCCTCCCTGAAATTCTCTTCGAACGGGAACCACGGGAACCTTGTGTCCAGTGCCAGTGTCAGTCACCACTCTAACAACAACAATAACCCCATTTTGGGCGGAGACCGGCCTCTGACGTCCAGTAACCCCTCCGACAACCACAGAACTTTGGAATTATGAGTCACACTAACCAATTTTACTTAACCTTACCCAGTGACAGTTCCATGGAGGTGTTTCCCAACAACACGTTGTGCTGTTACACAGCCAAATTACCTCAGGCCATCCCATTAGATCACGAAGCCCATTGGGAAGTGGCTTTGGTAGAAATGATTCACCCTAAACAAATCCAAAACATCACTGAAAAGCAAAACACTTTTGATGTCGAAATCCTGAACCAACAATTGCAAGAAACCATAAATGAAATGGGGTTTTCAGGGGACACAAGACCATCCAACAATCCACCCTTCAATATCTACACCTTGAAAATTCCGTCAGGGTTTTATTTTAGTGGCCAACATTTGGTGGACACCATTGCTTCCAGGTTCGAGTTAGCCTTTGGCAAAGCCCTGAACAGAATAAAAAAAAGTGTCACCCGGGAGTACCATAAAGTGGTTCGTCGCTTACTGATGAAATTTCAGGATACCCAAACGTTGTCCATCAGTTTTAATCGTGACTTGTTTGATATTTTAGGCGGAGACACAAAAATGGCTCCAAATTTTAAACCGAAGATCAACAGCAATATGGAATTTTACAAGTTTTTTCGATTCCCGGTAGAACTGAACCAAGCACGGAATTTGATCTTTGTGTATTCCGATGTGGTGGAGTATAACGTGGTGGGACACACCTCCGTGCCGTTACTGCGTGTCATTCCTTTCAAAGTGGATAGTACCACAACCAGTGACCAGGAAGGTGGAAACACCTATCACGTACACCGGGAATTTGTACATCCTCATTATTTGCCTGTCAGTAAGTCATATTTGGACACGGTCAACATTGCCATAAAAGGAGATCTGGGACAAAATATTCCATTCACCAAAGGAAAAGTCACGGTGAAACTCCATTTTCGAAAACGGTTCTCTAGCGACTCGTAAGTCAGTTATCCAGTGTACCGAGGGGTTGCTCGACAGCGAGGACACGGTTTAGGAGATATGCTAAAATCGGCCTTTCGTTCGGTGTCCCCAGTCTTGAAACCAATGGTGACACGCGGATTGCACGCCTTGAAAGATGCCGCACTGACGCAAGGCAAAGAATTTCTCCAAAATGTCATCATCGACAAACAAAACCACAAAGAAGCTTTCATGAGGGCAGACAAAAATGTCTTGCTGCAAACGGGTAAAGACCTTTTGGGCCGACGAGAAACACCTATAAATGCCCTGCACTCTACCGAGTCAGACATTCCTACTTCCCTGACGCCACAGCAAGGACAAGGCAGAAAGAGACGACGAAGAAAACACCCTTTTACCAGACTTCACACGTCTAAAGCTAGAAAGACTAAGAAAAGAAGAACCGTTAGAGACTTAGACGTTTTCGATTATTGAGACACAGAAAAAAAAATGATGCACCGAAAATCTTGCGCCTGTTCCAAGTCGGAACTGGATCTGTTTGCCATGCCCCCCACCATGATGACGATGCAAGAATCCCAATGGGTGGAATTTCACCCCGTCTCCTCTTTGACGGATTCCGCTCCCATTGAGTTTGAAATCAAAGGACAGCCCGAAGATTACATCGATCTGAATAGCAGTTACTTGTACTTGAAAGTCAAAGTTCTAGATAAGGATAATGGTGGAATAGATGCCACTGAGAATATAGCTCCCGTCAACAATTTCATGCATTCCTTGTTCAGCTCAGTGGACTTGTACTTGAATAACAAACTGGTCAGCAGCAGCATGGATACTTACCCTTACCGTGCCTACCTGGAAAATCTCTTGACGTACGGGATAGATGCCAAGAATACTCATCTCAATGTCTGTGTGTTATGGGAATCTGACGAAGCGACCAAGTTTGACACATTAGATAAAGACAAAGACGGCTTTGAGGAAAGACAAAGCAAAATCAAAGATGGAAAGAGTTTAGAACTGATGGATCGTTTGCATTTGGACATGTGGTTGCAAGAGAAATATTTGCTGAAAGGTGTAAATGTCCGCTTGAGACTGAATCGCAGCAGTGCCGCTTTCCATTTGTTGGCTGATGATGATGCTACTAAGACTGGCAATCCTAAAAGCAAAATCGAGGAGGCCAAACTCTACGTACGACGCGTGGAAGTGTTACCTAAAGTGGGAAATGACATCAGTAACACGTTGAGCAGAACGACCGCTAAGTATCCCATCCGACGCGTGGAAGTGAAAACGTTCACCATTCCCCGTAACCATCAATCCATAATCGAAGATCATCTGTTCCAAGGACAGTTACCCAAGCGTTTAACCCTTGGTATGGTCCTGAATTCAGCCTTCAACGGAGACTTCAATGAAAATCCTTTTAGGTTTCAACACTTCAACGTGAAGAATATCGAAGTCAGTCGCGACGGCAAAACCTTGTGTACCCGACCCTTTGAGCCTAACTTTACCCAGAACAATTACTTGAGATCGTATTTGTCCCTGTACGAAGCCACCGGTCAGTTAGGAACCAACACCAGTCATGGCATTACGTACGAAGATTACGCAGGAGTCTACGCTTTGTGGGCTTTTGATTTCACCCCTGACCAGGGCAGCGACGAGGGACATTTTCACCCTATAAAATCCGGCCAGATTCGTGTGGAACTTCAGTTTGCAGACCCACCCCCTGATGTAACGGTGAACGTCATCCTGTATGCAGAATTCGATAATACCATAGAAATCAAGAGTTTGAGAGAAGTCATTCTAGACTATTAGAAGCCATGGAAGACTGTTATCCCTCTTTACCTAGTGGAGAAACTTTGGAGATGGAATGTGAGGAGACCGTGGAAGAAGAATCTCAAGACAAAGACGAAGAAGTTATCATGATGAAGTCAAGATGGCCAGAACAAGAAGCCCATTTAGTCTCCTGTTTTGCGACATTCCTGACAGATGTAATGAAAGAATTGATCAAGGAAGAGTGCTATGGATGTCACAACGATCATCCCAGTCAAATTCAACACGACAAATGTCTGATGTTGAGCCAAGAAGAAAAATTGGACTAATATCTGGACAAAGCTTGGGGTGTCATCGAGATAGAATTCGTGTTGAACGAGTGGTATAAAGGCTTGGATAAACATTCTTCTCCTCCATTAACGTCTCTGGAGCGCCGTCGCATCGAATCTCTCTTTGACCAGAATAAGAAGTCGGAGCCAAACGCCTTTTACTTGTCAGACATTTTCAAGCAAAAAGTCAGGATCGAATTGATCACTTATCATTACCTGTGAAGAAAAAAAACAAACAACACAAATCAATGGATACCTGGGAACTTTATTATCTTTTGAACCACAGTTCGTACACGTCTTCGTGGAATCCTGTCGTCTGTGCTAAAGATGAACTCCCTCATCGCAAACCTCAAGACCATCAAGCTTATGTGATCAACACGGACGACAGTCATCTCCCAGGAACCCACTGGGTAGCCGTCTACTTTCCTCAAGAAGGATGTGTGGAATATTTCGATTCCTACGGATTGCCTCCTTTGGAAGACGATATCATTGAGTTTATGAGAAGAAATGCTCAGACCACTCGATTCAATAATGTGAAATTACAAGGCACAGATTCCTTGGTGTGTGGACAATATTGTGTGTATTTTCTGCATCATCGCAGCCTGGGCTATTCCTTAGAACATTTAGTGACTCATTTTGATCCTCGTTCTTCTTCAAGAAACGATGTGAAAGTAGATTGATGGTTTTGTGACCATTATGCTTATCTTTTGTCTCAAGCTAGGAAACGTAGTGTCCATCAATGGCCTAATGACTTCCAACAGTGGAAATCACAATTTCATTCACAAGGTTGCCAACCCTGTCCAAAATAATGTGTAAATTGAAAAAAATGTTTGTTATTTGAAAAAAATGTTTGATGTTATATTGTTGGATTATTGTTAAAAATGTTAGAGTTGTTGGTTAGTGTTAAGTTTTTTTTTGCATAAAAAATGTTGTGTTTTGAAAAAATGCCTTTGTCTTTTGTTTGGCTATAAGAATGTTGATTCATGCTCTTTGACTTCTCTCTATCTCTCATGACACTCATTGATCGTTCCGGCTCGAAAACCGTAGAGGGATGTTTTCCTTCACATCCGTTCTTTGACTTTAGGAACCGGGGTAATTTCCAGTCTAACCATCCATTGTCGACTCATCCTCCTACGAAGATGTGCTCCAAACTAGCCAAGCTAAACGAAGCCTACGTGAATTTGCATAGGGTCAGACACAGTCTGATACCGAAGCCAGAAGAGATAGAGAATGTGAGAATGCTAAAAGTCACTGAAGACCTGATAGAAGAGCTCTTCAGAGAAGAAGTGAACAGGGAGAAAGAAGAATGGACAGAGAAGTACAGACTTCAGAGACAGCAGCAACAGCAACAACAACAGCAGCAGCAGCAGCAGCAACCTGAACCCGACAGAGGCTTTGTCGATTGTCGTATCGACACCAAAGAGTTCTTCTTCTCTTTCCGAAGAAGCAGACCTATCGTCAGAAAGTCTATCCTCAGAGGACGTCGCATTCTTAGAAACTAAAAGATTGCCATAGCAAACAAAAAAACAGCCCTTTTCAGAGCTACCCAATACTCTAGAAAAGAAATAACAATCGATTTGCCAATGTGTGTATGTAGAGTAGTGTGAATATAAACACTGACTCTTTTGTGGTGTGAGTGTATGTGTTTGTGTGGATACTAGATAATGATCATGTTTTTTTGCTGTTTGACGTGCGTGGAGAGTAGATTTGGGGTTTGATTGGATTGCTTTGCGTATGTGAATAGTATATTATTTGTTTAATACAATTTTTTAGAATAGTGATGGGTAGTATAAAAAGTGAGTGAGTGTTTCTTTTAGGTCCGCGCGTTTGTTTGGTCATGATCTAGGTAAGATCAATTTTGTTTTAGGGGATGTTTTCCATCACGTCCGCGCTTTCAGTATAAATTAAAAATCGTTCGGCAGTCTAGCTGCCCTTGTTGATTGATCAACACCACCAGAATGAACACCAGACTAGCTAAACTGCTTGAACTTCATGTACACCTGGAATATGCCAGGCGTATAGTGAATGAGCTGGCTGCAGAGGCCATCGTAGAAGAGGGAAGGATGAAAGAGGAGGAGAGAAGAAACAAAGAAGAGGAGGAGAGAAGATCAAACTTCGTAGGATTGGCCATGCCATCCGCATGGATCAAAACAGAATCCAAAAGCAGCTGTTCTTTGGCGAGCTTGCCCAGGGCAATCGAAACTAAGGCCGTCCTCTCAAGAGGTACAAAGACAATCTCAAGATGCACATCAAATGTGCCGACCTTCAACCCCACCAGCTCGAACTCGCTGCACCAGACAGAAGTCACTGGCGAGCCGTGATCAGAAAAGCCAGTTCCACCTTCGAAGCTGACCCCCGAAAGCTTCTTGCTGCAGCTCGTGAGAAAGGTCACAGAGTTGTGTCTCAGCCACCCCCAACCAACGGTGTCCCATGCCCAACCTGCAACCGCCTGTGCGCATCGGAATTTGGACACCGGGGCCAGAGGTGCGTCCACCGTCGATGAGATCGCACAGCTTGTCTTGCTCGGCCCGAGAGACTACCAAGAATGTCCAGTTATGCTTGTACACAGCGCACAGTGATACTCTCAGTTGCCTCCTAAACAAAAATGGCCATCGTCAAATACATCGAACGTTATAAATACCAATCATACAGAACATTATTTGGCAAAACATCGCACTAAACATGGGCTGAAAATACTCATCTGTACATGAAACTAGTATATTTCTAATTTACATAATTCAGATAATGTAAACAAAGGATGTAAAACTAAATGCTTACCATGCTTTACATGTACAGTACACGTGCGACAAGAAAATTCATTTGATCACAAACATTTCTCCTAAAAACTAAATAGTTGATATTCATAAGAAATTGAAATAATACATTACCAACAAACATGTATAGGCCATCGAATCGTCAGAAACTCTCTTTAAAAAAGGGTGACAAATTAAATAGCAACATAGAAATCGCCGAGTTAGATGCAAAAGAAAAGCAGAACAAGCAACTGAAAAAATATTAAAAACCAATCCCGATTATTGAAAAACAGAAAGTTAGTCTTTTTCTAAAGAGACGCAGACAGTCTATAACAATATAAATTTTTGTGCAACAGAGGTATTTTTCCCTCAACTTTAGGGGAAGAAAAAGAGAACATCTCTTATTTTAACGAATGAATTACAATAGGGAATACTTGTGTCAGTATTAGTCTCATAAAAACTCGTGTCTAACATTAGTATTGAACCAATCCAACATTATATACTAATGTCTCGATAACCGACTATAGTACTGTAAAGCGTCAAGAGTGCAGGTCAGATAAAATGAAATAGATGGACAGCTCACGCCTTTTTTAGTGTATTGATGTGTCAAGAAATGGTGTGTTCACCACAAAAGTTCTTATTTAGATGATAAAAGCACAAAACAAAGCAACACAGTTTATTAAATGACTTCCAGTCTTTATGTGTTTTCTCACATAATATAGTGGTCAAAATGGTGAAATATAATATTTGCAAATATGCAGAACAGATATTAATAAAGCATGTTGAAATGACAACAATAGTTTCAGTGGTAAATTACACGTGCAAATCTGAATAAATGTTCCATTTGTTCTAATTCACATAATCTCTAACTCAGATACTCCCAGTTCCTAAACTAATCTTGCACAGAAAAATAAGTTAATAGTTCTCAGAATCTGTTCATATGACGTACCCATTGAGTGGTAATGAGTTTGTGCCTCCAATCAAAGTTCGGAACAAGACCGGGGATTGTGTTTTATTGTGTAATGGTAAATATATTAGCGGCACAGTCTGGAACAGGATGTTAATAGTGTGTCTCGTTGTTGGTTGAGTCACAGTTTGTCGTTTCGAGCGACACAGGCTGGAACCGGATGTCAATAGTGTGTCGCTTGAGTTGAATGTGACAATGTGTATCGTTTTGTAGCAACAAAGTGTGTCGTTGTGTCGGGTATATTAGTTCGACATCTAAATGACACAGCCACTACTAAATGGATGGAAATTTGTGATTTCAAAATGATACATGAAACTGAGTAGGAAATTCGATAATGCCAATCGGAATAATACATTTTCAATGGATAGCAGACGACTGTGTTGATGACGACACAGTGACAGTGTCGTCAGCTAATCCCTCAATGGGAAATTTTATCTCATAGGTCTATAACGAGGAAATCGACGTTGAAACAATTTGAGAGAAGCATTATAGTAGTCATTATGAGTACTAAATTTAATGTGTCGGTGTTAACTAGTCTACCTTGCTATTAATGCTTGAAATTATCAGTTGAGATGACTAGAGACTTTTGTTCTGTTTTCCTTGGTCTTGAGACCTTTACTTGAGTTCAGCAGAACCACAACTGCCAAAACGGCGAATCTCACCCGTATGTATAGGTTTTGGGAACACACTCGGGAAATTCATGACAAAGTTTCCACGAATATGACTAAATATGGAAGAATTTGGAAAGATTAACATGAGCGCCTCCTAGTGGAAAGCCGAGCGCCCAATATAAACAGTAGTAAAAATGGCACCCGATTTCAATCGACAAAATCGGCAATTATTTCACAATAAATTATACAAAGATTCAACATTGATGATGAACAGTTTTATCACACTGGTGACGAAAAATTATAAACTTACATATTACTTAATCCTGGAGAAAAATGGACACAATTGCCTATTTCTTTCTCAGAATAGAAGGTAAATGAAAACAGTTTACAATCGTACCATGTACACACTGGGCTTCAAATATCCTTCCCCAGATGATGAATATTTAAACAAATAATTTTTTATGATTTATATATTGTATCAAATTACTTTTCTTTTGTACAAGGGTCATATATCAAAAGCATACTGCGGTTACTATTATTTGCATTGGAAACAGATGTATAACTTTCCAACATGAAGGGAATGTAAACAATAAATGGAGATTTTAAATTATCCGAAATATTAATGATATGTGAAAGTTGACAGGTAGTCGGAATTGTTTCAGCACGACTCACGTGTACCCGTTCTATGTCACTTTTTGCAGCTGCATGTGTCATTTTGGAGAATTTGACAGCACATACCTTTAAATGGCGTTTATTCACTTTATTGTGCGCCTTGTTCATCAAAATTCCATTGAAGATTATTGTATAAATTCCTCGAAAAATGCTTAACTGCATATTTAATGATAACCTACTTCGACATTTTTAGGCCCAATCAAGCAAGCTGGGTGATCTCCTTTGAACCGGTTTTGTCGCGCTCTGTGATATAAGAGGGAACACACCTGAGGCTGGGATAAAGTTGTTACTGCAAACATTAACAAAGACGCGACAAGTTCGTCATTTATTCAAAAAGCCTGGGAAAACAATGCAGGAAGAAAAACTCGGCAAACACGTCCAGTAAAGAGGAGGCAATTATGCAACTTCGTATGCATATTCTGTATGTTTTGGTTGTAGAGTGGGGCACTATGGGGACAATGGGACTTCCATTTGAAAAAGTGTCGCGGCACTTAGGTGACAAAGTTTATAGGGACTGGGAATAAGCATTACAGACAAGGTCCAGGCTCTATAAGGACAAAACGTACAGGGACAATGGGAATTTAACATAGGTTGGGCTTGTACAGGGGCAATAAGAATTGAACAGGGTGACGTTATGGACAATGTTGCGAATGGCTGATCTCAATCGGGCGAAACAGGGACAGCGGGAAAAAAGCTATAACGCTTTTTGGGGCGGGATATATAATTTTTTGTAATGCCTAGTGGGGCGGGAAATATAACATTATATAACGCATGGCGGGGCGGGATATAATATAACTGTATAGACATAGAAAAAGAAACAAATACAGAAACAAACACACACACACACACACACACACACACACACACACACATAATTTAGGCAAGAGTAAATCTTTTCGAGGAAATGGAGTGGCCCTGAAAAGGGCCTTTGGGGTTGTGTTTCTTTTTTACACACCATTCAGTTTACATAGAGGGCATCTCACGGAACTTCTTCTCTTCCTCAATCTTCGACTGACCTTCGGTCCGTAGATTAAGACTTTCTTCAGACAGCCTTGTCTCTCAACATAGATCCTTCTTTTCCAAAGGGCAATATCTGTCATCTGGATGATAGCCCATGATGATTTGACATACATGGGATAGTCCGGATTGAACAGCATCGACGATACGACGGTAGACGATTTTACTTTTTTTCCGTATCTTGTGACTAGAACCGTTGAAGGGAATGTGTTGAAACGGAGTTATTTATAGTGGAAGGGCGGATGGAAGCGGAATGAGTTCCTTCATCAATCTTAACACGCGTTACAAAATTCAGTCACAGTGCGGAGTCTGTCTTCCAATCCAAAGAGATTGGCCTGTGATGTGACGTGACATTCCCTATATATATGCGCTAGTGTCTGTGCGCTGTGAATCAATGCCACAGAGTTAGAACTTGACGAAAACTGTAAAGATAATGACTTGAGGTACACCGGCTGTGGAGAAAAGGAGTGATAGCAGAGCAGTGACTACTAAATCAACCACAGTTCTACTTCCAGAAGAGAACAATTTTAATTGGGATTTGTCGGCTTTTCTCTCTTCACAAGAAGTTGTTCAGGTACCAGTACCTTCGCCGATGTTTCCTTCCTTATCGTATGTCGACGATTTTAAATAGAGGCAGAAAGAAGAACTGGAGAAATTGTTACAACTGCAGCAAAAAGCAGAACAAGAAGAGGTAAGAAGAAAACGACAGGAAGAAGAAGAAGCAGAGAAGAAACAAGGTCAAGGAGAGAAGCAGGACAGTGAAAGCCAAACCGTGACAGTACTCTTAGACATTTTGGCAGAGTTAAGGAGTCTGAAAGAAATGTATCAGACTTGTTTAATACGACCGAAGAGAAAAAGACCTTTCCGACCCAAATATTCCAAACCTGTTCACATCTCCACTAAGCATGAGATAACAACACTTGTAATTTCTATCAAAGCATCGACAGCAACAGGTCCAGAAGTAGGTCCTAGCCGAGGCAAGGGACAAAGCAGTTAAAGCTCATTACTTCCCGTTCCTGAGTTATATATATATATATATATATATATATATATATATATATATATATATATATATATATATATATATATATATATACAAACACCCAACGATCCTTTTCAGGGTCACCCACCTCTCTCGAATAGAGATTACTTGATGTTGGCCAAAGTCAAGTAAAACTCAAAATCCCTTTTTCCCCATGATGAACGTGTGTGAGTGCATGAATTTAGGTCCTTATTATAAAAATCAAAACTAAGAGACACTTACGTTTTTCTTTGTGGTATATTCTAGTACAAATTTACAATCCAATGTCATAACACAACACTTTAAAAAGTCAATTTTTCTTCTGTATCTTTTCACTCTCTTTGTTTTGTTTTTTGTTTTTAATTTCTTCACTTTCAAGATTCTTCTTCTTCTTCTTCCTCACTTTCTTCTAGTCTTCTTTTCTTCTCGTTTTGGACGTGTCTGTGTTCTTCCTTTTTGGAGAGTACCTCTTCTTCCTGTTCGGAACACCTCTCTGTCTCCTGCTCCTGTTGTTTCTTAGGGCAGTCAGAAGACAAATGTCCTTTCTCTTGACATTGATAACAGGTATCTTGACATTCCGATGAGTTACTTGGCCATGCCTTTGAGTCGAATGCCTAAAACATTTGGTATGACAGATATGGCCAGAGGTTATTTCCCGCACCTTTTCAATACCGACGCCAAGCAACACGCTGTTCTAACCCATTGCCTTAGCTCACGATTACGACCACGAAAACATGCGCACCGAACAACGAAAAGTTTTCTACGTTTGGTATCACACACAAGCCTCTGACCCCTTCGACTCACAGGAAGAAATGTTAAAGTATTGTCAATCCGACGCGGAAATTTTACGGCGTTGCTGTGGAAAATTTGGAGAACTGTTCATGGAGCCCGGAGAGCTCGACCCTTTGAAACAAGCCTGCACCGTTGTGAAAGCGTGTTCTTGAGTGTACCGCAAATGATTCCTGCCCGTGAAGAACCTGGCTGTCATCCGCCCTCAAACGACGAACTTTATCAAACGTCAATACTCGGTCAAAGCCCTACGCTATCTACATTGCTTGTGCGTCAAGGAAGACAAATGGATCCAACATGCCAGAAACGGAGGAGGTGAAAAGAACATCGGAACGTATTCGATGGACGGTTGGGACTTTGAAAACCCTATGATCGTGTACGAGTTTAACGGGTGCTTATTTCACGGATGTCTCATCTGCTATCCTCAACGTGACAACAAAAATCAGTTTCTGCAACGCAAAATAGAAGACTTGTACGAGACCCCTTGTCAGTGACGCTTAAAGTTAGAAGAGCAGGGATACCACGTGATGGAAATGTGGGAACACGAATACAATCATCGTTTGAAAACCGATCCCGAGTTTAAGCGAATCGTGGAAAGTTACAAGTGGGTGGAACCTCTGAACAAACGGGGCAGTTTGTATAGAGGACGGACGAATGCCACCTGTTTGCTGTACCACGTCGAAGAGGAGAAAGGTGAAGAAATCATATACTTGGACGTATGTTCGCTGTATCCTTACGTGTGCAAATATTGTCAGTTTTCCGCACGATACCCTAAATTGCTCTCGCAACACGCTGACGTGGGCAACATTTCACAATACGAAGGATTGATAAAATGTAAAGTCCTACCTCCCACGGACTTGTACCATCCCCATTTAACTCACAATTGCCAAGGAAAACTGATGCTTTGCTTGTGTCATACTTGTGCCGAAATATGCAACCAAGATCCACCTTGTCATCACACTCAGGAACATCGAGCATTGACATGAACGTGAGTCAGAATGGAATTGTTCAAAGTTCTGGACTTGCGATACCAATTTTTAGAAGTGTACGAAATTTACCACTTTCCCAAGACAGAACAGTAGCATTAAGGGTTACGCGACTCAGTCATTTTCGCAAACAACGTGAATGCATTTTTGAAACTGAAACAAGAAGCCAGTGGGTATCCTTCCTGATGTCACACTCCCGAAGACCAAAGGAAATTCAGAGAGAAATGCTTGGAGCAGGAGGGCATAGCTTTAGACCAAATCTAGAAAAATGAAGAGCGACGATCCTTTGCCAAAGTGAACTGTTTGTGGTGAAAAATGGCACAATGGCCGTGTTTACCCAAGACGGAGTACTTGACAGAACCTTCCCACTACTTTCAAATGATTCACGACAAAACCAAAACCATGAAACACGTAGACGTCGTTTGTGAGGACTTGATCTTAGTCAATTACGAAGAAGAACTGGACTTTGTATAAGCTGATGAATTTGGAAATGTCATCGTTGCGGCCTACGTGAAAGTCCAAGCTCGCTTAAAATTGTAAGAAGCGCTATACCAGTTAGGAGATCGTGTGCTGACAAGGACAGTTGCATCTACATCGATGGCCTGGGTCACCGGCACCCTGACATCGAGTGAGATCGTTTATTAACTTGGACGGACGAACATCCCGACGACTCTATTCTAAGTTTTGCCAGTGGCGCACCCAACATTTACTGCCACGAATACGGGGACCACCAAGGAGAAGTGTACACCGAGTGTAAAGCGAAAGATTGACTCTAAATCATCGCACCAGTCAAGTGGCGAACTTTGCGGTATTAAAAGAAGCCTTGCAGTCTTGAGACAATCGACATTTTAAAGTAACCACCTTTCAACCTCACAAGATTGTACGTTTATCACACGACAAATCGTCAATCGACCTTTAGAAAAACTTTATTAAATTGTGTACCACAGGAAATGCGGATTCCCAATCACTTCACTTTACATTACGGACACATCGATGTTGGTCAGCATATAAAAATGGAAAACGTCCATGACAGATAGTTCATTGTAACTACCATTGCCAAGCGAGCAAGATGAATCCTAACAAACAGACACCATTCAAGTTTGGTGATTCTCAAGTGTAGTGCGCTGCTGTACCTTGCGATGACAGCGATGCCGTACGCGTTGACCTCAGTGATTCAGTTCCACATCCTGTGAAATTCGTTATGACTACTTCAGCAGAACATAATGGGAAGTTTTCTATGACTACTACTACCATACCTACAATTAGCCAGAGCCGGATTTATCTACTTGAGCGAAGAGGATAAAGTCAAGTGCTTCAGTTGCGGTATATCAAAAAGATTCAGCTTACCTAGAACATGCTTCATGGTTTCCGCACTGTCACTACCTACCTTTAGTGGGACGACCTCAGGAATCTCTTGATGGATACTTTACAAGAGAACAATTGCATCCGTTACGTCACCAATATTGGAAGCACTGGTACCTGAATGTTATCAGAGGACTGATTCATTTGAAAGCGTTCAAATGTTCAGCCACCGATCAACTGGACGAGGACCAGAATACGTTGAATGATACTCATCCTACTACTTACTAGCCATACTACAACGAATTCCAGAGGAAAACTTAGAGGAATACCAAAATATTTTACGCTATCAAATTTTGTCTGTACAGGAAAATAATGTTCGGTGTGTAGTGTGTGATCTAAAGACTAAACAATTTAGATACGCCACTGGTGTACGATCAGTTCTGAGCAACAAGTACACTTATTACGTCCGAAAAAAGAAAGAGATCGCTATGAATGTTTTGTTTAGAAGAGTCCATTCAGAAACTACCTCTGGAACTAAGAGAACGCATTTACCGAGAGTTGGTCAAAATACAAGCCCAGCGCAAAGAAAAATTGCACCCTTTACGTCACCGATATTGGAACCTAAATGGTAGAAGATGATTCATTCATTTAAAAGTGTTCCATTTTTCATACATTGACGCATCACGTAAGATTCATAATGTTTTGGATGCCACTCATTCTACTTACAAGGTGACCATAGTACACCGAATTCCAACGGAAGAGTTAGAGGATTACAACACATCTTTACAAGGACTATTCTTGGTTCAAGAGGAAACTTCTGTACGACGTTTGGTCTGTGAATTAGTGACAACCGTTTTGGTACGGTACTGAAATAAAACCGCATCTTTTCAAAAAGTACGTGTATTACCTCCAACAAAAGAGGATATAAAAACTGGTTACCATGCCACGACCTTTATCATTAGTGATAAAATAATTATCGTGGAAGGAAACCAACGACAATATCCAGAATGTGGAGGATTATTACTCTTATTACTTACGAGTCCAGTAAATTTGGGTCGTCGTGTTATGTGTCTCTTAGTGACTTCCTTTCTCGGATTTCGTTTACCAGCCGATTCGTGTGGGCTCAGTACGATCTGTACCTCACAGTACCGCCAGAAACATGAGGGTGATACCTTTAAATGTACATGAGAGACCCATTCTCTTAAAAGCCTTGTGCTTTAATCCTTACACTTCTCGACCTCTACATGAAACAAAAATAAAAAAAGATTCGTCAACTTTTAGGCGATGTGTGTGTATCTTGTGACTAGCACCCTCACTGGATGGACAGATGTACGTGACTGGAGAAGTTGGTATCGAGGCTTGGACAAAAGAAGTGGCAAACTAGGCCCAAGATTTGTGATCATCGATTTCAACGTTCAGTAAAAAAGTAACTATTAAACCTGTGTTAGCAACAGTGTAAATGAAGAACCCGCCACCAAGGAAAACTACCCTATTCAGGACATGACGGTTATTGGCATTTACATCCCCGAAAAGCCATTCCGGGAGGACCCCTGTGTGACTGTGCAAAGCGTATAGACTCTATGAACATTATAAGCTGTCCCTTGGACACCACACCTTCGTCACCAAACATGTTGTACAGGCGCACTTTCGACAATGGTTACTTACCCAACTGGACCTCCGTATTGTTTCTTGTCACTGGAGGAATGCTTGGCCGTCATCCTGCTTTCTATGAATTGGAAGACATTAACGGGGAAGTGATAAAATGAACTTTTTACTTGCCCTAGTTACAACGTGTGACCAGAAAAAAAGACGAAGTGTACGTCTTCGAAAGCAACGAGAGTCTTGCGACCAACGTCAGTCACCCTCCCAACAGTCACCACCAAAACAACCCTCTTTTGGACACTCCTCTGACTTTTAGTGACCCCTAAGAGAGCAGAAATCTGGAATTATGAATAACCAATTTTACTTAAAGTTAACCATTGACAGTTCCATGGACGAGTTTCCCCACAATACCTTGTGCTGTTTCACGTACAAATCATCTCAGAACATCTGACTGAATGAGGAAATCGATTGGGAAGTGGCTTTGGTGGAAATTATTGATTCTACACAAATCAAAAACATCTCTGAAAATCAAAAAATGTTTTAGGTTGGCGTTATGACGAGCACATTCAACACATATAGATGCCTCTAAAAAGAACTAACGGGTTGTAATGCTTCACGTCACGTCTATATTGATGACATTCCTGCAGGATATATTATTTTAGCGGTCAACATGTAGTGAACACATTTCCTGCCAGATTCAATGCAGCGTTTGGTAAAGCCTTGGACAGAGCCAGGCAAAGTGTTACCATCGAGTACCACTACTTTAGTAGCTCGTCGCATACCGATGAAAGTTTCGGATAACAAAACGTTGGGCATTTCATTTGGTCCTGAACTGTATGACATTTTGGGTGGAGACCTCAAGATGGTCAAGGATAAGAAGAACAACAAATTCACCATGCCACTCATCACAACCAGCTTGAATTTTGCGAGTGTTTTCGTTCCCCAGTACATTTGACCCGAGGATTTAATTTGATCATTGTGTACTCTGATGTAGTGGAGTACAAAGTGGTGGGACACACATTCGTACTGTTACTGCCAGTCATTCCATTCAAAGCGGATTCTGCCACGACCAATGACCAGGAAGGTGGAATCACCTATCACGTTCACCGTGAATTTGTACAACCTCATTATTTAAGTGGTATTTCGATAGTGTCAAACATTGCTATAAAAGGAGATCTGGGACAAAATATTCCATTCACCAAAAGGAAAGTCACAGTGAAACTCCATTTTCTAAACGATTCTCTAGCGACTTGTAAGTCATGTACCCTGCATACCGATGTGTTGCTCACAGCGAGGACATGGTTTAGGAGATATGCTGAAATCGGCGTTGCATTCGGTGACCCCCGGTTTGAATCCGATGAGGACACGAGGATTACACGCCTTGAAAGATGCCGCTTTAACGCAAGGCAAGGAATTTCTTCAATATCTCATCATTGACAAACAAAACCCCAAAGAAGCTTTTTTGACAGTAGGCAAAATGTCTTGCTTCAAATTGGCAAAGACATTTTGGGCCAGCGAGAAACTCCTATAAATTCCCTGGACGCTACCGAGTCAGGCATGCCTACTTCCCTGACGGTACAGCAAAGAGGAGGCAGAAATAGACAACAAAGACACCCCTCCAGAGGACATAACACCCACAGAGCTAGAAAGACCAAGAATTGAAGAAACGTCCGAGAATTCGACGTTTTTGATTATGAAATCACAGAGAGAACTGGATCTATTTGCAATATCACTCACTATGCTGACGATGGAAGAATCCCAATGGGTAGAATTTCATCCCATCTTCTCTTTGACGGATTCAGCTCCCATTGAATTTGAAATCAAAGGTCAGTCCGAAGATTACATCGATCTGAATAGCAATTACTTGTACCTGAGTTCTTGATCTGACTGGAAATCCTTTAGACATCGAGGCAGTAACTTCCGTCAACAATACCATACATTCCTTGGTCAGTGAAGTGGATATGTACTTGAATAACAAACTGGTCATCAGCAGTATGGATACTTACCCTTACCCAGGGTACCTGAAAAGAAGCCAAGAACACCCATCTGGATGTTTGCGTGGTATGGAAACCTGACATGGCAGGCAAATTTGACAACACTCATTTGATTACGGATAAAGATCCAAACCATAATGTGAGATTCAACGACCGACGAAACAAAATCAAGGATGGGCAGAGTTAGAACTGATGGATCTGTTGCATTTGGACACGTGGTTGCAAGAGAAGTATTTTCTGAACGTAGTGGATGTCTGTCTAAGATTGAATCTCAGCAGTACTGTTTTCCATCTGATGGATGCAATTAATGCCACTTACAAAACCATTATCCAACACGCCAGACTGTACGTGCGACACATGGAAGTGTTACCTAATGTAGGAAACGACACCACTTGAGCACTTTAAGCAGGAGACCCGAAAGTATCTGATATGACGAGTAGAAGTGAAAACAATCACTATTGCCATTGGACACCGATCCAATATTGAAGATTATCAGTTCCAAGGACAGTTACCCAAGCGTTTAATCAATGGTATCGTTAGCAGTGCAGCCCTCAATGGTTTCCACGATCAAGATCCTTTCAAATTTTAGCATTACAACGTGTCCAAGACTAAAGTCAATCGCGATGCAAGACCTTGTGTACCAGAATCTTCGAACCTGACTTTGACAAGAAGAATTACTTGAGGTCATACTTGTTCCTTTACGAGGCCACGGGACAGTTAGTGACCAACACCAGTCTGCATCAAGAGTCTATATCTGCATCAAGACATTCATAATGAGTCCAGATCTGCATCAAGACATTCATTATGAGTCTTGGTCTGCATTAAGACATTCATCATGAGTCTAGGTCTGCATCAAGACATTCATCATGAATCTAGGTCTACATTAAGACATTCATCAACAGTTTAGGTATGCATGAAGACATTCATCATGAATCTAGGTCTGCATCAAGACATTCATCATGAATCTAGGTCTGCATCAAGACATTCATTATGAGTCTTGGTCTGCATTAAGACATTCATTAAGAGTCTATATCTGTATCACGACATTCATAATGAGTCCAGATCTGCATCAAGACCTTCATCATGAATCTAGGTCTGCATCTAGACATTAATCACGAGTCTTGGTCTGCATCATGACATCATGAATCTAGGTCTGCATCAAGACATTCATCATGAATCTAGGTCTGAATCAAGACATTCATCACGAGTCTTGGTCTGCATCACGAGATTCATCATGAATCTAGGTCTGTATCAAGACATTCATCATGAATCTAGGTCTGTATCAAGACATTCATCACGAGTCTTGGTCTGCATCAAGACATTCATCATGAATCTTGGTCTGCATCAAGACATTCATCATGGATCTAGGTCTGCATCAAGACATTCATCACGAGTCTTGGTCTGCATCAAGACATTCATCATGGATCTAGGTCTGCATCAAGACATTCATCATGGATCTAGGTCTGCATCAAGACATTCATCACTAGTCTTGGTCTGCATCAAGACATTCATCACGGATCTATGTCTGTATCAAGACATTCATCACGAGTCTTGGTCTGCATCAAGACATTCATCATGGATCTAGGTCTGCATCAAGACATTCATCATGGATCTAGGTCTGCATCAAGACATTCATCACGAGTCTTGGTCTGTATCAAAACATTCATCATGAATCTAGGTCTGCATCAAGACATTCATCATGGATCTAGGTCTGCATCAAGACATTCATCAATAGTCTTGGTCTGCATCAAGACATTCATCACGGATCTATGTCTGTATCAAGACATTCATCACGAGTCTTGGTCTGCATCAGGACATTCATCATGAATCTAGGTCTTCATCAAGACAGTCATCATGGATCTAGGTCTGCATCAAGACATTCATCATGAATCTAGGTCTGCATCAAGACATTCATCATGGATCTAGGTCTGCATCAAGACATTCATCACTAGTCTTGGTCTGCATCAAGACATTCATCACGGATCTATGTCTGTATCAAGACATTCATCACGAGTCTTGGTCTGCATCAGGACATTCATCATGAATCTAGGTCTTCATCAAGACAGTCATCATGAGTCTAGGTCTGCATCTTAAAATAATCATTAATAATTAGATAAATGTTTATAGCAGTAATGATGCAGTGACACCCCACGGACATTATTTTCAGGGGTACATTATGCAAATGAACATATATATATATATATATATATATATATATATATATATATATATATATATATATATATATATATATATAATAATAATAATAATAATAATAAGACAGATATTCCCTTTCACTTATTAAAATTACAAAAGTACAGACAAATATTTTTACTTCATAAATATGCTTGCAGGCAAATTTTAAGATATATTTATATATAAAGTATTGGCCGGTGTTGGATTAGCATACACAAGGAAACTTGAGTAGTCATAAATATTTTTATGTTAAAAATGTTGTACAAACATGTCTTAACATATAAGCATTGTAGTCACAGAAATTTTTCTTTACAAATTTGGTTTTTAATACCAACTAATCAGTTATATAATTTGAATTTGTCACGTAGCACATTTCTAAATAAATGTTTTTTTTTCTCTAAACAAACATTTCCTTTTTCTTAGGACAAAGTAAAAATCACATTTGTATTCGTGTTCGTATCACAGAAAAATATTATGTGAGGGACACTAGTGCTCAAACTCCGGAATTCCCAAACTCTAAAGAGACACTCTGATCATGTGTGTCATCCAAACCAGTGTACCCAGCCAATTCCTGCAACATTTCCTTTATTATTTATGTGCAGTTCTCATTAATAATAATGCACTTTATTAAAAGAAAAAGTAACTTTCTAAGAGAAATATCAGTTGTTTGCATTCTCGATAACTAAATTTAATGTGTTGATTTGATTGATGGAGCAGCAGGGAAGTTGTACAGACCAGCCGTTCCAGCCAAAATAAACCTTCCTACGAGAACTTTCTCCGTAGAAGCCTCAGAAAGCAGAAATAAAGCCTCCTACGAAAATTAATTTGCGTAAATCTCCCGCCGAGTGCAATTTTTGTGTGCATTCGGGCAAGTAAAAAAGGAAGATTTTTTGGGGGGGTCTGGGGATATTTTTTTTGTGTTAATGGATTATTGCAAAGTTGGGCTGCATTTTCATGAATAAATTTGATCGAGACCGATTCGATACCTACTACGCGGATCATGAAGATTTATCGTGATAAAACCGTGCGGTGTTGCCTGAGCGCGGCTGAAGAAATTTTTAAATTTGTTTATGTCCATATCACCGTTACACCAGGTCTGATGAATATTTCTCAGTGTGTGTGTGTCTACGCCGTTGAATACCGATAAAATATTACAATTATCTCTAATTACCTTGGGAATCTGCGTGTATCGCTGTGTCACGTAAATCACATCGGTGTTCTTGTGTCTGCCACGCGAGAATATCCTAGCTGGGTTGGTTTGCTTGTCCAGCATAACATCATCGAAAACAACAAGATTATTAACATCGCCATCTAAATTTTCCACGGATGGAGCTTCATTAATGTCTGTGATAAATTCGATTGTGCCTTCGTCGGTATTGTCGCTAAATTCCTTTAGCACTTGATAACATCGCTGATCGTCAACGGATGGTGCAACCAAATACAACTTATCCCATTTCAGCCATCGCATGATCAAATTCAGTAACAATTGTGTCTTGCCAGATCCAGATGGACCAATTATTATCATTCTAATCGAATTCGGTAATATCGCGTTATGTTTCATCTGCTCGCGTCGCTTCGTGGCTGAAAAATCGATTACATTCATGTTACTAGAATACATGGATTTATATTGTGTTAAGTGCCGCACTCACACAGCAACGATAAATCCAACCGAAATCGTTACACGCAATAACAGAAACGCAATTGCAGGAGAATGCAAAGTTTGCAAGACACGCAAGTTTAGATTCGTAAAAAAAAACTAGAAGAACCGGAGGAGACATTGCCGCCTCCATGAAAAATCTACCTGGGCTGCCCTGGGCGAAATATCCCGGAGAGAAGCATCTACCAGGGTACAATTATTGCGGACCCGGAACGAGGCTCGATATAAGACTCGACGATAATAACCAACCAAAGCAAGGTGAAGATCCAGTAAACGCCATCGATAGCGCTTGTTACTACCACGATCTCGCGTATCGCAGCGGTGATTTACAACAAAGGCATCTCGCTGATATCAGGCTAATTCACGCACTAAACGCGATTCCTGACAAAAGTTTCAAAGAAAAATTGGCATCCTGGTTGATAAAAGGCGCAATGAAAGGTAAATTAGTACTCGGCGCTGGTAAATAATAATGGAGCAGATATATTATTCTCCTCGAGGATTCTGGCGAGGAAAATCAGCAATTGCCAAACTCGCTAAAGCCGCTAAAGTAAAACAATCCACCGCTGAATCGTGGTTATCGAAACAGGCAATTTGGCAAATATATCTTCCTCCGCCTAAGAAAATACCATATGCAAGTTTCACTGTCAGTGTCCCTAATGAGGTCCATCAGGCTGATCTTATGTTTCTTCCTTACGATACCGTCGACGGAGTCACATATAAATATGTCCTGACAGTCGTTGATATTGCTAGCAGGTATAAAGAAGCCGAGCCATTATCGAATAAAACAGCAACGGAGATCGCTAAGGCGTTTAGCGAAATTTATTCACGATCCCCGTTGACATGGCCAAATCTTCTTCAGGTTGATCCAGGTCGAGAATTTCTTGGCGCGGTTACTTCACTGATGAAAAAGAATAATGTTAAAATCCGTCGCGGTATTGTAGGTGTTCATCACAATCAAGCTATCGTCGAAAGATTCAATAAAACGCTTGCAGAACGATTATTCGGATACCAGTACGCGCGTGAATTTATTCAGAATAATCGATCTCACGATTGGGTATCAAGATTTCCTCATGTAATCAACGCGTTAAATAACGAAGTAACTCGAACAATAGCAATGAAACCTGCAATTGCAATTACAAAATCGAATATACCTTTGAAGCGAGATTCCACAATTCAACCTGTACTAGGTAGTGTCACAGTCAGGTATTTGTATAAAGAAGGTGAGGCCGAGGGAGGCAGAAAAAGAGCAACCGACCCAACCTGGAGCGTTACAACTCACAAAATATCAGCCGTAACAAGATCATCGGGAAGACCAGCGATTTATATTCTAGATTCGTTAGCGCCACAACGCGGATTTACCAAAGAAGAATTACAAATAGTACCCGAAGATACTCAACTACCGCCAGCATCACTGATGTAATTTACTCGAATTCGTCCTAGTTGGGATAATTTTCTTACTCTCGACACGGCTAAATATACCAAATTTGACCAGGAAATTCTATCATCGACGATCCAAACTTGGCCATCTACGGTCAATCCCTGCGACGAGTGTATCGTTGTTGCGTATCCTAGTTTCCATGGCGATTTTTCTGCATTTATCGCGTCATTGACAAGATTAATATCAACGAAGATAATATCGTTCAAGACCAAAATCTTTTCCTTTCCACATGGCAAAATAATATTAATATTTTGTTTCCTAGTATTGGCGGGCCTGTAGCACAATGGTACCTGCAGCGTTGGAAATTTTTCACAATGCAGCTTGAATAACATTTCCTGAATAATATCACGAATAATTTTTCTACTAGCAACGATCAAATGATCGGGACGCCACAAATTTAGAAATTCGCTCATCGGAGTCTCGTCGATTATTCTTCTCATAACGTCACACTGAATCTTATTCGGTTGTAGTCGAATCAATTTCTTAAATTCGGTCAGTAAAATATCAGTCGATCTATAATCGGCGTCGATTTCTTCATAATAATCAACGAAGTTTCTGAGCTATTCGTGAGGCGATTCGCCATCGATAGGATCAGGTTGGCCGTGATCACCGCACATTATCACGGCGGTATTTTTCCCTTCCAGCCAAGCCAAGATCGATTTTAATATATCCAAATTCACTGTGCAAATCTCATCAAATATTATAATCTTATTGATATATTTATTTCCCATGCGAGCCGAATCCCATGATCCACCGCTGTACTTGAAATAACTGTGATATGTGCAAGAATCAACTCCGCGCTGCTTTATTTCTCGCGCTAATCTGTGAGTCGGAGTCAACACAATCATGTCAGAATTTGCAAATAAGTTTATTGCTCGCGTTGTTTTACCGCTACCGCCAGGTCCATTTAGGTAAACGAATTTACTGCGTGAAATTGGGTCAAATGCAGATGCGGCTTTATCTCGATGAAATTTATCACAATCTTCAACATCGGCATCTTCGCAATAATCTAGAATATCTTCGTTTTTTATCCTCCAGGTTCCCCATGAACTACCATCGGTGATTAAATTTTCCAGCCTGCATTGGTATTTTTTATCGATATAAAATGAATCCGTCGCGACTCTTACCGCGATATCAGAAAATTTATTTATCATCGAGAGTAAATTTATACTTACATAAGCGAGCATCGACGACCGTAAATGCGTATATTGCGCTGATTCTCCGTCAAGGTAGCTAATCACGGTACCTAACTTCGCTCCGTCAATGATAATATTCTCTCTGTTGCAAAATATTCCTCGTGATACCGTATCGGCGATTATAAAATCCATCTCGGCGTCGTTGATAAATAATCTAGCGTGTCGATGTTTATGATCAACAGATCCACCTTGAGTAAATTTACCAATTATTTTTCTTCCTATATCTTTTGCGTTGTCACAGTCCGTCGGCAACCACACATTAGTTTGTTTTCTGTAGGATATAATAGCTCGCTCACTGTCAACGATACTAACATCGACGAATCTAGCATATATCTCAACAACACCGTAGGAACCCAACGGCGCTGAGAGAAATGCCTACCAAACCAAATATAGCAAATTTTATGCAAATTTTCAGCAAACTCGAATGACGTAACACAAGCGAATCCGGTTATGGCAAAATCAGGTAACGGCCCGTTAATCGCTACTCTTGTCATCTCGCTGGTAGGATGGCCGAATTTAGCAAAATAATCTGCACAATCGCCATATCCGAGGAAACTTCCAGGATAACACGCGCTCATGTCAACGGAGATCATATCTTCGAAATAATACTTGGTATTCCACAATCCGCCATGGCCGTATTCGATACAGCTAAGTTGAATATCAGCGAGGAATTCGTTCCTTGTAGGTTTCCACGAGTTTTTCTCTCTAGCAGCGTGAGCGGCCACAGACGGAACTGTAAAGCAATTCGTTAGTAGCTGATCGGGATTTGATGAATATTTCACCGCGAGATTTTTCATCGACTCGTGTAATATTTCATCACGGTAAATATCGCCGCGTGGCAATATAAACTGATCGTATCTTTCCTCGCTCGAGAACAACCATATCGATATTGGATCAGATGCGCTTAATTTTTTGATAAATCTGAACATGTCATCGGAATTGTCCTTTGCAGCGTCAACGGGATAAAATTTAACAACACGATGCCGCGGAAATATCATTACCGATTGCGACCACGCGTGTGAATTATGATCGACAATCTCGATTGGTGCTCCTCGTGATCTATACGGCGATGAATATAATATTTCTCCCGATAACGTTTTCACGGTAATTGGAAACTTAAGTTTCTTGCTCAACGCAGCTACATCGTCCACAGATGCACCATCAGCGACGGTCTTCGCCCACGCGTTAATTTTATCCAACCTCAACTGGGTCAAACCAGATCCACGTCGAGCGTTTTTCATGTGCTCGATAACACGCTCAGCCACGCAGTTTATCATCGGCGATTCTTTCATCGCAGGTAGATTTTTCATGTCCGGGTTGTTATTCAGCCGATAAATTCCATAAACAACAGCGCTATTTGGATACGCCCTGGCATAATAGGGACCATCGATCCCCAGTAACAATCCATGCTTAGAGTTTTTATCGAGAACGACGTTTTTCTTACCGCCGCGCACTGGATCTCGTTTATCGAGAATAATCCAAGTATCGTCAGGCATTTGTGCGATAAATTTTATCCCGAAGATAAATCTTTCTTCTTTGTGCTCGGTTTTTATATGCTCGATTATTTTCTTGGCTCGCTCCAGATTCATCGTAGCATCGACAGAGTTCGTTTTCCAAGTCGACCAAGTGTGAATCGCTCCATCATCGAAGAATTCTTTCTTGGCTCGGTCAACTTCAGGAATAATATATTCTGCCTCATCAAGATCAAATGCATCCATGATTATATTTTAGACAAATGTTTAAATTATAATGAATCAATGCGCGTGGATACCAATCGGCTCAACAAAAATCTGCGACAAATCCTGCAGAGGTGATTATTGCGGCGCTCATATATATGCGATTCGACGTGGCAGTAAAGGACCACAACGTTGCTTAGTTTGCCAAGTTGGCACTCGAGGAAAGACACGGTTGTGTTTGGCCTGCGGAGGAAAGAATTATCGAGAATTGCGGCGATATTATGAAAAAAGATCCTCGTCGGTGATAACATGTGAAGAAGATTATATTAATCGATTCAAGGCAAATAACGATTTAGACATATAATTATTATATAATGAACTTGAAATCAACGATTCCTCCAACAACAATGACATGCGAGTTTAAATCTCATCCTACGATCATGGGATACGAGTCATCATCGGATGGTATCGTTAGAAATATTAGAACAAAGAATCGTGTTGGTCATGTTTGTAATTCGGGTTATCTGTTATTTACCATTAGCAAAGGCAAAAAACAAAGATGCGAAGGTTATTTTTGTCATAAGTTTGTATTTGAATGTTTTCACGGACCAGTAGAAATCGGTCTTGTTATTGACCACATCGATGGAAATAAACTTAACAACAAGATATCCAATCTCCGAGCGGTCACTCCGAGTCAAAATTCAAGATTTGGTAATACCGGTGGCGTACGGCGACCATCTAAGGCGGTTAAATCGGTAAATCGAGAAACAGGCGAGGAGCTTGTGTTTGAGTCGATAAACGCCGCTGCAAAATATTTTAGTATTAATCCAGCATCGGTGCAACGTGCAACAGAAAAAATAATCAACGCGACATTCTCATATCTATTTGGCGAGTGGATCGAATTTTACTATATTCCGATAATATCTGATTAAAAATCTCAATATTTTCTAAAAATTAATTAAATATTACAAATTTGTATAATGAACGAGGAAAATATAAACAACATCATCGAAGCCATCGAGGATCTGAAAAACAAAAACATAAATTTATCCTCAGATTTGGACGCGGGTAAAATCCGGTCCGAATTTGAGACGATTGTTCAAGGGAAGCTCGAATACAGATACACGCTACCGTCAGAATACAAGTTTATAAAGAAAATCCAGACTGCCATGTACCAATCGCTTGCGACTGTCAGCGATGATCAAATCGAGGATTTTGTTAAATTATCGAAGCTGGTAGAAAAAGTTAGATCGAGATTGTCCGACGAGTATGAGTCAAGAAAAATTACAAGCTCGCGTGTCAGGCAGTTGAAAAAGCTGGTCGATGAAAGTAGAGTCAAAGATTCTTAAGATTCTTGCCACAAAAAAAAAAAAAAAATTTCCTGATTTTTATTATTTTTTTTTATTATTTTACTAAAATTATGCAATTTTCTTAATTTTGACGGGTATTTACCCCACCAAAAACATAAAATTATATAAATTGCACAATTTGACGGGTATTTACCCCAGCAGATTCACGAAATTATATAAATTGCACAATTTGACGGGTATTTACCCCATCAAAAACATAAAATTACACAAATTTCTTAATCTCTCTGATTTTTATTAATTTTTTTTTGTTATTTACCGAAATAATTTATTTACTGAAATTATGCAATTTTCTTAATTTTGACGGGTATTTACCCCACCAAAAACATAAAATTATATAAATTGCACAATTTGACGGGTATTTACCCCATCAAAAACATAAAAATACATAAATTGCTCAATTTGACGGGTATTTACCCCATCAAAATTAAAAAATTTTACTAATTTTGAAAAATCTGCTGGTTTTTATTTATTTTTTTGGCCCGTTTTTTTCCCGTGGAGAGATTTTAAAAATCTTTAAGAATCTTTAGAATCTTAGATTATTTCACGATCTCACCAGCAAGTTGATACTTAGTGTTTCTCCGCGTATATCAAGCAAATGTCCATTTTGATCTGTTAGTTTGAAATTTATCCTCGACAATAATCGATTGTGGCATCGCAGGTAAAACGGATTTACTGGCTCTTTTATTATCAAAAAACCCGGAGATGCGCTAGGTGAAAACGAATATAAGATAAATCCCTGCTGTGCCTGCTCTGACACAGACGAATCCACGTTGTAGCTACCTTCGACGACATCCGCGTGAAGATAAATCTCGATAACCTCCGTTATGTTAACGATACCTGGCGAGATATGCCGCCCTTGCCCGGCAGGATCATTATTATGTTTGAGAATCGATTCCAATTGTATTTTTTTAGTCCACGCGGCATGTAATTTGGGAAATAAATCATCGATGGTATCAGTGACGGATTTTCTCATTTCATCAACATCATAATCGGGAAATTTGAAATTTAGTAGCGTTTCCTCGGTTAATCCAAATACTCTCATGAATTTTTGTTTTTCTCCTGAATTTCTGATCAACTCGAATTTGCTAATAAGAAGAACATAATCGGCAATTGATATATCGTCGGTTATCGCCTGAATGAACATACCGTGATAATATTCAACATCATTCGCGAGTTGATTTAAAATCTTCACGCGTCCGATAATTTCGCTACATGAACCTGATTTATTTAAGATGCATTCATGAAAGGATTCCCGCAATAAATTTAATTGTAATTTATGTTCTTGAATAAATTCGTCGAGGGTTCTTCTTACCAAGATACCGTCTATGGGGGCTATTATCCTGTTAATATTGGTAGCGTCGAAGATTTTCACACCGGGGGGAATTTTAGGAAGAGGCAACCACGAGAGAATTCTTTCGTCCCTAAAAGTAAAAGCGAACATTACCAGGTTAAATTTATGGTTATTCATGAGGTTGATGGCGCTGTGGATCAGAGGCTTGTGTTTGTTATCTTCCCTCCATCCTTCGTCGGTGGTAAAATCTGATTTTTTTGGCTCCGGTAGCTCTGGAGGAGCTTCTTCGTGCCAACCTGGAATAATAAAATCAGATTTTTCTGGTTTTGCCAGAGGTGCGATTTCGGGCCAACCTAGAACTGTCCTAATCGATGACTGGTAAATATCAACGATATATGGCGATTTTACTTCGATTATCGACGACAACGTTGGATCGTGCGAGGATATTTTTATTCCTGGAGTAGCATCGCCGGTTATATTTGATATCCTACTGGTAAGTTCCTTATCTAGTTGCTCAATTTCGTAACTGCCTGTTGGTATGCCAACGACGATCCAATCAGGAGTTCCATCGGGACGGTTTTTATTGGCAAAAACAAGCGAATTATTCGATGATAATCTACCAAATGATTTCGACCTAACATTGGGCCAGCTGTTATAGACGCGTAACTGTGACAGCGCAATTTCCTTGACGCTAATTGGTATTGGAAAATCGATACTAAATTCTGGCCTGGTTGAGCTTGCCGATATCAGCGTTGTTATCGGCGGTGTCGTGTTTGTCACGATTTGAGTTAGTTCCGACATTATTGATATTCATTTGTTCAATCTCGGAGTAGATATTTATCATTGCTGAAAATTTTAGATCGGATATAACGCCATCGTTGAGACTCTCAGAAAGCAACGATGATAATTTCGAATACGCCTCGTTGACCTGGGATAATTTACTCGTGTATAGAGACAATTTTTCATTTGTGCACGAGGATATTTTTTTCGCGATGATATTGAGAACACCGGCGATTGTCGTTGTCGATGAGATTATTATCGTTGCTACGATTGGCGCGATTGTTGTTACCGCGGATAAGATTATACCAGCACCAGCGACTATTGCACTTACCGCGTACACGGCAACATCGATGGCAATTAATCTGCGTTGATATTTTTTTATTTTTATCTGATACTCGTCGAGGAGCTTTTTTAGCGAATCCTGCCATGACCTCGCCTGATTGTAACGGTAATCCGATGCGGTCATTTATTAGTTAATTTATCTAACCAATTGGATATATTCCGGATAAATATTCGAAAATTGCTCGACAATCAACATACATCATGGTTCTAACTTGTGGTTCTAGCATAAAGGTTTTTGTTATACCTTCAAATATTGTCATAACAAAAAACCCAGGACCAAATTCACGAAAATCATAACCATCGTCTATTATTACATTGAATTTTGTCGCTCCGGTGATATATACTCGATATACGCCAGTAATTGGCGAGGTAAAGCTAAACGTGTTATTCTCAGGTGTCCACTCAATATCTTGTATTTTTACCACAAATGGTACATGGCAGGGAAGATTTTTTGTTTCTACCTCCTCTGGTATATTAATACGCGCTAATCTTCCAAGATTCATTGACGATATTTTTGTCTTAATATCGCTAATTTTTGTAGTTGCGTCGAGAAGTTTCGTGTTTAAATCTCGAATTTCTCCGTCGTACACCGATGTATCGACTTTTTGAAGCGCCAATCCATGCACTATGTTAAGATCCCTGTCAATGTTGTCAATATTCTCGTTGATTCTTTTTATTTCCTTGTTGATATCGTCGTGCGATGCTTGATCGCTTTTCTGATTCATTACAGTATTTATTTTGGTAATATCGGCGAGAATTTTAGTAATTTCATCGTTGATTTTTTTCGTTTTCTCGCTGATATCATCGTGCGATGTTTTATCGCTTTTCTGACTCATTACGATATTTATTTCGGTAATATCGGCGAGAATTTCAGTGATATCCTCGTTGATTTTTCTTACTTTATCGCTAAGATCGTCATGCGATGCTTGATCGGCTTTTTTCTTTGCTAGTTCGTTTGCGGCGGAGGAAGTATCGCTGGATGTTTTTATATCATCCTCAAATTTTTTACTAAATTTAGCTAAGGCATCGTCGAGTTTTTTAAGATCGTTATTTAGCCTGTTAAGTCTTTTTGTCACTCTGTCCTAAAGATCGTCGTATAATGTTTTATCGGCCTTCAGAAGCAACGTTGCTGATAACTCGTTGTCCTTTTTTTCCACATCCGCGATATTAGCCTTCAGGGGTAACTTCGCTATAATATCGGCGATATCAGCGATGGATTTTGATACCGAATCTGATAGGTGAGTAAATTGATTAATGCGATCGTTATATTCGTCTCGCTTGATTATATCAGTTATTTTGACGTTGCTTGTTTGTAATCTTCCTTCGCGGCTCTGAAAAACAGCAACTTCGCCAGGATCTACCTCTGACAGCGATAGAAGATTATTAATATCATCCCTGGTTGCGAATTTTGATAGATCGACGTCAGTCACTTCTGCTTCCTTCTTCCTGTAGAGGAATCTCCCGTAAATATCAACCATGATATTTATCTATGGCATATTCAAATACGATTCTATGATACGGACCGGATGATTTTGAAATTGCATCGAGGACGTTAATTGATTCAGGACCGCATATTGGTGGATCCATTAACGTCTGCGTCGGAAGTGTCGAATACCAAATTGGAATATTTAACTTTGACACGTAATCGATAACTTCTTTTGGTGGCGCTAGTCCGTATGAGTCAAAGTAAACAACTTCGCGTGGATTAATCGCGTAGGCGACCCAGTGTGTACCAGGGCCGGTATTTGAATCGAGATTTATTATTCCTGTCTCGGTAGGGTTTGGTTTTTCTGGTAGTTGATCCCGCATAAATACGCCTCTGAAAAATTTTATTTTTTTATTCTTTGCTTCGTTGAATAAATCCAAATTTGAGGCTGGTAGGCTAATTTCAGACCGGATCCGTACGGGGGTCGTCTTAGATAAAGGCCGGATCCGTACATGGGAGGTCGTCTTAGATAGAGGCCGCTTCCCTTTTTTTTACCGTATCGCCCTCCCATTGCTTTATGCGCTAATTTAGCACCTACGGCTCCAACCGCACCTAACCCTAACGCTTTTGCACCTGCTATTAACGCGGGAATAGCGGCTAGTAGAGGGAAAAATCCACCCGTTTTGACCATGTCTCTGATGGCACCTATACTAAGATTCACATGAACGCCGGAATTCGCTGATTTTGCTTTGGTGAATCGTTCACGTTGATTTTTAGTTAGCGACAGTTTGTTAGGACCGCCCTGAATTTGATCATTTTTCAGGGTTAATTTCGTACCGCATCGCTTTGCTGTTGCTGTTTGGAGTTTTTTCATCTGACCCGGGGTCAGAGTTACGCTGACGTGTTCGTATGGCATATTAATAATCGTTTAATCTAAATTTAGAAATCTTAAAATCTTCGATTTTAAAGTTACATTTTCTCGACAGGAGCGTCGATGATTCTCATTCTGCCACTAATTCCCTCCAAGATCATTGTTCTATCGCTGAGAATCACCGCGATTGCTTTATATAAATTATTTCCCGTGCGAATTCTGGCTTTGAAATGGATATCGACGACGGATTGTTTTACCAGATCGAGATGCTCCAGGGAAAAATAGTAGATCGGATAAAGTTTATTAAAATCCAGCTGCGATATTTGCAATCCGGTATCGATATTTTGATCACGACCCATGAAACACAACAAGCGATGATACGCGCGAGCTGTCGAATAATTTTCAAAATTAATTGATATTTCCTCTGATGGTTCTTGTTGGCCATTTACTCTCAGTGATACGTTTGTTGCGTGTATGCTATCAAATATCATGTGGCTGTACATTTGATGATATCTTCGCGTGTGCAAAAAAGCAATAAAGATATGCCTAGGTGCAGAGGTACCTTGCTGAGATGCAATACGCCAGGTAAAATCACCATCAATATCGGTATTTGTGGAATCTGTTGTTGTTGTCAGCCATGACATGACAGATTTACCGCCTTGGTTCATGAATGATAATAATTTTTCTTCCTCGATTATTGACGGGGTTATTGCTGGCATCCACAAAGTAAATTTAAGCAATTTTACCTGGCCGCCATTATTCGCGGCATCATTGGCATGTGGCAAATTAGTAGCGGGATCAATAGTACCTTCTCGCCAGATAGCATCATCGCTATTTCCTTTTCTGACAAATGTTACGGTGTGTTTTGCTCCGTAGATGGTTTTCCTGAAATGCCTGCAAAATCCGAATATATGGGATAACGGAATAGCACAAGAGAATCTTCTGCGACCTCCTTCTAGCATAAGTTTTCGCGTGGCAAATCCAATATTATGATCAGGATTAGTATTAATAATCATATCTTCGACATCTGGATTGTTAACAGCAGGATTGGCACGATTCTTAGGTTGTCTGATCTCGAATTGTCTGCTATCGGGGCGATCAGAATTATCTTTGGCAAACATCATACTAGGGCCAGCTGATCTAGTAAAATCATCCGAGTATCTAGCTAGGCCTATTATTGTCGTTGCTAAGTCAACATCATTAGTAATTGACTCAATTTCTCTTCCGTCGATCATGTAAGTGGCGCTCTTGAATAACGCCATAATGCCGTTGTTGACAAATCCGACCCTAAAATTTGCTCCATAGGCGGTATTATCCGTTTTAATAACTTCCCCAACAACTTCGATATATGCCTCAGATGGAAGAAAATATCTTGTTGTATCGTGAACTTGAATTTCCAAGCGATTAGATGTATTCGGTTCAACTGCGTCATACGAGAAATACTGGAAATCTCGCACGGATGTGTCTCTGCCTACAGGCTCGTCCATGTCGAACACTTCATTTGACACTTGTGCGAACATTTATTAATAAGAATTTCATCTAAAACGAAGACCACTGCCTGAAATGAAGCTTGTATTTGCGACTTCCTGTGCTAGATTTGCGTTAGCAACTTCCTGTGCTAGGTCATTTATTTTTTTATTTGCTGCGTCGTTTATAGCTTTACTGACTTCGGGTGGCATTTCGCTGGTGCTAGGTAATTTGACAGGTTGTTTTTTACGCATTAAATTTGATATTTTGCTTTTGACAGCATCGAAGCCTTTAGTGGCCAAATTACCAATACCAGAAATGACAGTCTCGCCGATCTTTCCTATTGCTTTTGATGTGATTTGCTTAGCTGCGGGTCCTATTTTAGGGACTACCCGCGTGACGAAACTTTTGACGATGTCACCGAGTCCATTGCCGTGAATATATTTGTATACAGGCAATCGAGAGTTAACTATGCGGACCTGTCTAGGTCTGCGCTGATGTTTGTGAACAATCATGTTATTTCAATTGTGTTGTTTTAATCGATGAGTTCATCGACGAGTTCCTTGTAAATGTAGGAGTCGATGACGCCACCGCGAAATAATCGCTGACAAATATCTGAGGCCTCGTTGATTATTTCATGAGAGTTATTTCCGGCTCGTTTTCCTCCGATTAATACTTCGAGGCAAGACACGTCGTTGACAACGCTGTCAGGGCAAATGGTATATCCGCTTCCTGTCTTTGGTTTTTTTTGTTCTTTTTGTTTTTTTGTGTTCTTTTAAAAGCTTTTGCAATTGCTCTACCTTCGCCAATGGTGGTCTGAGAAACGGCCCTCCCAACGATGAATCATCAAGGATATCTTCTTCTGGTGACTGCGGTGAGGGTATTTCACGATATGATGGCGATGATAATAATTTTCTTTGAGATTCTTGATATTCATCAACCTCCTTTAAAAATTTTAAAAATCCAAAATCGTAATAATTTATCGGTTTTCCTAAACTACCAAAATAAATTATCGCCGGCCAATCCACCCCTCTGACTGTATCAACAAATTGTTTATGCAAAAATAAACTTTTATTTTCCGGAGAATCATCCGCAGCGATCATTAATCTTGAATAATCACCTTCGAGTAATTTTATGCTGTCTTCTTTCAAATAAATATCAGAGGGTAAATTAGGATCAATTGATCTTGAACGAGATGCAATTTTTTTCTCACCCTCGTCCGTAGGTGGCTCATAGTCGCTTGGTTGAATTATTGGTTCCTGGTCGCTCTTATCCTTTTTCTTTGGTTTTTTCTTTTTTTCCTGAGGTGGAATCCATTCCTTTGGTCTGGCCCCTAATTCCTGTGGTTGAAATTCTTCTCCCAATTCCTGTAGTTGAATATCTTCTTCCTGTGGTTGAATATCTTCTTTTAATTTTGCTTTTCCTTTCCGTGTTTTAGCTTTTTCTTCCTTCTCCTGTTGTCTTTTTTCTTTCGCTTGTTGCCTTTCTTCCTTTACTCGTTGCTTTTCTTCTTCCGCTTGTTGCACATTATAGTTATGTGTATCCTTTGCGGCTGTTAAAAATCTTCTGTAATATGGATCCCTTTCGCTCGCCTGTGTTTTTTCCGCATAAACTTTATATAACATACTATACCAATCTTTACGGCTTTTGTATTTTCCCCTTCCTTTATCAGTCAAATATTCTCCTCGACCATCAAAATAATTTTCCGCAAATTGACCAAATTGATCTATACTATACAGCGTAGATAGCGGTCGTGATATCATTTCCCATCCATCCTCGGTGAAATTTTCTCTTAAATCCTCGATATTAAGCTTCCCTTTTCCTGCTCCGGGTTTTCCTACTCCGGGCTTTCCTACTCCAGGTTTTCCTTTACTTATTTTATAAGCAATTGCAGGTTGCTTGCGTTGTTGTGCTAGTATTGCTAATCGCTCCGGTAATATTCGTGATTGTTCCTCGATACCTTTCAACATGGGAAAAATTCCACTTTTCATGATATCCTTGTCTCTTTTCTCACCATATACGACTCGCTCGGTTGTTTCGGTAACTGGTTTTAACCATTTTGACGATACCTCGGCAATTCCGAATTCTGTGTCTTCGTGTGCTCGGACATTTTTCTTATATAATTGTTTTGCTGGAATAAGTTTCTTTAGTGCCGCTAATTGTTCTCGCGCTAATCTGGCAGAATGAGGCTCTCCAACAATGCTAGTTTTCCGGCTCATATTATTTTCAAGTATATTATTTTAATGCGACGTAAAATTGGCCAAAGCAGCCCAACGTTGCAAAATCACATTAACACAAAAAAATATCCCCATACCCCCCCCCCCCCGAAAAATCTTCCTTTTTTACTTGCTCGAATGCACACAAAAATTGCACTCGGCGGGGATTTTACGCAAATTAATTTCCGTAGAAGGCTTTATTTCTGCTTTCTGAGGCTTCTACGGAGAAAGTTCTCGTAGGAAGGTTTATTTTGGCTGGAACGGCTGGTCTGTACAACTTCCCTGCTGCTTTGATGGGGCAAGAATTATAATAATTATTAGAACAATAGTCTCATTATAATGAGGTTTATGCAAGCCATAACAATGTACTCCGTTCATATGAATGGCTTTGCTAACTATGAATTCAACTAGTAGCGATGGGTGTGTCGCACTGGACAGCTACTTTTTGCAATTTAATAAGCAGGGTCTTAAACTAGAAAAATTTCGTCCAAAAACACGTTTGGAGAATATTGGTCAGATAACGTTAACACTTCTAAATCATACGAATCCAGCGTATTCAAGATTTCATTATTGTAAAAGTACAATCTAACTGGTTGATATGCAATATTACTTAGTAACGTTATGTTGTGAAAAACAATTATTGGGTAGTAGGATGGCCAACTAGGGGCCATAACTCCTCTGAATGATAATATGGAACACTTAAAATTAAACTCTTTCCTAGTCCCACTGATTTAAAGCTGCATGCTAAATTTGGTTGAATTACAACAAAGAGTAATACAGTTATGCTGCAGGAGAGCAGGTAAGTAGGGGTCGTAGCTCATGTAAATCTCATCAATCTGAGATCCCTATCAAGTTTGGTTGATTTCTAACTTGAAACTTTGTAGAAAACAAAGTCAATAGGATCAGTAATCAGGCGGCCAGAACTTATGTACATGAGACAGTATACCTATGTAAGGCACATGTACGTCAATGAAACAATGTTCATACCAAACATTTTTAATGGTTCTTTGAGCTAGAACAGTTGCAAACAATATCCAGTGTGAAATTATGAAGCTAATTGTCAAGGGCCATAACTCTAACCGAAATGGTGTTGATGAAACAAAACCCATAAAAGTCACATAGAGATCTTTGGATACTGTACACATAAATCAGAACATGCTGAATTTATTATGCATGCAAGCTACAAGGATCTGCTGCAAAGGATTTTTAATATTAAAAGGGACAATAACTCCACCAAAATAGGACCTAAAAACGTGAAACCTTTAAAAAGCTCATCTGTATTTCACAGCAAATTCAGCTTCCATATGGTATTCAATCATGTATAACAGTAAGTGTTGCGGGGCTATGCTAGTTAGAAGAATTGTGGTCTTGATGCACTGACCAAAGTGTGTGTATCAGTTTTGGTATTTTCGTCAACACTTAGAAATGTGATTTAGGGATAGGACCTTATCAGAGATTCACAAGAAATCATGGATAATACAAAAAATCTCGGAAGACAAATAATGGCATTATTTTTGTTTACTCCTACAAGCACATAGTAAAAACTTTCCTGTTAACAGTTTCAGTTGTCAGTGGATGCCTATATCAAGAAGTAAAAAAAAAACCATATTTCCCCCAAAACCACCCAGACTAGATAGCATACATCCGTATTTGTCGCTAAACTTAAAACATAACACAGCCCTTAATTTAAATAACAATTGCAATGGAAAAAGACCACACACGAATCGCTTAATTTCTTTTTAATATATTCTCAATTCAAACCAAAAAAGCCAATAATGCCTCGCCAATGCTATATACGACAAATAGAATCCCAGTGGGAAAACAAATCATATCATTTCATGCGTTTTAGCGGCTTAAAATATTCTTGATAATCAAAACAACCACCAGTTATTTGTTGTAAGGTTCAATTCACTGATTACACCTGTCCGTGGAGAAAAACGAATATGACATCATTTTGTCTTACAATTTACCTCACCCGTGATGTTCTGCAGATTCCTGATAATATCCATTGTCTTCATAGATAGACCACTATTCAGTGGACTTTTAAATCATAGTTTGTAGCTAAGGAATCTAATTTTGAATCATTTGAAACACATGCAAGCATTAGAAGCCTCAAAAACTATAAGAGACATTACTGATAGTAGAAAAACTGGTAAATGTTTTCTTCTGAAGAAAAAAAAACCCTGCTAAACTGAACTGGACCGAATCTATCTTAAAACAGTCAGGTATTAATGGCTTGCAATCTAGTGCAAGTGATGCCAACCTTCCATCAAATATGGCCATTGCTACTAAGACAGAAAAAACTTGAATCAACTTTTTTCACAAACCAAAATGCTCAACAGATAGCCATATGGCATGGAGGACTTTCAAACAAGAGTTGCATACGTCCCATATTTCTAGCGAGTGTTGGGGGTTCGGGGTACTCCAAAGTGTGTTTTGAGGTCTTAAGGGGGTAGGGTGGTGGTCAGTGCATATGACTTGTACGGGACAAAGAATCCTGATGTGCCATTAAATAAAGACAAAAAAAAAAACAGAAATGTTGAAACAATTGTTCTCTTTTATATTCAGTCAACAGCATTGAAAAGAATTTTAGTCAACATTTCTTGAAATACTGCTTTATGTCATGTCATAGAGAGATGTAGTAGCAGGGAAGGTGAACAGACAATTTTGGAGCAAGTCTTCTTTGAAAATAAAACTTCCTACTAAAAAAAATGAAAATGCAAGGTCAATAACGTCAAAAACAGAAGCCTCTAACCGACCGAGATTTTCTCTAATTGGGTTAGTTCATTTTGTTATTTTATCTTTGTCGCTTGTATTTTCAAATTTGTATGTGTGTTCGTTTACCCACCCGGACACTAACTGTTGGTCGTCATCCTCCCTGCTGCTGTTTCTTAACCAATTTTTTTTTCAACACCTACATGATATCGCGACCGAGGATCATGTAAATTTATCGTGATAAATCCGTGTTAGGTAGCTTGCGTACGTGAAAAGAAGTTTTGGAACTTAATCATATCTATATCCCCTGAACAACAAGTCTGATGAATATTTCGCAGAGTATGTGTATCAACTCCACTAAACACAACTAAAATATTGCAGGTATCTCTGATCACTTTAGGTATTTGTTTATATCGCTAAGTAACATAAATCACCTGTGTTTTTGTGACTGTCTCGAAAAAATATCCGAGCTGGATTTGATTGTTTCACCAGCATCACATCGTCGTAAACTACGAGATTGTTAATATCCATCGAGGTCATCTACAGATGGGGATTCGTCAATATCGGTTGATTAAATCAACAATATCATTGCCGTTCAATAATTTTACCTTTACCTTAAAAGCTTTAAGCACATCGTAGCATTTCTGATCATCTACGGATGGTGCCACTAAATAGAATTTATCCCACTTGAGCCATCTCATTATCAAATTAAGTAATAGCTGCGTTTTACCAGACCCAGATGGACCTATGATAATTGCTCTGATAGAATTTGGTAGCGCTGGATAATGTTTGACTGGTTCTTGCTTTCGTATCGCTGAGAAATCAATGATATCCATGTTGTACAAATATAATAAATAATATGAATTTATATTGTGTTCGATGCAGAGCATCCACCCCCACCAGTGAATTAACAACAATAATAACAAAAATAAAAAGCGCATTCTTACAGGCAAATGTAAGAAATGTTTTACAATAAAATACAAATTTATCTCTCTTGACAAGTCAAGGAAAACAGGTTGTAATATCGCTGCTTCATTAGGAAAACTACCAGGAGCTCCATGGGCTAAATATCCATGAGAAAAACATGTTACTGAAAATAATTATTGTGGTCCTGACACCCGACGTGATATCCGACTTGCCGAGCAAGATCCACCAAGACGCGGAGAGTATCCAATAAATGCGATTGATCAAGCATGTCACGTTCATGATGTAGCGTATAAAAATAAGGATTTGCAACAACCACATATTGCAGATGTCAAGTTGATTCATTCGTTAAATTCCATAAAAAAATAAATCTCTCTGAGAAAAACTTGCTACTTCATGGTAAATTCCGCGATGAAAGGTAAACTAGTGCTAGGGGCTGGTAATTAATCAACCGATTATTATTATTATTATTATTATTATTATTATTATTATTATTAATTATTTATTATTATTATTATTATTATTATTATTATTATTATTATTATTATTATAGTATAATCAATTTATTATAGCCCAAGAGGATATTGGAGGGGTAGAGCAGCGATTAGTAACCTTGCTGATGCAGCAAATGTCACATGTTCTGTTGCTGCAAATTGGTTAGCATGACAGGCAATATGGCAAATTTAACTACCACCACCTAAACGAATTCAGGACGCACATTTTGATGTCAGCACTTCTAATGAAATTCATCAAGCAGATATTTTGCTTTTACCACACGATACCATTAAAATTGGTAGACGTCAGTCTCGCACATACAAATACGCGTTGACTGTCGTTTTCATTGCAAGTCGATATATAGAAGCAATACCCCTATCAACTAAAACAGCAACTGAAGTTGCATCTGCTTTTGAACGAATTTATCAACGAGGACCCTTGCGATGGCCACATTGCTACAGGTTGATCCTGGCAAGAAATTTCTTGGTGTAGTATCATCTCTGATGAAAATACATAATGTCAACATCAGACGAGGACATACCGCAATTCGTTGAGATCAGGCAATCGTTGAGCGATTTATTGAACTCTTGCTGAGCGGTTATTAAGATATCAGTATGCGAAGGAAATAATTCAGAAGGATATGAGACCTCGTGAATGGGTTGCAAGGCTCTTAGTGTAATAGCTGCGTTAAATAATGAAATTACTCGTGCAATGTCTAAACAATTCATTAATGCTATCAGAAAAAAAACAGATACCAATACAATGACATGACTCCTTCTCAAAACAACCAGTACTAGGTCATGTGACTGCAAGATACTTATATGAACCTGATGTACTTGAAGAGAGTAAAAAAGAGAGCAGCTGATCCTATTTGGAGTGTGACGACACATAACATTTCGAGCGTGATAAGATCCACGGGTAGACCTGCAATCAACAGATTAGATTCAATTGCTTCTCAACGTTGGTTTGCACGTGAACAATTACAAGTAATTCCTGAAGTCGCACAATTACCACTGCGTTCACTTTTGTGAACTGACGCCTCGAAGTTGATTACATTAAAAACAGGTTATCATCACGTTTTCAAGTCTGTGACCAAGACTTATATTAATTCTTTATACGGTAAACTGCTTTGGACTATTATTTGAATATTCCACAACATTGCTGTGTTACAGATCGCAAAATGATTATTCAGTCGTTGTTTTAGTGTCATGATAAATTCAACATCGAGATCAAAGTCGCGTTTGTTGTTTCGTTTTGTCACACTGTTATAACTAATTTTTTCTTACTACACCATCGTTAAGTTCGTGAGTTTGGTTATTATTTGCTGTGAAGTCTATGATAACCCTCCGCAGCTGAGATGTTCCTCTAACTCGAGAAACTGCGAGATAAACTAAATTTGACCATTCAGTATGATCATCGACAATCTAAATATTAGCATCCGAAATAGTTCATCCTTGTGACAAATGAATCTTTATAGCATATCTGAGCGTTGATGGAGTTTTGTAGATTCGTTGATGCGCTCTCAACAACACTGACAGGAACTAAAACAATATCATTTAACACAAGATTTTGTTTCCTTGGCTCTGTCAAGATTTTTGGAATTTCAACATCAATATTTTGCCTTCGAGTATCTGCTGGTCGATAACACAATGGTACGGGTAGATTTGAAAATTGTACTTTATGTAACAGAAACAATTGTTGTTGAAGTATGTCACAAACTATCTTTCTACTTGCAAATATCGAATCATCTGTTCTCCACATATTCCAAAAATCATTGATAGGAGTTTCTGAAATCTCACGTATTATTTCACACTGAATTTTATTTGGTTGTAGTTTGATGAATTTCTTAAGCTCTCTTAATTTTGGATCATGCGCTCTATGATCATCAGTTATTTCTTCATAAGGATCAACAAATGTTTCTAACCATTCATGCGGAGACAATCCAACAAAAGGTGGCGGTTGACCATGATCACCACACATTATCACAGCAGTATTTTTTGTCAACAACCAATCAAGAAATATTTTTAATGTCTCCAGCGACACTATATATATTCCATCCCAGATAATAATCTTTGCAATATATTTTTCACCCATTTGTTCAGGAGTCCATGTATCTCCCTTCAATCGGAAGAAGCTTTGATAAGTATGAGATTTTACTACTCGTTCGTTCATTTCTCTGGCGAGTCTATGTGAAGGGGTTAACACAATTATATCAAGTCCACGAAATAGTTTGATCACACGTTATGTTTTACCAGAACCTCTGGGTCCATTTAGATAGACAGTCTTGTGTCTGGTCACAGGATCATATGCCGATGGTGCTGATGACAATTTTGGCATTTGATTATTTTTATAACAAATGTCCTTAACTTCAACGTAGGCAGATTAATAAGTATCTAGTCTTGTTTCATTCCCCATTCGCCCCATGATGCATCAGCAGCCATGTGTAGTTGTTATAGCAATCCTGTATTTTTTTTTATTGATATAAAATGAATCTGGCGTCTCCAACAGCAGCATCAGCAAATCTATTTATCATCGATAATAAATTTAAAGAAACGTACGAAAGCAAGGAAGATCTTAAATGAGTAAGCTGCGGTGACTCACCATCAGTGTAGCTCACAACTGTACCTAGTTTAGTTCCTTCCGATAAATTAACATTACTTCGACTTATAAATATGTTTCTATCCGTAAGATCAGCAATTATAAAATCAAGTTCAGCATCATCTATAATTAATCTTGTACAGTGTGGTTTTTGATCATATGATCCTCCTTGGTTAAATCTGGCAATTATTTTACTGCTAAGATCTTTTACGATTTTGTTCTCAAAGTCAGCCATATCAGGATTTTCATCATCAAAATATTTCTTTTACTGTGGTAACCACTCTTGTTTCTGCGGACTATATGATATAATTGCTTCACTTACAACCAAACGATATCAATATTTTTACATCAAGCATATATCGTAATAATACTGTTGGTGCCCAACTTTTTTTCTGAAAAATATTTTTCAAACCAGACATAACAAATTGGATGAAGACCTTCAGCAAACTTACATGACTCAATGTGTGCAAATCCAGTTAAGTCAAATTCTGATAGAGGTCCATTTATCACAACTCTGGACATCTCGTGTGTTGGATATCCAAATCTCTATAAGTATTTAGAACATTCTCCCATTCCAAGAACACTTCCGGGATACATGCAACCATATCAACCAAGATAATATCTTTATAATCGTGTATAGTATTCCACAATCAACCGTGTCCGTATTCCACACAACAGCATTGTATTTCTTCGAGAAATGTCAACCCTTTTTGGTTTCCATGAATTTTCCTTCTGAGCAAAATGAGCAGCAACTGACGGAATGGTAAAACAATTACTCAGTAATTGTTGAGCATCGTCATGGGTATATTTCAAAGCATGAGTTTTCATTTCTTCGTGGAGAGATTCTGTACAATAAATATTTCCATTAGGTCGTACAAATTGATCGTATTTTCCATCATTCGTGACTTTGAAACACTCACACGGATACAGGATTGCTTTTACTGATATTTCTTATAAAATCGAACATATCACCGTTATAGAACTTAACAGTTCAATTTCGTGGAAATATTGTCACCGCCGAAGTCAACGCATGCACATTATGATCAATGATATTTATCGGAGTTCCTCTCGATTTATATTTCGATTCGTAAAATACTTCTCCTGTTATTGTTTTTACTCTTATTGGAAATTTTAGTTTCTTTCCAGTTCATCAACATCTTTGATAGACGCTCCGGTGTCTTTAAGTATTTCTGCCCACTCTTTTTGCTTTTTACGTCTTATATCCGTTAAACCGTTTCCAAGTATCGCGTTTGTGAAGTATTCTGTAATTCGCTCGGCTACACAATTCAGCGTCGAAAATTTCATAGGTTTGAGATCATCAACGCTAGGTTTATTATTCAGCGGATATATTGCATAAATAACTGCAGTCACAGGATACGCTTGTTCATAATACTGTTTGTCAATACCAGTCAACATTCCTGGTTTGGAATTTTTATTTAACGTAACAATATTTCCAGGGTCACGTTTGTCACGGATAATCCAAGTATCGTCTACTTGCGCAATAAATTTTACTCTAAAAAAGATAACTTTGACTGTCGAGATAATTATTAATCGTCGCTGCTCGTTGGTCATTCATTGTAGCATCGATAGCATCTTCGGTGTTGCGCATGATTCTGAATGTTGACCACACATGAGATGCACCATCAATGCGAAATTCTTTCTTGGCGTAATGAATACTTTCAATCAGTTTTCGTCGGATCAACCAGAGCTCGCCTCGGCAAGTCAAGGGCTCTTCTGTCAAGATCGAATCTATCTTCATAAGTTTGGATTGTAAATAATATCTGAAGCTCCTTCATATTATAATTAAGACATATGTTTAAAGTGAAGTATAATTATATATATATATATATATATATATATATATATATATATATATATATATATATATATATATATATATATATATATATATATATATATATATATATATATATATATATATATATATATATATATATATATAATGATTCAAACAAAAAACAACTGTAAATGGTTATTGATCGGTTCTTCAGTTCCTTGAAATAAAGCTTGTGTAAATGAATTCTTTGGACTTCAAATGCAAAGCGTGCGAAGAGGAAGTCTAGGACCGAAACCGTGTTTAAAGTGTGGTGCTGGGGTTAGAGGAGAAACACGGTTATGTGTGTAATGTTGTGGTAAACATACAGAGCTAAAATGATATTATGATGAAAAAATAATGCCAATGAATCTTCCATATAAACGCTGAAGACTATCTCGCCAGATTTTCAAAATAATTATTTAGACAAATAATGTTATATAAATGGAGCAAAATGAATTTGTAAAACATCCCATTATCAAAAATGATGAAGCATCTCGTGATGGTATCATCAGGCATTGTCGGTTAAAAACCAATCGTTTATGTCATTAATACTGGGTATCTCATATTCAGTACGAGGGGAGATAAAATATATCTTTGTCATAAATTCTTGTACGAGTGTTTTCACGGATTAATCAAAAATGGACTTGTGATTGATCATATCAACGGCAGGAAACTTGATAATTCCTTGGGTAATTTACGAGCTATTACACAGAGTCAAAATAGCAAATTTGATGGTACTGGTAAACGCTATAAATTTGCAAGGAGGGCTATTGAATATGTGAATGTAGCGACTGGTGAAGAAATAATATTTCAATCATTGAAGCAGCTGGAAAATATTTTGATATTTCAATGCGTTCTGTGCAAGATGTCGCAGATAATATTACCAGATCGGCGTTTTCGAAGAAATGTTGGTGGCAGGGTACATTTTTGTAAATTGGCCCTGGCAAATTTCTTAACTTAAGGCTATTGTATGAACTTATCAGCTACTATTGTTTACTGTTTAAAGATATGGATATATTTGTGGTCTGGGTGTTTCGGGCTTGTGTTATTCTTGAAATTGATGTCAGGCATGTACACCTTCCATAATTACTCTGCAGTATGTTGATAGTTAAATACCAATAGTCGGCTAGGAAGAAGAGCTAGCCTCCCATAGCAGTAAACATATGGGTTTGGGGCAAGTAGCATATCTTAAAAGCGGCTTGAATGACAACTATTTTCAGTTGTATCAGCCTGTCTAGTACACACTGATTTGCAGAATTGTCATCTAGGAAAAGGACCTGTGTTTGCACTGTGAGCATCACATGGTGTCAAAAATGGCCTTTGGACATGAAAATTGCAGGTAGAAATTCGGGATTGGGGTGATTCAACTTCTGCTATGAACTGCCATTGACTTCTTTGGTCAAACGGATACTATTCTTATGTTTGTTTTAAATATAGATATCCAAAAATAAGGACATTTTTAACCTCACTTGTGTATTTGATTATTTTAATGATTTTTTTTTGGTACTAGGTCGCTGATTGCGGCATTAAATTTGTACATAAAAACTGTCCCCTGTCCCCTATAAAAATAAAATAACATTTCAGTATCTCCCGATTGTATTCGATACAGATGAAGGGATATAATTGTCAAGCAAAGCTCTCTCCGGTAGAGTAATTAAGTAGTTACCCCGCTTGTTACTGCGCATTATTATGTGACTAAGGCGATTATTTATTTTTGTGTCATCATTCAATAACTTAACTGTGTGCAATTAGCAGTTAGTGGAGTAACGTAATTTTGTAATAGTTCAAATTAGTAGAAGGATGTTTACACCTTTTTACTTCGTCATCATCAAAGTCAAGGCAGAAAAACAGTAAATAACACATGCCCCGTTTATGTGTACAAATACAGCTAAGTTATTTTTAGATCTCTTGGTAAATAGCTGTATACAGACCTACATGAATTAACTCGGCAGAAATATATGTGCGATTATTTTATATGGTGTGTTCTGGAATTCGAAATAAATCCATGCTGCATTTTACACAAACGATAATTTACTCATTATAATGATCATTTGTAGGAATCTATGATAGGTAACTTTATAATAATTTCTGAAACATATCTGCAAGATGTGTCCGTGTTGTAGTTCTAGTGTGTTGAAATCTCATACTCGAGGTCTGTCGTTCTAATCCCATGACTGACAAATTTGACGATGGTGGTCGATAATCGCAATTTTTCATTAATAGATGGGGGTTTCAGAGGTACGAAATATTTACACAACACAACCCATGTGAAACCCTAGATTGCTCGAACTTCAACAGAAAAAAGTACACTTTCCCACCATGTAACTAAGTGATGTGTATTCTTTTGTACTCCCCGGGGTTGATTATGGGGAGAGGGTGTGCAGAAATCGGTTGAATGTAGAGAAGGCCTCCCTATATATGTATTATGCCTTATTTAATTAAGATTTTATATATATATATATATATATATATATATATATATATATATATATATATATATATATATATATATATATATATATATATATATATATATATATATATGATTCTACTATATGTATTGTGCCGTCCTTAATTAAGATTATATATAATGCTAATATGTGTACTGTGCCGTCCTTAGAACTAAGATTGTATATAGTGCTGTAAATATGCTACTATATGTACTGTGCAGTCCTTAGAGCTAAGATTTTATTTACTGTAAATATTTTGTATCACCCTCTGAACTAGAATTTTGTTTGGTAATCTAGGAGTTCACATGGGCGTTGTGCCGTCCTTATATCTAAGATTATATATGTACCCTCTGAACGTGCTAGAATGTCGTTTGGCAATCTAGGAGTTCACATGGGCTTTGTGTCGTCCATAGATCTAAGATTATAACTGTACCCTCTGAACTTGCTAGAAAATCGTCTGGTAATCTAGGAGTTCACATGGGGTTGTGTTATTAAATATTTTATATTTTAAACAGATATTTATTATGTAATGAGTTTCGAAAATATTAATGCTATTATTTCTGCAATTGGAAAATCACAACATGACGGTATAGAAATATCTGATCAACTCAATCCTGAAAAAGTTGTTTGTGATTTTGAGTCATTACAAGAACAAAACTTTCGAGATAGATATACACTACCAGCAGAATAGAAATTAATTAATCTGATTCAACAATCTATGTTACAATCCTTGGCGAAAGTCAAAGATACAGAAGTTGAAAAATTCGTATCACTCGCAAACACGATTGAGAAAATTAGATCAGAGTTATCTCACGAATATGTAACATAAAAGATTATTAATATACGCGTAAGACAACTGAAAAAGATTATGTCGGCAAGTAACTCTGTTACTGGTGAAAGTGAAATGAAAGTACCGTCACCAGTGACCATAGTAATTGTGAAAGCAGTCAGTAACTGCTAAACAAAGTGAAAGTATTAACAGATTGTGAAAATGAGTGTTAACACTGAATAATAACACGTGTAATATTTATTCAGGTTATTATTATTATGCAATTTTTAATATTTATTCTGCTTTTGATGAGATTTTTTTTATTTTGAGTGCCACGTACCCCATCAATTTTATGAAATTGATGATCTGAAGAATTATGGGTAATATACCCGTTAATTTGATGAAATGGCTTGATAATCTGAATCAGATTCAATGATGTTATTGATATTTACTTTTATTCTGATAATATTTATTCAGAATCAGATTATAATATTTTTACGCTGAACAAATTCAATGTAAGAATGTGCTTAATTCAGAATCTGATCTCTGTCACATAATCGTAATAATATATTCTTGCTGCAGCTCATTTAACTGTTCCTGTGTTAAGAAAAATTCTTCATTGCCGTATTCACCAGTAATTATATTAACACTAAATTTTTCTGTGTGTGGAAGTGTCAATATTGTTCTGATGGCACTTTCGAGTATCTCTTTGTTGTATAAAACAACTCTCACGTGTTGATACATTATATAATATCCCTTGATTAAATCAAGGAATATTTGTGGGTGCTTGAGGTATAAATGTAAATAAAATTTATCCCTTTTGAGCCTGCCTGGATTTTTCAAGATCAACTTAATAATTGCCATCAAATGCATCACATACAAGATTAACTCCAATCGTTGATGTGATATTAACAACACCTAGCAAAATATGTCTACCGCCGCCATTTGGATCACTATTATGTTTGAGAATATTCTTCGGAGGGGCTATTTTTTCCATGCTTCAACTATTTTAGGAAAATATTCACCGATATAATTGACCGATTTTGTTAGCTCATTAGTTTTAAATCCTGGTATTACAAATGTTGGTAATTCTGCTTCGGATATTTTAAAATGATCGAGAAATAACTGTTTACGGGTCGTTGTACCATATTTGAATTTTAAATTTGCAACATCACTTGGGGTAAACCGTGTTTCAACGATAATTTTGTTAACAAATGTGAGATCCAATGCTGGTTTAGATGTTGTATTGTTTCAATGATGTGTTGTTTTCGTCATTGTAGTATTACGATATACTGGAAAATAAGCTTTGTAGATCACCGAGTACCCATTGGTGCTCAGATTTAATTTTTATTGGAAAATGCGTTAATAAAATCTTCATCAATAAATGGTTTAACAACAGGGATGTTAATTTTTCATCGATAAATTGTTTTATAACATCTATGTTAATATTATATATGTTTACTCCTCATTTAGGAAGCTTTTCATCATCAGACACAGTAAAATAGATTTCTTCATCATGTATTACAGTCTATTTACTATATACGTCCATGGATATTTCTTTCGATATTCTGGAAATTTTTAAAAGTTTATCTGTGATAAAATCAGCTTGTTTAGATTATAACAGTCCTTGATATACAGGTGGTATCTCAAGCCATTCTAATATGGTTCTGATCGAGGATTGCTATATATCGGCGGCATAATCTAGCGAATTTGTTTCTATCGCAGCTGATAATATTGGTTCGTGAACAGTGATATCTATTTTGGATCATTTTCCAGTGATAGATTTAATTCTGCACTGGAATTCATCGTCGATTTGTTCGATCTGAGAATTACCTGTGGGAATAACTACAACTTGCCAATTGGAGTACCATCGGGTTAATTTTATAACGCAAATACCAGAGAATTATTTGCATGCAACCCACCGAATGAATTTGATCTAATATTTGGCCAGCTATGATATACTCGTAATTGTCATAGTGCTATTTCTTTCGCTGGAATAGGAGTTGAAAAGCTAACGCTAATTGAGTTTGCTGATATGATTGTGGTTTTTGACGGAGTTGTATTAGCAATGACCTGTTGTAGTAATTCTTGTGATGACATATAACCCATGATTTTAAATCAGGATTTTAAATCCCGATTTTCTAAATCAGACGTAGATTCTGACCGTCATTGCTTCATTGTAAATCTTAATCATTTCTGTGAACTCAGTATCTGATATTATTCCGTCACTAAGGCCTGATGATATCAATGAAAATAATTTGAAGCATGCTACCGTCGCTGTATGCAACTTTACTGTATACTCATGCAATTTTGTATTTGTACATGTAGATATTTTTTTGGCGATGTTATTAAGAACACCAGCAATTGTTGTTGGAGCTGAAACACAAATTGTTACAGATGCTGTCAATGTCATTGTTATTGTTAATAGCAGTATGACAGTTCCAACAATAACAGCATACGCCAAATACACAATTATGTCATGACAACTACACATCTGCGACATTTTTTTACTTTTACTGTATACTTGTCAATGATATTTTTTATTTTGGTTTGCCACCTACATACTTGTTCGAACATGTTTTTGTTTACAAAATTTAGATCTGACGATTGTGAGATCATATATTCTAATTACTAAGTAATTAACTGAGGTTTTTCAGCGACAAATTCCAGACACCACCAGTAAGACACTGTGGTTAATTTTTTTATCAGATGGTTCCAGCATACATATTTCTTCATCTGCTTTATTTAACACAATAGGTACGGTTCCAGAAAAATTATCGGTTGAATGATGCCATAGATACGTGGTAAAAATACTAAATTTCGCAGCACTGAACACCAGTGACTTCCGCGGTATATTTGATAGTGTTATTTTGCTGTGACCATGTTGATGATCCTGAGGACACTGTGTATACCACGTTGATGATCTGTTTGTGAGGAATTTTAATCAGATTAATTTTTTTTAACAATATCAGGAATTCTACTGATAACATCTTCTAGTTTTTTCTAACATCAGCGATATTACTCTGCACTATCGTGATTAGATGTGAAAAGGATTTAGGATCTCTGATAATACCTAACCGTTGATTGATCGTTTCAATATCTGACACAGCTGTTTTAATATCGCCGAGTTCTGTGTTAATTTCATTGAGTTTTAAGTCAATAAACAACGACCTTCCAAAGAAATCATCTGTGAGTTTTTTAAAATTTATACGAAGATTTGAAAACATTTATGTGAATGTCATACTCAGATTGCAGCGTGGTTAATTTGGTATCTACTGTAGTATAGTTATTATCTACATATTTTTTGGCTATGGCATCTTCATCGGCTGTTGGTTCTCTTAAAAGAACTAATTTTTTCTCCATTCATGATGAGTTCACCTGTCATTGTATCACCAGTGGATCATAAACGATTAGCAACACGTTTTATAATTTCATTTCTGATAGTTGCAATTGATACATTTGAGTCTTTGATTCTACCGCCGTCAGTAAATACTGGAATGTTATCCATGGTAGCACAGTGAACTCTACGAACTATGTTGACCCACTTAATGTTACTCGTCCTTAAAACACCGTATTTATCCTGAAAAATAGAAACTTCATCCCTGGTCAACTCCAGAAAGATTCATAAAATCAGCAAGATCATCTCTAGTCACATAATTCGACAAATCAAGTTCATCTTTTTTCATTCTTGTTTTTAATAGAAGATCTTCCATAAATATCAACCATTATATGATTAGTAATTATTTAAAACAGAACTCATGTACGCATGTGCAACCTTACGAGGTGTATCGGAAGATTTTGACACAGTGTCGAGTAAAGCACTTACTTCACAGCCACATATTGGGAGATCGGTTATTGTCTGTGTTGGTAATGTTGAATACCAGACTGCAGGAATAATACGTATTCCAGTGCTGACATATTTTAAAAATTCTTTTGGTGGTGCCAGTCCATATGAATCAAAATAAATAATTCCATGTGGATCAATCGCATATGCAACCCAATGAGTACCTTTTCCAGAACCTCCATCGAGATTAATGATACCAGTTTCAACATTGTTTGCTTGCTTTGGTAACTGGTCAAACATAAAAACACCTCTGTAGTTTTTATGTTTAATTTTTTAGCAGCATCAAGTAAATCAAAAATGGACATAGGAAGGCATTGCTTTGCATCTAACGATGTGTCCTGGGAAGTCTTAGACCTTTTCCGTACCACGAGTGCCATCCCAGCAGCAGTTCCAACAGCACCATCTGCAGCTGCTTTTGCAACAGCTGGGGCTGCAGTGGCTATTAACACTGGTATAGCTGCAAGAAAGTCGAAATATACCACCCGTCTTGACTGCATCTTTAATAGCACCTGCAGAAAGATTAAGTCTAACACCAGTCTTTGATTGTTAGGTTTCAGTGAAGTGCCTGAGTTGACGTTATGTCAGTGATAGTTATCTGGACCACCTGTGATCTGTTCTTGTTTTAGTGCTATTTTTGTTCCACATTTTTTTCCTGATTTCGATTGAAGCTTTTTAATCTGACCAGGAGTCAGACACTAACGTGATGATATGACATCATAATATCATCAGCAATTTAATTACATTTTTCCACTGGGGTATCAATAACTCTCATTTGTCCACCAACACCTTCAAGTATAATTGTTTTGTCTGAGAGTATAAAAGTGATTGCTCTCTAACCACCAGGAATAACTGGTGGACCAGGTATTCTTGGTGGTGATCATGCTACACGAGCTCATTAGTGTATATCAATGATAGATTGCCAGAGTAAGTCTAAATGTTCCAACGAAAAGTAAAAGATTGGATACAGCGTTGTAAAATCAGGCTGAGATATCTGTAAACCAGAGTCAACATTCTGATCACACCCCATAAATGTCATCAAATGATGATATGCGTGTGCTACATTATTGCAATCAAAACTCAGCAATACTTCTTCGAATGGTTCCTGATGCCCATTTATCCTTAAAGAAACCTCAGAAACTCCAAGTGTGTCAAATGCCATTGAATTTCGTGTTTGTGTATTTCTCATGCATTTTCCTGAAATGCGATGAATATATGTCGCGGTGCAGAAACACCCTGCTGTAATGCTATCTTCCATGTAAATAAACCTGCAACTTCACTTGAAATACTGTCTGTTGTCATCGTCAACCATGACAATGTTACCAACTTGACTCATAAAAGAGAGTAACCATTGTTCTTCATCGATCGATGGAGTCGCTACTGGCAACCACAATGAAAGTTTTGTTAGTCTTACTATACAGTCACCAACTGCGCCAGATCGCAATTGTCTTTTCTAACAAGTACAACTGTATACTTGGTTCCGAAGATAACCTTTCTGACATGTCTACAAAATCCAAATATATGTGATAGTGGAATCACACATGAAAATTCTTCTTCATCATTTAACATTAATCTACGTGCAGCAAATCCTAAGTTGAATTCTGGATTAGCATCATGAACCACTGGCCACGCATCACCATCAGCGCTGTCGGCATAGTTTCTTGGTCGTCTTATATTATACTGTCTGCTTTCTGGATGATCAGTTGTATCCTTTGCAAACATCATTGACGGACCAGCAAGGCCAAGTATCGTCGTGGCAATATCAACATTTTCCAAGCATGATTCAGTGGGTCTTCTGCCAATCATGTATATAGCACTTTTAAATAACACCATAATACCATTGTTAATGAAACCAGGTCAATCCCCAATTCTGATTCATAGCTGCCAACCTTCCATGCTCTCAATAAGTGAAAATAGGGATAAAAAGTAGTGAATTTGGACATGAATTTGTGAAACATACCATGACAATAACTCCATCCACTCTGACATCAATACTACACTATATCATGATCACGAAATAAAACTAAAACACTACATATATGCAGAAATATATCTGCAATTCTATTTATTATAGTATTCATAAATTTCACTTGTTCCTGTGGTTATTTACCAAGACATTATGCTGTGGTAGACTTGAACTTCCTGACAATTGCTTGATCATAAATTTGTTTTCAAACCAGTTCAGGCTTTTTGCCTGCTGGTTGATCTTGGTGACCAAGTTTTCTGTGGCGTTCTCTGACATTGCTTTAACTAGTGCCACACTTTTGGTTCTTCCACAGGAAAACTTCGAAATGATCTTCGAGTCCGGGAACATTTGTTGGAACAAATGTTTAGCAGGGTCTCCAGCTGATAAAAGTCGATTGTGTTCAACAATAAAAACTTCACAAAATAATGCTTCAGCATTGGTAGCTTGCAGGTCTTCCGTTGATGGCTTAAAATATTCCAGAGCTGAAATCTGCGAATTCCTAATTTTCCCAACCTCTATGTATTTTTTTCAACTGATGTGCTTCGTCACATCGTCTCTGCCACCATGCCCAATACTAAAATTTGTGGCACACTGTGTGCAAAAAGCATGATGTATATCAATGCTTGATGGCTGAATGCACGGCGAATTTTTTGTATATTCCAAATTAAACTTCACTTTTTGAACAATACATTTCTTTTTCCTTGATGGTGAAGCCATTTTCAAGATCTTAGATTAGAAGCTGAACGGTAATTTAAATCAGTGTTGGTTACGCATGCGCTGAGCGAAATTCCGATTAGGCCCCAGTTTCTCTCAAAAGTGTTTGTAAAACTACTCTTATACATAGAGATCAAAATAGGCATAAATGCTTGCTACTGGGCTAACTGTACCAATAGGCTGTAGTTCTACTAATATTGCGACCAGTAGTACTGGACCTTTTTGGCAATTGCCAACATCACGACTAGCGCTTAATGGGAAATTGGTTATTTTATTAAAGATTTAAAATAATTGAGAATTGGAGAATTCGTGAATGTTTTGCTTGCAACATGAATCTGTGAATCGCTGAAAAAGTTGTGAAATTCATGCCAAAATCGTGAGGGTTGGCAGCAATGCTGATTCCTGTACCATCTGCTTGTAAAAGTCTACCTTCTACTTCAATAAATACTTCAGCAGGTAAGAAATATCTGCTTGTATCCTGAACTTTAAGTTTGATTTGTCACACTGATTTGGCTCTCATGCATCATAAAAATAATATTGATAATTGCACACAGATTCATCTTTGAGAATTGGTGCATCCATGTCAAATGCTGGATCAGATACATGTTTAAATATTTTGTTATAATTGTTATCGTTTAACACAAAGACCACTTCCTGCTATCAGACTAGCAGTTATATCTTTTTCTTTTTCTGACAGGGGTACACCAGCCAACTCTGCTAGTTTTTTATTTGCACCTTGATTTATTATTTTTGTAACATTTGAAGGCATAGCTTCCGTACTGGGTAATTTTACTGGCTGCAGTTATCGTCATATCAATTTTGCTCATCTATCCTTGATTGCTGAGAATGCTTTACTAGCAATATCACCAACACCATTATCACAAACAACGTCAATAGCTTTCGTTGATAATTGTTTTGCAATTGGTATTGCTTTTGGGGCTATCCTTTTAAATAGACCCTGAACAATATCACCGAGTCCATCACCGTAGATCGCTTTATAGGTTGGTAATTGCGAATTTATCACCCTGACCATGATCAGTCCATGTTAAGCATTATGTATGATCATCTTATTTTCTTGTCACTGATCTAATTGCATACCCTCAATCAGTGTGATAATCATCAACAATTTCATCAATGAGAGATCAATAAATATTAATGTCCATGATAAATAATCATTGACAAATATAAGCTGCTTCATTAATAATTTCTGGGGAATTATTACTAGCTCGTCTTCTGCCAATCAGAATTTCGAGTTGTTCAACGTTGGAAAGGATGTTGCTGGGACATGGTGTAATAAGAGCATTCCCCATGGTACCTGTACCACGACTATTTCCAGTAGCTTCTTCTTCCTCAATATGAGGTGGACTGAATGGCAAAACTCCGGGTAAGAATGCTCTTCTTGCTTCATTGACTTGTTTCTCAAATTCAGCAAATTTATCCTTATATTAACCAGTGATTCTAGATATACCATGAGACTTTCAAAATACAAAAGGAACTCGGTTCTTTTCTGAAACACTGGCGGTATTTAGATCTAATAATTTATCATGATGTGGATATCCTGTTGCAGCAACAATTACATCATTTTCTTGAAGCAGTATACGACCTTCTTTGGTAAATTGGGCTGGTGGTTTTGGTTTTGGCATAACAAGATCCCTTATATCACTGACCTCCTCAAGAACATTGTCAACACTCTCAAGTACTTGTTTATTTCTTCTTGTAATTGTGGCTGAACAGCAGCTATTTCACCCGGAACATCTTGTAGAATCTTTTTTTTGTTTTTAGTTCTTTCTGCTATTTTTCCAGTTGCTTTAGCAGTTTGCTCAAAACATGGGAAGAAGATCTTTGGTAGTCTTTGTAACTCCTTTGGTGGCCTTCCTAACAGGTTTAAATAATTGTTCTACACCTTCTGCAAATGACACCTGAGACTCCTGACGTGCTTGTAGTTGTTGCTTGACAGCAAGATGGATGATATTTATTAATTGCTTCTAGTCACTCTTGAGGTAATCTGTGTAAGATTCCACTGATGGTATACAATCACACATCATTATTTTACATTATTAATGATTTAATTATGCACACATTTATAGCAGCAGGAAGGGTGAGACCAACAATGAGTGTCCGGGTTGGTAAACAAACTCACATACAAATTTGAAAACACAAGCGACAAAGATAAAGTAACAAAATAAGCTAACCCGATTAGAGAAAATCTCGGTTGGTTAGAGGCTTCGGTTTTGGTGTTATTGACATTGTATTTTCCTTTTTTTTTTGTAGGAAGCTTTATTTTCAAAAAAGACTTGCTCCAAAATTGGTCTGTTCATCCTCCCTGCTGCTGATGTCAGCCATGCGAGTCATATCATAGATGTCAGTCAGGTGGGTCATATCATAAACAGATGTCAGCCAGGTGAGTCATATAATAATTGTCAGCAATTTAAGTCATGCAATAGACAGCTGTCGGCTGGGTGAGTCATATCATAGATGGCTGTCAGCCTGGTGAGTCATATCATAGATGGCTGTCAGCCTGGTGAGTCATATCAGATTGCTCCGTATTTTATTTTATAGATTGACAGTCATGTTAACAAGAATCCACCAATCATGGATATATGTTGATGCTTCATTTTATGAAAGAACAATTGAGGCAACAATGAAAATGTACTTGTGTATTGCTTCATGATCATTTGCATTATATGCTTATTGTTACAATACACATTAATTGGAATTTTGGGTGTAAGTCTTCCAAACATAATAATCTTAACCTTACATAGTCACAGATCCTACTGATGTTTGTATCACTTCATCATCTTAATACATGAAAAGTTTCATATTTTTTCTTGAATTAAATATCTATTAATACTAATCTTTGTACCTCCTCTCTTTCTTTCTCTCTCCTACTCTCTTGGGGGCATTAACTTAATACACAGGATTCCTAACTCCAGTCTGTGATCAAGCTCATACATAAAATGTTAATGGATGCTTTGCATCATTGATACATGCATAGACATTTTTCTGATTTTCTTTTGATCTTCTCTAATCATTCATTTTTCTTGCATACACTCAAGCTGCCTTACCAGATACCTGAATAAAAGGACACTGTTCATAAAAGACACTTCGGATTCCCTTTTCATAACTTCTTTATAATATTCAATCCACATAAAAGCACAATGTCTTTAAGGCAAGGACATCGGACCATATAGGATATATACTGTGGTCCAAACAGGATACATACTCTGGTTCCCCACGTGTCCTCTTACATTCATTTCATTAATCATCACCATTATTAGCATTTAAAACAAATATTTCCCACCACAGATCTGGTTTTGTAACTTTCATGTCTTCATAGAGAGACTTGATGCAGACACCCTGTTCTACACAAAGGTGTTTAGGGATTCCAATCTTCTTCTCCTGGGGATAATTGATATCATAATACCAGTCTGGATAACCACAAAGAAGCACAGTGACAACTTTGGCATAGGTTTGTTGGTTTTTATGGTAAATCCTTACCCCAGGAGAGCCAGACGCCCCTTTCTCAAATGTGCAATGAAACAACAGTCTACAAGGGTTATCAATGCCTTTAAAGCCATTCACACCAGCATATCTGAAACTCCATTCCTCTGCAGCAGTTTTTTCTTCATTGATCAGTGTGACGCAGCGGAACTTATCTGTTTTCTTTATGTCAGCTCTTGAATGGCCAATAAAATAGAGTTGACCACATGGATCAGACAATTCTGCAAAAGTCAGAGGTGGTGGATATTTTCTGGGCATGCTGGTTTTGAGCCGCAGTATAACTATGTCCATATCTTCATTTTCATAAACTATTTCGGGCTCAAAGTAAAACCGGAGATTCCCATCAGTAGGTACATCATGGACTTCATAGGCAAAATCGATGTATGCATCACTCAGATGATTAATACGAGATGGCAGACTCAGATCATTAAAATGAACTGGAGCTGGAAAAAGATTAAATTTAAGTCAGTAAGCATCACAACACATACATTCAAGAGATATTTTTCTACAGAACCTATCATAATGTCATTCTCATTAGCAAGGCCCTCCATAGCTGCAAAATCATTGATCAGTAAGAAACAAATTTCAAGCAATACTTTATAAAAAAGGTTCTGGATTTAACCTAGGGTTGTTGATGGCAAATCACACACACACACACACACACACACACACACACACACACAGTTAAAGCAAAGACTGCAAAGTGTGACTTTGAGAAAGCAAGAATTATCTACACTTATGGATACATACTTGCTGTATTTTTTGTTTAATTCCATGTAAGGCATTTTACAGCAAAGCAAACAAGCAGGTAGAAAATACTATATTATACATACCAAAGTATAAGTTATTTTTGCCCTTAATCGACAAGCAAACAGCACAGTAAAAGAAAATAACGCTTGTATTTAGAGCATACTCAGACACCAAATAAAAAAACTTCATGACTAGTCTGGTCACTCAGTCTCCCTACTTTTAATAGAAGCGGACTGCGGTGATTCAACTGCAAATCATTATATGATGTACTAAAATCACTGTAAAATATGGTAATATGATGTACTAACATCACTGTAAATGAATGTCATGATGCAATGTACTAACATCACTGTAAATGAATGTCATGATGCAATGTACTAACATCACTGTAAATGAATGTCATGATGCAATGTACTAACATCAATGTAAAATGAATGTGGTGTACTAATGACATTGTAAAATGAATGTCATCATACGATGTACTAATGTCACGGTAAAATGAATGCCATGATACGATGTACTAACATCACTGTCAGTGAATGTCATGATACCATGCACAAATATCACTGTAAATGAATGTCATTATATGATGTACTAATGTCACTGTAAAATGAATTTAATGATATGATGTATTAATGTCACGGTAAAATGAATGCCATGATATGATGTACTAACGTCACTGTCAGTGAATGTCATGATACCATGCACAAACATCGCTGTAAATGAATGCCATGATACGATGTACTAACATCACTGTAAATGATATGATACGATGTACTAATGTCACTGTAAATGAATGTCATTATACAATGTCCTAACGTCACTGTAAATTAATGTCATGATATGATGTACTAATGTCACTGTCAATGAATGCCCTGATACAATTTACCAATCCTAACAAGACTGTCTCAGTAAGGCAGTTGATTTTCTTCAATAATTTGGAACAGTTTTCAGCATGGTGTAACAAAATATCATGTACTGCTATTGTAAAGTTGGAAAACTTGTATTTACAAAGTTCAGTATTCAAAACGGATGAAGCGATGGAAAACATTATGTTCAACTGAAAAGTTTGTAAAGTACATGAAGACCTTATTTATCCCTAGTACAGCTGCACACAAACTTCAGTCCCAAACCTTATGCAGCTCAATGGCTTGTTACTATCCTGCAAACTGATGTAATTCTTGGATTGCTTTTTATTTCACATGAAGACGGCAATTAATCTCCCGCCACAAGACATACCATATATACTCGCATATAAGCCAAATAATTTAGGAAATAATAAAGGCCTGGAAGAAGGGGGGATCGGCTTATCCATGGGCCAAGGTCTACACTTCAAAGTTTTTTATTCCCAAACATATTTGATGCAGATTTTGCTTTATTCTATTTTTTGACCAAATGACATTCTTCCAGATAACACTTCAGCTAGTCGGTACTAGCTGTTTCATTTACACTGATCCACGCACTCACGAGTTACTCATTTTCAATGATATAAACAATGCGACAAATTGAGGTAATCTTAATGAAAAGGTACACACGTTCAATTTTGCAAGACACAACCTGCATAACTTTTACATGTTCATGAAAGAATGGTAATAATAAAGGCTAAAATTCTGAATACAGATCAACTAAGATCATCATCAATCTATCTTACTTCTGTGTTTTGGCTGAATAAAATTACAATTTTCCACACAGTGGAAAGCTGGATGTTTTGGCGTCTCTTTTGTTTATAATTGGCGGATTTGTCTTTTGTTTTCCGACAGCAATACAGGCTGGTTAATCATTAAAACCATGAAACTGGCTTGGGTTAAGAGTGAATTTTTTACCTGCAACTTATCAGTACTTTGATGTGTAATTGCCTTTCACTCCGTAGTATTAGCATGATTACTGTAGTTTTGTAAAACGGGATGTAAGGTCGCTTACATCAAACTACAACTCAAGTTTTACAGTATTAGCATAATTTTCGAAGCATTATTTCTGAAACTTCATTATTGTGTTTTCGATTTATCATTAAAGTTTAGTGCAGTGGTGCCCATGATTCGAATCCAAGGGATGTACTTCATTCAGCGGAATGTACTTCATTCAGCATGTGTTCAACACTACAATGTACATGTGGTGGTGCCATTATGTAAATAGGCTCACTAGCCTAACTGCAAGCTTTGAATCAAACTCTAATGCTCATTGTTGTCAAAATGGGATAATATTTTAATGAGTTAGGTATTTACAGTTTCAAGGCAAAATAAAAATTTAATTACTGGTACACTGATATAAAAAGTCTAATGCAATAACGGATAAACAAACAATAATTGAGTCCAATGGGGAGAGGTAGTGTTACAGCATTCTGTGAATGCTCAATTCTTATCATTGTCCGATCAAGTCATACACAAATCTGAATTAGGCAAAAACAACAAGAAAACAGAAAATTAAATAAATTTCTTGACTTTTCAAACAAATTTTTACCATTTCTATGTAATAATTGTACATGCCAACCCTGAGAGAGTTATATGGGTAATTTTCTTTAATGTAAGTTTGCCTAAATAAATGCATTTAGAACTTACCTTGAGCATCTTATGCTGTCGTCTCGGACTTTTGGGTCGGCTGATACATTGGTCCTGCACCTTTTAGTGTTTATGCCTATTCAGTTTGGGGGGGGGTGGCTTTTGTGCAAACAGGTTTATACACAAGTATATATGGTACTCAAAATGACACGTGATTCCAATAAACGTAATTGTGTCCCTTCCTGCTTTTCTTCACAAGAATCTTAATATTCCTTTTTATTCATCTGTACTGATTTTTAACTCTATTTAAGAGGCTTATTTTCCCTTTCGTCACCACTTGCTGGACACCACATTTTACAAACTATAATCAACAGTTTCATGATGCACTGTTTTGCATAAAAAAATAAGTGCAGATTAAACACTGTAAAGCTGGTCTGGTTCCCTGACTAACTCCAATGAATCTAATATGAAACCCAGATCCAAATCAAAGACGGATGATGCAATTATGCCAATTTTACAACAACCATATTTACATAGTTTCTGCTTTTATTCAGTAAGTCCATATTTTAAGTGTCATTTTCAAAAGACTTAAACAAAATCATAAGGACTGGCAGGTTTGCAATCTACTAATACACTGTAAAATGAATGCTATTATATGATGTACTGATGTCACTGCAAACGAATGTAAAATTTAAGCTGAATACTTATGGGTCAAATGCACAGGTGTGGTATAGGGAAATTCTGCTCTAGGTCAAAGGCACAGGTGTGGTATAGGGTAATTCCACTCTAGGGTTAAATGCACAGGTGTGGTATAGGGTAATTCCACTCTAGGGTCAAATGCACAGGTGTGGTATAGAGAAGCTCCACTCTAGGGTCAAATGCACAGGTGTTTATAGGGTAATTCCACTCTAGGGTCAAATGCACAGGTATGGTATAGGGTAATTCCACTCTAGGGTCAAACGCACAGGTATGGTATAGGGTAATTCCACTTTTGGGTCAAATGCACAGGTGTGGTCAGAAGTTTGGGGCAAATATGAGTCTTTGTTGGAACAGCTGTATACACAAGATTCTGTCATACACTGTACTCAGCTGCAAGACAAAAAGGGCAATAATACTAACAAAAATTAAGTGAGGACAGTAAGATATGGACATGAACTAAGTTTTGGGGCAATCTTGAGATCTCGTATTAGCTGTGTTCACACCAAATCAAGTTCCAAGTAAAAACAAACAATAACTTCGCCAAAATTGCAAGCACACTTATTTATCAATATTGATAACTTTACATGATAATCACAGGTGATCCCATGTTCCTGGCAATCCAGTGTAATCTGTAAGACTAGTTGTGTTAAAAAATTCTATCAAACTCCTAAAAAAATTGCAGGGTACAGTTGCACCAATAGGATTTTGTTATTCACTGCATTAACCTACAAAAAAAATACAATAACTCAGGCAAAATTTGTGGGTGGAAAGGTAAAGTGATTTGTAGATATGTGCTTTTGTCAGATGACAGCCATAACATTTAATAAGTTTCAATGTGATCCATTAAATAATCAGAGTTAAGCTGTGTTCAAAATGTTTTATTACACACTGTATTAAACTGAAAAATAGTCAATAATTTTAAAATAAATATCTGTGATTTGCCAATATGTGCATTTCAGAATATGACCATAACATGTACCAAGTTTGATGTAATAATTAATTATTGTCATCACATTTTTGCTTTGTAATTTCATGGTGTTTGTTTTTATAATCTTGTCATTGTATATGTTTTTAGGTGTTATCTAATATTGTAAAGTGCTAAGAGCTTCTCAAGATTAGGCACTATTATAAGTTCACATTATTATTATCATTATTATTATTATTATGTCAAGCAATCCAAAAGTTTGGAATTAGATGTGCTAATGAGACTGTGTGCCAGATAGAAGGATGGAGAAACACATGGGTTAATAAATAACCCCGTCTTCATAATGGCAGATGTATCAAGACCCATCTTTACCTAGGAATATGTTCACACACTTTCATAATTACAGACTTTGATTGGTATCAAAGTTAACATAATTCTGCAAAAGTTTTGCTGAGGAAAATAGCATATGGTGGGCAATCTCCACATATGGATGTAGACTTAATAGAGAAATTAAACCCTTGGAGGAGGGGACAGATCTGCACCAGGGACATAGCACTCCTTACACTTATTAAAATCTTATATTTCACATCAGCTTTTCTTTTCCTGTCCACACATATAGTGAAGATTATTTTAGTCTCACCATATGCACAACAGTAGCTTGAGGGCAAAGTATACCAACCTGCATTTAGAATATTGTCTTTAACATGTTTTGCAGTCATGATGTAATCAATTCCAACTCGAAATCCTGTACCACATGGACCGTAGGGAGATTTAATTATTCCGACAGATTTGGCAAGATCCACAAGTAACCTTTGATTGCAAATAGCATCTGTTTCATCAAACTGGGCCTTCATGTTTCCCGATGAGGGGCCAGATGGGTAAAAGAGGCAGCGAGGTACTGGGATAACCTCGTCATCAGCTGCAGAATTTTCATTCAGATCGTTCTGTAGCTTCTCTACCTTAACTTCAGACATGGCAGGTTGGCATGAGCTTGATGTTGTGGTTCTTACAGATTCCTTGCAAGAAGGTGTATAATCCTCTGGACCTGAAATAAAAAATGTCACTCACTAAAAATCACCTCTGTAGATACAGTATAATGTGGCCCTAATATAACCCAGGTATGTAGATACAGTATAATGTGGTCCTAATATAAGCCAGGTATGTAGATACAGTATAATGTGGCCCTAATATAAGCCAGGTATGTAGATACAGTATAATGTGGTGTTAATATAATCCAGCTATATAGATACAGTATAATGTAGCCCTAATATAACCCAGCTATGTAGATACAGTATGATGTGGTCCTAATGTAATCCAGGTATGTAGATACAGTATAATGTGGCCCTAATATAACCCAGGTATGATCATGTATCCTATTCAGCTGGCTAAATATGATTCCATCAATGTCTTCTACTTGGTGATGTTAGCCCTCTATCTAGTCTTTAGTCTTTTACTTTAATGACCTTAAATCTTGAACTTTAATGACCTTAAATCTTGAACTTTAGTGATCTTAGGTGACCTTTAGGTGTTTACTTTAGTAATTTTAAGGCTTCTACTTTAGTGATATTTAGTGTGTCACTTTAGTGATCTTAAATTTTTTTAACTTTAGTGATCTTTAGTCTTTCACTTTAGTGATCTTTAGTCTTTCACTTATTGATATTTAGTCTTTCACTTTAGTGATCTTTAGTCTTTCACTTTAGTGATCTTTAGTCTTTCACTTATTGATATTTAGTCTTTCACTTTAGTGATCTTTAGTCTTTCACTTTAGTGATCTTTAGTCTTTCACTTATTGATATTTAGTCTTTCACTTTAGTGATCTTTAGTCTCTTTTTTTGTGATCTAAATTCTTTAACTTTAGTGTTCTAAAGTGAATTTTAATTCTTGTTTATGTTAGTGATGTTAAATCTTTAACTTAAGTGATCTTTAGTCCTTCACTTTAGCAGTCTTTAGTCTTTTACTTTAATGATTTTTGGTCTCTTACTTAAGTGATCTTAAATCTTTAACTTAACTAATTTCAAGTCTTCTACTCAGTAATCTTTAGTCTTCTACTCAGTACCATTGGTCTTTATTTTAGTCATATTTAGTCTTTTACTTAAGTGATATTTAGTCTTTTACTTAGTGATACTTAGTCTTTTACTTAATTATTTTAAAGGTCACTGGACACATATATTGTTGTTGTATGGTTTAATGCCATTTTTCAGCACAAGATAGGGTATAAATGGTGGAGGAAGAACCTAGGGAAAACCCCGGAAAGAACCACCAACCCATGAGAAGCTACTGGCAAGCTTCTCACGTACCCACACCTGAGACTGAGACTCAAACCCACACAGACAGAGGTAAGATGGCAGTGATCCATAACTGTGAGCGCATTAGACCACTCTGGGCCCCTGCCGCACATATTGTACAAAAGTGTTATATTATTATTGTCACAAGAGAAATGCATAAAAATGTTAAATTAGACTTAAACATCAGTATTTTAAATGAAAAATAATATTTGGCAATCTCCGTAAAAAACTGGTAGTTTCCGCATGCCAAAAACAGATATGACATACATTTCTTTCATCTATTCTACCTAGCCATTCAAATGTTTAATTTCCCTGCTGTTATGTATATTTGATTTAATTTATATCTGATTTAATTTAATTGTTTCTTTGTTAGTTTTACATTTGTATTATTTCATTACATGCTACTGTAATGTAACTTTATTTACTGGATTTGACAGTTCAGTTTGACCTGTTTTTTTAATAAACAACTAATAATAGAAACTTTGTATTTAATGCTGACCTAGTTCTGACCTTGATTCAGAACCAGTAAGAGTTATAGTAAACAACTTTATTTTTGTATTCTTTCTCAGAGTAAGATTCATAAAGTGAAATCGAAGCCATACTTGGAGTACATGATAAATAATAACAATAATAATAATAATGAGGACTTTGAATAGTGCCTGATCTTTAGAAGCTCTAAGTGCTTTACAACATTAGACAACACCTATAAGATAAAAATCATATAATGATATGATTACAAAAACAAACACCATGAAATTATAAAACATTAGAAAAACATGCTGAGAATATTTAAGGTAGGAAACATTATTAGGTCTTTAAGTTTGTTCTTGCAGTCAAAATAAGTGAGTTCTGAGAGCCCTCTTGAATGTGATCACTGTGTCTTTGTGTCTAAATTCAATGGGCAATTCATTCCACGTTGCTGAGCCCTGGTATGCAAAAGAACGCTGTCCATATGACTTTGTTTTCATAGTGGGAATAATGAGTATACGATTGTCAGAAGAAGAGTGTAAGTATCTTGCTGGTGTGTACACATGGGTGAGGTCGGATAGGTATGTTGGAGTAGAGTCTGACAGTGAAACGTAGCACAGAGAACAAATTTTATGTTTGATTCTGGATCGAATGGATAGCCAGTGTAGGGTACAGAGCAGCGGGAAGGTGTGCTCTGATCGTGGTACTCTAAGTATGATCCAAGCAGCTGTGTTTTGACATGACATGTATCATTAGGTTTTTCCTGAGGATTGACCCACATCCAGGCATCTGTTTTGCATTGTAGCTAGATTTATTATTGATGTATTGAGAAAGAATAGTCATTACTTGCCTTAACACTTGAGAAGTTAAAGTGTTCATGTTGTGACCAGTTTTTGGCCTAATTATTTTGTTTAATTTAATTTATTTGGATTTCAAGTTTGTTTTCCCTGGAAATATTAGTGCTCCAAATTAATTCTTGGTCAAGGACAGTTATCAAAATTTACATAGAATTCAAACACTGGAATATTATTTTCTGTGATTCAACAAAGAACTGTTGGCACGTCAGTATGATGCTGACCACAGCATACATCATAACCTTCCATTTTGGATTTCATCAGGATTTGAACTCAGTTTCATTAGGGCTTTTTATTACCAGGACTTCTATTTTTTAAATCTTGGATTATTTTTGGATTCGATTCGTAAAACTAAGTTCTTTTTCTCATTTTTACCTTGTTTTTCATGGAAAATAAATTTTTTGTTAAATTTTTGAAAGCTTGTTGTCTTCACTTTTTTCTTGTCACATTTTGTAAGAGCCTAAACATGTAACACTGTGTAAATGTCTACATGATATATCTTAGCGACTGTGGTTTTCTACAGCAAATATGGTGTATTGTGTTGCATATGGATGTAACCAAAAGTGACGATCGGACAAAAGGGTTCTTTCTTTTTCTGAAAGACCCTGTTTACTGGAAAAAGTGGATTGAAGCTGTGGGATCAAATAGGGCGAGGGATGGAAAAGTTGTAGCATTTGTGCCAACAGCAACATCCCGCTTGTGAATATGGTATTTTGAGGACAGTTGCTTTCTTCCTCATTTCACAATGAAATCCACTGGTGTACAAATAAAATTGAATTTGTTAAAGTCAGCAGTGTCTACAATTTTCCCAGAGACTGTCAAATATAAGAAAAAATCACTTCCATATGCTAAGTACTTTGGACCTCCTAAATCCCCTAGAAAGCTGTATGGTACATATAAGAAGAGGAACAGAAAGAGCATATTTAAATTATATCAAATAAAGATTATAGTACAAAAATGTTACTGCAGATGTATATTTTTAATGTTTAAAACAATCATAATACTCTTTTGAACGTGCATAGTGTAGACTTTGATCAAACTCTTTACTTATTATTACAACCAATATGAACTCAAAACAGTTTAAAACAAGGAAATATGAGGTATTACTCTGAGATAGTATTACACAAACATACACACAGTCACAGTGGAGAGTTATGAGTTATTACATTAAATCAGCTTATTTCAAAAATCTCAATGTCTGGTGCAGTTTAACTGCAAATATCAAAGCTTTCATATGTTCTACAGCCAGTCCTGTCAGAATTTCAGACTCAAATTTAAAAAATAACTATTTTAATTTTCGACAGCAAGAAGCACGTACTTCCTCTTGTGGGGATAAATGTATGTCATTTCTGTTTGGCGTCCTCTATAGGTGGGAAATCTTAGCTATGGGGACGTAACATCACTGTATACTTTTATTTCGAGTAATTAAATTATTTCATCTTTATGCATGAAAAAAAAAATTTGTGCAAGTATAACTACTTTTAATCACCTAATGCAAATGTGAAGTAGAAAGAAAAATGTTAGAGTACGGCCTGTGACCTTCAAGTCTTTTCTTTAGTGATATTTAGTCGTATACTTAGTGATATTTAGTCTTATACTTAGTGATATTTAGTCTTTTCTTTAGTAATCTTTAGTCTTTTCTTTAGTGATATTTAGTCTTTTCTTTAGTGATACATGTATTTAGTCTTCCACTTAGTGATCTTTAGTCTTTTCTTTAGTGATCTTTAGTCTTTTCTTTAGTGATATTTAGTCTTTTCTTTAGTGATGCATGTATTTAGTCTTCTACTTAGTGATCTTTAGTCTTTTCTTTAGTGTATTTAGTCTTCTACATTGTGATCTTTTTTAGTCTTTTACTTAAGCAACCTTAGTTGTTGACTGTCAAGAACCAACCCTACTTTGGCTTCAAATCTAACATATTGCATTATTATGGTTTTGTGGTCACAGCAAAATGACTTTAATACCTATCCAATTAAGGAGTAATTCCCTGCAACTCTGTGTGTATATGTTTGTGCATTGATAATGTTTTGAAATCTATAATTTGTTTACCTCATGGTTATATCTAAGAGGGTGTGAAAAAACTTACTGAACTTATGTGGGCTATACTTAAGTTTTTCTAATAATAATAAATTGTATGCAAATTAGTTTACTTGCTCATGCTCTGTAGCTACACACACACACCAGTTGTTATAGTGCAGGGATTTCAACACACTCAAGGATAAGAGATTGTCAGCTCCATCTCATAGAACCATGTCCCAAGTCAAAATGGCAAACATGTTGCACATTCTAAATCCACAGAACTATCAAGTTTCAAGTGTGAATGATGTCTGAGATTATAATGATATTACACACAAACATCTTTATGCACGTGTAACAATATAGACAGGCTTCATCAACATCATAGGTATGATTACATTTACACAGAACTGAAGTAAAAATATACGGACAAAATTTACCATACCTTCTGCGCCAATTGATGGCACAGTTGCAGCTTCTGAAATTATAAATTATAAATGTGTTATTTCAGTTCCTTAAGTGTCTTATTTCAGTAGATGTAGGATGGTAGGAAATTGACTTTAAGACCAACAGATGCTTAGAAAATGTGGGTTTCCCAATAAGGGACAATGTTGCATTTATCTCTGATAGTGATCTCTAAATATTTTAGTGCCCTAAGCTGCAGTCTGTACATTTTGTTCACAACAGATACACAATCTAGTTTAACTTCATGAAAGAGAGCTATGTATGCAAACTCAAATATGGTCCAATATATTCACCTATTTGCATATATTTTATTCAATATACTTTTTTCCAGGTTACAATGTACTTTTCGTAGTTATTCTTTTTGTCAAATGCCAAAATTGTGCCCATATACTCTGTAATGGTCAGCTTTTTTCAGTCAAGATGTAAATATTTAGTTGTTGTATGCCTTATGTTCCTACAGAGAGAGAGAGAGAGATATACCGATAGTAGATGAGCCACCAGTAACTGGTCCATCACCAAAACAACGTTTTCTCATTTGTCTGGTTATGTATTCCTCCTCTTTGTTTAAAACCTCCAGTATGTTTATATACCCACTATCTTTCAGTGCCTCCTTCAGAGCATCATAGCTCCCTACTTTCAGAACCCCTTTCTCCTCCATCAGAGCAAATACATCTGTCGGATTTTGCTGTACTGTGGACAACCTTCCTCTGTGAAGAATATCCGACTCCAAACAACGGATGAAATTTTTGTATGTGCGATTGTTGGGATCCATCATATCACCCAATTTTACCAGAAGAGACCTATGTAGTCGATCAACCTCCCTCGAGACTGATGCCATTTTTTTAACCAAACTTTTGTTCACTTAACCCTCCAGCATACAACATTACTTTTCTTCTAAATTCATAGGTTTATCTTTTTTGATGACTGGAAAGCTTTCTTCTGAATTAGTTCTTCAAATATGGATCATGTTTTATAATATATATTTTGTACTTCAAGATTTTCGGCTACCTTCACAGTCAAACTAATGTTAAATAGTCCCCACTAATTTCTATGAAGTTGAGACTGTGTAAAAGAAAAATGAAATGAACCAATCAAAGTACTTCTGAGTTTGCATGATCCAGTGCAAATTTTGTTCCCTCTGTGAAAATGTATACAATGCCCTATATATATTTATGCCCCACGCTGGTCAAGTAACACATTTCAAGATTTTGGTTTTTGGCAACTCCGTGTAAATCACCATACATGTATCAGGTAAATACACAATAGTCATGGATTTAAATGAAACTAATTTACTTAAAAGTCACATCATTTTTCATGATAGGATTTTCCAATATAAAGTCTTTGGAAAGCAGTCAAATGTAATTCCTTATTCCCTGCTTGGATCAGTATTCACAGATAGGTATGGAGAACCAGCCTGAAGTCTTCATATCCTTCATTGACAGGTATGAAGAACCAGCCTGAAATCTTCATAAGTGATGCCTCTCTTGAGTACTGGAAATGAACAATAATTGTGATGAGAGTTACATTCCTGATATATCTATATAGTACCCATGACAAATTTAAATTCACATTTTTTATTGTGACTTTCAATATGAGTTTCTATTCAACACAAGTAATAGAATTTTAAAGAAAAAGAATTTCCTCGGCTTTCCTCACTGGTTACACTGGCTATTTAAAAAAGACCTTGTATATCTTAGGTATAATTCAAAGAACCTTTAATTCCCTTTATTTTGGTGTATGATTGATGAGTGTACTATGGGTTATAGAGTATACAGCTGGGCCTTACTTAGATGTGCACCTTTCAAAAAAGTGCTAGCTCTACTTGGTCATTTTCACTTCCTGAACTTCAGTATAAAAAAAGAGCAGAGAACTTTTTTTTACATTTTATGTATTTGGTAATTCATTCATTGCACTTTCAGAAGCTGGTATTGTCTAGTCTGGCAAAATTCATTTTCCCTATTTTAATAGCTGCTATGGATAGTGTACTTTAGACTAAGTCAGGCTGACTTTTTTAGCACAAGAGAGCAGTCATTTTAGTTAGCAGTGTGCTTAAAACATGTATAATTTCCAAAAGTACAATACCCAAAGAAATATCCACACTACATTAATGTAGCATTGAGGTATGCCAACATTCTCTCCATTGTGCATGTTTTAAATGGAAACAACTTCACCTTACATACGTCACTCTCTCAAAAGCACATATTAACTGGTGAGCGCCCCCACAAGTAATAATAACAAGATTTTCAAGATGGCCACCACCATGGTACCCATACTGGTCATTAGATCTGCACCAGATAGGTGTATTTTGTGGTAGCTTCAATCTATAATTATTAAACCCAATGAACACTTATTCCTTCTCCCATGATAGAAGAACACACCTTTCCCATATATGATTTAACTGAATAATTATGATGTGTAATTTCTAATTGCTGTTCAAGTGAATCATGTCAAAATTTATTCTTCCAAACCGATAACTCCTTATATTGTTTATCATCACATCTTCAAATAACTTATATGTAAGTCCTTAATAATTGTTTGCAAATAGGGTATTGTATACATATTAATTTCATGGTCCACTGAATATACCATGTACCAATAATAGTATGCGTAACTGCATCTGTGTACAGTATGTGCAAGCTATGAGTCACAGCACTAAATTGATCTTGTTGGAAAATTGATAAAATCACATGCCACTGGAATGCAGACAGGGGAGAAAACTCTGTTCTGCTTTAGGTTTCACAACAAAGAGTTCTGTTCTGCTTTAGGTTTCACAACAAAGAGTTATGGTAACTATACTAAAACCTGCCAGAAAATGACACAAATATAGAATCATACGCCAATAATGTGTTATTCTTATAAACACAGTCTGATTAGACAAGAAAAATCTGTTAAGCTTTTCAACTGACAACTGTGTCATAGCATTGTTCCATATGTTTCTAAAATAAAAATTTCTTATCCTAAGGCTAAATCTTTTATCCCATTATATTTCAAACCTGCTTTCTGTGAATTGTATATTTTCCTTAATTTTTATGTGTGAATTATGAAAACAGACAGTCCAAAGAAGAAATACTTCCAAGCAATTAAGAAAAAGTTAACTGAATCAGTTAAAATCATCAAAAAGTATGTTTAGAAAATGCTTTTCACACACTGATGTTTTTAAGATTCAAAGGACAAGTTGGTATGTTTCCATCATGATAACAAATCAGACATTTCATAAATTGGGCAGTGATGAAATTATAACTTGTGAGGGAAAGAGCTAAAATATAGTTAACATAATTATACTATATGTTTATATTTTCTGATACACAAGTTCAAACTCTAAAGCTAGTAAACCAAAGTGCAATGCCTAATAACAACCTAATAAACTAAAACCTAAATTTTAAAATGTCTTATAACAACCCCAGTTATAAAATGCCTTGTTCAATTATGAAATGCCTTACATCCTCAATTTCAATGATATCCTATTTATAACAGATGACATTACTGTCAGCCAAATGTTCCATGGAGCTGTTCAGATGGAGATATAAATCTTGGGTAGAAAAAAAATGAAGATGAAAAAGTACACAACATTGACTGCTACAAGTCTAAATAAGTACTATTTTTTGTCAGATCAAATAAAATATTGTGTATTTGAAAATGTGATTTGCATGCATTTACATTACACTCTAACACAACATAAAAGTAATTGTGTTAATTTTCATAAAGAGAGAGAAGTAGTCATACCTATTTAATTTGTTTCACTCAATGTCTGTCAATGATTAATACATGACAATCATGCATAATCCACACCTCATTATATCATCATCTAGAACGCACATCTCCACTGTACCAAATAATAATAATAATACTAATAATAATAATGAGGACTTTGTATAGTGCCTAATCTTTAGAAGCTCAAGCACTTTAAAACACTGAACAACACCTATATAATGATAGGATTACCAAAAAACCCCACCATGAAATTAGAAAACAGAAAACATACTGAAAATATTAAAGGAAAGGAAACATTATTAGGCCTTTAAGTCTGTTCTTGCAATTGAAATTATAAGGTTTGTTTTAAGAGTACTCTTGAATGAGATCACTGTCTTTGTATCTAAGTTCAGTGGGCAATTCATTCCATGCTGCTGGGCAGTGGTATGCAAAAGAATGTTGACCATATGACTTCATTTTCATAGTGGCAATCATGAGAATACAAGTGTCAGAAGAGGAACGTTGTTGTAGGGTTTAACGCCATTTTTCAGGACAAGATAGGCTATACATGGCAGCCAGTATAAATGGTGGAGGAAGAACCCAGGAAAACCCCGGAAAGAACCACCGACCCACAAGAAGCTACTGGCAATCTTTCTCATGTACCCACACTGGCCGAATCCGAGGCTTGAACCAATGCAGTCAGAGGTGAGATGGCAGTGATCTGTAACGGTGAGCGCTTTAGACCACTCGGAAGAGGAACATAAATATAAATACATTTATTGAAATTCCATACCAATATCTGTAGGACTTGCATATAAATGCAAGATTCAAAGCTAGCAACATGGACAGGATAAACGAGGACAATGCAAAATAAAGCTAGCAACATGGGCAGGATAAACAATGTTCCACCATAAAACAACATAATAAACCTCTTCTGATATTATTCAAGCAGTGGTAATAAGAATTCTTTGTTGTCTTGGCTTACTGGCTCTGAGGCCCTTACATCTCTATCAAAACCTTCATTGTATTTTTTTCTCTAATTTAGTACTTTGACTTATAAAATGGAACATCTCTGAGAGATATATGATTGCCCTTGGCCTCATTATGCTTTTCAATGCTATTTTTATATACCCTGAGAGTACAGGTCAGTCCAAGTCATGCTATTTACAAAAAGGTACGAAAATGTCTACTAAATAATGGTTTAAATGATTAGAATGGAATTTTCAATATTGTCTCTCTCACATTTGCCCTTGACATTGCAAGTATCACATTCATTCATTTGCTTCTTTGAAAGTTTCATTTGTTACTCAGTAAACTCATCCAGATTGTTCCCTTTATCATACATACTTTCAAAAGACAAAACAGCTTCTTTAGTTCATTCACAAATAAATCTAATAAACTAACACCTAAATGTCTACAACATGAGTGCACTTGTTTTGTTTACAAAGTAGTTCCATGTTAGCACACACTTGTTTTGTTTACAAAGTAGTTCCATGTTAGCACACACTTGTTTTGTTTACAAAGTAGTTCCATGTTAGCACACACTTGTTTTGTTTACAAAGTAGTTCCATGTTAGCACACACTGATAATAAGCATCTTTCTATATAAATTTTTTTTTATTTCTTTTATAATTATCGGGTGGGGTTTAGGCAAATAAGTCATGACATGCATCTGCACTAAACCCTTAATTACAGTTTTAATAAACATTTAAACCATGCAGCTTCGTGGTCGGATGGTCGTAATGACAGACTAACGTAGGGGCACCTGACCAACCTTCTTAACCAAAACCCCATACAAATGAAATATGGGTGAAAGTTAAAGGTGGTAATACATGTATGTAATGGGCAATTTGTATGAACTGTAATACCAGAAATTCTGTTGCACTGGATAGCTTTTACAATCTTCCACTTGCCATGATTATGTCAGTTGAGTTGCTTGTCAGTATTTACACAATTAAAAAAAAATATATCACTGAATACATTGAATTACTTATTTTTTTATTGGCTGCATCCAAGTTTTCATTTGTTGTGATGACCGTTACAGCACGTTAAAATCATTCATCTACTGCATTTTATGCTTTTATTTATAAGTGCCAACAATTTTTCAAATACTGTAATAAAATTGAATTATACAAAAGAATAAAATGTTAAGGAACTATATTCTTTTCTTGAGAAACTAATAAATTGATGTAAATGTTCTGATTTTAACTAAATTTTAACTCTTGTTACAATGTCCTCTTTGTATACTGTTCATATTTTCTTGACTTCTTTCTTGTTTTTATCAATGAAGACCTACTGTAATGCAGTAAAACCTGTCTTGAGAGACCACTGCTATGACTACCTGTTTTGAGAGACCAGAATCTCCATGCACAGATTTATTGATTATAATGTTTTGACCTGTTATGAAAGACCACCTGTTTTGAGAGACCATTATTTTTTGGCAAAAGGGATGGTCTTTCAACACCATTTCTACTGTACTATGGAATGACTTAGTAGTCATATAATTTGTCGAGTTACATATGATAGTTACACAATAGTAAATTATATCCACTGACCCAACAGACAAGTAACCTTGCAAACGATGTTCACCCATAAGAACAAATTTCTGACTTGGACAATATGGACAATGAATTTCTGCACCCCTGTCTATGAAAGCCATGAAATTAATGGAATTTAGATGATTAGGTGCGAGGGAGAGCTTTTAAGTACAAATTTAATGCTACATCTAATTTGTCTAATATAAAAATTCATGTAACACAAAATACACAAATGAGGTCAAAAATTGCTGGACTTTCAAACAAAACAATCTTCTTGATAAAAGTAACTTTAGACCTGTCTGCATTCATCCTATCATATCCAAAATGTGTGTGAAATCAATCGAGACCAAGCAGGCAAAATTGTTTGAGAACATTTTCAACAAATATTTAACAAATATTTAGGTGTTTTTGTAAAGGTCATGGATACTAAATGTTATGTTTTCTTTACTTTAACACCAGAAAATGGCTCATAATGAAAATACACACCTGCCACTGTCATGGATTTATCCAAGACTTTTCACTGTCTAACTAATGATAACATCATTTTAAGCTTAGGTTTGCGGCATCTCTTAGTGAGCTACCTGTCAAACTGAAAGCAGCAAATTAAGATGCAAGGTGTCTGGAGTAGCTGGAGTGAAATTAAAAAAAGATGTTCCACAGGGGTCAATCCTGTGACCATAACTCTTTAATGTTTTGTCAATATTTTTCATTTATTCAATACAGCTCTTTTTATGACTAATGCTCTAATATTCTGAATCCATGACTGGTTCACTTTGAATTCTGAATCTTAGACTGGTTCACTTCAAACAAAGAGTCAAGCCAACCTTAAAATGTTTAATGCACTAGCTGTGGGTAACAAGACATTAGGTATAAAGCTTGTACATAACATAAGCAATGCTGTCATAAATTGTGAAGCAGTAGTTAGACTGCTAGGAACCAACACTGACTACCAACTGTTATTTGATGTACAAGTAAAACATTTTTTTTGTAGGAAAGCTCCATGACAACTGTCTGTCTTTAATCATATTGGTCCAAAGTTAACTAGACTCAACAAAATGACAATGTTGCATGCATTTATTCTATTCAATTTCAACCTATGACCTTTAGCCTGGCATTTATGCAGTAACACAAACACTACAAAACTTCAAAAAAATATACAACATCATGTATCTATGCTCAAGGTATTTTGGCACATGCATTTTCAATGGATAATATAAACTTTTTGGTATTTATCATGGTCTCATTATTACATATTTATTTTTCTTTTCACCCTAAACACTAAGATATTACATCATGAGCTGTCCAAAAATTAAACTCTAAATATAATCTGTCCTCAAATTTTCTGATTATTTGGAGATCAACAATTTTCTCCTTAACAAAGGCAAATTTGCAAAAATGTAAAAAGTAGAAACATTTCTTACAATACCTTAAACAAACTGAATGTTATGGGATTCAAACAGTCATATGCATAAATAAAATGACATTTAAAAATGTATTCAAATTTGGGGTATATCGTCTCCAATCACGCACTAAAATTCAATTCGCTTTTATTTACACCCAGTGTTCATGCTAGGATTTCAAATGACCGGGCTGCTGGCCAGGGCACCTTGAACATGATCGAGCAAATTTTACAAGATCAGGGCACTTCATGTGTGAAACTAGGTCATATAGCAACCAATAAAAAAGAGAAAAAAGAAATAACTTCAACTCAAAATCATTTATTTCTCAAACTATTCACTCTTTCAACCAATATGCAACTAAATGCTAGGTTATATTTTTGGGGTCTTTTACCATCTCATCTGTCCTGGTTTTCTCAATCGGTTCATTTTGAGAGAATCTAAAACAAATACAAATGATCATTTTACTCTTCAAACTCCAATAATATTTATATCATTCAAAATTTCAAAATTTGCTATGAAAATAAGAATAATATTAATAAATGATCTTGTACTCCACACAATATATGATAATTGGAATTAATTAATATCACAAAAATTGATACCATGAAACTTACCATATAAGTTCTGTCTCTCTCTGTATAATGTAAATAAAAAATTTATATAAAAAAGAATAGTATCTTTGTTGTTAAATCATCATTTTCGTAACTGTCAGATATGTTAATTTCATTATAAAGACAAGATAATATTCATAGTCCGTCTATATATTAGAGAGACTTGTACAATGAATTGATGATGAATATAAATGAAAAAAATAATAAATTAAATTGAGGGTAATTGCTTGTTAATAATTATATCTTTATGTACAACTAATTTATGAGTATATGGACAAAAAAGGCTGTAGTTTTCTGTTTTCAAGTTAAAGCAACACATACCCAAGAGAAACGGTTTTGGTTTACCAAGACAATGGCTCTTGATGCCAGTGCAAGGTTCGAGCTCTCACAGGAATAAAATAAACAAGATGACCTCATAAATAAATTGACAATAAAATGCACCTACCAAGAATATTCTGTCAGTTTCCTCTTTTGCTTAGATCCCGTAGTTGTGAGTGAATTACGAACTCTTTCTCTGTGGTAAGCATTTTCTAATACAGCACTGCACAGCAAAGCACAGTGGTGGAATAATAAAGTATGATTGCATCTGCATCAATAGTGAGTCTTAACGATAAATACTGAAGTTATCTCAATGGCACAGCTGTATCAAAACCAGCCAAGAGCATGGTGACAAAACAGAATTAAATTTCAGATGTGAATGATCAGGGCACTAGAAAAGTTGGGCAGGGCATAGCGCCCCTCTGTTTATGCTTAGCTGGAACACTGTACACCCAAATAGTAGACAAACAAGTAGGTCTCCGCTTTTTTTTTCTGATAGTGGAGACCAATGTTGTCAGGCCATTTTCCATACTGAAGTTTTATGCTGTTTTAACCTCCCAATCAGTTCTGACTTATCGGATGCTCTCCAGTAATTGATAAATTTATTTTGACTGACCTTGGTATGCAGATGCAGGTTGTCACCAAAAACATCCCGAACCTCAATATTTTCTTGCCAATTTTAAAAATATGTTGCCATTTTCATAATAAAATACTATCCATTTATCTTGACATCCTCGGGACCAAGGTAATATTGTCGACATATGCTTAAATAAAGTAAGGGGGGGGGGATAAAATAAATTGAATTTTGCACACAACTGTAATTTTTAAGAGATGACCTGTTGTCAGTGACTAGGATTTAAGCAATGAAAAAAAGATGGAAATTTTGATTAAATGAAGACAACTCATCTGAAATACACTTGTATATTAACAACTTATATTTGTGTTGTACACTCCACACTGTTAAATAATATACATGCATATGAATTCCATGAATTTGAGTATTCTATCATATGTTAGAAAATTCATGTATCAGCCAAATCCTGTGAGACAAAAACAATATATATATATAATGATAGTCCTCGTTTGGTATCCCATTGTCAACATATTTATTATCCTTTTAGCACGTGGCTGTATAGTTGTTAATATGTTATATGTACATGTACCTAAATTGGCCTAGAATTTGGTCAGTTGGAGACAACTACCATAATGCCAATGCCTCCAAGGGGATGAGGCTATTCATAGGGAAAATGTGAATAAATTTTTAAAAATTCACATTCTTGCGAGATGGCCCACCTTCATTTGAACTCGACGGCCAGATTATCTATTGTTTCAAACATTCAGAACTTTAACTTGGGTTTTAAACCGCCATCTGAAGCGTTCATAAGGATGAACTTTTTTGTTGCAAACAGGAAATTTTCACGGCACAATAAATATATTCCATTCACTATGAAAAATGAAACAATGCTTTCATATATGTTTGCTGCCAACTTTCTTTGATGAAGGTTCAAGTGTTACTGAAGGCACCGCTAAAGGCCTTCTCTGAAGGACCAAACAAATAACTATTTGTTATTGCTGTGGCAACATCAAATAATTGTAAAACACTGATGGAGACAGAAGTTTGTTTTCATTTGCTTAGTACATACACAGAACGATCGATGCTTCAAAGGTAATTAGTTTTTTTTTATGTTTCAGCAAAAGTATTTTTTCTGGAACATTTTTCAAAAAGTAAAAAACTGCAATCGCCTGGTAGATTGTAGTCATTCAGTTCCTGCCTTCAGAGGTGGTATATTGTAGCTAGTCACGTAGCATGACTATTTGGGTTATATTACAGCACAAAATACTAAGGCCAGATATCAGCATAAGTGGAGTATGATATAACAATGTTGTGTTAGGGTGGTTTGTCAAGATGATCAGAGGATTTGTTTATGTAGCAATTAGATTCAAGTACAATTTTACATCCAAGTTTGTGGCTTCCTGTCTTGGTGCCTTGAATTTATCAACTCCAAACCAAAGACTGTATATACAATTTTGTACAATTTTTAACAGCCAAAAATGTTGTCGCCAAAAAGATCGCCAGATGGTATATTTTTTTCCCAATAAGAAGAAAAAAGTCAGAATTTGTGACATTAATGAAGCACAGCACGATCCCTGGGATGGTAACTAAAAACCCTCTTCTTTTGACCAGACTAATGCTTGGGACAAAACTGCAGTTAGGTCTGGCCGTCACAGCAGAATTTTGAGAGAGAGAGACAGACCTGTTGAAAATTCAATCAAGAGAAAACTATAAAACAATTTTATAAAGGGATATAAAATAAATGCACAAAACTTTTAGTCACTTGATTCATTATGTATGATGCATGTATGTATGTATTATTTTTTAGCATATCTTTCCAGCTCATTATAGTTTTTACTTTTTTAACAATTTATTTATCATTCTCTCAATCTCAAGTTTCCGACAAGTCTGTCCCTGTCTCTCCGTCTCTCAAAATTCTGCTGTGACGGCCATCCCAAGTATTAGTCAGTTCCTAGTGATATACTCCTCACTAGGTTTCCAGACGTTTTTGCCTTGGGGTGATGCTGCTTCCCATGCATGTGTCAGCAATTTAAAAATAAAGTCACTAATAGATGCATACATAGGCATTCTGTTCTGACAGGGATTATTACTAAAAAGTGTTTGCTCTGAAGGATTTAATGCCATGGGTCAAAAGAAGAGGGTTTTTAGTTACCACCCACATATCAAGGTGAGTCAAAATAAACTTATTAATTACTAGCAAGCGTCCAATAAATCAGAACTGATGGGGAGGTTAAAATAGAATAAAACTTCAGTATGGGATATGACCTGACAACGTTGGTCTCTGCTGTCAGAAAAAGAACAAAAAAGCAGAGACCTACTTGTTGGTCTAACCCAAACAGAAGCACTATCCAGGTGAATAAAACTTGGAACCAAAATGCGTGTTACTATCCAGTGTCTGAATGTCACACATCCTTGTTCCTAAATATTGAGTATAGTCTGAAAATGCAAACCCGTTTGTTTGTACTCCCCTACCAATTTAAATGATGGAAACCTTTAATGTGATAAAAAGTGCAAGGAACTTAGTCAATTCATTCATTGATTTATAGTTTCTAACCTGACTATGAGTAGAATGGCCCTAACACTGTCATCTTATGCGCGTTTCATGCTTAACGGAAGTTTTCAGTGTAATAGGCAGACATGCTCGGATCCATTTCCAGTTTCTGGACAAGTCCATTTTCAGCAAAAGGTCAATCGAGACTACAGATGTACATACATAAGTCATCTGCTTCCGATATTTACAATGTTGAATCAAGCAAAGGAAAATAATGACAACTACAAATTTGCTTTTCATGTGGATTTAACAATCGGTTTAAATTCTATGTTCATATATGCAAAGGGATATAATTCATATTCTCAACGTTATGTAATTTACGGAATGATCCGGCACATGACGAACAGGATGAACTATGTCATTATGTTGTCTGATGGAAATAAACTAGCCTACAGTGTATGCACTATGGCGCCATGTTAGTATGGAAAGTTCGTTAAGCATGAAGTGGTGTAGGGGATGCCAGCATTAGTGCCATTCTGGTCATATTTAGGTTAGAAATTATAAATCAATGATTCAATTGACTTAGTTCTATGCACTTTTTATCACATTAAACGTTCCCGTTTTTGAAATCAGTAGGAGGGGTACAAACAAACGGGTATGTAGAGTCAGACTATACTAGTCTATAGTAACCCTGAGGCATAGACACTTGATTCAAGGGATAACTTATGACAACACCCTCTCCAATTAACTTAGCTGGAGAGGGTGTTACCATTAGCTTCCCCTTGTCCTACAGTTTAAGATGTATCACATGCTATTTTATGTTTTGGTGATAAACAAAAATATCATGTGATACATCTAACTTTGTAGGACTATATTTTACCTATGTCCTACAACGTAATGTCGTATCACATGATTTTTTTTTTTTTTTTTTGTTTTGTTGCTACACGAGCACTAAAACATACATAATAACTGATACGTCTTGCATTGTAGGACTATCAAGTGGCTGTGCCCACTGGGGGTTCGTTACCAAGAAAATTAGGGGCATCTATCAATGAATCAATGGATAGTGGGAGGGGTCTAACCTGTAACAATATAGGTTAGACCCCCCCCCCCCATTCCTTGATTCATTGACGGATACTCCTAATTTTCTTTGTAAGTAACCCGACGCCCAAAACATAAATATCAGCGTCAATGTCTTACCTGTGGGACTATACCCTTACAGGCCTTAGGTCACGGACTATTAAGTATAAAATCGAAAGTAGCACACGTTCAAACTGTACCTAATGAGAACCTATCGATCTTACAGTGTCTTCAACAGCAGACTGAAATCAAGACTGGCCTATGAATCTCCAAACACACACTAGTCCTAAACACACACATATATATATCGCTGGAATTAAGTGTTTGGTGTAATTTCTACATCAGGCAGTTTCGACGACTCTAATTCCCCAAAAGTGTGAACAGACTGGTTTACATGCTCGTGACGGTGTACACAAAAATACAAATGAGTGACACCGACGTCGTAGATAAGAAATTATTAAAATAAAACACGACAGGTCTCAATATAAATGTTTCTTGTTGATATATATATTGAGGTTGAATTAGTAAATTACTGCGCATAAAAGTGAAACGGTTAAAAATAATCGCAATATTAATATACTTCATTGTTACCTAAATGGTCACCAGAACAAATGAGGCGCGAAACAAAATAATTTTCAAGATCAACTTATCAATATACGCGAATATTGATAATTACTTAATTTGCGTCCGGTTGCTATAGAAACACCAATATACGCTAAAAAGAACACCGAAATATGCAAGTATTTACATAGTCTCCATGTACATATCCGTGTCAGCACCAAAGTTAAGATTTATATTTGTTTCAATAATAACGCTCATCAAAGTGTACTTTAATTTAAGTGATTTTTTTAATACAAATTACTGAATTTTTACCAATTTCTACAGCGACTGATCGAATTACGGCACTCGGTACTGTATAGTAAAAGTCACAGGTATAACGTAAGCACATTTACTGATATAATCTAAAAATTAATTTTAGTTTTAAAATGTAATTGTAATATACCCACCATGTCGGCCAATTCTGAGCTTCGAGTAATTCTGCGCAACGATACGTCATTTCTGTAAACATTGGATCACGTGTTATTTTGGTTCAAAAATCCATTTTGTATCAATAAAGATCGATCGCAATTTAATTAAGGAAAGTGATATCCATAAAGTGTACACAAATATCACACATTTCGACTCGAAATGCATATGCAAATGTGATTTCTATATGTCAACATGAAGACCCACTCCATAACCTTCTTGAATCGGTAACCCAGAAAATCCTATTTATATGCATATTTTAGAATCATACAAATAAATACATTACGTAAAAGATGGAAATGTATACCTTAAAACAATACTGCATTTTAATCCAAGTTTCCATTTTTGAAAGAAGTTGTCCCACACGTACATAATCGTCTGCCAGCCAACGTGTCAACTTGCCGCTACAATATAAATTCTCAAGAAATTCAATGGCGTATAGTCTGTTTCTAATTCTTTAGTAATTTGTTTCCCATCAGCAAGACGCTGTAACTACTACTACTACTAATAATAATAATAATAATAATGAGGACTTTATATAGCGCCTAATCTTTAGAAGCTCTAGGCGCTTTACAACATTAGACAACACCTATAAGATAAAATAAAAATAAAAAAAAACATATATAATGATATGATTACAAAAACAAACACCACGAAATTAGAAAACATAAAAAACATGCTGAGAATATTTAAGGTAGGAAACATTATTAGGTCTTTAAGTTTGTTCTTGCAGTCGAAAAAAGTGAGTTTTGAGAGCCCTCTTAAATGTGATCACTATGTCTTTGTGTTTAAATTCAGTGGGCAATTCATTCCACGTTGCTGAGCCCTGGTATGCAAAAGAACACTGTCCATATGACTTTGTTTTCATAGTTGGAATAATGAGTATACGATTGTCAGAAGAGGAGCGTAAATATTTTGCTGGTGTGTACACATGGGTGATGTCGGATAGGTATGTTAGACTACAGTCCGTCAGTAAAACGTAGCACAGAGAACAAATTTTGTGTTTGATTCTGGATCGAATGGATAGCCAATGTAGGGTACAGAGCAGCGGGTAGTGTGCTCTGATCGTGGTACTCTAAGTATAATCCGAACAGCTGTGTTTTGAACTTTTTGAAGTTTATGGAGTAGATATTGAGATGAACCAGACAGAACTGAGTTACAATTGTCCTGTCTTGAAAGTACTAATGAACACACAAGTGTTTTAGTGGCATCAACTGAAAGATATTTGCGAATGGAGCTGATGCGTTTCAGCTCAAGATATGCAGCCTTGCATATGTTCATGACATGTTGGTGCAATGTGAGTGTACTGTCCAGAGTAACACCTAGGTTTCGTACTGATTGTGTAAATTTAACGTTGGTGTTGCTGATATTTATTGTTTGAGGTAAGGGATGTGAATGAGAAAGTCTTTGTGGTTTGATCAGAATGGCCTCAGTTTTATTATCATTCATCTGTAGCTTGTTACATGTCATCAATGAATTTCACACCACAAATGCACCTCTCTACATCTTGGATGGTAGTAACAACTTCAGTTGGGTGGCTAGATTTGTATATTTTGGTGTCATCAGCATACAACTGGTGAGACACTGGATGATGATCTATGACACTTGAGAGCGGTTGAGTGTATATAATGAAGAGAACCGGTCCAAGAACAGACCCCTGTGAACACCACAGCATAGATCAACTGGGCTGGAGTGTATTCCATTTGCAGACACAATTTGTGTTCTCTTGACCAAGTAGGACTTGAACAACAGTAAGGCTGTATCATGAATGCCAAATACACGCTGGAGACGGTGAAGTAATATATCATGGTATATTGTGTCTAATGCTGCAGACAAATCAAGGAGGGTGAGGACTGTAATCTTTCCGCTATCCAAAGCAGAGAGAATGTCATTAACTACTTTTAGAAGAGTAGTTTCAGTACTGTGGCAAGGAAGATATGCAGATTGTACATTGCTAAAAAGACTGTTTGAATTCAGACGAGATTCAAACTGGGATAGAACAACCTTTTCTAACATTTTTTTTTTATATAAATGGGAGATTAGAAGCTGTGCGGTAGTTCTTTAGATCGTCATGGTCTAGTGTTGGTTTCTTCAGCAGAGGCTTTACAATGGCAGTTTTGAAAAATGATGGGAATTCCCCTGATGAGAGAGAGAGGTATTAATAACAGCAGTTAGTGAAGGCAATACTGGATCTAAGCACTCAAGCAGCAGTAATGTTGGAAGTGGATCAAGTTCACATGACTGGTGCACTCTTCATCAGGATTGTACGTACGAAATCCACAGAGACAGGTTAAAATGCTGCTAATGGTTGCCGCTCATACTCTGTATCCCAATTGTATGGTGACGACGAGTCAATTGAAATTGTGGTGTCAAGCTTATCTCTAATGGTTTGTACTTTGTCAAGGAAGAAATCTGCAAACATGCCCGGAAGGTCAACTGGAGAGAAGGTAGTTGGTACTGTAGTAAATTGGTTCCTTGACATTAGCTTGTTAGTAATCTCGAAGAACTTTTTGCAGCTGGAACTTTCCATGATCTTAGTAGTGTAGTGGGCTGATTTCACTGCATGGACTATATTTGTGACATTGTTCTTAGTGGCTTCATAGATTTGATTATGAACAGTGAGTCTGGTGGAAAGCCAAAGCCTCTCAGCTTTACGGCGGTCTCTTTAAGCAGTGCGAATCTGGTCCTTAACACTGCTATACCATGGAGAACACTTTTGAATTGTTACTCTGCACTTGGTAGCTGGGGCATGTTTGTCTAGCAATGAACGCAGCCAGTTATCGAGTTGTTCTGCTGTAGGAGATAAGCAAGTTGTTAGGTTTGCTTGGATGTCGTGCATTAGTTTGGTTCTTTTTATCATACGGAGGTTTATCTTATTAGCAGATAAAGGTGGTGAGTTAGGGACTGATACGTCAAGATGGCATATAATGCAGAGGTGATCTGATGCAAGTTCATGGGATACCAGGGAGGACCGTAGAATGTTATCATCAGGTCTATGAAGAATCCAGTCTACAATGTTATCATGTTTGTGGGTGGGTTGGTTAACTGACCGTTTGAGGTTGAAAACATTGATGGAAGAGTTTTGATATGTTTGGGTTTCCGGGACAGTCAAAGTGAAAGTTGAAATCTCCAAGAATAATCAGATTGCCACCTATCTAATTTCCATACTCTAGCAGATTCGGAAACTGCTCCAAAAAGAGAGATTCAGTCAGCTTGTTTTTTTGTTTTTTTTTTCTACTAGGAGGGCGGTATTGGCAAAAAAAAATGGACTGACCTTTGCTCCAGTGTGAGTGTGGTTTGGACTAGTTCAAAAGATGTATGGTTGAAATTGAATGTTGTCATGTGGTTAAGATGTTTGATCATGGAGTTCTTTGTGATAACAGCAATTCCACCTCCGCGAGAGTAACGGGTGACGACTTGATGGAGTAACCAGTGGGTGTTAGATCCGCACACTTGGGCTAATCGCCTGATGTTTTTAGCCATTTACATCCTATTCATTGATGTTTCTCTTCCACATCATAGATTTTTTTTTAAAAAAATAAAATGTTGAACTTTACTAACTTTTTCACAAGTTCGGTTTTGTTTGCTTAATATATCTTGCCATTTACTGGCATTATTACGATGAGGTTTGTAAAACTGGCTATAAACCTTCTGACTATACATCCCCGTTTGTTTGTACCCCCCTACCGATTTCAATCATGGAAAACTTTAAAGTGATAAAAAGTGCAAAGAACTTAGTCAATTCATTCATTGATTTACAGTTTCTAACTTGACCATGAGTAGAGTATCCCAAACATCGTCATCGTCTGCACGTTTCACGCTTAACGTTTTCAATATAATAGACGGACATGTTTGAGATCCATTTCCAGTTCATGGACAAGTCCATTTCTAGCAAAGGGTTGTGTGCATGAATACAGATGTACATACATATGTCGTCTGCTTCCGATATTTACAATGTTGAATCAAGCAAAGAAAAAAAATGACAACAACAAATTTGCCTTTCACGTGGATTTAACAAGTGATTTAATTTCTCCTTTCACGTGGATTTAACAAGTGATTTAATTTCTATGTTCATGTGTGCAAAGGGATATAATTCCAAACTCACAAGCTTATGGTAATTATATTAATTATCCGACAGTTACACAATATGATGAACTACATCATTATGTCGTGATGAAAATAAACTAATCCATAGTGTACGCAATATGGTGCCGTGTTGGTATGGAAAGTCCTTTAAGCATGAACGGTGCAGGGGATGCCAGCATTATTGTCATTCTGGTCACAGTCAGTTTAGAAATTATAAATCAAATGATTCATTTGACTTAGTTATGAGCACTTTTTATCGCATTAAACGTTTTCGTTATTGAAATCGTTAGGGACGTACAAGCAAACGGGGATTTATAGTCTGAATTATATCCCTTAGTGTACACAGTATGGCGCCGTGTTAGTATGGAAAGTCCGTTAAGCATGAAAGGTGCAGGGGATGCCTGTATTAGTGCCATTCTGGTCACAGTCAGGTTAGAAATTATAAATCAATGATTCAAGTGACTTAGTTCCGTGCAGTTTTTTTCATATTAAATCGGTAGGGGGGTACAAACAAACGGGCATGTATAGTCAGACTCAAATTACTCGACTGAAATGCTGATAGAAACGGTCCAAAGTAATGCATTTCATTTCTATTACCCGATTAATAAATGTTACATCTTTTCAACGCTGTTTGCAGAATAGGCCGACATATCACGAGTCAGGAAAACACGGGGGTGGTATCCCCTGTGTCCAAGATTAATATTATTTTGAACAAAATATTCTGGTGACAACTGCTTCTTTTCAAATGATAAACATTGCTGTATTTTATTTTCGTCAATCGTCGAATTCGGTATGCGTTTTGCTTCAATATTGGACACGGAAACTTTAAGTGTTCAGAAATGCCCGACAACATTGTAGTTCTAACAAGTCCGTGATTTTATAGTGATCTGCACAATAATAGTCATAACAAATTTCCAGACGGAAATTATTGATCGCTGTGGACATTTACAATTGCAGTTCGGTATTGGACTGGGTCAAGAAAGGCGATATTGGATTGAACTATTACTAGCGCAAGGGGGATTAACGTACACACGCGTGAACAAGAAGTCGTGCGCATTTTCATTCATCTCTTGTATGGATGTTCAACTATGACTGGGATAGAGGAATAACGTACTTTTTTGTAAGCAAGTTGTATTCTTAACTTATACATATCACATTTCTTCAAAATGATAATTTTGCTAGATGTAAAATTTCACTAAAATAAATCTAAATTGACAGCCGCGTTTCGACTGTCTTTTACGTGTATAAAGGATAATATATATATATATATATATATATATATATATATATATATATATATATATATATATATATATATATATATATATATATATATATATAAGCAGCAGGGAGGGCGAATCCTACAAGCTACTTTTTTGATACACCCCATCCACTGAAACTTTTCCCGATAGAAGCGTTATTTCCATGAAATAACACTTTTATTCAGAAAACGAGACAAAAAAAAAATGTCCTTGAAAATGCTTTGTATTTCCGCTGATATAACGCGAGTTACTTCAATAAATCCGACTCGTATCCGACATAATTTCCACGGTGAGGTATCATCGAAAAATCAGGTGTAGTTTGCACCCTCCCTGCTGCTGTGGTAAGACGAAGATTTCCAAGGAAACATTTTCATGTTAACGGAATTAAATCATTGATAAATAAATAATGGCAAATATCGGAGAAGCACTTACAACTAGATTGGCACGACAACGACTAGCCGCGATTAAAAAATTTCTTCCGGTTCGTGATTCCGTCAAAGAAAAATTAAAAGCAAGACAAGAAGCGCGAGTTGAGTTTGCAACATCTGCGGAGGAATTATTTAAGCCTATTACAGCAGCTACTGGTGAAGTTAAAGATGCAATTGTAGGAAAACCTGATCCTGCTGACCCTACCAAATCAAAACGAGGGCTACTTCAAGCAATAGAAGAACTTAAACAGCAACAGGCAGATGCAGGTGCCGCAGCTGATCCAGGTGCCGCCGTAGTAGTGACAGTTGCTAAGGAAACATTTATTAATAAATTTACCGAAGATGGTATTACTGAAATAAAAAATATTCCGCTTACTAACCCGGATGAGCTTAGGGAATTTTCTACTTGGATTGTCTTAAATTATCCTAACAGGCAAGATTTTCTAAAACCAGGAGCTGCCTCGGGTATGACTCAGGACGAGTGGCGGGATTATGTTTACAAAATAAACCGAGACATTCCTCGAATAGCTAAAATTGATGATACCTATAATTTTATAAAAACTGGCGTAATTGGGGTTAATAAGGAACTAAGAGACCGACGAATGAAGGCAAAAGAAATGAAAAAGCAGGCAAAAATACAGGAAAGGGAAATGAAAAAGCAGGCAAAAATACCGGCGAAGAAAACACAAGCTCTAAAACAGACCCCGCAAATGACACTGCCCGATCCAGTGTCTGAATTTTTATCGCCTGAACAAATGGGCGCTAGTGCTCCCGATGACGATGATGATTATACTACTCCTGTTTTGTCGTCCATTCCGCTGCCCGAACAAATAGGAAAATTACTCGTAAAAAAATATAAACTATCGGCGGAGCTATCCGATCTTTACAAAAATGTAGAAGAAACATGGAAACTGGACCAAAGAAATAAGAAAAATAAGGATGCATACCAAGCCGCAGTTGCTCAATACAACAAAAAGGGAGAAGAAATTACCGTAATAGACAAAAAAATTGCTGAATTAAAACAACAAGAAAAAGAGAAAACAGGCAGCGGATACGACCACATCTGTCCTGATAGCGTCGTCAACGATGTGTCCAGACTAGAAGTTCTCATCGGAGGAAGACGTGCCGGAAACAACTCCCCAGAAATTATAAATGAGGCCGCAGGTATCTGTCAGCGACTATTTCAGCGTGGCATCATGGATATAAGTACATACCGGGGACTCATTGATGAACTCACGGATGGTTACCACAGCGACTAGTGAATTTAGTTAGAGAAACAATAATTAAATAAAATGATCGTGCACAATTCTCAACCCAGACACGCTAGCGTGTTACCAGTCCGCGTAGTGAACTCACGATTACCAGTATACAGAGCAACCTACGGAGATGGTCTCGGTGATACAATTACTGGTTTGTTTTCAAGAATAGCCCCTAAGGCATTACCGATTGCAAAACAATTGTCGATGAAAGCTATTGATGTCATTAAGGATAAAGCCCTTGGATCTGTTGGTGATCTCGCCGGGAAAGCATTCGCGTCAATCAAGGACAGACTATCACGGTTAACTCGTAGATTAAAAAAACCACCACCGGTGAAACTGGCCAGTACTGAACTTATGCCCGCGGATGTCGGTAAAATAATAAATCAGGCTGCCAATCAAAAACTTGCAGAGCTTGTAACCCAAACACCCGAACAAATAAATACAAGCCTGATATCAGGAAGCGGATTTCGTTTTAGAAGACGATAATTTTATATAAAATGTTTAAACCTATATCTGATCCAGCGTTCGACATGGATGCACCAACACTAAAAGATGAGTCCGTGCGCGATTATCAATATTATTCTTATGAGGCAACAGTACCTAATCAACGCGGACGAATTGAATTACGAGTCCAGGATACAAGTAGATATTTCCTGCCCGCTGAAGCATTTCTTGAAGTCACGGGTGAACTTGTAACAGATGTTGTCGCTAATACAGCATACGGAGCTAATGTTCGAGTTGGTTTTGTTAACAACGGTATCATGGCGCTGTTCAAAAGTGCTTCATACAGCATTGACGGAAGAGAAATTGAAATAATTCAGGATAATGTTGACGTTGCTACAACAATCCTGGGATTAGCGAGATACTCAGATGATTACACTAGATCAGCTGGTCCGACTATGATGTTCGCTAAGGATAATTCTGATCATCCTGAACACAGATCTGTTATTCCGGTCCAAACAGCACAAGGCACTGCTGCAGACCCGCAACCGGCTGGATTTGCGGCCAGACCAGGTGCTGCATTTCCAATATTAAGGCCTAGTCCAGAGTACAATTTAGGTTTTGCTACGCGTAAATTAATGTTATCAGGTGACCGTAGGAGATTTTCATGCGCAATTCCACTGTCTCACATCTTTGGATTTTGCAGACATGTCAGAAGGGTTATTTTTGGAGCCAATCATACAGTTGTACTTAACCGAAAAAGTGATGACGTTGACGCCATCTGGCGAGAAGACGGTGTTGCTGGCGGTAAAGTAATATTATTCAAGCTTGCTTTGTGGATGCCAGTGATGTCTCCATCACTCGTTGAAGAGCAACGGTTACTCTCTTTCATGGACACAGGTGGTAAATCACTGATATCGTGGTTAACAACATCAACAGATTCCATTCAAGGTGCCGGTCTCGGGCAGTTTACGTGGCATATATCATCACAACAGGGAATATCAGCGCCGCGACATATTTTTGTTGCACTCCAGCAAAATGCGAGGTTGACTTCCCAACTACAGAGTCATATGATATTTGACAAACTTGCTGTCTCTGAAGTTTCGCTGCGAATAAACGGACATCAAGAACCATCCGAAGATATAGTGATAGATTTTGAAAATAATCAAGTTGCGCGTGCGTATCATCGTTTGATGACATTTATGGGACGTGATCAAAATATTGATACCGGCTTGCAGATATCACAGTTGGATTTCACAACGTTGTATCCGATTTATTACTTTTCGCTGGAACATTTGGATCTAACCAAACAATCTGTCGTTGATATACACTTCAAAGCTCATGTAGGTGAGTTTCCCGCCGGCCCGCCTGCTGGTTTTAGAGCTGTCGCGGTTATACTCTCCGATAAAGCAATGCTGCTTGAAGGTGTTGGCGGACGAATGAGAGTTATTGACGCTCCCGTAGAAAACATGTGATGTTTTCCAAAAACATATAACAATTAGATTAGTTTCTGAAATATAATGTCATACAGTCACGTTAACGTCACCTTGACTTCCGGTCAGACAAAGAAATTGCAATCGAAGAACGCAAGCACGTGCGGGACATCAATAACACTAAAACGAGATCAACTTGTTGGTGGTCCAAACAAGCTGTCGTTGACTAATACTCAGATTAAACATTTTAATAAGGCACTAACAGCAAAAACCGGTGTCCGACTTAATTTCTCTGCTGCAGCTATCAAGGACATGACTAAAACCGGTGGAATATTTCCTCTTCTCGCAGCAATACCGGCGTTGATTGCCGCGGCAGCACCAGCCGTAGCAAAAGCCGCAGCACTCGGTGCAGTTGGAACCGCAGCTGGAATGGCACTAAAGAAGGCAACCGGACACGGGTATAAGAAAAAAAAGGGGAGATCCGCTCGCGGATCAGGGCTAAGACTACCGGGAACTCCCGCATCATGGTACCCAAAAAATTTCTAACGCTAAAACACAAAGCGTTGAAGCTTCCATCGTTGACGGTTCCAGCGTCCAATTTTGATTTACTGGATGCTGTTAAAAAATTGCGTATAAAACATTTCAGAGGAGTATTTATGCGAGATCAATTACCGACGCGGCCGAATAATCCAGAAACTGGCATTATCAATCTCGACAACAAAGACGGCCCTGGAACTCACTGGGTTGCTTACGCGATCGATCCACGTGGAATTATCTATTTTGATTCGTACGGTTTAGCACCGCCAACTGAGTTTCTCAGGTATGTCAGCAGATTTTTTAATGTTCCAGTGTGGCAGTCGACGTTACCAACACAAACATTAATTGATCCGCCCATTTGTGGGAACGAGGTTTTAAATGTTCTTGATGCAATCTCAAGAAATCCAGCAACGTCTCCGCATCGAGTAGTGTATGAATATACCGCATCGAGAAATGCTTAGCATTTTCATGCTCGCATTTGAAAAACAGCAATAAGAATAATGGTGGATATTTACGGAAGACCTTTCACACGAAGAGGTAAACCAAGCACGGATGTTGATCTCTCAAAATATGCGACCCGAGATGAAGTCGATAATCTTTTGAATATAGCTGGAGTTGACCCAGATGAAGTTGCTATTTTTCAAGACAGGCAAGGAAAACTAAGAACGAGCAACATTAAGTGGAATGATATAATTCGCAGAGTTCTTGGAGCTACCAAGGATAACTTCGTTGCATTTAGTGATGGCGGCCGGATCAAGGACTCGAATATATCAATCGCAAGCATCAAAGACAGTATTGATAAAGGTGTTGACAAGTGCGTGAAAAAAGACGGTGACACGATGACAGGAGAACTCAGCATGAATGGAAACAAAATAACCGTACTCAGAGATCCAGCCTCGAACGACGATGCAGCAAACAAACAGTATGTGGACACAGCCGACAGCGTCATAGATACCAAATTATCCACGTTACGAGCTGAGTATGATGTTCATGTGACCCAGTTTGGAAGACTTCGCAGAAACGTTGTTAACACCGTAGATGAGTTCTTCGGGAAACCTAATGCCGTCAGTATGAAACTCACCGAAATTAAGGAAACATTAGATAACGTAGTAAATGGAATTCCGCAGATAATGGAAAAATTTAATTTAATTAAAATTCCTGCCGGAGTAACCCCAAAAAACCTTGTGTGTACGATAAAATCAGGAAGGGAAACATGGTCACAACAAAACAAGACTATTACACATACTGCAGATGTTACTGGAATATACAGACTGACAGTACTCTCTGCTGTAGAATTTAAGATATCTACCAGACATGATTTAACTAGTAAGTTTTCCCGAGTTGCGTCTGTGGTGATAAACAAAAGAACCGAAGAAACTTTTACGCTGGAAGCCGAAAATCCGGAAGGATTAGCCACAGTCAATTACTGGTATTGTCTGGAATTTGTCGCCGAAACACCTTAATTGGTCACCGGGTAAAGTAATAATGGAAGCATCCGCGTATAGATACAATCAAGTCCGTGAGTGGCAATCTGAGTTAAAAACTGTCATCGAAGTAACCAGTCAAAAAGTAAAAAAATACCGCAGACGCATAACAGTGTTAGACGTTATGGTTTATTCAGTATCCGCCGTTGTTGCATCCGCGGGAGTAATACTATCAGCGGTCACTCCGGTAACAGCAGTAGTCGCTGCCACGATCTCTGTTTGTGCGACCACAACCACGGCAGGAGTTTTCGGCATCATAGCAAAAAAATATCCTCGTGTGCTAACACAAAATTACACGATTACACGACAAAATTAAATACAGCCACGACCGCATATCAGAAATTATCATCGCTGATATCATCATCGTTAGACGCGCAATCCAGCGATGCTGCGTTGATATCAGATTCTGAATTCAAACTAATGTCAGATGCGTACAATGACTATTTGAAAACTAAACAAATAAATAATGTCACAAGAACTGCTTCAACAAATAGTCACAAACACAACACCGGTAAAGACCACAATGATCTCAGCGTCCTCGACGACACCAGAATTCAGCATTAATTTTCGAACTCCAATTCGGGTGAATGAAATCGCGTTAGCAAAGCTCAGTGTGTATCACAGCTGGCCCAATATCAGGTCGGAATCATTTGGTGGTTTGCAGCCGAATAATTCGTTCGTGTTCGGGAGACCAAGCGGGGACCCACAACAACGTGAATTTGAATGGGATACAATTACGCTACCCACTGGGAGTTATCAGATCGAAGAAATCAACAATGAGATACAACGCCAAATAAAACGAATCACCGGCAAGGAAGCCAAAATATCTGTGACCGCGCACGAACCAACGCTGTCTGCGGTCATTGAAATCTCAACACCGGGATACGCCGTGGATATTTATAAAAGCTCAATCAGGTCCGTATTAGGATGGCCACGAGAACGACCCGAGGTCGGACCGGATCCACCAAAACCTGAAAAATCGGATTTCGAGACCACGAAGGAAGAACTACACGACCTCGTGTACAGCAATTATTTATTTTCAGATCAATTACAATCAGGCCAAGCCTGGTTTATAACAAGACCCCCCTTGGATATAATACCCCTGGAAATAATAGAGGTAGCTTTCAGCGGCGGGGAATACCGTCTTTACTCTCCAGAAGATATAGAAGCTCATTTTTTTAATCCGATCAAACAAGCACATAAACAACAGCTAGAACTGTTGCGGGTATATTTTCAAGATTATATTTCTGATTTAACAAGACCACGCGGGGACATTATCACAACCATAGAAAAACTAAACAAACTCGCATCCGCGATGGAAATTATAAATCAAAAATTAGTTCAGAATCTACTGGATTACAAAGGCGAGTATGGAGACAAAAAAAGATCGAATTTTGCATCCCGATTTGGTATTTCCGAGGCGGGTATTCCAGATTTTAAATTTCCGGGATATAACGCGCGCACGCTACGAAAATCAGTCCAGGATCTCATCGAGGAATCTTTCGAAGATATTTCTGCCACGTACACGCGAACAAAACCGCAGCCGATTATTCTCAAGCACGACAACAGTACAACCGCCGATGGCAGACACATCTCCGTCGGGATCGTTTCGATCACAGATGTTATTGCGGTCAATCTTGTATGTGACGTCATCGATGGCAGTTACAGCGCATCAGATAATACTACGGCCCAACAGGGGTTTATCCTGTATACGTTCACACCAAAAGACCCCCCTGGTTTTCTGATTGTGCAAGAACCAATCAATGTGGTCTATCTGCGGTGTCATACCGTGTGGTTGTCAACGATAAATTTCAAACTCACCGACCAACGGGGGAATTTGTTGGACCTGCGTGGCGAGACTGTCTCCGTGAACTTACTGGTGAAATCCTGAAACTCTTCGAGTTTCCAAATTGGAAATGCTAGCATCGCTCACGCATTTAAAAAAAAACGGTTGTATATAATGTATCAATGTGAATACATTCACGCACGAGTTCATATTCATGATAAGCAAATTCTTTACGAGGCAATAAAAACCGCATTTGGAAACTCAAAGAGTTTCTCGGAACAGTATTTCCCCGTTAAAATAATCGTTGACGTGTATGGCAACGAAGACTTCTTGTTAACTCCGTCACAATTAACAGAGCTACAGCAAAATCATATGATCACAGCTTGGTGTCAACGAGAACAGATTATGAACTATTCTCATTGTTGTATTGATGCACCCGCGCTCAAGCAAATCCTGAAAATGTAAAACATTTCCAAAATCTGAAATTGGAAATGCAAAGCATTTCTCGGGCAAAAAAAGAATGTATTATTTTTTTTTACCGTGAAAATGTACAAAGCGTGAGACACTTTCAGTGTGTGAAACTCAAAGAGTTTTTGGCGATGCTAGCATCGCTCACGCATAGCGTTTCCACGCATTTATACTTCGTCGACGGAGTCACAAACACTAGTACCCGTAGGCGCTTCCGTGTCAGAACTCGAAGAGTTTTCGAAACTCGAAGAGTTTTCGGAAGTGTTAGCGTTTCCAAGATTCTTTATGTGACCTTGTAGCCGTCGTACCCTGGTGTTGATTAATTTTCGAGTCTCATATTGTTGTGACAATTCAAGCCTGATCTTCTCAACTGCGCCGCACAGTGGAACGAATTCAGATACCTGATCGTCAGTTATCGACGCAAGTGACCCGTAAACGTAATTCTGTATATTTTTAATGAACCTATAACACGCGGCGAGATTGTTCTTGCCGGCGCGCTCATTCAACGATTCAAAATCTGACATAATTGTTTCAGCGTTTAGTAAAATATTAAAACCACGCTGTTGCAATTTTTCGAGTTCAACAATTATGACATTTATGTTTTCGTGATTCATATTATTATATTTTTTATATTTTTAAATTGCATGAGAGTGTTTACGAGTTATCGTCGAGGATAAGCTGTATGTAGGAAAATGAGATATATTGTTTGAGCGATTTTGAAAATGCTGTTTTGTAGATCCCATTTGCGACTCGTTGTACCGAAGGTTGACAAATACCGAAATATTTGCCAGCTGCGGCCATTGATTGAAATATCATTTCTTGGCCCGTCTCTGTATTTCGAGACTTAACAGCCCGTTTTCCAACTGTTTTACAATGACCTGTGTTACCCAGTAGGCAGTTCTTGCGTTGCGTGACCATCCGAAGATTGTTTATGGCATTATTGGTCGGATTCCCGTCAACGTGGTCAACGACAAGACCCTTAGGGATCAATCCATGGAAACATTCATAGACGAAACGATGACAGAGATAATCTTTTCCTCCAGCATGGAATTTTAGATAACCGGTATTGGATACAACACCGATTGGTTTCCGTCGCCGGCAGTGTCTGACTGTACCATCGTGTGACGCTTCATAATTTGGAATAGTTGGATGTGGAACAAATTCTTGTTCGGGGACGAATTCTTGATTCATTATACTATAAGCAAATCATTTGTCTAATTCATAATTTGTCTGAAAACTTATTTATGTAATCACGCTCCGAGAGAGTGTTCGAGGCTGGATATTTTTTATCATAATACCGTTTTAGTTCTCGATAGCGTTTTCCACCACACGCTGAACATAATTGCGTTTTTCCTCGTACTCCAATGCCGCATCTGATACACGGTATCGGTCCTAGACTCCCGCCGCGGACCTGTTGAGCATGTTGTCCACAGTATTCGCCTCTGCAACGTCTGTTACACGGCGCTGATGAATTTAGTTTGATCCACTTGCATGAGAAACTCTTTGAGTTTCCGTTCATTATATATAATATATTTGTCTATTTAAATACTTGTCTTAATTATAATAATGAGTTTTGAAAGACTATCCAGAATAAAACCCGCAGGCGGTCGATTCGATCTTGACCGGTTAACCACTGATCGTCGACGAAGAGAGTTAGCAACGGTAATTGGTGTTATCAAGGATGCCAAAGAAGAGTTTCGTCGTGATGGTGCCGCACACACGTGGTCTTCGTATAAAATTATCCCGGAAATGCAAAGCATTTCTCCTCGAAGAGTTTCCCGTGAAAACTCCTTGAGTTTCATCATTGATGGTACCATCAACGATACAATCGCGCGTAATATAATTGAGTATCTCGACGATAGAAGATATTTCGTGCAGATAAAATTTATTGTTGGAGTCGACGACGAGGGAACCCGAAAGTGGATTATCAGAGACAAACTAGACCCTGTTCTTGATCCGCGCGGAAAAACCATTTTGTTGAGCAAAGACTCAAACCCGGGAGTACTTGTTGGGATTGATAAACCGTATTATGCCAGAGCGTATCCTGTGACCGCGGTCGTTTATGGAATTTATCCGATAAAGAAACCAAGTGTCGATAAACTCGCCCCGATGAGGGTGTCGCCGTTGACAGAGTCAAGGATGAATTGTGTAGCTGAGCGAGTAATGGAACATTTTAAAAATGCACCACGAGGAAATGGTCTAACCGAGATCAGAAAAAATAAAATAACAGAATGGGCTAAACGAGTAGCGGATACAGGAGCGTCAATAAATGATGTTGCCGCGTTGGAACGCTCGCTGAGATTTCCTATAACGGTTTCATCGTTAACCGGTACGGTATTGTACGAGTCAAAATATAATCGCAATGGAGCTTCAATAAATATTATCGATCATAACAGTCACGCTTGGACTGACCAGGTTAGGATATTTCCGCGAGACCGTGTTGTGAAGTATTACTCGGGAAATATGTTTGATTGTATTCATCGGATAAGTAAAACCGATCCAGTGTCGGTGTGGTTATTCTCGAGCGAAGATGGAGAATATAATCAGTTTGTGAGACCCGACGGGGAAATATACAGAACGGCGGCGTTACAGCACGAAATGAAAAAACTCGCAGAAAAATATCATGCGACGGACACTGATACGTTACTGCGACACTGTTTTACTGTCCCGGGTGTTGCCGCACATGTAGCCCGGGAACGAAATTCATGGAGACCAACTCCGAAAAGTTTTCTTGCGGATATCCAACAGAGCTGTGTTGAATACGGACACGGCGGTTTGTGGAATACTCGATATGATCACCGCGGTATGATATCCGTGGACATGACGGCGTGTTATCCAGGAAGTTTCCTTGGGCGTGGAGAATGCAGCGAATATTTTAAACGGTTTGGCCACGTTGCAAACTCGATGACAAGAGTTGCTGTAAACGGACCATTGCCTGATTTTGACTTGACCGGATTTGCTTGTGTGTCGTCGTTTAAATTCGCTAAGGATTTACATCCTGTGTGTTATGTTTGGTTTGGCAGACATTTCGTTGAGAAGCGATGGGCACCGATAGTGTTATTGCGATACATGCTTGACAGTCGAATACTGTTGTCGCTGACGGTCAGCGAAGCGATTATATGTTATTGTCGTCAAACCGAAGTTTGGTTGCCAACTCCGGTTACGTCACAAGAAGTCATCGAAGATTGGTTACGAGAATATCCAGAAACTTCTATCGACGATATTATCAAAAATGATGCAAGCACAGCAAAAGATCTAGGACGAAGAATAATAGGGAAATTCACTCAAGGTGGAGCGTATGATCATAAACAACATCACAGTCGATTAATCATGGACAAGGCTGAATTGGATCTTGTTGTCGCTGATGCAGCCACGAACAACATGTTCTGTAATCGCGAAGATGTGTTTCTGTCAAACGGGGAAAAATTAGGGACTGTTTTTAGTTATATCGACGGAGAATCATCTCAGTACACACATTTGAGATCTTCGATGCTAGCTTATGTATCCATAAATTTGTTGTCAATGATTAATAGATTCCCTGTTGTCGCAGTGAGAGTTGCAACGGATTCATTTTATATCGATAAAAAACACTTAGCGGTGTTGAATAATGTTATATCGGATGATCCATCGTGGGGCTCGTGGAGAATAAAGAATGAAATGTTACAAGGATATTGTGAATCAGCTGACGTTGAAATCAAGGATGAGTATCGCAGCGCAGAAATGTCTTCGACGTCGTTGTCGCCGCCGGTGCACGATCCTGTTACAAGACACAAAACAGTTTATCTGAACGGGCCTGGTGGTTCTGGTAAAACAACTCGAGCGATTGAATTATTTAGAAACTCTGACATGATTGTGCTAACACCCACACACAGACTTGCCAGGGAGATGAGACAACGCAGAGTAAAAGCTTGCACGTATCACAGTTTTTTCAAATACAGTGGTGGTACGTGGACACCATCGCGGATGGGGACGAAATATATCCCTGAGAAAATCATCTGGGATGAGATAGACACTGTGCCGTTGGATACATTAAAACAGTTTCTGGATTGGCTGCTAAAAAAAAATACCGCAGTGGTGATGTGCGGCGATCATGGTCAACCACCGCCATTTACAGGTGAATCTCCACACACGTGGCTGAAAACTTTTGTAGATTATTATGAAGAAATAACTAACGATCACAGAGCACTCGATGAAACGCTGAAAGAGTTTAAGGCGTTGATCAGGCTACAAACCAATAAAGTCCAGTGTGAGATAATGCGTGAAATAATTCCAGAGACGGAGCTGAGCGACTTTTGGGAAACGTGGAAACCAGATGATTTAATTGTTGCAAGTAGAAAGATAGTCAGGGACACGCTTCAGCAGCAGTTATTTCAGTTACATCAGAAGAAATTTCCCATGCTGGTAGTGCCGTTGTGTTATAGACCAGCTGATACGCGATTGCAGAATATTGATGTTGATATTCCAGGGCGCCTGACTGCGTCGGGGGTGGAGAAACAGAATTTAGTATTGAATGATATTGTCACAGTTGATGTTGATGCTGTCGAACAAGCACTGAAAATGAGCAAATCCCCGTGGACGCTAGGATACGCTATGACCATGCACAGTTCGCAGGGACTAACTATTTCAGATACAACAGTTTGGATTGTTGATGATCGCATCGAGTGGTCAAATTTAGTTTATTTAGCCGTGTCAAGAGTAAGAAGGATAGCTCAGTTACAAAGAATTGTATTAGATGATGTTATCAACGACAGCATCAACAGATCAATCGCTGATGATACAATAAGAAAGAAATTAGCCGGTTACAAACAGAGCGACCAAAAAAATGGCAGAGAGTTTGATCTCGACGAAACATTTATTATACAATTACAACAACAGCAGAATAATCACTGCGCGAGTTGTAATTGTTTATTGCTGTGGCAGTATTCGAAAAACGACCCAAGACAATTTACCGTAGATAGAATAGATAGCAGTCGTGGTCATACACGTGAAAATGTGATGTTGACCTGTCTTGAGTGTAACCGACGCAGAGGTGTTGCTGCAGTTATTTAAAATGATTGAATCACTTCCGCGAATCACTTTAGTGATCGGGGTGGTAATTGTGTATCCGTGGGAATCACCTGAAGTTGCTCGCGTGTGAATCCACGTTGAGGAGCAGTTGAATCTAATCTGTAGATTGCGTTTCTCCCAGTTGATCTTGTTATGCTGGATATCTTATGTGTAGTAACACTCCATGTTGGATCGGTTGCTCTTTTTTTTCCTCCTTCTAGTTCGCCTGGTTCGTATAAATACCTAACGGTGACATTACCCAGCAGTGGGGACGCTAGCGTCCCTGGCTGCGTTGAAACATATCTGCGTGTACTGACGCGGGGTATATATTTTTTTGTGATTGCATTTACAGGTCTCATGTTTGTTGTTCTGGTAATTTCATTATTCAGCGCGGCTATCACGTTTGGCAGTCTTGCAACCCATTCACGAGATCTCGTATCGTAAATGAATTCCCTCGCGTACTGGTATCCGAATAATCTCTCAGCGAGTGTTCTATTAAATCGCTCAACAATTGCCTGATCCCGATGAATTTCAGTATGCCCTCGTCGTATAACAACGTTATGCTGCTTTGTCAGTGATGATACCGCGCCCTGAAATTCTTTACCAGGATCAACTTGTAATAATCGGGGCCAGCTTAGAGGTCCTCGCTGATAAATTCGTTTAAAGGCAGAAGCAACTTCAGCGGCTGTTTTAGTCGCTAACGGTTCTGCTTCTTTGTATCTACTAGCAACATCAACTACTGTTAGCGCGTATTTGTATATTTTTCTACGGACAGTATCATGAGGAAGAAATAGTATGTCAGCCTGATGAACTTCATTGGGGGTACTAACATCAAAATGTGCAAAATTGATTTGTCGAGGTGGTGGTAGGTAGATTTGCCATATTGCTTGTTTTGACAGCCATTTTTTGGCAACCTCGCGTGTTACTGATGCCGCGTTGGCGAGTTTATTAATTGCTGAGTTACCTCTCCAGTATCCGATTGGGGAATAATAAATCGCTTCCATTGTTATTAATTATCCAGCGCCTAATGCTAATTTAGATTTCATCGCTGATCTTACTAACCAATTAGCGAGTGACTCCTTAAATGATTTATTTTTTATGGCGCTTAGTGCATGAATTAATTTCACATCCGCGATATGCCTGTCTTGTAGATCTTTACTTCGATAAGCAACATCATGTATGTGACACGCTGCGTCGATAGCGTTTATCGGATACTCTCCCGGTTTTGGTTTAGATTGTTCATCAAGTCTGATATCTAGTCGGGTCCCTGGACCGCAGTAATTGTATCCCGGAAGATGTTTTTCTCCGGGATATTTAGCCCAAGGGGTACCTGGAAGTCGTCCGAGGGTTGCTGCGATGTCACCTCCGCTGACTTTGTCAGGCTTTTTTTTTGAAATCTAAATTTTTTTGTGCCACATCGCACACACTTACCAGAGAGTGCTTGTCTGTTATTTTTTGTTGTAATGGTTGTTATGTCGTTTGTAGGGGTTCGTGCCTTACACTTTACACAATATAAATCCATAATTATTATTCTTTATATACAAATGGAGATCACTGATTTTTCTGCGACGCGAAGGAAAGAACCAGTCAAGCATAATTCCGTGCTACCAAATTCTATCAGAATGATCATCATAGGACCGTCAGGATCAGGTAAAACGCAACTGCTACTGAACATGATAATGAAGTGGATGAAATGGGACAAACTATACTTGATAGCTCCGTCTGTGGATGATCAACGTTGTTATGATGTTATAAAAGATTTTAATGAGAGTGCAAAAGCGCTGAGTGAAGACGGCGAGGATGTTGTTGAATTTATAACTGATATTGAAGAAGCTCCGTCCGTGGAAGACCTTAACGGGGAAATAAATAACCTAGTAGTGTATGATGATGTGATGCTGGACAAGCAAAAAAATCCTGCAAGAATATTTTCACGAGGTCGTCATAAAAACACTGATGTGATTTATGTTACTCAGCGTTATACACAAATACCAAAAGTAATCAGGGATAACTGTAATCTTCTTGCGGTGTTTAATGGAGTTGATGTTCACACGCTGAGAAATATTCATCAAACCTGGTGTAGCGGCGATATGGATATTAATAAGTTTAAGAATTTCTTTAGTCGCGCTCAAAGAACCCCGCACGGATTTGTGACAATAAATTTACACGATCCCAGAACAAGATACCGTATCGGACTTGATACACTGTATGGTTAACATGAAAATGTTTCCTTGGAAATCTTCGTCTTCCCACAGCAGCAGGGAGGGTGCAAACTACACCTGATTTTTCGATGATACCTCACCGTGGAAATTATGTCGGATACGAGTCGGATTTATTGAAGTAACTCGCGTTATATCAGCGGAAATACAAAGCATTTTCAAGGACATTTTTTTTTTGTCTCGTTTTCTGAATAAAAGTGTTATTTCATGGAAATAACGCTTCTATCGGGAAAAGTTTCAGTGGATGGGGTGTATCAAAAAAGTAGCTTGTAGGATTCGCCCTCCCTGCTGCTATATATATATATATATATATATATATATATATATATATATATATATATATATATATATATATATATATGGAAAAATATGCATTATGTTGGAATTGAAATATAACACACGACATACCATATATAAGATATATACGAAATTGCATAACTACCTCCAATTTATTGGACTTGTGTGCCTTTTTTTCTGTCGGTGTTTTCCCTGGCTTTGTTTACAAATGACATGGTCGCGTCTCTGTTTATGTTTGTAGTACAGCTTTTTCCCCAACAACAGGTTAGAGCGTCCTCCTTGGATGCGGGAGGTCGTGGGTTCGAACCCCGAACGAATCATACCTAAGACTTATAAAAATGGTACTAGCAGCTGCATCATTTGGCGCTTAGCAATAAGAGGTTAGTGTTAGGACTAGTCGACCTGGTGTCAGGATAATGTGACTGGGCGGGACATCATGCTACATGTCTGCGGCATGATGCCCCATTGCTAGGCATCACCCTTCCTTGAATAGATGTAAAATTGTAGATTTAGACAAGTCTCCGCTTGACAGATTTTTAGAACGATTGCCGTAGATAGTTTGCAGTAAGTCAAATTTGTATGGAATGCACACGATGCAAAATAGAGGTTAGGGGTGACGAGTGTCACATTTGCGCTGAATAGCTTTTGGCGACGACTCGTAGGCACGCTAGATAAATTTTAGCGAAGAAGATTAATTCCCACCCCCACCCACCCCCCACCCCCCTCCCAACACACACACACATACACGGGAAATACCTTATCAGTACTAAAGTTGTTGCTTCAAGGCTCAAGCTTTCTATACTTGCAGTACTTTTTTAAATATCCATACAAAAAAAAGTTAAAAACAAGAACACGCCTTTCTACTTTTATAGTAGTTGAAAGTAATCAGAGTGTTCCTTTGGAAGCAGTCTGAAAAACTCGAGCATTCCGAATGGAAATTTATTATTCTTGCTGTTATGGGTTTAATGCCATTCTCGAGACATGATAGGTTATACATGGCTGCCAGTATATTTGCAAAAATATTAACCAGGGAAACCCCTTGGAGGCACCGCCGACCAAAGGGAAGCTACTGGCAGACTTTCTCACATACCCACGTTGGCCGAGCCAAGACTCTAACCCACGCGGATAAAGATGAAATGTCAATGATCTGTAAAGGCTATGTCTTTGAACACTCGGCCACCCATGACCCCGGACCTTCATTGTATAGCGGCTTACAAATCGATGTAGTTGTTATGGGTTTAACTCTATTTTTCAGCCCATGATAGCTTATTTACAATTAGAAGCTGAAGAGATAACTGGCTGTCATTTATGTCAAAGGTGACATTAATATTGTTTTCCCTATTTGGTGTCAGAAAAATAGCACTGGCTTCAAAATTGTCATCACTGAATAAGTAATGTGTAAATCTGCGTTCCTTGGACACCATTGACGGTAATGTTATGTCTTTCGATGACAGGCGTGTAAGTAGCAATTTTTTCTCTAGTAAATTACTTTCGAAGAATAACTAGTTAGACCATTATTTTATCCAGAGCAAGACTCAAAAGAAAAAGACGTTATTTTTTAATTATCGACTTGCATTTTGTTAAACCTATTAAAATTTCTGCTAATTTTTCGCAATTTTTTTACTTTAACACACATGAGCTCGTTAAAAAAAAGATTCCCAAACTATCGTATCCATTTTTACCATTATCAAACAAGCAATTTAGCATAAAGTAACGGTTATAGTTTATGTTTATAGTAACAAAACCGAAAACCGTCAATGGTAAGCCAATGACAACGTACAGAAGAACGTATAAGCGAGGGGAATAAAACATTTCAAGTATGAAATAAAGGATGATAGAATAAAGAATTTCCAATTTATATATATTTTTTCTATTAAGTAACTCGGTACATAAATAAGATTTTATTACTTTATGACACAAATAGACTCATTGCACACCACACTCAAATCAAGTAAAATTGGAAGACCTCACATTGCATAAAAGCTATTGATCAAAAATTGAATTTTAGTGTTTACCTTAACATGAAGAGAACCTGATACAGTGGTTTGATGATGATAAAAGTTTCATAAGATGGTCTTTTGATTTTGGATGGCCGTGTTAAATGGGCATGTTGTATGACAAACACGTTTCTTTTGCTACTGAATGACAGTGTTAAATGCGCATGGTGTATGACAAACACGTTTCTTTTGCTACCGAATGGCAATGTTTAATGGGCATGTTGTATCACAAACACATTTTCTTTTGAAACTAAATGGCAGTGTTTAATAGGCATGCTGCATGACAAACCATTTTTTAAATACTGCATGGCAGTGTTAAATGGGCATGCTGTATGACACTTTTCTTTTGATACTGAACTGGCAGTGTTTAATAGGCATGCTGCTTGACAAACCATTTTTTAAATACTGCATGACAATGTCAAATAGGCATGTTGTATGACACTTCTCTTTTGATACTGAACCGGCAGTGTTTAATGGCCATGCTGCATGACAAACCATTTTTTAAATACCGCATGGTAATGTCAGATGGGAATGCTGTATGACACTTCTCTTTTGATACTGAAATGACAGTGTTTAATAGGCATGCTGCATGACAAACACGTTTCTTTCGAATCTGAATGACATTGTTAAAAGAGCATGCTCTATGACAAACACGTTTTTTATACTGAATGGCAGTGTTAAATGGGCATGCTGTAGGATATTTTTTTTATATATATTAAATGACAGTATCAAATGGGCATGCCAAATTACACTTTTCATTTGAAACTAAATAGCAGTGTTAAATGGGCACGCTGTGTGGCACTTTTCTTCTGACACTGAATGGCAATTTTAAAAGGGAATGCTGTATGACGAAGACGTTTTTTTTTTTTTAATACTGAATGGCAGTGTTAAATGGGCATGCTGTATGACAACACTGAATAGTTATGTGATGAAATCATTTTGTTTCTAAGCTCTGAAGGTATCTGTTTACTATGGCAAAAGCTCAGAAGAAAACGAAATTTCACTACTTACAAATATAAGAAATATCTGCATTTTCCTTCAAACTCTATGCTTAGTTGAAAACAGAGCTTCATAGAAATCTAATAAATGTAGTTGAAAACAGAGATTCCTAGAAATGTAATGTTGAAGCAAACAAGTTTAACAGTTTGCAAATGTAATATTTTTAAGAGTCCGATGAAGTGAAAGGAAATAAAGTCGTTGGGTTTAAACATTATAAGGTTTAAGCCGTACCATAGTCTATATGGCACTGCTCATTATAAGGTTTAAGCCGTACCATAGTCTATATGGCACTGCTCATTATAAGGTTTAAGCCGTACCATAGTCTATATGGCACTGCTCATTATAAGGTTTAAGCCGTACCATAGTCTATATGGCACTGCTTATTATAAGGTTTAAGCCGTACCATAGTCTATATGGCACTGCTCATTATAAGGTTTAAGCCGTACCATAGTCTATATGGCACTGCTCATTATAAGGTTTAAGCCGTACCATAGTCTATATGGCACTGATACGTTTATGTTTATTTTGCAAAAGGTGCAAGTAATGTTACATTCTCATTACGTAGTAATAGGTAGTCTATCATCTAATTGAATTGTACAAGTGTAACACAGAAAACTCAGTGAAAAAAGGGAGAAGAAAGCAATTTTTGAGGGACTAAATGTGTCGATCAATAAGATGAAAGCGGATTGCCATTGCAACATGAGGAAATGTGGAGAGAAAGAGAGAGACACAGAGAGAGATCACTTGTGACTATTGAAATCAATATAAAAAAATACAAACATTGTATGCACACAACAAACGAATATCGGACCAGAAATTGGAATATTATTTGTACTAACATTAGAATTAAGTATCATAAAATGTTTAGATAATTCTCCAATGCCATAAGCCATAAGACGAGGATAGCAATATTTTAGGATACGCCTTACAAGGAGAAGGGAAATTATCAGACTGAACAGACAAAGCTTACAGAAAATTATGGCTAGAAGACATAATTTCTTTGGTTGGATTCTTCAGTGGACACAGATTTTATGGTAGAAATTTTCTAGTTTTGTGTGCATTTTCCAACAGTGTTGAATCCTATTTGAGAAATGCATTAATCTTTGAAAACTGGATGATTTGATTCCAAAAAGGTTCCATTAGGTTATATAGCAATCATAAAACAAGCCTACCACAAACACAAGCGGCAACAGTGGAATAATATGGGTAGAGATCATAGAAATTCAAGCGTTTTATAATTCCAAAGAAACAAACTGACAACATAAGCTTGATGACATTGTTCCTTTGGTAATGGAGGTGACCAATCCTCTAGACCTCTCAGGTCGGAATGCATTAGTTATTAGGCTCCGCAGCTGAATCCCCATGCCTGTTTAACCACCTGCCTCGCGATTACTTTCTCTGAGATTTGTTATACATAGAAAGGAAAACAAACTCTACCATACCAGAAGTCTAGTTGGTTCATCTGGCGAACTGGTGATCTGTTTTTCCACACCACTTCCAGCTGAACTAGCAATTCTAATTTTGGCCAAAAGAAGTAAATCTTTAGCTACTGTTAACTTCGAGTTACTTAAGAAACCGTGGAAATTCTGTTCCTACCTAATCCTACCCTTCTACCTCCTCCTTCATCATATTATTACTACCACTGCTTTTTCATTTGCCATGCGAAATCGAGTCAATAAACTAATCAAGGAATGAGTCGATACAATTATTTTAAGAAACCGCAATGTTTTTCGTAAGATAACATAGACACAGGTGGTTACTTATGTAAATATAAATGAAAATCAAAGGTGTGTACGTAGAGAAAATTTCGCAAATTTATCATCCCTAACCATAATACCCCAATTTATATATATATATATATATATATATATATATATATATATATATATATATATATATATATATATATGTATGTATGTATGTATGTATGTATTTTAAATTAAAATTGGCAAGTTGTCAGTGCGATGAATCTTCGCCACCCTTTCTCTCTCGATTTCAATTCTTTAGAATCGTGTTTGAGATGCATTTTGTCTAAGTAACAGTCCTGAAGAAGGTAGATAAATTTACGTAAATATATAGATAGAAAATAAACACAAAATTAAATGAAATTTATTAAGAAAGATAGCTGCATCAAAGATGCAATTCTAAATATTTTAAATTCTATATTACCTATTCCACTCATTCTTTTCAATGGAATATACCATCAAAATATAATCTAACTTTGTTTATCTAGTAATTATATGAAAACTTAATAAAAAGTATTTTTATAGATATTTCCATGTAAATTAATAACATACATTTATACATTCATCTTGCATTTGAAAGTCTAGAAATGTTGAATAATTAGTGTCCTTTGCAAATAAGTAAATAAATTATATATATATATATATATATATATATATATATATATATATATATATATATATATATATATATATATATATATATATATATATATATATATATATATAGAGAGAGAGAGAGAGAGAGAGAGAGAGAGAGAGAGAGAGAGATAACAACCCCACTTTCCCTTGTCGCTAGAATTGCCCAGGATGATCTGAAAAGTCTTGTTGCTAGAGTTGCCCGCGGGGGTCTGTAATAGTCTGACGAAAACAGAGTGATACATATGAAGTAATTAAAACAGTAATGTCAAAACATTACTGATTGTATTGAATTCTACAAGGAATTTCGGTTGGAGGATTTTAGGACGAGACAAACAATTTATATATATATAGAATAAGAGCATTTGAAGATTATACCCGAGTTAGTAATATGTATAGTGCATATGTTATTAAGACTGTGAAACATATTAGAGAACTTCCAAAGAAAACAATCTTGATGTAGTCACTAGATTACGTGAGATCAGGTATTTACGGTCAAGGTCAGCGTTTGTTTTGTATACTGTTTATCTTCTAGCTCCTTTCTGTTCAGTTTCTTCACCCTCTGCATCATCTATTACTGCTCTCAGTTTATCTAAATTTTTTAGGTTTGTGGCCTCTGAGATTAACGTCATAGTTATGACTCGCTTTCCATGACTATCTTTCGTATGTCGCAAGTAGATTTTCCATCAAATGTCCGGTGGGATTCATTTTTTTAATATTTTGTTTTGGTTGGCCTTCTTCAGTTTCCTAAATATTTTCACTAGATTGAAACCGTATTTGTTCAGATCCTCCAGCAGAATTAGCTTTTCATAGCATTCCTCGCACTATTAACTTAAGATTTCGCTGCGTATGACTGGAACCAAATGATCATCTGGGCCTTCCCTTTCTAATTTACGTTGCCAAGGCTGTCCTTCTTTGGGTCCATCTGTACCTTCATCAAACGTAAACAACACCGTCTTGAATACTGTTCAAGTTCATCACAAGTGTTAGACTATCATTATCTTAATGCATTTCTGCAATTTTAGTACTTTTTTTTGATCATGTTCTTTCTTGACGGTGAGGATAGTATTACTCAAATGCTAATTGATATCTGACTTAATCTTTCCTTTAGCTTCAAGGACTTTTTGTTCGAACATCGGCCGCATCACCTGTACTATAGCAGGAATAAACTGTACAATGAAATCTTGTCTGCTCAGGCAACTATGAATAATGTTTGTAACATTAACTGATACGCTTTGAGTAACCAGTCTGGCATTCTGATGTTGGAACTGATGATCCATAGTAGACTGTTTCATCAACTTCAGGATTAACCTTCATTCTTCCATTGAATTCAGAATAAAAAAGGGTACGTTTACGGAGTTGTTGTGAGTTATGTGAATACTCGGCACTTACCTCACTCGGGTTAGGTTTCCTATCACTGTCATTACCGTTTGTAAGTGTATCACACATAATTTATCAGATTCAGTAAAAGTTGGTCTATATGTGGAGTGTGTGTTTGATTTGGATTTTCAACAAATTTTCAGTATTATCGCCACTATGTCTGTATTGTAGCAGTTATAATGATTTCAAGCACTGGGACAACATGCCGCAGACATGCAGCATGATGACCCACCTAGTCACATTATCCTGACACCAGGCCGACAAGTCCTAACACTAACCTCTTAATGCTGAGCACCAAGCGAGGCAGCTGCTAGTACGGTTTTTATGTCTTTGGTATGATTCGGCCGGGGTTCGAACCCTCGACCTTCCGCATCGAGGCGGATGCTCTAACTACTTAGGCCACCGGAGCGGTCCATATGTGGAGAAAACAAATGTCAAGCTCAACGGATTATACCGAATAAATGACGTTTGAATTACTCTTTCCAGTTATAGATATTTAGAAACTACCTCATACTTCAATTTTCCGTCCCGCTAATTTGTTTCCTTCAGTTAAAAATTGACCATTATAGTTTGTTTTTATTAAAGAAATTTAGAAATTTAGGGAAATTGACAAGCTAAATTTACTTTTATCAGAGCTTAAAATAAAATAAAACAACGGGAGAATACTAGTATGCACTGTAATTTATTTTTAACACTTCGTTATCTTATATATATATATATATATATATATATATATATATATATATATATACACACATACATACATTGCTGTTGGGGGCCCCGAGTGGCCGAGTGGTCTAAAGCGCTCACCGTCTCGGATCACTGCCATCTCACCTCTGCCTGCGTGGGTTCGAGTCCAAGGCTAGGCTAGCGTGGGTACGTGGGAAAGCCTGCCGGTAGCTTCTCGTGAGTCGGTGGTTCTTCCCTCGGTTTTCCAGGCTTCTTCCTCCACCAGTTATACTGACCGCCATGTATAGCCTATCTTGTGCTAAAAAATGGCGTTAAACCCGAGAACAACAACAACAACATTGCTGTTGTCTATTCATATCCCACATGGATGACCCTAATTTATTTTTGGGCGGTACACACAACAATTATAATGAAATTTTACGTGCTGGATCATGGCTATCTATGTAGCTGACTTTGCGTGATTTGTCTGGCTATTACACAACGTTTCCAATCTTTTTTCATATTTGTTTTAACTTTATTGAAAAGATTTGTTGGCACAATTAGGCAAAAACTACTTGAGGTAGACAAATAAAATGAAATTTATTAGGCATATTTATATGTTGCTATTTATATGACCTGACTATAATTGGAGTTCATTATAGCAAGGTTTCATTCTTAACTAAATGTTTTGAATATCTGGACGTCTACCTTTTTCACAGGAACCGTATCATCATCAGTATGAAGAAGAGAACAAAACATTTGTATGGATCGGTTTAAACAGTATCTTATTAAATCTTTTTTGCTTGTGTTTGTGTTTCTTCTTTAAATGTTTAAATTTTTTAATGAAACTATGTTATTATTTCCGAATCCAGTTCACATGTTAGGTGATATTAGCTTAATTTTAGTCAGCCCGTATTTCATTTTCACTTTGGTTATGTTTCCTTACAATTTAATCATTTAAAGAGCATTTACTGTATGCCACGGTGTTGAACTAGTGGGACCAGCATGATTTGATTAGTTGCTAGAAATAAGGGGCTGTCATGAACCAGCATTTTCCTATTCTTTTCTCCCGCCTCTCCGCTTGTAAGTAAATTATGCATTCGTCATCATTTTCATCTTTTTCTGGACAAATGGTACCTTATTTCTCAAAATCATTAATTTTGCATTTGAGGTGTTAACCTTAAGTTTCTACTTAGCATAATATTATGTTCAATAATGAATTTATGCCTTTGGTCGAACCTGAAATGATTATAATGTGGGGTTATATAAGAATAAAATGTTCCCAAATGCCAATATAAATACCTCAACACAATGCATGGCAAACGATTCCTCTAAATTTGTTACAAATATTAAAAATAAATGGTGATAAACTTTAATTGTCTGGCACTTAAATACAAATGAATTTATCTTTTTTATACTTATTATCATATTTAAGTCTTCACTTTACGTTGTTGTGCATCAATTTGACCATATCTAGAATATTTCCTCTTAAACCAAACTTTGAGATTTAAATCACGTTTAATTCCTTACTAAGTAATAAAACACTATGGGAAAATTAATAAACGTACATGATAATATTTTGGACCATGATTAAAAAAACTGAATTAAACCCATGTAAAATAAACTATTGTTAATGTATTCGTATGCCTACCATTATATTTTTAAATGAGAAAATATACAGCATGAGAGTAATACATGCTTCAACCAGTTATTCATGCCTATAAGTACAAATGTATTGTTGTCTGGATCAGCTGAGCTATCAAATAACCTAAACACTCGCATTTTCAAATCTTTCAGACCTATATTACATATGCTTAAAGATTTCAATAATCGTCTAAGAGAAAAAAGTGAAAACCAATACGTTTTGTAAATTCAAAAATAATTTATTTCTCTAAAATACAAACTGAAAATGTTAAAATAACTTATGGTATTGTGAATTAAATTCCAGATAATACTAGATTTTTTAACATAAGTCCTAATTACTAAAGTACTGAATAATTTCCAACGTTAAAGGTGTTGATGTGCCTGTAGTATCCAATAGTCTCTAATGTACTAATGTACCAATGGCCTGAATTGTACTGATGTGTCAACAATTTTATGTTGAATCACGTTAATATAATTCAATGTTTCCTTGTTTGATTTCACTATAATTCCAAGCTAATGTCTCTTTCCAAGAATATTAAAGAGAACTTTGTATTTCTTGAGAAGAATAATTTGAATTAAATAATTTCACGCAAATCAAAATGCTGAACACAACAATGATTCTGCTTCAAGATATGACTACACGAATAAATAATTTTCCCAGTAAACAAGATTATAAAGTCCTCTGCTTGACCTAGGTCACAATTTGCAATTTCTATATAAAAAAACAACTATTACTTAATGGAAACTTCCATTCTAGAAAATTATTTTACATAAATTATAATAAAGAATATGGTAAGCACAATATCCTTGACTCAGATCAAGATAAATATGTTTTCTTCTATTGATAATGATTCTAATATTAAACCAACACTCGTACAGAAAATATTAGCTATGTATTAGTTGTTTACAGAATAAAACAAATCAATGATTCTGGTCAGGTAGACAATGAAATTGATTTTGGACAAGTTCAGCTTCAAAGTACAATTTTCTATAACCCATAGCATATAATGAATAATCAACCAACATAAATGCAAATTAAATATACATAAAAACGTACTGTTAGTCCTTGCCACTTGATTGTGTATAATTGTGTAGGGGGGAGGGCTGTTGCTAAGTTGTGTAAACTTGTTGCCCGAACCCGTGTGCTGTAAATATGGCAATAAAATATGATCAAGTTGTAAGACCTGTTAAACTCTCATTTCAAAAGATAATAAGGACCGTAAATATTCAGTAACCATTTGGTAATGGAATCGTCATGTATTTAAAAAAAATCCAGAATAGATAATCAAACTAAATAAAGAAATCATTAAGTCAGACATTCTTTGTCTACAAAAAACTCACCTTTAAAGTGTTACTCGATTTATACCAAACATGCCAGGTTATTCTATGTTATAATACAAAAACGGAAAAAAATGGTAGGAAAGAAGGGGCCTAACCATTTATATTAGCTAGTCCATCATCAATACTACAGTAGGACATATCCAAACAGACGCCAATAACTTAGAATCACTTCAATATCCTTCAGTTGTAGTCCACACAGAACAGTCCATCAATGAAATTTGCAACATTTACGACCCAGGAGGAAACAAGCTAACATCGCCCAAGATGTATACCCAAGTATCAGACAACGGTTGAAAGTACATCATATGTGGAGATTTCAACGCCCACAGCAAACAATAGGAAGTAGACCGTCTAGATAAAAGAGGAAGTTAATAGAAAAATGGGTATCTGAATTCTACCATGTCATATTAAATAGAAGCCCACGTACCAGGATTATTCCGGAAAAAGGCTCACTATCAGCAATAGACTTATCAATATGCCCGTCCAAATTAGCTGAAATAGCAAACTCATAAGTCGATTTGACCAGCACATTAAGAAGTTACCACTTCCCAATAATTATTACCCTCAATTTATCTACCCCAATTATTGATTCAACCAACTTACCCTGGTGGAGATTTGGCAAGGCTGACTGGGATGTATTCTGCTCATCCCTAGGAGGCATGACCTTCAACAACTAAAAGATGACAACATAGCCAATTGCAATCAGAATATAAAGAAGTACTACCCTTCCAGCGAAAAAAAATATGATCGTCGAATTCCAGTTGAGTTTAGAATGGATTGGTCGGTGTGACGACAAATGGGGCTTTACGTTCTCAGAAGGAAAATCCCTTGCAGTAATGTTTCACCTTAGACAAAGAATTGAAGAGATATGTAATAGATTCATGAGCTTCATGCTAGTCCAAACACACCGGGACGGAAGAAGATACATGAAATAACCAAAACATGTTTGAAATCCAGACCTTACAGGTAGATCAGACCAAATACCCTGATCCCACTCCATGGACCTGAATCAATCCACACATCAATCTACTGGCACTGGAACTCGGCTCCAGGTGTGAGCAACCACTAGAAAAAAATTGCTAAAATGTTCTCTGTGATTGACGAATTATACAAAGATTACTCCAAAATATATACCAACTTGTCAAAATCAACCGACCCTGACAGAACAGCAGCTGCAATAGTATTACCGGAAGAAAACGCAGAGCTAGGTGCGATACTCCCGGAAGACTGCTCTATAAACACAGCAGAGTTCTGAGCTATAATAGAAGCATTACAATGGATCCAAACCACCAATATCCAAAAAAGTCATCGTCATTAACTCAGTGTAATAAAATCACTGAAAATCGGCAACTCTACCAGCCGAGCTAACTTTGTAAAGCAGACCAACCTATTTCTAAACAACCTGGAAAACAACAAAAGGAAAATAGAATTTATGTGGGTACCGTCACACATAGACATCACAGGAAATTACAAAGCGGATCTAGCAGCCAAAAATAAACTTAAAGATACGATCCCGATACCACTCCACTTCAGCACTAAGGAAATCTACAACATTATTGAAAAGAAGTTGAAGGAAAATGTCAACAGGAATGGGATAATAGTACGAGAGGACTCAAACTGTACACAGTTTTTAAAAAAGCAGTAGGAATATAAAAGCACCCAAGCTGACTAACAAGCATGACCAGAAAATCATATATAGTATAAGGACTGGAAAAACACTGTTAGCCAGTAGTTTTGGAAAATGCCTACCAAATAACAAGGCTTGGTGCTTGAACTGCCCTTACTGCCAACAAACGAGAACCTACATCATGTTTTCAATGTTTTCAAACGATAACCAAGCACAACGGGAAACCTTAAGGACCAGGCAACGGTTAATAGGTTCACCATCGACGTACCAAGAATGTTTGGAGCACAGTAACTTCAACATTAACTCGACCTACAACAACATATTGTACTATGGGAAGGCAAAAGGTAAGCAAGCAAAAATACAGTTGTAGGCAATAGCCCAATAAGATTAATCGAATTATTTGCAATTCGACACATATTTGAACCAATGAATTACTACCAACTTATACCCGCCCCTACTCTAGGGTGACGACCAGTTGCCTCATGACCATAATTACTGTCGAACCCTGTGAAAGGGGCAAGGAGAACAAAACGGCTGATGAAGGACGAGAAACTTCAGGTCACCTAACGCTTGTTTCGCCAGTGTGCAGACTCAGATCCAGCACCTATTGGAACGGAACTCCCTCCCTGCCTTCTGTACGTCTGACATCTGAAAAGTTATTAAAACGTTCTGGTCAATGTAAACGGAAGTTAATATCAGCAAACACTGTAGCAATGTAATGGTGCAGGATGATCCAGTTATGCAACAATGAGAGCACTCTATAAAGGCAATGCAAATAGTAATAGGTAATCACCAACATGCCAAACATTACTCTATACAACTGGGCAATATAACAAAGTAACGCGTAATTCCAACTGTACCTATCTTAAATAACAGCTATTCAAACTATTGACCAATACCGGAAAAAGCAATGACAATAAAAGCAGGTAAATGTTCAAATAAATAATCATAGATCTTCATTTGCCTCTATGTCGGTTTTTATGTTATCTTTTGGGTGCCTTCCGTTCTTTCCGTATTACCAAACCACAAAATTCAAACGCAATTGGTTCATTTGGTTTCTGGTCCTTATGGTTTCCATGGTTATATAACGACGTGTAGTGAACTTTCGGGAGTACTGTCCTTGACCAACCATCCACGAATATCTCAAAACCACCAGTTGTCCATAAATTTACCAGTTGTGTTACTGTCCGGTCCCTGGATCGTTACAAGATAACCACAGCTCCAGAGTTTTACCAGTATTATAGGTTATTACTATTGATTCCCATTTGGAATCACGTCACAATTAATACTTCCAGTTCAGTACCCACAAATGTAGTTCTAGTCTATTTTTAGAACAATTTTTCCTCTCTCATTTTGGTGGTGATAGAAGAGTTTTATTTATGCATTTTTGGTAGGGATTTAAAGGTAACTGTTTATTCTTGATAATATGAGCTCAGGGTCTTGATGTCTATGTATATTTTGGCGACAGTGCACAGTGAGTAATAAGGCCTTGGTGATGATCCCGAAGTGAAATTTGTGTCCTGTTTACATGCTGCTATGTTGACAGTCCAGCATCTCAAAAAAAGAGCAAGTCAACCTTTGACAAGAACTTCACCGTGAAGTCATCTTTGAAGGTATTTTAGATTAACATATGATTTGCATTGACTGTCACACAGTGGAAAGGTCAGTACTGAGAAACAAATGTAGAGAACATATAGTAAAATTAATTGTGTTCTATGGCCATTTAGCGTTACGATCGTATGCTTTTCAGGGGAGATAACCTGACTAAAATTGTAGCTACAAAAAAAGCTCCAGTTTCTGCCCTTTCCATCCATATTTACTTAAATATTAAATGAAGTGGCCACAATATTCACTCTTTTTAACAAGTTTTAAGCACAATACTATTAAGGGTGTGTTGTGTCTTACTTTTCCACTATCTGCCTGACTGTCTGTCTACACGCCTTTCTCAAAATACCTTGTCATTTCAGGTAATTTGATACAGTAACTGTAATTATTTATTCATTAACTTCTTACTTGTTAACTATTTAATAAAGTTATTTGTTTAGTTATCTGAACTGCAATTTATAAGGAATAATAGATTCATTTTCTTCTCTCCACTTTAATCGCATGCACCAATTTGCACTCACAAATTTATATTTGACATTCCATTTCCTTCCTTTCTTCTATCGCTTTCTTCAAGGAGACTAGAAATCAAAATTTTCCTTTTACGTATGTAATTCTCTACAGATTTTAATTCGACTGCAATGTTTATAAATTAAATATCGTAAGCGGGTAGTGATTATATTGCGTGGAAGATACCACGATTCCGTAAATTGCCGAGTTTTTCCGAGTTTTGATAAGACGACAGATCACGTGGTACCGTGACGCTATACTAGCCAGTCCTCGAATACAAACATAAACATTGGCGAGCGAGGCAGACAGGAGACCACATTTGGGTTGCACATTCAAAAGTTGGAACTGCAGTTTGATATAATAGTTTATGTACTGTACTGGTAAGTGCTAAAAGAAATTTGTTAGGCACAGGCCCCGGGCTGGTGACTTAAATAAACTAAAGTCCTGAATGAAATTCCACAAGCCCGGACAGTTCATGCATGTCAATTCTCAAGCCGGGAGAAAAACCTCCCGATTTTGGGGGTATTTCCTCATCTATATCCCGATGTCGTAATATCTCTCAATTTTGCGCAGCGAAGTCCCGATTATTACATTATGTCTGTCAATTTTCATTTGTCAGAAGAAAAAACCCCACCCCAAACCATTTTTAAATATAACGTATGCAATCCACAGTCTAAACTGCCACACTGCTGGCATAGTAGCGATATGACTGAAAATATGTTAAAGCTACGTTAAAAATTCAAATCACACGCACACACGTCTAAACCCGGCACTGGACGAAATAATTAATATCATACAACAGTTTTTTTCTTCTTTTTTTCTTCTTCAGTAAATAGAACGTGAAGATTAAACATTATTCAAGTAAATTTCAGATTTTTTAAACAACTACAACAGTACTATAGTAAAAAAAAAATAATTAAAAGAATAAAATTGTCACCAATTAGCTTAAATGAATGATCACGTTAAAATTTTCTCTGCAGACAAAATCGCATCTCCATTTCCGCCAAAGAAACTCGGCCAGTTAACACCTGACATTCCTCTACCGTATATGAAAAGTTTAATTACCATGATTAAATTGCAAGGAATAAAACAAAATATACCATGCAGTATATGTGGCCCTAAAGAACTAATTCTGAATAAATATTTTATTCAGCAAACAGTGTTACATGCATTAAGACTTAAACCAAAGGAAATAAGGTGGGGCATAAAACTTGAGAAAAACAGTTGCCACATGTACGGTAACTTGTGACTGCAGATTTGAACTGTTAAAATGAAGTCCTTGGCATCGTAAGTAACAACAAAATAGGCATCGTTTATTTGGTAATCTATTGCTGGTACTTACACGTACACACACTGTCGAACATGGTTTCTTTGAAGTATGTCCGAAGGGCAGTCCTTTTCACAAGATCAATGCAAGGATAAGGATTCTGTTCATTAGTCACACCGGCTTTATTGTTTGCGTACTTAAATCAAAACTTAAAGGAGACTAGAAATCAAAATTTTCCTTTTACGTATGTAATTCTCTACAGATTTTAATTCGACTGCAATGTTTATAAATTAAATATCGTAAGTGGGTAGTGATTATATTGCGTGGAAGATACCACGATTCCGTAAATTGCCGAGTTTTTCCGAGTTTTGATAAGACGACAGATCACGTGGTACCGTGACGCTATACTAGCCAGTCCTCGAATACAAACATAAACATTGGCGAGCGAGGCAGACAGGAGACCACATTTGGGTTGCACATTCAAAAGTTGAATCTGCAGTCTGATATAATAGTTTATGTACTGTACTGGTAAGTGCTAAAAGAAATTTGTTAGGCACAGGCCCGGGCTGGTGACTTAAATAAACTAAAGTCCTGAATGAAATTCCACAAGCCTGGACAGTTCATACCTGTCAACTCTCAAGCCGAGAGAAAAACCTCCCGATTTTGGGGGTATTTCCTCATTTACATCCCGATCTCGTAATATCTCTCAATTTTGCGCAGCGAAGTCCCGATTATTACATTATGTCTGTCAATTTTCATTTGTCAGAAGAAAAAAACCCAACCCCAAACCATTTTTAAATATAACGTATGCAATCCACAGTCTAAACTGCCACACTGCTGACATCGTAGCGATATGACTGAAAAATTGTTAAAGCTACGTTAAAAATTCAAATCACACGCACACACGTCTAAACCCGGCACTGGACGAAATAATTAATATCATACAACAGTTTTTTTCTTCTTCTTTTCTTCTTCAGTAAATAGAACGTGAAGATTAAACATTATTCAAGTAAATTTCAGATTTTTTAAAGAACTACAACAGTACTATAGTAAAAAAAATAATTAAAAGAATAAAATTGTCACCAATTAGCTTAAATGAATGATCACGTTGAAATTTTCTCTGCAAACAAAATCGCATCTCCATTTCCGCCAAAAAAACTCGGCCAGGGAACACCCGACATTCCTCTACCGTATATGAAAAGTTTAATTACCATGATTAAATTACAAGGAATAAAACAAAATATACCATGCAATATATGTGGCCCTAAAGAACTAATTCTGATTAAATATTTTATTCAGCAAACAGTGTTACATGCATTAAGACTTAAACCAAAGGAAAAAAGGTGGGGCATAAAACTGAGAAAAACAGTTGCCACATGTACGGTAACTTGTGACTGCAAATTTGAACTGTTAAAATGAAGTCCATGGCATCGTAAGTAACAACAAAATAGGCATCGTTTATTTAGTATTGCTGATTGCTGATGCTTACACATACACACACTGTCGAACATGGTTTCTTTGAAGTATGTCCGATCACAAGATCAATGCAAGGATAAGGAGTATGTTCATTAGTCACACCGGCTGTATTGTTTGCGTACTTAAATTAAAACTTTAGCTATTTTGCAATTTAGCCAGAACTGACCAGAATATGTAAAAGGGGCTTGTCATGGGGGAATAATAAGGCGTATCACAGCGAGAAAAGGCACGTCAAATGGGCGGTCGCACATTGGGGCAACGGGGGGGGGGGGTCAATAGCCCCCCCCCCCCGTTCTATTGTCAGACAGTTAATTTGAAACTTTGACCTTTTTTTTTTTAATCGCTGCTTTTTAAACTGCCCAAGGAATAGTTTTATATCAGTTCCAATTAATACAGATTACCGTTTATGCAAACTACATGTATACAATGCATTTTTTTTAACAATTATTTTTTATAAGATTACTGAAAATTGTGTTTTCTCGAAACACGACAGATTTAGAATCTTATTTTTAGCAAAGCTTCCATTTGATTAAAATCAAATCTAAATTTCACCTAGGACAGTGGTGATTTGATTTAGATTGTGCCGTGTTAAGGCATGTATGTCAACATCTTGAAAATACATTTACTCATTTCACCAGCGCGATCAAAGTTTCCTCAGGCAAACAATTTTTGTTTCGACAAGCCTGACGGGCACCTCACTTTGAATACAGGATGGGCCGGAACTAAAACCAGAAGGGGCCCAGGGTGTCGGGCTATCAGATTTGTTTTTAGTACTGCTGTTTTAGATAAAAGATATGTGGATTGATTGTTGCATTTTGTGGTCACTTACTCGTCCTTCTGCCTATTTTCGTAACTCACACGTTTAACTCTTTTCCCAGGATTTAAAATGTCCAAAGGTATGTCTGGAACAGCGCCAACTTTTAGTCTAGGCCTAGCATTTACGTATCTTTGAGCTGCTATTTTTTCATGATCCCTCTCGTAACATTCCTTTGAGAAATGTAACGAGCACATAGTGCTGTATGGTGTTGCTTTGAAATCGACTCGTTTGTAATAATGCACCTATTCTTTCATGATGCCTTTATCTTTCGAAAAAGAAAAAAAAAATATATGTCCACAGGCTTTTCTTAATGTTCCATTACACCCGTAAGCAACGTAAAACGGTATTGTCTTTTACTCTGGCAACTCCCACTTGAGCTGCTGGAGTCGCTACTATGACGTCACATCCCGAAAGTAACCGAATAGGCGCGGAAATTTTGCATACGAGGTCACGGAAATTCAGCTCCTAGAAGATAGGCCAATATTTAAATATTGGCATTACGGTCGCAGATGATACTTCAGAATAAGGTTTTATGCTATAGTACTTTTATTATTATTCTATATTTCCATTGGTTTCTGGTCTCCTTTAAGCTATTTTGCAATTTAGCCAGAACTGACCAGAATATGCAAAAGGGGCTTGTCATGGGGGAATAATAAGGCGTATCACAGCGAGAAAAGGCACGTCAAATGGGCGGTCGCACATTGGGGCAAGGGGTGTGTGTGTGTGTCAATAGTCCCCCCCCCCCTTTTATTGTCAGACAGTTAATGTGAAGCTTTGACCTTTTTTTTTAATCGCTGCTTTTTAAACTGCCCAAGGAATAGTTTTATATCAGTTCCAATTAATACAGATTACCGTTTATGCATACTACATGTAAACAATGCATTTTTTTTAAAAAAAATTAATTTTTTAAGATTACTGAAAATTGTGTTTTCTCGAAACACGACAGGTTCAGAATCTTATTTTTAGCAAAGCTTCCATTTGATTAAAATCAAATCTAAATTTCACCTAGGACAGTGGTGATTTGATTTAGATTGTGCCGTGTTAAGGCATGTATGTCAACATCTTGAAAATACATTTACTCATTTCACCAGCGCGATCAAAGTTTCCTCAGGCAAACAATTTTTGTTTCGACAAGCCTGACGAGCACCTCACTTTGAATGCAGGATGGGCCAGAACTAAAACCAGAAGGGGCCCAGGGTGTCGGGCTATCAGATTTGTTTTTAGCACTGCTGTTTTAGATAAAAGGTATGTGGATTGATTGTTGCATTTTGTGGTCACTTACTTGTCCTTCTGCGTATTTTCGTAACTCACACGTTTAACTCTTTTCCCAGGATTTAAAATGTCTAAAGGTATGTCTGGAACAGAGCAACTTTTAGTCTAGGCCTAGCATTTGCGTATCTTTGAGCTGCTATGTTTTTCATGATCCCTCTCGTAACATTCCTTTGAGAAATGTAACGAGCACATAGTGCTATATGGTGTTGCTTTGAAATCGACTCGTTTGTAATAATGTACCCATTCTTTCATGATGCCTTTATCTTTCGAAAAAGAAAAAAAAAATATATGTCCACAGGCTTTTCTTAATGTTCTATTACACCCGTAAGCAACGCAAAACGGTATTGTCTTTTACTCTGGCAACTCCCACTTGGGTTGCTGGAGTCGCTACTATGACGTCACATCCCGAAAGTAACCGAATAGGCGCGGAAATTTTGCATACGAGGTCACGGAAATTCAGCTCCTAGAAGATAGGCCAATATTTAAATATTGGCATTACGGTCGCAGATGATACTTCATAATAAGGTTTTCTGCTATAGTACTTTTATTATTATTCTATATTTCCATTGGTTTCTGGTCTCCTTTAAGCTTGTCAACATTCGCCGTATTACACAAAACTCGACATTTAAATGAGAATTCGGAACATAAACTTGGATGTGGAGTTGTTGTTTCCAAATAAGTATCAGCTCGGTCAGACTTTCCATAAAATAATCAAAATGAAACGATTGCACCTCAACCACATTACAAACTTTGTGGCAGCTGTGGAAAATAATTATAGAATTAAAGAGTTCAACACTGCCAAGCAGACCAAGTCCAAATCGGAAAAATGGTTTCCGGCGATATTCTAGTATAATTCCATGATGGTCAAGTATGAGGATGTGTTTCCGTTGGGGATACAACTTCCTGTCCTGGCTTATCCCATATGATTACAGTAGGTTCTAAGAGGGGAGAAGTGGTTCTACGGATAAAGAACCATGCAATCTGCACTTCTTACGGAATAAAACGCAAAAACACTTGGATGAAATCGAGGCCATACAGACACATTATTACAGGAGGAGGAATGGATACACTTGCGCAAAATATCCCGAGGGGGGCAGGGTCAACAATGAAAGCTAAAGAGAGCAGCAGGTCAGGACAAACGTTCCTGACCCTTAGTCTTAAATAGAGAGGCATGCAGCTTAGGAGCTGGTGTGGAGAATACAAGTCTGACTATTCAATCTTGATTTTGAGAACAAGATGCCGGCTTTACCAGGTGACCCGTCGCACAGGGAAAAAAAAAAAACGAGGGCATACCAGATCCGGAAAGCAACCTACAGCCTATGCTGATTCAACGAATTTGAAGGACTACATTTTGACATGAATTTTGAAATAAATAAATGTGATGAAATGTAAAAGCCATAGAATTAGTTTCAAGACTGAGGGACACAGCACACATAAATCTCATCGATATATGACCAGAACTGCTTCGAAGCTTTCTACATATTATATCAGCTGTTACGTTAATAGCTAGGTTTGATCGCATAAACCAATCAGACTTGTATAGAGCCCAGATGAAGAATAGAGTACGACAAAAGGCTGAATCCCTTTCTAAACTAGCTCATGATATGAAGAAACCGCATGGGCTACACGACAGCACCCATTGCGGTTCGAGAACAACTATCTAGAGACATGCTATGTTGATGCATTAAATGGAAAACAGTTGCATTGGACAGTCTACCAGGATAAACCCAGAAACACCGGTGATGCTCTACAGCTGGGTTAGAATTCGAGGCTTTTCAGAGGGGCATGGATAGACGCACTACAGCGCCTAGTTGTTGTTATTGTTTAGGGTGTAACGCCATTTTTCAGCACACGATAGGCTATACATGGCGGCCAGTAATAATGTTGGAGGAAGAACCCGGGAAAGAACCGCCGACCCTCGAGAAGCTACTGGCAAGCTTTCTCACATACCCACACTGGCCGAATCCGAGATTCGAACCCACGCAGACAGAGGTGAGATGGCAGTGATCCGTAACGGAGAGCACTTCGGACCATTTTGCCACTCGATGCCCCTACAGCACCTAGAAGGTTAAGAATGTAACACGAATTAGTAGAAGAGGCAAGTTTAATTAATGAGTAGAATTGCTCTGAATATGATATTATTGTACGACTGGCCACTGTTGTGGAGAATGGGTGTTAGAAAATCAGACCAATACCGAGACAAGTTATCAAAAGCAAAGGAAGTTGCCATTACTGTACGAAGTATGGACACTCGAAGAGAATATCCCTAAATATAGAAGTATTTAACAGAAATGAATATATCTGGTATTGAAGGTATTGTACAAAAAAATCTAAGCAGGAATATAATTTTCTTTAAAACTGTGGATCCAGTTTTAGCTGGGGATGTTGATCAATAAACTCGGAAGAGTCTCTGATATGAAACAATCTCCTATCTAATCATAACGGGCTTTTCTTAAAAGCAAGCTTAAATATCGGTGTCTATTGCCTTGTTGACACTGGTCCACAACTGCAGTGTTACATCCAAATATATATTATCGTATAAACACGTCATTGAGATTTCAACTCGAAAAGACTTTGAAGACTTGGAAATTTTCGTAACCTCATTTGGAAGTATAAATATGATCATAAAATACATGGTAGATGCTACCTACACCGCATGGTGGTTGCAAAAGTGCGAGAACCACTTTTAATTGGCTATTGTTTTATCTGAAAGAGTAAGTGTCAAAAAGATATGGGAAAAGGCAAACTTACAGATGGGCAGTGAATAAAATGCCAGCTGGAAAGTAAATTGATATATGTTATTAGAGTTGCGCTTAAAACTTCTGCATTCCACCTCGTACATGAATGAATGTAAATAAAACTTGTAAGTTTAGAAACTTAAACAGTCCTCACAAGACCAGGTTTACAGGGACGGGAATTCTAGTTGCCAAATTGGAAGTGGACCCTAACTAGTGTTATGTCCCATTAAGACTTGTTAGCAAAAAAGATTCGTTACAGCGTCTGTATACTCACAATAACGTCGCAGTAGGGAAACCCAGTGGAAGTTACCTCAGAAAAACAGACTAAGCCTTCGTGACGTTTAAAAAGAAGCAGAATAAGTAAAATTTGCTAAAACAAGGGATAGACTGCCAGAGCATTTGCAAGTATTACTAACCTCGTGTAGTGTTAACTTATGCGATTCACAATTAAGAAATTAACTGGAATTGGATGAGCATACCATTTCAGTCGGGAACAAAATTATCTAGGCCAGACGGACAGGAACTAGCATACGTAAATACTGGTAAAGTGCCGTTAAAACCAAACCATCCTTTGTACATACTTTTTTAAAAATAATTTACGCATCTCATTTTTACACCATTTGCGTTCATGTGAACATCATTTACACCGCAAATCTGAAGAAATTATACACATCCGTTTTCTGAACATATATATATTGCTTTGCCTTAAAAGTGTAAAGCAGCGAACAGAAAATACACAGGTAAAACTAGTTTAGTTTATTTTATTGTGTGTTACTATGTTACTATCTGAGGCCCACTGAGAACCACCTCATTCTCTCTACCCGCCACTAGATAATAAAAGTAGATCGACTTGTTTAAAATTCTTCCAGCAATATAAAGCTTTGCACACGTATCCGCAATTGTCGTAGTAGCACATAATTATTGAATTAATAAAGGAATCAATCATCCTATGCATTTCTATTATATGAGCAGATGCAAACAGAGCAAAATTGTCATCTAGGTTGTTAAAGTCTCAGTCACTAAACCTTTTTCCGTCAATCTTTTATTCAAGTAATTCACTGTCTTGGCTCTCTTTTCATTTACTCTGCATGTTTACTCTTTCTCCCGATGTGTATCATGTCTAACTCTTAACTGATCAGCACCATGCGGGTCACATACCTTGCAAATTTATCTACTTCCTGTATTAGCTCCAATAATTGCTCATGCAGGTACCATGCAGATACCATTTATTGCGCATGAAACTGCACATAAATGGCTATTCTCTTTTCATGTCATTTCAGGCTACGCATGCTACCCCAATATTAGACGATAGTATATGTTGGTCTTTATCAGAGTGGACAGCTCCAGCTTCCTCACGTAAATCCAACTTGTGCGCAATTCATGATATTATCCCAAAACCTTCAAGTCTTGTTGTCATGGGTGAGCACACTGGTGGACAGTACATTCGCAGATAGAACCGTTCAAGTTGGTAGAGAATTGGTCAGATTCAATATCCGGCTACATACATTTATGGAGTGGCCGAAGAAAAGAAGAACGACGCGAATTTGGTGTTGAGTTGCCCATCAAATCGAAGATAGCAAGTTTACAAATCTTGCAACTTGTGTAAATGACTTAATAATGCATATGTCTGGACGGAAAAAGCACATAAAACTATCATCAGCGACTATGCACCTACCATAACCAACCAAGACGAGATTACACGGTAATGTGTGGTAGTTCAGATTCATCAGTCTGCAAATAAAACTGAAGGTAAGCAAAACTGACCCTGCTCTATGCATAAGTAACGTGGACAAAGTACAGACGCCATAATAAAACGCCGAACCATTCATACGTGGATTGCTTGAGAAAACTGATAAAGATAAAATGGCAGGACAGGGTTCTTGACATTCCAAGCGTCCACACTCTGCTGATGAAATCAGAGAAGATCGACAGGACATATCTTCATTATGCCATACAAGCAACTACCAACGAAAATCTCTTACAGTGAACTAAAATCATCCTTAAACTATTTCAGAATTTACCGCGCGCTTTGGTAAGATCTCACACGTGATCATTCGACCTGGTTATGGCTCGTCCATACTGGGAATACAGACGATGAGTTGGGAACTGCAGAGACAGTACATCAGCGCGAGCACCCGAAATGGAGCCGCAGATATCCCAAGCGGAATCTCCTATCCAGGTTGTCAAAGATTGTTCATAGCACAAACAGGCCTGGTCAATCACTTAATTCCCCACATAAAACAAATCAGTTAGTGATAACATGGTCAACACACCAGCTATGTTTTGTTGTTTATATATGTCGATAAAGACTATATTATTTAAGAGTGACACATTTTATACGAACTGTTTAATATCTTGATGCAAGTGGTCCCTCTTTGTGTTTCATTCCAAAAATACCAATTATTAAGATATTCTTCTTTTGTAGATTGTTTCACGAGATTCCTCAGTACTATAATGATGAAATTCGTTCCCTACAGATTTTTTTATCATCTAATGAAAAAGTCACACGTTGGTTGTTTAACTCTAATCCAATATAAATATCAACATCAATGTTAAAATAACTGTCTAGTATCAATATACAAGTTGACAAATCTGTACACAACTCATGTTTCATTAACTGAATGATATATTAATCTACTAATTTATTCACACACACGTGATGAAACTGGGTTAAGTTCGCAACTGTTAACTAACGATTTTGTTGTCGTTTCATTCTTTAATCAACTCATACCAATTAGATGTCCTCTATGTACCTCAACCTATATGACATTCTCGGTATGTATGTATGTATGTATGTATATATATATATATATATATATATATATATATATATATATATATATATATATATATATATATATATATATAGAGAGAGAGAGAGAGAGAGAGAGAGAGAGAGAGAGATTTACATCTGTATATGCCTCTTGTGACATTTAAATGTCTTACTTAGTTTTGTATAATATGTAAAATATATTTATGAATTCTCTGGCAGTGTAAAATCAGTTAAGAATCAAAGACTTCTAATGCACATACACACTCATTTATTATTATTATTATTATTATTATCATTATTATTATTATTGTACATAAGAGTTCAAAAGCTATGTTACATAAGAGGCAAATGGCTTGTGTAGGGAAGTTTAATGCAGATGTGCAGTCTGTTTAACGTGATTTGCAGTCGGTTAGCAACGACTGCGTCTACATGTGGGTGTGTCTCTACGCACGTATGCCAATGCCAGCATCATTTTTGCATATTTTGCATTTTTGTGATTTGCACACACACACACACACACACACACACACATATATATATATATATATATATATATATATATATATATATATATATATATATATATATATATATATATATATATATAAAGAGATAGAGAGTGTTTGTATGTAGGTAGAAAAGTGCGTAGGTTTCTATGTCCGTTCACCAGTACTTATGCATGCATTCGTATATTTCGTGACTCAAATGTCCTAAATTATTTTGTGTGGGTACTTTTCTCCCAAGTTACATAATTTTGTTCGTTTCTGACTGTATAGTGAGATTGTAGATTTGCAAAGTAATGATCTTACTACTGTGATCAACCTGCAAAATGTATTGCCAAACGATTATAAAAGTGTCTGAGTATTGTTATTGTGTGTGTGTGTGTGTATTAAACTGTCTGCTTTCCAGTTAAACATTTACACGCAAAATTCGGCATTCTTCTCTTAAGAGATGTTTGTTTGCAAAATACATATACAACATTTTTGAGGGAAGAGTCATAGTATAATTTTTAAAAGAAAAATTTACGTTTCAGTGTCTGAATACTGTTTTGGTAGAAGATAAACAGTTGATGTGAATTACTGATAAAGTACATATTGCACTGGTTACTGGTGACTCTAAAAGTCGCATCTGTCAATCGCCACCTACCTTTAGCTTCATGTTTTGGAAGAGAAGCACGTTGCTGCAGTTATCAGTCACCAACAATCTTGACAAAACTTCCGTCATTCAGAATAAGGAAGCACGAGAACAAAGTGTGTCCGATAAGATCATTTGAAAATGTAGGATGGTGTTTAGGTAACTTCAAAAGGTTCAAGTCGATAAAATCTGTTTTCATTATCCGCATTGATAGCCATGTTGATGCATAATTCATTGTTACCTCATTGGTTGTTGTTTGTGGTTGTAAAAAGATCCAAGACTTTTGACGAATATACAGCTTTACTAGCATATCTGAGGAAAACAACGTGATAATAAGCTGTGCAAAACAAACTGGTACTGAAAACGATACATTTCTAGATGCGAGAAAATTTTTGTATTGTTTTTTTATTTTACATATTTTACATAGTTTCATACAATGCATTGATCATCATAATAAAGACCCATGTGTTGAGAAAACGGAATAGGTTTAACCCCAAAAAATCATATGTTTATTGGTTTTACAGTCGGATAGACAACATTCATACGCGTGCATGTTCATAAAGATGCCTGTGTTTATCTCCAATTTTCACACAGAATCAATTATCGAAATATAACTCTAAAGTATATTGTTTTCTTTTTGCTTGTTTTTAAAAATCATTTTCAAACTTTGTTTTATAAAAAGAAGTTTATAAAAGATGAAATGTGTTTACACTTTATAACCCTGTGTACACAGAAAACTCCCTCGATTGTAGAAATATATTGAAAGAATGTAATAAATTCCTACCAATTTTTTCTGTCAAAAGTAAGCCTGACTCGAAAAATCACCTCGTACATTTCGTACATATATTGTGTGCATATATCTTCACGATTAGAGAAACACAGTTTAGATGTTAAAAAAGAAGCAAATCTAAAAACTTTTTTGATTTCAAAATAATGTATCAACTAACATCTTCTTCAATGCTTAATCTAAAAGCATGCTTTAAAAACAATAATTACATTCCCATATCAAACAACCGTAGTTTAATGTTAACCATTTTCCATTGTTTACCAATAGTTTATTTCCGAAAATTTATCTACTTTAATATAAGTTAAAAATTGCTGGTAAATAATATAAACCCTGACTATTTATGAATTTGTAAAGTATATTAGTGAACCTCTTTTTATTTTATTTTATTATATATTTGGTTCCTGACATAATTTAAAGTGAGCACATTAATAAGAAATGAGACACATAATACTGAAGTACCTTTTTAACCCACCTTTGATTAATAACAAGTGAATAATAAGTGATCCCCTTCCGAGACAACCATCAGAACAAAATCGAACAACTAAATACTTTTTCCACGGAGCAATGCTTCTTTGGCACTTAAATAAAATGGTGATATAGATATTTCGTTTCTTCATTTACGTGTGTGACATAGTTTATTTATTTATAAAGAACATAGCTTTCTGATAAATCTAAGGATTTCCAGTACATGTACACACGTTTATCAGCAACCCCCTTCCTGTTTACAAATTTAAACCCATCCTCCTCCCCTAACGCTACCACTACTCGGTGGAAAGTAAATTGATCTATCCAATAAAAGTGCGTTCTGTTTCATGCAATAAAGTCCCATATTTTATAGTATTTTCATAAAGCGTCTTATTTTTGTTGTGATGGAAATGCAGCATAACCTAAACTTAATTAGTTTTGAGCAAGAAAGAAAGCAAACAATCTCGCTTAACTCTCGTATTATAATTTTAAAATTTTGACATAAGCGAACACATACATAGCTAGGTTAAAATTACAAGTGATTTCCATTCCAATCTTAAACTTATGCGCTTACATTTTCATGATAAAAAAATGTTAAAAGAGAAAAATTATTACTTCCTAAGAAACAACAGTGAAACATTTTGCAAAATTAAACATCACAACCATTAAAGAATGATGGGAAGAAAAGGGATCCCGGCGGAGAATATAACATCTAATTAAACTTTAGTTACTATTATTGCGACAAAAACAAACAATGAAAGGCGTCAATGTGGTACGCGCAACGGTAAACAACCCACCTACGATCAGCTCTAGTGTTGGCAAATGTAAGCGTAGAGCACGTGTTTTCGCTAATTAGATTTCATTTGATCAGGCGATTCGTGCCTTACTAACACCTGTACTGCACATGAAAAATTGAAAAAGACCAAACAAATTTGAAAAAATACCAAAAGGGCATGGGTACTTCGCCTGCAGCTTTTCTGAGGGCTCCAAGTGTGTACATCCTATGATCTGCATTATTAGATGTATCTATGATAAACGTCATTGTTGGACCAGCTGATCTCGCGTAATCATCACTGTATTTAGCGAGTCCAAGAATCATCATGGCAATGTCAACATTATTGAGAAATACTGCGATTCCTTTTCCATCGATGGAATAGCGTAAGCTGTTAAACAACTTCAAAATACCATTGTTGACAAATCCAGATTGTACACTGGCACTGTAATCAGTATTACCATTTTGTATAAGTTTCCACTCCATTTCTAAGAAGGCCTCGCACGGGGAAAAAGCTCAGACGTGTCATGTACCTGTAATTCTATTTTGTTTTGTTGAACAAGGACCATAGACGGCTATAAATGACATTGAAATATTGAATATCTCCTTTGCTCTATTCACCAACTCACGCGCGTCCATGTCAAGTGTGGGATCTGGTGTATTTTTAACTGATCCATTATTTATAAGTTTTTTGATTTTGTCTAATACGTTTCAAATAGGCTTTATATTAACGTATTTGCAATCGCTGAATCACCTATCTGCGGTTGAGCGGTTACCGAATCTGACAGTCCTTGCTGAGCGGAATAATAATTTTACGGACTGGTGCTGTACCAGACGACAAAGTCACAAGTACCATTGGTTCCCCCGCAAACAATCCACGAATAACATCACCAAGACCAGTTCCATAATATGACTGCAAACGTGTTTACAAAAAGGTTAACAACATGCATTGGTATTACACGTCCATGTACAAAATTCCTTATCTGGTTAATCTCTATTGAGCAAATGTACTGATAATATTTCACCGCAAAGATCTATAATGTGCCTGATATGATCAGCAATGATGAATCTTACATGTGTCAACCGATTACTATGACATGAAAGGTACACCGGTGACCCGGTTGTAATGGACATCAAATCAGACGTTCCAACACTTAGTGAAAATCCAAATAATATATAATTCTGAACAGCTGTGTCTGTCGTTGCAGACACGCTTTCATAATTGCCACTGATGACATCGCAGATTAAATTGATTTGAATCGTTTAAGTGATTCTGACAATGTGAGGAGGCGCTATATTATATCTCATGCGTAATCGTTTGTCATCTGGAATCTCGGCAGGCCAGCCTTAGACTGACTTGATTTACGATCGCTTCTGTGAGATTCATCAGCGGTAAATGTCACATTAAACTCAGATTTATTTGATGAGATTCTGGTCATCAAGGTTGTTTTTAAAACACGTTTCATCGTAACATAAATTTCAAAACACAAACCGTCTTAGAATTCATTATCGGTTTCGTAATATACGTCATTGACGTGTTTAATGAGTTCATGTATCAATGCGCGAAATGTTTCCCGGTCCATGATATTGTTAGTGAGCAAACGGTAATTAATATATATGACCACATTAATGATTTTTGGTGCACTATTGCCAACGCGAACTGATCCCACAAGTATTTCCAATCGATTAGCAGGGTCGTTATGGTCACATTGTCCGCCAAGACATTCTTTCGTTTCGAAATGTTGCTTTTGCTCAACTTTTACTGCCCATTTAACGTGTTCTTCATTTGTGCGAAATCTGAGTTTAGGTTGTTGATCTATCCACTTCAATACTTGTTCGTATTCTCTTTTAAATGTGCTTTGTTCTTCTGGAGTTTACGCAGGTGACATACGTTTTGGTTTGCGTATAGTTACAGGTATTTCTTCTTTATGTGTTGGTGTATGTGTCTGAGCCTGTGAAGGCATAGGTAAATATTCGTGTGCGTTTGCGGATATTAGTTGCTCTCTTAACATTTGTTCTAACTCATATGGACCTTGTTCTGGATCGTATAAATGTTTTCATTGTTCTGCACATGCTCCTTCCGCGTATTCCTGTGTATATTCAGGCTCTGGTGTATCTGACACTTATGCTTGTTTCTCAATGGTTGGTGGACGTACTCGCGACGTAGAACCTTGTTTTGTTGAATGTATTTCATGTATGAAATTTTCGTCACTTGATTTACTTAAGTAATTTGCTTAGATAATTTCTCCAGCCTGAGCAATACTATGTATTCATGATAAAAAAAATCAACTACCTTAGACACTTGTCTAAACCAAGTAAATTCCCTGCACAATCAGCTGATGCATACATTTTGTATAATCTGTGTTGGTTCCTTGATCACAACATTTATCTAGGCGTGGTATACAAAAAGATCTGCACCAACGTGATTTTCAAAGATCCACTGGCGCCCGTATTGATAAAAATTTTGCTTCGTTGTTTTCATTATTTACTCATACGTGGATAGTTATGGTGGCGGAAGCTTTAGAAGTAATTCTTTCATGGTTTGGTTTTCTGTGATCTTTTCGATTTCTTCCATACCTTTTTTTATTTCTTTACTCGCCTGAGACAACAGTCCTGTAATATCTGCAGTTGATCGTGTTACTTTTTAAAATGCGTGATGCATTTAGCTATTTTAAGAAGTTGTACCCGGTTTTTCTTCTTTTCGCGTTAGCACTGCAAATTGTTCCGTTGTTGCTCTTCTTGCTTTTATAATAACCTCGGCAAGTCCCACAATTTCCTTTGCTGGTTTAACCTACTGTGTAAATTTGTGTTTGAAGCGTGCTGAGAAATTTTGTTGTGTTGTTTGTCTTGACTGTAACATACCTTTGACAATTTTGCGGCCTTCTATAACATTACGAATCGATTATACAGAGTCACTTTCGTACTCTGCTATGACATCACTGGCATAAAGAGACATTTTATACCAGTATTCATCACCGTCATCATCAATACCGTAACCCAAGAGGTCGTTGGAGCACCACAGTTGACTTTATAACCAATTCTCTCCATCTTTCCCTGTTCTCTACTGCTCGTTGGGAATTACCAAACCCCATACCTGTCCACTCTTTCATACTATCTTCCCACCTCTAATTCTGTCTGCCTCATCTTCTGCACCCCCGCACTGTGCTTTGCAAGATTGTTTTTGCCAATGAAGATAATCTTGAGATATCACCGTACCAATTCAGTTTAAGCTTTTCACAGTGGTCAAGAGGTCTTCATGGGGTCCGATGGCTCGTTGGATTCTGCTATGGACCTCTTTGTTGGTAACATGGTCAATGTATGAGATTCCCAATATATTGCGGTAGCATTTCATTTCCAAGGTTTGAATCCTTCTTTGTAGATCTGATGTGAGCGTCCATGCTTCACAAACATACAGAAAAATGGATATGACAAATGAGCGCATCAGCTTTCTTTTGGAACCAAGAGCAATGATGGTGTCTTTCCCTATTGGTCTCAACCTTCTTATTGCTGATGTTGTCTGGGCAATCATGTAAATTAGTTCGGGTTTGGAGCCCTCATTTGTGATAATTGCTCCCAAGTACTTGAAGCTTGAGACTGTTTCCAGCTTCTGTTCACTGACCTTTATATCTGCACTGATGCCATTGATGTTGTTTGTCATCAGTTTGGTTTTCCCGGCGCTAATCTCTATTCCGTATGATGTGAAGGTTCTGTCGAGGCGCTCAGTCAAGTCAGCCAGTTCTTTTTCACCTCCTGCTAAACCATCAATATCGTCTGCGAATTGAAGGTTAGTGAATGTTCTTCCTCCGATGCTGACAGTGCTCTTGTGATTTTTTCAAGGCATCCTCCATGATCCTTTCCAGAAAATATTGAAGAGTATGATTATTATGATTGCTAAATTGTTGTGAGACCTTTTCTGACACGCGTTCGCGTCCAAACCTGCAAGATATTTGTTGTTTTGGTCCATCTATCAAAGTGATAGTGAGAAAACTACATGAGTCACTTTAGGCACGTGTTCGTATCATTGAGTCAGATAGATCACATCGGTGTTTTTCTGTCTATCTCGTGAAAATATTCCGTAAAAGATTGATTTGGTGTTCAAGCATTACAGCATAGTACAAGATTACTTTCACTTGAATCAAGGTCATCAATGGTTGATGCTTCATCAGTTATGGAAAGAAATCAACTGCTACGCTTTGTCACTTAGTACTTTTTGAACATCTTTGAGAACATCATGACGGTGCAATCACTTATAAGCGATCCTATGTTAACCATCTCAAAATTATATTTAATAACTGTTGAGTTTTTCCTGATCCATTTGGATCAATGATCAATGCACGAACACAAGTTGAAAACACGGAACTGTTTCCATCGGAAATATGCCTGGGTGGTTTAGGTGCTGCTTTGCCAAACAAATCAGTGACGTTAAATTTCTTTTTTCGTTATCCCACTGAATAAAATTTGTATAAAACAATAATGCAGTTATGTCATCATATTGTGAGCTATGTCGCATGAAAACGCATACCGCAAATCCGTCTCTAGTTCAAACACTTAATTATATTACTGGCGCTTAGGGCTTAAAAATTCGGCGGTGATGTCGCTGCTGCAGTAACACAATTACCAGGACCACTATGGAGTAAATATCCTGGATACAATTAGTGTGCGATTGTTACGCTTATTGATATACGGCATGACTCTAGCAACCAACCAAAGCCCGGTGAAGCAATTATTAAACGTGTTGATGCTGGACGTTACCGACATGGCCTTGTTAATAAAATATCAGACGACATCCTTGTACGTCTACATGTCAACGTGCCGACATAGATATATTATATGACTTAAATGTAATTAATCCAAGACTAGGAGGTAGGAGAGCGAATCGCTAAATGTATCATCAAAGGGATACAAAGATTTAGATTGTACTTTGAGACAAAGCCTCTCATGGACAAAAGTCCATCCACTCGAGGTAAACTATATTGATATAATGGTTTCTGAGAAGATTATATCCAAAATAAAGTTCAGTCCTATTGGAAATACGAAGGCGCTGTTGAAAACTAAGCAAGTGCGGTAAAGGTCCAAGACGGAAAGCAAAACAAAACTAAGATCATTTGTTCATTATCTATTAGGAAATACTGCCTGGTTTTCGTTTCGAGTACCATAATTGTCAATTATATTTATTCGTTTGTTATTCAAGACTGATATGAAGAATTTTCCCAAACAATTTACTGTGATTAATAAAAGGTATTTTCCAGATTAATTTGACTTCGAGTACCCTTGCATAGACTTTTAATGATCATCTCCAACCAAGCATCTAGCGTAATGCCCTCTAACCAAGCATCTAGCATAATCCCATTCAACCAGTTTCTAGCATAATTCCTCCAACAAGCATTTAGCAGTATCCCATCCAAACCAAGAATCTTACATAATATCTTCCATCCAAGCATCTAGCATAACCCACTCCAACCAAGTATCTAACATAATCCCGTCCAACCAGTGTCGAACATAATCCCCCCAAACAAGCATCTAGCATAATCCCGTCCAACCAGTATCTAGCACACTCCCCTCCAACAAAGTATCTAGCATAATTTCCTCCAACCAAGCATCTAGCACACTCCCCTCCAGCAAAGTATCTAGCATAATCCCTCCAACCAAGCATCTAACACACTCCCCTCCAACAAAGTATCTAGCATAACCCACTCCAACCAAGCATCTAGCACACTCTCCTCCAACAAAGTATCTAGCATAATCCCTCCAACCAAGCATCTAGAATAACCCACTCCAACCAAGCATCTAACATAATCCCTCCAACCAGCATCTGGCACTATCCCGTCCAACCAGTGTCGAACATAATCCATCGAAACAAGCATGTAGCATAATCTCCTCCAACCAGCATCTAGCACAATCCCCTCCAACAAAGTATCTTGCACACTCCCCTCCAACAAAGTATCTAACATAACCCACTCCAACCAAGCATCTAACATAATCCCTCCAACCAGCATCTGGCACTATCCCGTCCAACCAGTGTCGAACATAATCCATCGAAACAAGCATGTAGCATAATCCCTCCAACAAAGTATCTAACATAATCCCCTCCAACCAAGCATCTAGAATAATTTCCTCCAAACAAGCATCTAGCATACTTCCAGAATCAAGAATTAAGTTCAAAAGATTTGCATGCAGAAGAATCATAGAAATTAAGCTTGCTTTTACAAACACATTTCAAATTCCGCCATTGACAAACATTTTACAACCCTTAGCTTAATTAACACAAGACATTTCATTTCATGTAATGAAGGTACTGAGGATTTCTTCATCAACATTGATATTAGAATCTACTGAACAACTTATATTTAAACATTCATACATTTCTTTAGTTTCTTATTCAAATTGCCGTGTTGAGGTTCAAGCTTGTTTTTAATTTCTATTAAAATATATTTTGATTTCCTTCGGTGACTTTTTCAAAGCTCATTCCTGGTAATATTATTGTATTGTTGTGAACATTGATATATTCATTCATAGTTTTCTTGATTCATCTGTACTTGGTATATGTTAAACAAAATATTGTCCTTTAATATATTCTATTCTTAACCTATGGCATTCACTTTCAAATAAGGGTCTATAACATTCAGGTTGGGTAACTCTTTTGCGTCTAGTTTCAACATTTTGCTACTCGATGTTCTGAAAACAGAAGTTCGATAATAAGATTTAATTCGTTTTTGTTTACTGAAGCAAAAATGTGCTGTTTTTCTGTAAGACGTGACAATAATTCACTCAAGCCGTTGGAATCTATATTGGCAAAAGATTATGATTTTTTTCCTCATCCAAGTGCTTTATAACTAATTTAGGTATCTGATGTGGATTACATTTTATCACACCGTTGAAACAACTAGGAAGTTTCAATGCGGAATGACCGTAAGTAATGGGTGACTCTAGCTCCATAACTTGGAAATCCTTGATAAATATTAAGATTTCCTGGCTAGAAATAGCGCTGTCAGTGATAGATACGTTACGAAAATGACCTATGTTTCTATCTCTACCACACCCACCTTCCATGCAATATTAAAAGACTATAACCTTTACAAGTGTCTAAGAGTTTTCGCTATTAAAATATTGCCTTGAGTAACACTGGTTTAAATTTAAAGAGGAAACTTTGTTAAATTAATATGTAATTGTATTGTCGGAATCAGCCAGACACGTCTTAACCTTTACACTGTCATTCACATTTGTTGTTTATGCATTCATATCTTCCAATACAAACACACTAGCATATTAACGAGTAGGTTTTTCTTCTGCATCAGATAGTTAAAATTCATCATCAGTTAAAAGTTTTGAATGTTCAGGTTGTAAATAAACAACACCTAAGGAAAGCATTAGTGATTGATTTCGTAACTAAAAGGTGACTCTCGGGTAATGGCAATTTTTATGCCATGAATAATACTCTTCTTGATCGTATTTGCAACGGCCAAATCAGTTCAACACCAGGAACAATCTCCAGATGCTTCTAGAATCGGGTGATGAGAGATTTGTGGCATTGCTTTTACTCCAGTGTTTACTAAAACAAATTCTGATGTCTACGCTATGCAAAATTCTCGTCGTGGACTATTGCATTAAGTTCAATCAAAAATGTGTTTATCAAAACCTTAAAAATTTCACCAACCATACTTATACCCCCTACACCCACACCAACAAAAAACTTTCAACAAATCAAGTTATCTATTGCTTGTGCGCTTTAAGATTGATTTTGGTATACAATTTCTTGTACTGTAAAAGTGTGACATAAGCACACATCCTATTCAGGTTATTATGCAATTCATACTCGGAATAGTCGCACTATTCGAGCCGCCAATCACTATATATTTGTAAGGATTGTACGCATTAAAAATATATTGATATTTGAAATCACTGTACCTTTCTTTGAGTCATTCTTTTGACAATCGCACAGATACAACTGTATTTTGAGAAAGTTCATACCTTTCCCCGTCTGTTGCTCGTCTCGGAACTTTAAGCCCCGTTAAGATGTCCACCCAATGCCTCTAATTGCGAAAATCCACTCTCGAGACCACCGACTGTTTTCCAAGAGTACTGATTATTTTATCATGAACTCTGTGCCATTATTTCTTACCTCAACATAATGTACAATACTTCTCTTAGTTAAAAGAGTGGCCCAATCAAAAGAGACAAGAAAATACCAAAAGCTCTTCCCAACCTACCGGCACTACTCTTCTTCACGCCACAAAACTATGAAGTGCTGACACAGATCCTGCTGTTGAAATTTTGTTAGATAAATAAATAAAGTGTACTTTGAAATAGAACACAAAAAAGCTTTTTTTTATTCATTCAGGCACTGGTGATATTCATTGTTAAAAGCAAAATAGTCATATGCACGTCTGCATCTAATTTTAAAAAGCCACTGGATTTGGTAAAGAAGTTCTAAAAAAATAGTGTGGTCTTCTTAAAATAGCACTATTTGGCATTGCTTTTAGCTACATCTAGAAAACTAAATTGAAGTAGTATACTAAATGTCTTTTGTCATATATAGTGTGGCAAACGCTTTTTTTGTATTTGCTTTGAATTTGTTTTCTTTTGTTCATTTTCTGAAACTCAACTTGTGTTTCCTATATTTTTGCATCATTACCTTTTGAATCATGGTATTGTAGTGGATAGTGATGTATGTTAATCGCATAAATGTTTCACGTTGATGTAATCTAAAATATAAAACCTAAGCTTGAATAAGTAATATCCTGAAAAATACTTGGGGCGGAGACTTTGTGTCCCATTGTGATATTCTGCAGGCATTTGTTTTTCGTTGACATATATTGTTTATTGCGAAGAATAGTGATGCGCATATATTGTACAACTGATTCACAGGTATTGATGTACTGCACAAAAAATATGGATTAGTAATGCCCAATGAAATATAATTAGTGGTGGAGACTTTGAGTCCCATTGTGATAGTTTGAAAGCAAGCAAGCCTGAAACAAAGGAATACTTGTTTGTTTTGTTTTTTTCTTCGATGTCAAAAATTCTTATTGGCCAGATGCTGTTTTAGAAACCATATAATTGCTATGTACAAGTCAGTTATCTCACACTATGGCAATTGTTTGCACGTGGCGCTCTTTGCTCCGTTTCGACTAATTACCATATGTAGTAGAATTTATATAATTTAATACATATATATATATACACAAATTAATATATATATATATATATATATATATATATATATATATATATATATATATATATATATATATATATATTAATTTGTGTGCGTCATTATCCAACCACCGTTATGTTTATTTTTCTATTTATTTAAAATATACAAATTTCTTCCCATATTGTTTTTAATTACTATGGTATCAAATTAGCCAAGCGGATTAATATTACAGTGATTTATTTTCATGAAAAGGAAAGGTTATGTGAAGGTCATAGGCAAATATTTTTGACCATTGTATGTACCTGGAATTTTATTTAAAAGAAAATACCGATTGATTTAGAGTGGGAGCTAAGATGTCAAACTGGGAATTTGGAAAGTCTCCAGGGTACATAATTATGTGATGCTGCTTGTCATTTAACATGCCTAGACATCGAGAAACGATCTTTTTTTATTGTAGCGGAACTGGAAATTTATTCTCATATCATACTGGCTGGCTATTGAAAACAGAAGCATGCTGTATGTATTCTTCTTCTCTTTCTTACCTACGTTAAAGTCAGATGTTCTCGTTGATTCTCAACATTGCACATACATCAGATATTTATATTGTCCTAGACATAATCAGTGTTGTTAATCAAAAATATATCCGAGAAGCAAATGATATTTTTTAAAGATGCGTGTTTTGTAGGATAGAACATAGTGCGAAGTGCTTCAATTGTTTTCTTTCTTAATGAATGAAAATGAATGTAAAAAATTGATGCTCTTTAAATATGGATACTTCTAATTCCATTGGACATTCATTTCTTAATGTTTTTCAATAAATTGTTTAAAAAGTCATATTACATGATCAGGTGCACGCCCGTGGGAAGTCCATAAAGAAAGTTAAGAACAAAAATTATATTTAAGCCTTTTGACCAAAAACTCAGGCAAAACAGTATTTCCATTTATTTGTCCAGACTTAAGGGTCTCATTTCAAGGCAAGTGTTCAATCACGAAACTAGTGTAAGATTTGCATAAATCACCATAAATATTTATCTGTTCTCATCATATAGATCCAAATCCATGCTATTTTTACACTTCATGAGGCTTTGAAGTATTGAGGGACCTATTGCAATGTTGGAATGTGGGAGACGGTTAAGGTAAGAAGTGAACATGATCAAATTTTCTTGGTATTAAACTTGGCTTCCAAACGTTACTATGGAAACAATGACGTTCAAATGTGTCTCATGTGCATTGACCTTTTACCCCGGTTTTTAGTAAGTTTCTGTTCGTTAGAAAGCAGCAAGAATGATATCCTCTTTCCCTGCAAGGATTTGAGATAATGCATCATACAAAGTTTGTGCCTGTTTGTGTCTTGGCGAGATGATTGTGCCAATCCAATATTCTAGATTCTAGAATCACAAGCACATAAAGGAACACACCGTAAAACAGATATGCCCCCTGTCATCAAGAACCACTTAATCCATGATGCAGTGTCTGCTACTTTTGTCCCAGATGTTCTTCTGTAGTCAGTGCATGTAGTGCACGTAGATGTGCAAATGTTGTTTATATAACAAACTATGCAGATATAAATGTAGTTCAGATAAGAACCTACGTCGAAAGAAAATCTGTATTTAATATTATTTTAACAGATGTAGAAAGTAAAACCAGCGATACTTAGAACCATTTTTATTGTCGAACGCATAAAAAGATGTTTATTAAACTCCACATAGTGTGTGAATTGGGCATGTTATGGAATTTATTTAAATTTATTTAATTTGGCGTGATAGGCATGGTCTCTTTGTTTTTATAGCCTACAGTTATTTCTCAAGTCTGTGTTGATAATATTAACTTTAATGCGCTTACAAGTTTCTTAAGACTGTGGTTTCACATAACAACTATGTTCTCAATTCATGCCAAAATAATGCAACAAGCCCTGGAATATCATTTTACGTAGAAAAGTAGCATCAAATAAAGGAGATTTTTCTTTTATTAACATTACTCAACATTTCAACATAACCTTGTAGAATGAAAAAGACTTAGTTGATATATCTAGCGTACAAATATGAACAAATAAATCCAGCTAGTTACACAGCGTAAACAACAAACGTTTAATTCTCTAAAAATGAACAAAGACATAAAACTGGAGATCAAAAACTGTTCTATGGTTCATTGTCCTAAATAAATACTTCTTAAAAAAAAAATAAAAAACACATCTAAAATCTCGAATATTTGGGTGGGTTTTTTTTAGTTACTTTAAAGCAACAGACTGTTGCATGTACCTGAATATAAAACATTTAAACTTTTTGCGCTCTGTTTGAGATATAATTAGCTTTACCATAATGGAATTAATTTTGCTCATCCTACCAACTTTCAATGCAAGGTCGTCCTTCTGACTCCCAATCTGTTCCTAAATTAATGATTCTTTCAATATTTACCTTTAGTTATCACCAACCTCTCTGAGAGCCGAAAGTTACTGCATTTGCCACATTGGTTGGAATACTTAGGAAAATGAATGCGATCAGACGATAAGGAAAAGGAATGCGATCAGACGATAAGGAAAGGGAATGCGATCAGACGATAAGGAAAGGGAATGCGATCAGGCGATAAGGAAAGGGAATGCGATCAGACGATAAGGAAAGGGAATGCGATCAGACGATAAGGAAAGGGAATGCGATCAGACGATAAGGAAAAGGAATGCGATCAGACGATAAGGAAAGGGAATGCGATCAGACGATAAGGAAAGGGAGTGCGATCAGACGATAAGGAAAGGGAATGCGATCAGACGATAAGGAAAGGGAATGCGATCAGACGATAAGTTTTGAAGACGCTTCAGTACAGACTCTTGCTACCTGAAATCAAGAACCTGACGGCATTTTAGATTTTTGACGCAGCCGACGTTGGTGGTAACAATAGTAGTATTAGTAACAGTAGTACACAATTCTTCGAATTGATATTAGTCTTAGAAAAGTCAGTCTATTAAAGTTGGAAATGACGTTTGAAAATTCGGATAGTAATTATCATGATCAACATTTCCAGAACTTTTAAAAACATCTTACTACCCTCTGAAGTTGAGCAATCTGTATAAAATATTTGCAATTCTACTAAAAGAAAGTCATAAGATGCTATAATAGAAGATAATATCATATGAGATCCTATTTATATATATCAAGCGTTCCTACACATTTTATTTCACAAGAATGCTTACATGCAAAGATCAGATGCTTGCAACAAAATTATTGGCCAAAAATGTTGGTTCTAAGGCTGTCCATTTATAATCTCAGTGCAAATATAATTTATCTATGTGTGTGTGTGTGTGTGTGTGTGTGTGTAGACGGAAAAGCATGTCTCTTCTTTCAAACGATTGTACATAACTCATTAAAAAAAACAAATCCTTTCTTTTAGCTGATTAATCTGTCCGTCTCATTGTGATTTTAGGGGCATATACTAGGGTATGCTAATGTATGTGCCTGTCAGTCTGTATACGAGTATGAATGGTCGTATTCTCTCTCTCTCTCTCTGTATCACGTTTATGTTAAGTGTTTTTATGCAGTATGGGGGATGTATCTGTTTTGGAGAACTCGCGTCCAGAGTCTAACCTGCTTCTTTAATGTCACAATGACACACGCTTAAATACACGAAAATACATGGTTGTAAGGTTTTCTGCTTGACAGCATGTCCTTGTAAGTAAGAACATCTTAGTAACTAAGTTCCAAATCTTCATGAAACTAATTAGCTATTTTTAATGGGAACTGTCGAAATGTTTCCTGTCGTAAAAATACCCTGTGTTTTAGAACTAGTTTAGTCTCAGCTATTGTGATCTAATGTTCCAGAATGTTTTTTGTAGCCACCGACAGTTTCGTAGGTTACGTTTAGTCACGTTCATTTCACTATTGTTATGAGTTGGTCCCCTTTCAATGTAGCTATTTATAACATCAGTAAAATATATGCAGACTTACCGACAATGCCAAGATAATCTAGGGTATAGGCAATGTTTTATATCTAAATCTCAGACGCAAGCATCAAACCACTAGGCCGTATTCTGTCCAAGATGTCTCTTTTCCTGTTTGATCGATAGAAATGTGAGTGTTTGCTGTTAGTGAGAGACTATTGTTACGATATTATGCATCATCTTTTTAATTTAAATATAAGCTTTTTATAAGTCGTTTGAGACTGAAGTTATATTTTAAATCCTTTAATTCAATGGTTAGTACTAAAGTACATGTACACGTCGTTAATGTGAATCTTATTCATTCATGGTAAGGCCAATCGCTATGGTGAAATCAACAACCTAAGTAGGAACCCCGAGTGGTCGAGTGGTCTAGAGCGCTCTCCGTTACAGATCGCTGCCATCTCACCTCTTTCTGCGTGGGCTCGAGTCTAGGATTCGGCTAATTTGGGTATGTGGGAAAGCTTGCCAGTAGCTTCTCGTGGGTAGGTGGTTCTTAACGGGTTTTTCTCCCGGTTCTTCCTCCACCATTAGTACTGACCGCCATGCATAGCCTATCGTATGCTGAAAAATGGCGTTAAACCCCACAACAACAACAATCTAAGCAAGTCAAGAATAGCACGCGAGTATGAATGTGAGTCATGTAAACAAAGCGTGTACCATATATCGTGATATTGTCCTATTGGTTCAATGATATCTGAAGGTCAGAACATGACTGGTTTATGACGACTGTATGAGTTAATCTGAAATAGAAAGATTTAATTGTTCGAGAGTATTGTAAATCAGAGATTGTTTATATGAAACCCAAATTGACGCTATATAATGACCGTACGCACCATGTATGGGACCGTCCATAAATGACGTCACGCACCTAGGGGGGAGGGGGTCACACATTTGTGACGATGTGTGACGACGGAAAGGAATTTGTGTAGGGGTCAAAAATCGGCCAAAATCGCGTGACATCATTTGTGGATGGCCCCTATTCCATTATAGCAGTTATACACAGCGTCAGTAAGATTCAGATATAGATATTTGTGAATTACATGCTGGATATAGCAGAGCCGAAACTCAAGGATCGGAACATTTAATTTCACCGGACTATGTGAAACTTTACAAAAACGTCAGTGAGAGTCTACGTTCATGGGATTATATTGAAATAAAAGCATTTGGATTAATAATTATGATAAATTCAGTGGTCTTATCACGGCAACACATAATCACTAAAGAAGCTTTGTTCGGATTACCTTAGAAAGGTTTCCATATTAGCGAGAAATTGATAGTACATTATTGGGATTATTATGATTACATTCTTGTAATTCATAATATACATTTTTTAAATTATTTCACTATGTTTGATTTTATATTTTTTAAAAATAAATTTATATTTTGTAAACTTTATTGATTGTTGGGTTTATCTTGTCCTGTTACGTAAGTTTAATCCCATTGACGTAGCATTAGCTGTATAAAATTAGGTACTAATCCTCATTACTTTATTCCATAACTCTACATCCCTACCCTTACACATCTGTTTGCGAGTGTGGGTGCTTGTTATCAGATGCAGGTACTTATCAGTAGTACTGTGAATCAATTAGCAACAATGGGTGTCAGTTAGCAGATGTGAGTAATGGTCAGTAAGACTGTGTGTTGTCAGTACCCGTTGATGTTGGTCAGTAGATGTATGTGCTGCTCAGTAGATAAACGACGCTAGTCAGTAACACTTTGTATTGGTTAGTAAGCATAGGTGTGGATTAGTAGATTTGAGTGCTGGTCAGAAAGACTGTTGGTAGAAGATGTATTTGCTGGTCAGTAGGTATAATCGTTAGTCAGTAGATGCTGGTGCTTTTCATTAGATGTTTATGCTGATTAGTTAGGGTAAGTACTGGTCAATGAGAGTGTGTGTTGTTCAGTGCATTTCTAATATTACCATTATCCTGGGACTCAAAAGTATCCCCAAAAATAGTCTTATGCTAAATTTCCCTCCTAATCCAAGTGCCACTTAATGTTATATCTATGAACATTTATAACATTTTCATTCACTTCCTCTAATAAATACCTCCTCTCCTCAACCAATTGTCTCATTGTAAATTCCTCTTGTACCCCAAATGCCGCTTACTGTTATACCGTATGAACATTTAAACATTAGAATTCCATTATATTCCATGAGCAGCTTTTGTCAAATGTTAAATTAGCCTTGTACCACAAGCGCCTCTTCCGTTCCCGAGTTCCATCCTATAATACTATTATTTTACAATACGACTCATTATGATTTGCTTAACTTTAAAATACTTAAAACAGATTTACATACTAAAATAAATAATTAGTTGTGTATATGTTATATTTTCTGTGAACTAAAGAAAGATATAAAAAATAAATAGTCTGGTTCTTTTATTTATTTCTTAAAATCTGCCAAATGTTGTCGTCATTTTAATAATACATTTCTACCTGGGACTAATCTAGTAGCACATTGTTAATGTCTATATGAGTGGTTACAGTGTCCGCTTCGGGAGGTAGCAAGTTCGTACCCCGGCGGAGTCATTCCAAAGACTTATAATAATGGTACTAGCAGCTACCTCGCTTGGCGCTAGGCATTAAAAGGTTAGTGTTATGACTAGTCGGCTAGTGTCCGAATAATGTGACCGGATGCTCATGATGGCCTAGTGCCTGTCATCACTATAAACTACCACACTGCACGCTACAGTTGTTAGAGCTACGTTATAAATCCAAAACCACACAAAAAACAAACATCTAAATGTGTGTAAATAAATTTAAGTACACTCAAAGTTTGATAATAAAACAAGTTTGTGTCAATAATTTTTAAATTTTTCTTGTGTCGGTGTAAGATGATTTTCAAAGTAAAGTGTTATTTTTGAGGTAGCAAGCTCAGGCTCTGTGGGTATTTCTATTAGACCTCTTTGAATGTTTTATGAAAGGTATTGCCTGGTGAATCTCTCTCTCTCTCTCTCTCATATATATATATATATATATATATATATATATATATATATATATATATATATATATATACATACATACATACATACATACATACATACATAGAAAGATATATGACCTATATGTTTCAATAGATGTGGTTTGAGATTTACTTTTTGTACAGAAAACTAATGCCAAAATTAGATAAGTGCAGAAGAATTTGGAAATAATTATTTTTATTTTTTAGATGGGAAGAGCATATTATTATTACGGTTATTACTGTTTGGTGTCTTCTGAAACAATTACTTTCCTTGCCCATTTTCAAGCAATTATTTTTTTTGGGGGGGGGGAAGGGGACAAAGTTGCGCTGGCTGCCAGAAGAATTTTTGTATCTTATGATCACATGAAATTTAAGTCAGTGTCGTGATTTAATTAAACCCAAATTTACTTGTTAAAAACGCACAAAGAAAATGAAGTGCTTTCTAATTGTGTGACCAAGGAATAATGTTCGAGACAAAATTACTGAGTTCTCAGTGAAGTTTATGATCTGAATCTGTTTACGTCATTTAAATACATGTTTATCGCTTACCTCTATCGTCTTAGCACTTATGCAATTATGATTCCTCTTGATCAAAACCAATGCCTTGAAATATCAGTATCCAGTAATACTATTTCTCCTTCTGATTGGTTGATTAAATGATCGATTGATTGATTGATTGATTGGTGACAGCTACTCTTTTGGGGTATACACTTATATTTAATATGCGTTTTTATTTCATTTTCGAATCTGTACAGGTACAAGATAGCTGCGTATAATAATCATTCTGCTGCGAAACTGGAGGCAAAAATGCATTGTCGGGCGAGATTGTCCTACTATTGAATAAATCCCTTTGAATGAAGACTAAAAACAACTCTTTCAAACAATTCTTTAAAATTTCTAAGGGCCATAGACTGTAAATTTCATTGTAATTGGCTACAAGTGATAGACCGACAAAACAAAACAACATTCAATGTGATTCCCGATTGGTTAGTTGCTCGATTGGACACCTATATAGGTCTGCCGTTTTTTGTTCGAACATTCAACTGCATTTAAAATTAAAGATCCTTGTTCTTGACCGGACCAGGTGTTTTTGTGCCAGCAAATCTTGATACAGAACAAACGACATTGAGGTAATCTAATTTCAACCAACACACACACACACACACACACACACATATATATATATATATATATATATATATATATATATATATATATATATATATATATATATATATATATATATATATATATATATATATATATATGTGTGTGTGTGTGTGTGTGTGTGTGTGTGTGTGTGTGTGTGTGTGTATTTATATATCTGTCTACTTGCCTATCGGTATACTTGATGTATGTCTGTGCATCTGTGTGTATGTTTTTATTGTACAGATGATGGCTTTAAAAGTGATGGCAGTGATATTGGCAGCACTAGTTGTCCTTGATCTAATTGACAAAACAGAGGCCTGGATCAGGATCGATATCAGAATATCATTCAAGAAAAGGAATTCGGCTTTATTTTGCCCAGACGTGTATGGCATAGCATGTAAAACTGCTAACGTTGACATTGAACAGAGAAACAACATTGACTTTAGTGGAACTGGATGCAAAGTCTACTCGAGCAAAGCTTGCGCAAATCAGAAGCGTGAGGTATATTACCTACTCTCTTCCATCTTTTCATTTATCACTAAATGTTTTGATGATTCACAACGGAGGTTATTATATATATGTCTATATTTAAAATATTTATTAAATATAGAGTTAATACTTGGCAGTATAATATGCAACTGAATTCATGTAAACTTCCAAAATATTACCAGATGCATAGAACCGTTGATCACACAAAACCAAGAAAGGCTTTTTTTTTTGCATTTTAAGTTATAGTGGTTTATAGTAGGTAGGAAAGCTAACGTGTTTATAAAATCATTTTTAATGATGCCGTCTTTTAGGGGTTGTCCTTGTTAAATTACTTTTTTGGGGGTGGTTTTTCTCAGCCCCAGTATTCATTGGAAAGTCCATTCTTTATTCACATCAGATATCTGCGTTACATTTGTCATGAAACTCTTTCCAGTTGTCGCCAACCACGGCTGACGGACTGAAGTATGTTCCATTGCCACCCCAGTTTGAAAACTACGACACGAACGGTGATCAGAAAATAGCATTTGAAGAATTTTCAGCACAGATTCTCACTCGCTACCAGATTGAGGATCCATTGTCACTGAAGACAATGTTTGCTGCTGCCGACGTTAATGGTAAATAGAATATATATATATATATATATATATATATATATATATATATATATATATATATATATATATATATATATATATATATATATATATATATATATATATATATATATATATATATATATAGAAACCATGACATAGTTCATTTAATCATGTAATTCGGATTTGAAGGACTAAGAAAGTACAATTTGAGAAAATTCAAGATGCAAAACCAAAAGTATGTTTTTGCCATTCTTATTACCAGCTAAAGAAAACATGTTGATGCCTTGTCACTTGCATTCTCCTTGTAGGACCCCAGCTAAGTAAATTACATGTATGGTTACTATCGCTAGCCTAAATCCGAATCGTTATATCAAAAACGTTAACGTGGAAAATTACAAAGCAAGTGGTTTATGACAGTCGCTTCAGCTAGTGGAAATAAAAATTCTTCGTCGTCTTGGATTATTGGCTCTGAGAACCTTACTTCAGTTGCATTTTGTCTCTAATTTATTACTCTGACTTATAAAATGGTGCGTCTCTGATATATATGCAATAGTTCTTGGCTTCAATGTGCTTTTCTATGCCATTTTTATTGACACCAGAGAGCAATGTTCATAGTCTTAACCATTCTGTTTGCTGAAACATACGAACATTTATCCTAAATAACTGTTTAAATGATCAGAATGTATTTTCAATACTGTTTATCTCACGTTTGTTGTGGACATTGCGAATATTACGTTCATTCGTTTGCATGTTTGGAAATTTCATATGTGATTCAGTTAATTCATTCACATTGTTCACTTTATGATCTCTGCTTTCAAGTAGACGAAACGGCTTCTTTAGTTGATCTAAAAACTAAAACCTCTGCTACATGTGCGTCGATTGTTTACAATCAAAGTAGTTCCTAATACACTATACTAATTTTAGACATACATGTCATGCAATATAAAGCCGTTCAGTATGGAAAATTACTGCACGATTCTGACAATGTAAATTTAAGGAGATAAAATGAGCATATGATAAGAGTCGATATTTTGTTATAGTTATTTAAATTTTACAAAATATTGCTCATACGGTTTGTTATTTTTGACATTATATTGTAATTATCATTTTAATGCTAATAATATTGTTCAGACAGTTCCATATTATTCTGAATTATTATCATATAGTTATTTCAATGCTAAAACATATTATTCATATAATTTAGTATTTTTTAAATTATATTGTTACTATTTTCCAATTGCTGAAACATATTGTTCATACAGTTCGGAGTAAGAATTATTATGTTGGGTTTTTTTAATAAACGGGTACAGGGGAAAATATGTTGTTTTATGTTTCTCAGCCACATGGGTTTAAAAGGTAAACACACCTACTAATATGATAATCAGTCTGACTCTATTGACTCCTATTTTAAAAGATGATGGAGTTTTGGAACAAGACGAATTTTTAACGGCACCTTTTGTTCAAGGTAAGTGCGATATTTATGTCTTGTTGTAGTTGTTTTACTATATGTGTGTTTCTGCTCTTTCTTTCGTCACAAATGAAAGTATGTCGCATGTCTTATAGTTCAGTAGTACTTTAAGATACTGTTTTACTTGTGTTGTTAGTTGTGTCCCTTCTACTCTAAAGGAAATTTTGAAGCTAGTTGTATATTTTTTTTTATCCTCTGCAGTTTGTATGCCATTTATGCATTCAAATATTGGGCATCAATACTTACGTGATCTTCAGCTTCGTGATCTGGTGTTGTACTCTTAGTCTGTGTCATTCCAGAAAGTTTTTTTTCTCCAATAATTAAATATATTTAACATAAAACAAATTAAAATATTTCAGCAACATATGTTTTTAAACGGCGAATCAAACAAGGATTTCACATATTTGGGCTAACATATTTAGATGTGGATGATCACTGTTCCATCTCAAATGTATAATTCAGCTAGATAGCTGTGTTTAATAATATATCTATTTTTAAAGATCTTTGAATGTCTACCTATCAACCGGACGGAAGCAAAAATAATTTTCTCACTGAGACATTGTAAGATTTTTTTCTCTCACTACAGTCACAGTACACAGCAGAGGAAAGGATATCCCAAATGAAAACGGTAATATAATAAAACGTAAAGATGTGATATGCACACCATGAAAATAACATATCAAACTGTTAATATTATTATAATAGCGGTATAAAAACGACCATGCGCGAAGATGACCGGCATATTCAATTAGTCTGTAATATCCAGGTTTTCTCTTATATAGTCCACTCGGGTGGTGTAACCAAGGACAAGATAAAAGGATATCCAAGTAAACATAATGAAATAAAAGCAGGGGGTAAACAAGGAGGTTTGAGAGAGTATTCTGCGGTGAATCATTAACAAAACGTTACCTCAGATATGTTATTTAAAATGTTGGAAGAAAATTGTCTATTGTGTCAAGAACGTATTTTCTAAATGATTAGAATTGATGAACAACAACTTATTATTATTTTGTACTATACCAGAGAACAACGGCACAGATTCTGTGTTCATCTTATTATAGTAATACAAGATTAAATTTCTGGATCGTACATTTTATCTCCCAGGCAGCATTTTCCAACAGCAATCATGAGAATGATCACATATGTCCATGAATTATTCTGATTTAAACTATGATATATTTTCTTTGACACTTTTCCCTTTTCTTAAAGTTCAACAAATGGAGAATTTTTTACTTCCTGTACCCACATTGTAAGGCAGTCTATCTATCATTACCATTATCTACTCAGACTATGATGACATGCCCGTGTAATTGTTTCATGGAAGCAACAACAGGGAACTAGCCTGAAAGCAAACTTTGCTATCTGGTAGAAAAGGCGAAAATAACTGAAATTATCCGAAAAGACGTAACTGAGTCTGTATACGGTCAACTTGGTAGATATGTATTTTGTTTATCATATAAAAACCATTATAGCCTTCATTTGAGATTACCTTTTAGTGCCTCAAACATTCGTAAGTTATTCTTTTACTTCAAGCATGAACTCGCTTGAGAAAACTTTCCTCTTACTGAAATTGTGCAAATAATTCCAAAAGGTAACATAATGCCTTGACATGGTTCTATTTTGCCTGGCGTAGATTAATTTGTGACTGATTTCTTTGCCCTTTTTAATGATTGTCCCCTTTTTAAGCTGTATCACTCCACCGAGATGTTCCTAGATCGAGTTTTGTAGGAAAACCATCAGGTTTTCCAATTGATTTAGCATGAACATTCGCGGTCAAATTCTGGCATAAACATACTTTATTTACTTTAAGACTGTTAAATGATTCCTTGCAAATCCCCCCATTGCTGCAGAAATTTACAATAAGCGAGAATCTCTTATTGTCCGGTTTCGGTTTGTAAATAATATATTCTCATAATTGATTTTCCTTGAAAGATTAATGTAATCATTTTCTCATTAATATTTTTAGCATAGCTATACTATTTCATTCAATAAGTGTACTTCCCAGCCAGTGTCAAACATTAAAGGAGATCAAGCGATGTTGTATGTCTCTTTGGATTATATTTCAGGGAGAAATGCTATTGAGGAAAAGTCAGAGTATGAACCGTCTCAAACGTCAGGTAAATATTTTTTTAAACTGCGTTCTTCATGTATTCCTTCTTTCGTGCTAGAGACGTTCAGAAATTATTCGCTGTGTGACCAATATACACATTCCGAAGAAAACATTGTGCTTTTTACTGTCAAAGCTAGAAAAAAATGGTTCGAAAATAATAATAAAAATGTAAAAATTATAGACCTACCATATCTTGTCTTATAAATTATTTAATATATCTCTACTAAAAGGCAGAATACCAATGGTTTGAAGATGAAAATGCACTACACGACCCGCAGTACTAGTGAGATTGGTCACAGGTGTCATGACAACATATAAATGAAATAAAATTCCACTTCTTTAAAGATCATTTTCTACTCTTTTTTTATAATAATAAGCAAAATGGAACATGTTCCCAGTTTGGATTGAAATACGTGAAACCTAAATTGTGAAAGCAATGGGTAGCTTAGTATACCTATGGCATCATTAACTTTCTTTGAATGTAAGCAGGTGAAACTTCTATATTTTCTGAACGATATTCAATTGACTGGCATTGTAACCGAAAGATAAATAAAATTTTGGAAGAGAAATGCTGAGAACAAATGCCAGAAGAGCGTTAAAAAATGTTGTTTTCTTATCGAAATTTACACATTTGCTTGTTGGTAAAAGAAAACAACAAATCAAAGTACATCGTCGGGAATTGGTGGCTTGCTTCACCGTACCATTTCCCGTTGATCTGCGACAACAATATCAAAATTTCTCAGACATACCTATTGTGTATGAAGTTACTTAGGCAGCAACTATTCTGTTTATAGAATATTTGTAGCTCCTGGTTCTCACTCTTATACAATCAAAACATAACGGCGACAGACGCTATGCTGTCAAAGATTTACGATACCGACCCCTTCTTTATGGTAGCCAAAAATTGCAGATACCAGTATTAAGAAACCACGTTAGTTATAAGCAAAAATATTGGGCCAGCTTGCAAATATATCAGTTATTATAGACAAATTTGTTTTTGTTGCATAACGTATTTAAATAAATATCGCTTTCGTTTCCAGTTGTGTGTAAACGGATTTAGCAAGCTGGCTGTATGGCCGATTTCAAAAGACTTGATGTTGTAAATTTGTCAAATCCAAAGATGATTTAATTGGAAAACTTTTACTGGCAGAATGGATTATATTGTTTCCTATCAATTTATAAACTATCTTAAAGTTTGCACTGGTCTACGTTGTTTTTCAATCTAAGAGCAACACAAAGCCACTGGGAACACCTCAGTATTTCCAAAATTCTTTACCGGCTAAGGTACAGTATATTACCGTGTATTATGTTAATTTGACGACTTGCGTTCAGCAAATTGTATGGAATACATTTAATGATTCAATCGAGTGCACAGACGACTAAACACAGTCTATTAAGTACTTCGATTCCATTAACAGAAGGAAATAAAAAAGATGACGACAAAGAGTCATATATAATATACGTATCATGGCATATACGCTCAGCAGGAGTAAGTAAGGAATACATGAATATGTTCCTGTACATTGTTTTCCTACACCAAAACGCTATATATTACTTAACACGCGTTTTAAATATATTACATTTAATTTTCTAAATTCAAGATAAGTTTTTGTTTTCTTTGAATATATAATCTTGAAAGTATAGTGTAACATTTCAAAGAGCTTCTGATCATGTGACTAAATCACATGTTGTATTTTCTTTTCCTTATTTAGAGTCTGTTTTCATTCGTTGCTTTTTTCTTCACTAATATCTAGCTGTTTTGTGCTGATGACTGATCATTACGCTTAACTCTTAACCAATCAAATAGCTTTTCCAAATTTTTGGGAAAGTTTTTTTCCGGTGTTACACGTCACTTGAATGCCTTCCCCAGCCCAAATTCCAGAACTAGGAAGCATCTTATATATAACATTGAAAATAAAATATTTTCTAATAGCTTAAATATTCGAACAACCACAAAAGGAAAACGACATTTCCATCAATGGTAATGTTAACTATCATCCCGTTATCATGTGAAGCGTTTCTGAGTTCCACAATGTCCACGTCCAGTTTGAATTTAAAAAATACTGGTGAAATGTTTTGTGTGGCCAAACGGATAACTTGTTATCGAACAGTTCTCCAAAGCGATGGGAGATTTTAATTATGTACTCTAAACATTTTATAAATTTTAACTTGAATTCTCACTAAGGAAAATACGCGTGTTACCTGTCTATAAATATTGATCTTCCTAATCAATAAAACGAACTGCCAGCATTACATATCAAACACTATTTCTATTTTAGATGTATATAAAAATACAATTTCTGTAGTATGCGGATTGTGAAATCTGAATCATCTAGCTCGTATTTTATCTCAGCGGATCACACTTAATGTTGCACGTCTCGTGCGAAACGCCTATATTACATTCGGACTTAACAAACAAATAATGCTTTTATGTTAGTCGCTGTCATTTTTAAGATAAAAAGTTGATCCTGGCGTATTTCTCTCCTTCTTTCAGAAAATGAGCCATGAAGATAAGATGGAAAATTTACGCACGAACGACACGGAAATAAATGAAAATTGAAAATGGAGATCCATTTCAAACAAATTATAGGCCCTACTGTAAAGCAATTTATTTTAATGTTCGTAACATATGTCACATTTTATCAAAAGAATATTAAAAACTTTATCAGTTTAAAATTTACAGATTCAGCAATATTAGCTGTCATTTTGGCATATGCACATATTAACCGTTTATCAGATTAAATAAGCTGTCAAGTGTAGATATTTTTCATCTGTGAAAGGGGTAACCATGCTGGTTTTCTTTCCCTACAAACATATATGCAGATACAACCATAAAACTATTGTTTCAAATACAGACATACAATTTTCTTTAACGTAGCTTGTTTACAAATAATAATTTGTACATGTACTAATTGCATCTTGTAATAAATGTTCTATGCATTCAGTTATTGAACTTCAAAAGTTTATCCTAAGTATAAAATCTCTCTATTTCTCTCAAGAGAAGTACCTGACATATTTTGTGAGTTTGAGCGATTCCGAAAGATAAAACTAGACAGGGAATTTCTTCATATGGATGGTTTCCCTGTAACACATAAAGCACGCGAATTGTTCGGTTAGTTCGAGATACATTTATGCAGTATAACAATGTACCATACTTACTGATTACTTCTTTTATATGGGAAAATATGAACAAAGTTTTATTTCGAGTAATACTGCAGGACCTTGGGAGTGAAGTATTACGCCGTAGAAACGAATTCATATTTTCCCATACAAAAGCAGTAATCCTTTTATTATATACTCATTTCGTTTTCCTACCCATGTCTTAAATACAAAGGAATACACTGCCAGAAACAAAGTAACTGAATTTATGCTGTATTTCAGAATAATACACATCCGTACATTCATCAATTCACAGAAACAATATTAATGCGCACATAGCACCGCCCAGCAATTTGAACTTCATTGCGCCCACGACATTAGTTTTAAACAAATTTCGTTGTGGTCTACTTAAAAATCGAAATTTAAGTCATATTTTGAATGAGTGCAAATTGAAAAAAAAACTTTCCCAATTGGTCTCAAATGAATGGAGTTTGTTTTTCTATTGATGCAACTCAATTCTGATTTTCTGCTTATGATGGGCTGGATATTTTGGGTCAAATCAATGCAGTAAAAAAAATATGATTTCATTGGGAATCTAGTCAAAATTACAGTACCATTTTGATGTGTATTAGGGTTTCCATGACATGGGTAATGTCATTCGGATTTGCAGAACTAAGGAAGTCCATTTTTAGGAAATTCAAGATGCATAAATATAAGTGTATAGATTACCATTATTATTACCAGCTAAAGAAGATGTATGTGTATACTCTGCCACTTGCATGATCGATCTTGGAGGGACCCTAGCTATGATCTGTATCATACAGTATAATCTTCTATCGCTAGCCTAAATTCGTATCGAACTAGTTAAACGGGGAAAATTGCAAAGCAGCTATTGTTGACAATCATTTTAGCCAGCTGAAACAATACTTTTTCTTTTTATCGTCTCGGTTTATTGGCTCTGATGTTCTTAGCTTCCTGAAGAAGAAAAAAACTTTCAGTTGCATTTGTTTTCCTTGAATTTAGTGTTTTGACTGACTTGTAAAATGATACGTCTCTGATAGATAGCCCTTGGCCTCAATATGCGATTTTATGTCATTTTTATAGAGCACTGGTAATAGTCTGGACCATTCTGTTTGCGAAAGTTACGAAGCCTTCTCCTAAATAATGTTTTAAATTATAAAAATGGTGTTTTCAATTACTACGTCTCTCATGTTTGTTGTTAACATTGCAAATATCATGTTCATTCAATTGTTTGTTTCAAAATTTCGTTGGTGACTCACTGAACTAGTCCACGTCGTTAACTTGTATCATCTCTACTTTCAAATGGATGAAACACTTGTTTAGTTCATTCACAAACAAATCTAATCAACCAAAAGCGCCTACGACATGAGTGTACATGGTTTGTTTACAAAGTAGTTCCCAATACACGATACTATTATGAAACACACGTGTTGTGCAGTATGAAGCCGCGTAGTATCGAAAAATATTGCACGATTCTGACAATGTAAAGTTAACGAAGAAAACAATGAGCACGTAATAAAATATATTTCAATAGCACGTTGAAAAGACAGAAATAATAGGCCTTAACTTCTACTGGTAATTGGGCTTCAGACCCAACGGTTTCAAACACTTCAAAGTTTAGTTTCATGCACGGTTTCAGACACCTATCCGCGAAAAAGAATGACTGCTTATAATAGAAACTACTTATTTTTTCTATAAATTTTAGCAATTAAATCAATGTCACGTGTGTCTGATTCAACATCGCCTCATAAAAGAAAACAATGCTGCAATGAAAGTCTTTCTGGTTGATGCTGTCAAAACCGATTACTTCTAACAAGTTCGCCGGAGACACGTATAAACATACACACGCACGCACACCCCATTTCAATATGCATTGGTTGAATTATTGAAGCTCCGTCAACTTCCATTTTTGAATTCTTTTTGTCTTTGTAATTGAATAAAAAAAAATTAAAAATCAATTTATTTAAAACTTTGAGTACAAATCGATTAGGAATGAGTTATGTTTTTCAATTTAATTTTTTCCCCCAATTTGACTCAAGGAAATGAGTGTATTAGCTTTCTCTTTTGCAAAATGAGACATCAACATGTCTCTTTTCATTCAGAAGGGCTGTCGCCGACTTCTTCATAATATAAGTGTTTGATGGAAAGTAAAATAGCTTCACCATGTGCATTATGACAATGTTAATAGTTAATATATTTTATGAAGAAATTTCCTTCTAAACTAAATAACTATCGTTCAGCTATTTAGGAATATAATGACTGAACACTAATCTTTTCATGGGCCATATCTTAATATAACAAAAAGAAATTACATGTGAAGCATCGCATCAAAATCTCTCGGAAGTGAAGTTAGTAATTTGAATTCGAAGAGTCTGAGATGAATTCACTCGTAAATGAATAAAATATATGGATCACTCGTACATTCCAGATAATGATACTGAATAAATTTAATTGAAAAAAGACAGGGTGATTTGTAAACCCTCGTCTATCTAATTTAATGATCGTAGACAATTTATTAGCTTGCATTAGGAGCTAGACATTAATTAAAGCAGAAGGGTCGGTGTAATTGCAATTCACTCCGCATAGAAATCATATTCCTTTAGCATCAACAGTATGCAGAATTCCATTTAGCGAGACGTATAACATTACCTTACGTTGAATTTTTTTTTACATACATGACACCATACTTTTAGTGGACATACAACCCTCACCAGCATTGAATATTTCCTATATGACTTTATCTGTATGGCACCCTATAGCTGGAATATGCATAGACAGAAAACTAGAACTTTTGTCTTGATTTTGTGCCAGTTTTTTAAAGGGCCAAACGTTTCGTCACAGCGACATTCTGTGTGGAAGAGTTAGGAAGGTGTGTGTGTGTATGTGTGTGTGTGTGTGTTATTTCGATTTTTAACGTAGCTTTAACAATATTTCAGTCGTATCGCCATTATATCTGCAGTGTGGCAGTTTATGGTGAGGCAGCTGTTAGTACCATTTTTATAAGTCTTTGGTATGACTCGGCCGGGGTCCGAACCGGTGACCTCCCGCATCCGAGTTGTACGTTCTAACAACTAGGCCACCGGAGTAGTTCGAGTTAGGAAGGAAGCAGATTGACTAAATTGTGGGGTATGTGAAGTTCCATCCCACATAATCATTTACGTGTAATAACAGCGTGGTCTAGAATAACCGCGACACAAGTTTCATTCTCCTAAATATCTTTTTAATCTATAAATAAAGAAATGTCTTCGTAAAAGTGTTAATCATTTTTTTTAATTTAGTAAAATGAAAGCTATAATAAAAATGAATATTTATACTTCTTGACGTTTTCTTTTAAAGGTATTAGTGATCAATATTACCATATCTCTCCTCTATAGAAAATGTGTCAGACTTTCGAGTTCGTAAGGTTTAATTTAGTTTTGATGTAATGCGATTTTATATTAAAATGTTGTTAGCAGTATATCGGATTTGTTTCCATAACAGTCTAATTTATGTAGCAAAGCAGAAAAAATTATTTCCCTGCAATGAACAAACGTAGCTTTCAAGAAGACCTTGCACAAAATTTGAGGATTCCTCTGTAATATTATTGCAAAGAAAAATATTTTTGATAGGACTTTGAAGTGCTGGCCATAGTGAAAAGAAATATTGATTTTGGCGTGTAGTGTAGAGGGGATATGTAAGGTTGAAAACACATCTCTCCTAAGACAACCAGCATCGCAGAGACAATAGAAAGTGCGAAATAATCGTTGAAGTGCCAGGACACAGTGAGATGATGAACCATATCAGTTTTGGTAATTATTTTGCGTGTTGGAGTAATATGGAATATGATGATCAACTGCCAAAGAACCTTATTTTACGATGTCTAGAAACACAAAATTAACAAATGTTGAACCAAAGCTATGCCCAAACATAATTTTCTAATTTCTACAATTTAAAATTCTAAGCCACAAAGAGACACTCACCCGCCGAGTTGATTTACCATGTAGATGCAACCCACACATTTTTCTCGCCTTATGGGTCATTCGGATGTATTGGCGACACCAAAAAGTAATAATAAAAATTAAATTAGTTAAATAAATAAATAAATAAGTAAAGAACAAGAACATTAATTAAACATTTCCCCCATATAACTACTATTTCTGTGCACATTCTTCAGTCGCTAGACAAGTTTGTAACGAGGATTTTGCCATCGACAAAGATAACAGTATGTCAGCGTGAAGAAAGCGACCAGCAACATGCGCCATCTTTCTACTCTTTATGTAGCGTGAAAGCAATATCAAGCATACTACTTCCTATTTCAACTATTTCGGCTATTCTAAACTTATTTCAAGATATAAATCGAAATTGCCAAATGTGCTATTTACAAAACACAAAGAAAAAGAGGATAAGTAATGATGCTCATATAAGAAAAAGATTGGTTGTGGATATTCATTGGCTTATAGTAGATGTCAAATAAAACTTTAATATTCTTTAATCCAGCCCCTATTAAGAGCTCGGGCCAGATCCACACCCTTGGGTGGCTTAGGCCACCAAACCATTAAGGAATCACTATCTTGCCAATATCCCAGGTCGCAGACCATCAGACAAAAGCAATGAAAGTGATATAGGATTTTCTGTTTCTAGAAATATAGAAATATGTATAAAAGAGTACAACAGTTTACTCAGATATGGGTGTCTCGAGGCACAAATAAGTTCGCTTGACTAAAACTAGGAAATAAAGATCTCTGTGGGGAAAAATATTGGCCAGTAATGCAGTGCCGTCTTAAGGCATGGGCACACTGGGCAGTTGCCCAGGGCCTCACGCTTCTAAGGGCATCATGCTGCCCATATTGTTAATGAATATTGAAAGATCTTGGCAATTTAATTTGCTTTAAAAGTGCAGTGGGAAGCACGTTTCCCAATTTTAAAAAATAGTGATATCTAGCGGAATTCATGTGGGTGAGTAGGGCCGGTAGGGGGCCCCATTGCATTGCTTTGCCCAGAGCCTAAAAAGTTGTTAAGACGGCCCTGCAGTAATGTCGTTTTTATGGCAGATTTTAAAATGCACTCTTGAAACGTTGACTGATTATAGGATGTGTGCGAGATGAGGTGTCAACCATGGAGCAAGAGACATAAAGAGAGCAGAAAGCAGAGTAAAGTTTTAATAAAGTTATTTGTGAGATTTTGCCAAGGCAAATCCATTTAGGTATTATAGATAGTATGTATAAAAATGTATTTAACCATTGCAAAATAAAATCCATTGAGTTATTAGGGATTATAGGTATAACACTGTATGTGAGCACAACAAAATAAAATCTATATAGATTTTAGTTAGCTACTTCGGAGCGGGAATATAATCCAGTATGAATATGACACATTGGTCGCTCTATACCTGAAGAAGTGGGCAACAAGCTCCGGTTCCACCACCCCATGAACTGGATGGCGGTTTCCGCAACCTGATCCAGAGCATGGGCGCCGCAACGAAACCATTTTTGCTCATTCTTTGGTTGGAAAAGTGACCTCTACGCGCTGGGTATTAGCGACGACGTTAGACCACACACTGTAAACCTATCGCTGCTTGCTACCACTGCAATCACTGAAGGTGAAGCTATGTATCCAACATCAGAATAGTGACGCTACACCTGGATAAAATACCTCAATCGTATGTTATACAAGTTAAACAAAGTCAGGAAAAACAAGTACGTCTACCACTGGGCTGACCTATTACAATGCCACACTAAAGATATCTGTCGTCTAAGCGAAAAGCCACAATGCATGTATTTACCAGAGGAAGCTAAGAACATAACAGTCTTCCAGAACCAACACATCAAGATGTGTGTCCCGTACGTCATCCATGTGGATCTCGATGAAATGAACGTCCCTGCGGAAGGCTTACCATCAATCCTCATAAAATCAGCAATCAGAAAATCTCGGACCCGGTTCAGTGTAGCTTCTGTTTTCCACTGGGATGCTGTATCCAGGGAGCCATTATTAAACGGAGGAAATGAAGCTGTCGCCACATTTATCCAGAATTTTCAGCGTAACCCTGAAGAGATCAGCAAGATGCTCCAAAATTCAGCGGTAATGGTGTTCAATGAAGACTTACCCAAGACTGCGTGGGAGACCACTGCCATATTGCTGGGAAATACAGTGTAGCCGCCCATCAAGCATGTAAATTCAAGCCACGCATCTACTCAGACAAATCTGCAGATTCTTGATAGTCATCAGTTTAACAACAGCAGCCTCAAAAAGCGGGCTGTCAACATCCCTAACGAGGTTTTTTGCACCACAGCACATTAAAATTTCCTCCGGGCTGGACAAATGGAGCACAACATTGACCTGCTTCGATGAGCGTCTACCAATATGAATGCATGAGCAGCTGAATGAGATTCGAAGAAACACATCTTCCACCGGTAAAGGCCTTATACTTCCAACTCATCATTACCTGTATAACTGAAAAGGGTTATGAACAGGCCAAGAGCGTGTGTGAATGTAGCTTTTTGCTGAAAAACCATTAGCGACGAGAACGACCTTTACCTTAAGATCGATGTGCTTCCATTAGCGGACCTATCTAAAGCATTCCGCGACACCTTGCTCCAAAACTATGATATTGACCCAGCTCACTATTATAGTTCACTGGGTACGAGCTGAATGTTTTGAAGAACACTGGTGTTAAGCTTGAGCCACTTGCAGACATCAACATTAAATTGCTTATTTAGAAGAGGACACGTGGTGGAATTTTGATGTTGGCCCACCATTATGCGAAAGCGAGCAACCCAATGTGTACAACCCGTGGAAGCGGCTACGACAACAAAAAGCCAAACAGCTGGATAGTGTACCTTTATCACAAACATCCGTATGGCTTGGCCATGGTGTAGAGTTTGCCAACTGGTGACTTTTGGTGGATCGATCACAGAAGAGCTACAATTTTTAAATAGACCTCGAGTATCCAGATGAATCAGTGTGGTTTGGCGAGCAAACGGCGTTGGTGTATGAAGGGGGTTGAGTACGTTTACTGAAAGAGCCAAACTCGTTCCAAGTCATAAAAGCAGCTATACGTTGTATACTCCAGTTATAGACCAATCTCGGAATGCGTGTAACCAAGGTTGACATGATATTGGAATCTGACCATGCACCATACACAGGCTTTTCAACCAGAGTTTGAAAAAGATTTCTTCAAGCTGATGAACAGCTCATTATTTGGGAAGTCCATGTAAAACATGTGGTAGATGGTCCAGAAGGATTTCGAGAAGCCTAATAGACATAAACTGCGGAACCTTATTGCCGGCTTTTCAGACACGGATTTTTTTTAAAACCGATAACCTCGTTGTCATTTAGTTTGCAAAGACCAACCTTTAGTTAAACCGCCTAATATGTATATGGAGCCAGCTGTCCTCGACCAAAGCAAATTCCTCATGTACGACATTTACTAAGCATATCAAGGTGCTCTATGTGCTACTCTATACACGAACGAACACCGACAGCCAGCTGCTGAAAATTGAGACTGTATATGTATATCGTGTCATGACTGAAGATGATGCCTCTGACCATGGTCAGTGCATACTTGTACTGCTAATGAGTCGGCCCGCGATTGTCGCTGTCGAGCGGCAATAACAAAATATTGGCCTAGCGCATCTCAGTTGATGCATCAAATTGCGGCCAGGGGATTTTGCGCATTGCTGGGAGATGAATCTGCCGCAAGGTTTGTATTTTGAGCTACACCATAGCAACATCTTGTGAGACTTCAGCGGCTTCTGATTTTCCGCTCCCGCGCCTCTACTTAACCTGGTGGACTGTAGACTATCATCTTAAGTTTATATATCCATGCGTTCTATGGTTCAACTTAGCATCGCACAAATTGAATTTGCCTGACATCAGCTTACCGACAAAGACGTCATTAATGTATTTTGCATTGCTTTCTAAATAAAAAGGAAACGTCACGAAATAGTTAGCGTTTCTGACAATGAACAGTCAGGAATTTCCCCAACACTATTGATTATTACATACACCCATTCTGTTTCATGAAAGAAATACAAAGCCTCTCGCCAGTTAGTACGGCCTCGTTGCCCTTTAAGTGCCAGTGTTACCAATTTTAGATGTATGGCCCCTTTTAAGTTTTGACTGACACACATGATGGTTCAAGATGTATATTCAAAATCTGTACTCTCCATCGAAATTGATCTGCGTTGTCTATAAATGTATATAGCATTGTATGATAGTTGATTGCATAATTTAATGAAATTATATTATGCGTGATTATCCTATACTGTTTGTTAGTCGGTGTCTTTTTTAAATAGTGTTTGCAGATTATAATAATCATTAATGGCGTTGTTGATCATATTTGCTACAAACAATTTCATGGACATATTAATGAAATTAGCGTAATTTTTGCATTGCTTGGTATAATCGCTGTCTTATACGTGGCTTGCATTGCCAGTTATGTTGATATTAATTCTATTCCAAGAATTGTAATAAAGGACATACATAGTATGCACCATGGGTATAGCAATAATCTTGTACATTGATTGCGTTCCTGGCCATGTTAAATCCTAGAAGAAATTTGACATTCCGGCTATACCAATTTTCGTTTCTCTTTTATCTGAAGGACAGCTTCATTCAAGAGGAGTATATATACTAACCGCTGTTTTGTTGAGGAAACCTTGAATTTTATGCCTCCATTTATGGCCTGATTTGTCTCTTAATTATTGAGATTTACCTTGAATAAATCATGTCTATTTTTGAACCTGTTACACGTTTTTCTTTTACTAATAACACGTAATGAAATGTTAATATGACATGGTTTACCTTTCCATCTCCATATCTTCTTACCCTGGGATTTAAACGATAAATGACTACACAGGTAAAGTATAACCTAGCAGCTATTAAGAACTGGCATTTTAAAAAAATATCCGTAATTTAACAACATGGTCAAAATGAATGATTTTGTTGAATCGTTGAAGATATTAAAATCGCGTGTAGTAAATGTAAAACACGAAGATGCAAGATAAAACCTGATTCCATGACTCGTATTCCAGAGAGTTATTTTGACACGTATTTCAATTTGTTTACAAGGGCAATATGTCAAAAGACCTAAAATGTTTGAATACTAAAGAGCTATTTGTGATTCACGTGATAATAAACCATTGTTGTAAAAAGTAGTACAGATATAAAGATGGGTAGATACAACTTCAAATTGCTACATGCAAGATAAGACTTTGAAAGCTATCGTCATTTGCACGCATTGTTTATCAGATTTACACAAGCAAATAAATTACGGCATGACAGTTTACAAGGGTAATTAACCTTAAGGCTTTTGGAAAGCAAGCCTTTTATTGAACATCGTTTTTTATTAGCAGTAAAACTTAAGACTATTTATGAACTATTGCGCCTTGTCCCATAAATGTATCACTAAGTACCAAAACTGACCCACGTCGAAAATTAAATACTGCTCAGTATTTAGGTACGTTCTGGTCTCTTCTTTATTAAGCGATGAATAAACTGATAATTTGTATTTGAATAATTCTCTGTATAACCAATTAATACATCTTGTAAAAAACCAAAATGTGTGACATCATACGATCTGATTGCATTGTCGTGATGACAATATGTATGTATGTGTGTGACCAGGAGGGACTAGATTCACTAAAGGTAACGTGCTCTGACTCCTAAAAGATAACACTTTTTTCCTTAACGAAACAATTATTATAAGTTATGTACTAAGAGTATATGACCGGTTGTAAAGAAAATGAATACCAACTTTAATCATGCTGCCCACGTTTCAAATGGACTTCTTTTATTAAGTTTGAAACAGTATTATGGCGTGTATAGAACGACTAAGAATATCCGTAATTTATCCTTAAAATAATTGATCGAAATATTTTTATTATATTTTTCAGGGTAAATATGGTGGAGGAAGCCACTCCTTCTATATGGTAATTATTAATTCAAAGTCAAACAATCGACTTCTGTATGTAAATGATGGCTGTTTTATGTAATATTAAAGTTGCATTTTCAACTTTTTGTCATATTTTGAAAATTTGGAAACAATTGAAGAAAACATCCAAAAACATTTGGTGTCCTCGACAATAAATTCTGGTATGTTAAGTTCGACCTTGTTCGTTGTGAGCTGACGTAAACCACCTACTTTGGGCCACATGGTAAAGAAATCACCAAGTACGACCATAAAACTACATGACTCTAGTTTATCAGTTAGAGTAACAGATTTTAAATTAGCATAAACTTTAACTTAACTGAGACGGATTAATGGAAAATGTAAAGTCAAATAGACGGTCACAGGAGTGCAACACTACATACTCCTATTACATCTGTCGATAAGGAATCATAATCTTAGAAATACATTAAATAATAATCACAAAAGCACCAAATGTATACAGATATAGAACATAACTATATATATCCAATATTCAGTGTATTAAAGATATACGGGTGGGGGTGGGTAGCTTCCTTACTCCACTATGAGCTCGGACGCCCAGTAACTTTCTAATTACACATTTGGCTGAGCGTGACATATAGCTGTTCGGACCTGGAAAAATATAAGGCCTGTTTTAATTGCCTCTCACCTTTATTTCTATAATGAATTGGGCAAAGTTTCGTTTCATTGTTTTTTATATTTATCGTCACCATCATCATCATCATCATCATCATCATCATCCGAGTTATCTCATAATTACATTTAAAAAGACTTCAAATGTTAAAGTTGCACAAATTATGAACTGAATAAGTAGTTCAAGTTTTATTACAGAACAACTTCCAAGATTTGTACATGAAGCGTAATATCCTGCAGAGGCAACAAATGAGTGACTTGCCAAGAGACACATTATGGCGGCCGACCCTGATCTGAGAAGGAATCGAGCCAGCATCCTAACGCTATGAAGTTGTGCAGGCTAACCACTAAGGACTATACTTACCTATTATGAAGAAACACACTTTCCTTCTACACACCATTCAAAAAAGAAGTTTTATCAATATTTTTCACCCATAGCAATCCAGTATCATTAGTTTGATTGATTTGTTTTCAAACATCTGAATACAATTAAGTGTGAATTACTGTATAACTCTTCGTCAATTTTCTTATCAAATTTAATAAGAAATAATTATACACATTAAAGATTATAATGCTTCTAACATATCCTTTAGTTAGACAATATCATCTGATTATTGAACTTGTTCCAACTATGAAAAACGGTAATATTCATAAAGTGAGAGAATAAGACATTACCATATTAGCTCTGCCTTTAAATTTCGCGAAAAGCATTGTTTCGTTTAGCATTCGCACATTTCATAAAGAGACAAATATCTGCTGACACATCCTTAAAAACAAAAACAAAACAATTAGTCGCAGAGCTATGATATCACTTAGTTAACCAGCACGCTTGTCCAAGTGTTTTAATACGTGAGAATAAGTACTCGAGCGAGCCCCCATGGATCTATAATACTTGTGGGGATTCTGGACCACATTTTCTTGAAGTGATCATTATGGGGAAATGGACTTTCTGTACCACTTTTTCTGCTAGAAAATGGGGGTTCTGGACCACATTTTTCAGCCCACTTTTGTTGGAGCTGCTGAGGGTTCTGGAAAGAGATGGTCTATCCAGGGTAGAAAACAAAACTGCGTTTTCTTCTTATGTGGACAAACGCAAAAGGAACAAATTGGGGTTCTGGAATTCTGAAGGTTGCCTAGTGATGAAATGTTTTCGATGTGTGCATAAGACATAGCTGTGATGATTAGTGAGTTTGGCTCGGTAGTGTCCGTGTGCGAGTGTGTGAATGCCATCGGTGGAGTAACGTTTATCATCAAAGGGACAGAGTCCTTTTTTGTTGATGAGCATTGAAGATATTTTGTGATGTTGTGATAGGAAAGTTCTCATGGAGTAGTAATGAATATATCCGTATAGTGCTTGTGTGTAATGTTGGTGTGTGGCGATTTTGACGGTGAAATGTTGGTGGGTGGCAATTTTGACAGTGATGGTTTTTGTAAACTCCTTTGGCCTTTTTCATGACGGTGCCATTGTCAAGGGGGATGCAGTACATTTTGGCTTGAAGTCAGATGAACTCCGTGATGGGTACGCCGTAAGTTTCATCTTTGAATTTGTATGCACTTTTTTTACTATCGTTACTGTATTTGGGATAATCGCAGAGATCGAACAGTACTCGGTGTTGATACAGGTCCGCGTAGACGTCGTCGGTGTGAATTTATTGCACGAGAGGATCTGTGTCGGTCCTGAGCAGTGTCTCCTTGTTTACGTATTGGTGTTTGATGAAGTCGTAGTGAAACTCGAGAGTGAGCATTTTGGAGAGATCGCGCACAACCGCGCCAACATAGACGGGTTTGTCCAACTTGATACTGGTTTTCCTGGATTCGATCGCGACGAGTTCTTCGTCAAAGATTTTCATGTGCAAGAAGGCATCGTTGGCCACGAGCTTGTCTCGTCGTCGAACGTCATTGACGATTTCAATTTTCTTGCGATGCCTGATCTTTTCCTTGGTTTTTCCGAACACGCTATTATTCATGAGTTTAAAGAAGTCTTTGTCGAACACCGTGGTGGCGCTGGCTTAATGTGTCGTGTTGTAGTTGATGTAGGATTTTATCCACGATGACTGACGAAACTTGAGTCTACGATGAACTTTTACAAGAGCGAGTCCGTGCAGGAAAGCATGTTCGAGCAGTCCATGAGGCAATTTATACATGGTTTTGTTGGCGAGATTAGGGCTATAGGTACCAGTTTTTTCACCTTGGCGTCTTCGAGTCCGAACTAACTCTTCTGCTGTAGTTGTTATTGAGACATCATCGAGTCGGTGAAAAGAATTTGTTTGTCGCAGAACGGATAATCGATGTGGGCGTCGTGGAGATGTTGTGGATATACAAGATCGACTTCGACGACGTATCTCAAGTTGTCGTGGTGTCTTCCATGTCTTTCCTCGATGAACTGCTCTCCGGTGATCCAGTGAAAATCTCCCACGGGAAGCGGTTGTGACATGGCCCATCCATAGAGGTTGCTTTTGTCAAAGTAAAGGATGTACATGGGTGGCTTTGTAGGGTCGTAGTGTTTCGTGTATTTTTTGTTGGCGAAGGCATGTTTTATGCTCATGAAGGATATTCTACCTCGTACCTTCTGCTTGGTGAACATGAACATGTCTGGATCGGTAATGAGTTCTAAGGTCACTCTGGATTGCTTGAGAAGGGCATCCTAGGAGACTTCCGGCGCGCAGAAATATCAGAGTGGATCGAGTTGGTAATGGTTCAAGCTTGTGTGTCTAAAATTGTCAAATACGTCTGAGAGCAGGAGTACATTCGTTTTGAGATAGACATTGTGATAATTGCCGAAAGTTTTACATCCGAATTCATTCCATAACTTGTTCGCGTATTGATATTCATAGTCTGTGATCCATGACAGGTGCAGGTGGGAATAAAAGGCGTCTGGGGATGGCAGCAAAGTCTCGACGAAATGTGAAGGGGCATTGATGTATTCGTACGGATAAACTGTTTGAGCAAATCAACTTTGCCTTCAAACCCTGTTTCGAGGTGTGAGAACTTAGAACAGTTTCTAGCGAGCTCTTCTAGCGACATCGGCATGAACTGGAACCAATCGATGAATCGGAAGGGTCCACTCGAGAACGACATGTACTTTTCAAAATTGTTGTGGATGCATTTGAGTTTCCACCCCAGCGAGAAGTTGTTTGACGTGCGGATGATTGAGTGCTGCAACGATAAAATGTCCGTCGTATCCTAGTAGCTTATGAGCGATCACCGGTAGGAAGACTGGATCTTTAAAGCGTAGATTACAATCAGCATGAGCAGCTCCTCGATAACGTCCAGTCACATGGCGTTGATCTCTGACCTTTTCATCATGTGGCTTAAAGTCCTTATCGCATATGTGTCATTGCTGCGCTGATTTGTTCTGGTGCAGTTGTTGTGGTATAAGTGGAAAAATCATGGCTTGATTTTTTCGGATGGCGTTGATGCGTTTCCATTCTCCTATGGGCTGCTCAAAGAACCAGGGTAATGCAATTCTCTTCGCCATGCTGACGATACGGTGAAGACAAATTTTTATCGGCGGAACAGCAGGTTTTATAGCAGATTGCTGAATCACCTGGATCGGATCTGTGATACTTTACATCAAATTTCTTACTCCATTAATATTAGGCAAGACTTTAGGCTATCCTTGGGCTGATAGACGTGTATATACATATAGCTCCGTCTACTGTTTCTTTAACTGCTTGTTATTTTTGCCTCGTCAGAGACAAATTTTTTAATCTCCTATGTATAATACCCACGTCGGCTGTTTCTTTAATTGCTTGTTATTTTTGATTGGTAAGAAACAATGTTTTATATTCTGGTTCAATTGTTTTGGAATCTCATCGTGGAGTTGTTCTCATCGGATACACCGTCGGTCATCTCAGTGGTAATAAATCCGATAATTGGTTGGACAACTTAGAAATAAGACCTGACACATAGCCAAAAATGTTGTTTTTTTTAGTTAACTATACATCGGTTAATCTGTACAGCAACCTGAGGAACTCCTCCCGATGCATGCAAGACATGCACTGCCTAAAAATGAGATCCTTATCGTAGACGATGTTGAGCATGCCGTGGTCTCAGAGCTCTATCTCTTGTGACGCAGTGAGCAACACCAGATAGTTTCCTATCCCGCCCATCTTGGTGAGCATACCACACTGATGTATATGTTGAGATGGAACGCGTTCAACAATGGCATCCTTGAGATCCTTTCGAGTTTCAACGATGACATAAGCAAGATATTGGGTCTGGTCAACTTTGCAGACGACTCGCTAGCAGCGCTTGCCATGTCCACGGGGGTAGCAAAGACAAAGTAGGCCCGGTGAGCCGCTGAATATACCGAAGACGCCGAAATGAAGATGTCATTTCGATTATTCGTCTTTCCAGACAGCGGTGGAATCAACCCCGTGTTGTTTATACACAGCGTGCATTCACATACTGCTTCCTCGTGACATTATTGCTGACCAAGGGTGGATAATCAGTCACGTACAGCTTAGCTTCCAACGACAAGTAGATGACTCCGGTGATGGTTTGTGTCCCTTGTGATCGGCCACGTCGTGGGAAGCCCGTATATGTTTGTGGTTCTCCATCGACGTCTCCCGGTACAGGTTAATGATGGTGTCGCTGACAATCAACAGTGGCTTATCCGTCTTATTTTTGACGCGAAACCCCTCCACGGTGTGCAAGGTGATCGGCGTATAATTTCCTGTGGAATCTCGGTTGACGTACATAGAATGATGGAGCGTGCCAAAATGATAGATTATAGTCGATCTCGTGTTTAGTCCGGTACTCACTTCGATACGCCTAGGATTCTGCAACGTCGTTCCGGAATCCGGTGATGACGTGGAAAGATTGTTGGTCACCTGGCCGGTTTCATCGTACTTGTTATATAGCGCCACATCCAGATCTGCCGAACTGCTACGCTACCAACGCATGCCCGTTCGGAACTGGAAGTCCGTTTAAAATCCTTCCACCTTCCACCCATATTCAGATTTCCTGTGAGAAATCCTGCGGTCAATGACAATTTGGTCTGCCTGAGTTTGTTCACGTGAAATCGTCGTGCGGCATTGGTGTCCGGCGGTAGGTAACTCACGTCGTCGAGATTAGTTAGGTTGTGGCCACTCTTGTAGAGATTTTCCTGCATGGAATCCCCGAGGCGGATGACTTTCTTTTGTCTGGTTCCTCTTGGCTCGCAGAAGAGTTACTGCCAGACCCGATCAGGATATCAAAGGACGTGTACGATATGGTGAAGGATTCACATAACTTAATTGTATATATAAAATGTACATCATTATTTTCAACACGAAAGCAAAAACAAAACCCCACCAGCATAATATTTTATGCCGAATTGCCATTACATGATCGTGGATCCGACCTGTCATGATAAAACGAATCTACTCATGAACATTGTCGCAGAATAGAAACCGAGTGGGTTTTTGGACTAAATGAATAAGACAAACACAATGTGAGAAAGATGGAAATTTATGAAATGAATTAATAAAGAAAAATATATGATGTAAAAATACAATGATTCTCTCACGCTGTCAACATACGATTGACTCAAATCACTCTACACAACATTCACACATTGAAAATAAACCAAAATATTAAATCAATATGAAGTACAGATCCAAGAAACCTCATGGACTGCAGATACGCTTCAAACAGTATTTTACACTATAAGAGAGATTCACATAATCTCGAATATGAACTCTATTAAGATTCAAAATAATCTTATGAACACAACTAAGATACAAAATAATCTTATGAACACAACTAAGATTCAAAATAATCTTATGAACACAACGAAGATTCAAAATAATCTTATGGATATAAAAATGCAATGGAACAACAATTGATCCAAACGTATGCTTCTAGACCCCTTGTACAGTCGCACGATTCATTGGGTTGGCCCACACTCTTATCGGCCGCTCGCACCCTTTATGGATCCACCACGTGTGCAGTCATACGTATACACACGTACAGACAGGATACAGCACAGTTTTAATTTGCTACGTCTACGTCCGTGGCACAGACATACGTACATACATACATACGTATCGACAGCACGCAGCCTTAAATATTCTGGAAACTCCAGACAGCTCTAAACAACTTTAGACAGCTTCAGACCGCTCTAGTCATATTCACATTCACATTGATAATCACACTTCACAGCGACAGACACAATCACAGCGACAAACACAATCAGCCCTATGGCTGGAGAACAATGGAGAGCGTACACTCCTTGACGTGATCCAAAACAACCAGTGTCGGTTTTTGAAATTGATCTTACTTAAATCCATAGGAGAGTGAGCAAAAGTCAGGGTAGAATACCCGTGCATATCATGTTAGTAATGTTACTTCGTCACAAGTAATCTCTGGCGAGGTACATGTTAATACAGTCGCTTCCCTGGAAAAACACGTATTCACGCTATATAACTTTGTACGCATGTACAACGAGAAATAGTCAAATAGTTCTAAGGCATAATCAAGTTATTTCGTTGCCTAATTCTGTGACAAACATGCTCCTGAACAACATATTGACGTATGATCGCGTGATTATTTATACGCTTAATCCTCACCAGGACAAACACAGGACGCCGTACGTGTTTGACGACATGGCCTCAGGAGTCATAATGTCCCATAACATAGATTACAAAGTCCATGACTCCCGAAACGGTGTTTCCCAGGATGACGTTTGATGATATTATAATTTCAGCGCGAAAACACGTGGGAAGCCAAACTGAAGAAAATGAAGAAGGATATAAAAGTAACCGCATCGACATTAATCTGGAAAAAGGAAAGAAAAAACTGAAGCCAGCGTGGAATTCTCGAAAAAGAGGAAGCCGATTATATTTATAAACGAAACACGATTCAAAGTGAGAGAATCAGATAGTGGATATGAAAAGAGAAGAGCGTAGGGTACAAACCTGCTCAATGACATCAAATACAATCACTATACCGAACTGAGCAGAGGATGGCTGAAGCATTGTGTGGAATATAAGTTCGCCCCCATGAAGATCTTTGTCAGCACGGGATCGAAAATTGATGGCTGCACGATGCATGCTCACGTATGTCAACCGAGATTCATCGAAGCAAGGATGAAAACTAGAAAGAATAGATGAATAAGTGGCTGAATAAGTTAAAAGAGTACAATGCTCAGTTGATAGGACACACCACCAGACGATTACTCAATACAATGTTCAACGTGCCAGGAGTGAAGCAGGCTGAGGCCCCGGCAGGATTAGAGTCTGCTAGACTGAAAGAACAAGTGTTACTAAATTCAGCGACAGAGAAGCGTGAACAGTTAGAAGACGTGCTGAGTAAAATTGATGAGATGAGAAAGCCTCGGGAATGGATGAATGATCCCCCGACAATGGGACAGGGACTCCGTAAAGGAAAAGGCATCTGCAGGGGTAGTTTTGGCACCAACACCATCCGCTACTACAAACATCCAGCCGAGATCGTCTCACGACTAAAAAAGCTGATCGATTCTAAACAAGAGGAGAATGTCGACGTGGAGATCGATAGCGAAATGGTGGACATCCTCAGTCATCTCCTGGATCACCAACTGGTAACGTCGGATCAGTACCAGATTCTGTATGAGGACCTGATCTAACTGAAGTCCATTTTAGTCACATACACTTAGGTAGAAAAGACCATTTTTTATATATAAAAACTGTTCCAAATGACTCTCGACGCTACAATGCTTCTGTTCGATTCGCGTTCCGTGATTTCCATGGTATGGTAAGGTATAACCCTCAGCAGTCATCGAAGGAAATCACGCTGATCTCCGCCGAAATATGGAACATCTTTTATATCAAATCGAACAACAATCAGTTTTTGTACTTGACGGTAGCACCGTCGTAAGGCACTCCACGAAAGGCGATGACGATCTCACCAGGTTGGTCCGACTTCACCAACATCGCCACGGAAATCTCCAGGCTGATCACTGCCAACGAAGACACCTCCACAAACATCCGCAAACATCAAGATCGAGCCTAATTATTCTACGATGCGCACCAGAAACACCCTCTCGGAAGGATACGTGGTGGGATTTTACATCGCCCACTCGATCGGATCTATCATCGTTTATAACGCGTGCATTGTGGTGGATGGCAATGGAGTGGACGAAGGAGATCTCCCAATGATCACCACCGACATGAACAGTCTCCTTATCAACTGCTCGCTCGCTCAAGGATAGCTCTCCTCTGTCTGTTTGTGATTTATTCTACGGCGAATAACGTCTCACCGGGATCGCTAATGCTAATCCCTTTATTTATTATCCCAACCTGAACACGTACACGATCTCTGAAATCACCATGTGGCTCACCGATCATCCGGAAACGACGTCGTTAATAACCAAGAAAGAATCACCTTATATCTGCACGAGCGGCGAAAAGCAGTATGACGTAAAGTCTGATAACAAAGCAAAACTGTATGGCGTAGGAAGATGCAAGCATCGTAAACGTCGAGATGCATTGGCATCGTAAAGCCTTATGACACAAGACGGCTCACAAGAAAATATTAGCAGTTAAATAGTAGCTGTTAAATTAAACAATCACGCGAACAACGGTGTAAAATCGTGGGTGGATTTTTATCCACGCTGGTTTCCTCAGTACAATCAGCTTTTCCAGGAATTGAAGCTAACGCAGTTCCGATTACCTTCAAAGCAACTGAAGTAGGAACCACCGGAGCCGCCTCTACCGCTGAAACTGCCAGGGTTCCAAAAATAGTAACAAACATCATGCCGCAATCGATTATGTCAAAAACACAGTCACTGACATCATGAGCAACAAAAGCGTCGCCCCTGCAGGAAACTCAGCTGTCCGAGCTTTTCAGGAAGGCCAAACTGGATCTTTAAAAAAGGTGGAAGTCCACATCGCAAAATCAGAAAGAATTTTACAGGATCTGGAGAGAAAAGTGAGTGCATATAGTTCACAATCTCTTGGCGCCATCATGTCCAGTTATAGATTGAAAAGATTGTAGTGAGAAGGACAACAAAATAAAGAATGCCTTTTAATAGCAGTGTACTTTTGTAACGGTGTTATTTTATAACACTATTATAACCTATATGCGTTATTATGTCATGTATTCGAGATTCACTCCCGATTACCTTCGGCTGAACGATGGCAATGGCATCGATGACTGGACGACCGAATTCGAATACGTCGAATACCAGAACACAAACATTGCGAATCACAACACCAGCACGCAGCGAAAAATAGAAACGCGTGACGAAGATATGTACCTGCTTCCCATCAATGTCTTTCTGGAGGTCCCAGGAAAATTAAAACTATAGCGTTCGGAAACTACTTGGCGGCTGAACAAGTCACGTTGCAAAATAAAGGTTGGTCGTTTTCAAGTCGGTCCAATATCAGCTGGATAATCAGACCGTGGAAGAAATTAATGGCTACTTACCTCAAGCCAGCACGATTCTGAATTTAATCACGTTTAGCGATGACTACGTGCGAATGTGCGCCACCAACATGTGGTGGTTCAGAGATACAGCTACGGGAGAGGCTGTGAGTTCTGCGTTTGCAGTAGCGACTGTGAGTGATGCTGCCGGGGCCAATGAAGGAAATTTCAGAGTCAATTTTGCTCTTGTGCGTAATGCCATCTTAAATGTCGGATTCACAGCCCGACGCGCTCTCACCGATAACAGCCACCAGATCTGCATGCTGCTTCCTCTCATCAGCATCTTCGGCGTGTGTCGAGATATTCGTACCGTCTTCAGAGGTGTCAACCACACGCTGTTTGTGAAAAGAGATTTTCCGGCCCAATACCAGCACAAATCAGCAGCGTCAAATAATGGACAATTTACCATGAAGTAGTTATCGTTGTGGATGCCCAAAATTACTCCCTCGAAGGCTCACATGCTCAAAATGGAATCGACGATGGCCAGGTTCACCGAAAACTTCACTTTGAACAACACCTCATTTACATGCAACATGCTCCGAAAACGACCTCGTAGACAGTAGCTACCAATTAGGGCAGCGAGCTTTCAAGACGTGTTCGTGGTGTTTCAGCTGTCAGCACGACGTGTAGACCAAACTCAAAACAAGCACCTATTTGACCATCTAGGGTTGTCTCGCATTCACATCAGCATCAACTGCAGGTAGCATCCAGAGCGAGAGCTCGAATGCAACTTCTTCGACGACACCACCCAAAAATATTCTCGCGCCTACATGATGTTCATAGAAGCCATGCAGAAGTACCAGGACGTGGACTTGTATCCCATCTTCCACTTCGATGTATCCATATATTCCAAGCACCCCTAAGATTCATCCGCCGACATCGAGATCCGGTGGACTATGGGCAATCCTACAGATGAAGGTTACGTCTGTTACGCTCTGGTGACGTCAATTATGCTCTGGTGACGTCAGACAGATTAATGACGTTGGATGTGCTCAATGGAGAAATGGATATCCTTGTATAGAGAATGCCTTCTCAGCAAGAAGGAGGCTCGATTGTGGGCAATGGAATTGGCAGTGCGATCATTCCCTACGTGAAGACTGGCGCGCAAGTTGTTTGCGTCGGTCCTTGCACCGTCGGGACCCATTACTGGAGCTTTAAAAAAAGTGGTGATGGGTCGTGGCACGTATGGCTACAGCGTTGCTTGTCGCGGTCTCCTCCAGAAACATGCCATCGTCACCTCATCCGGCGATTATGCTAACCGTTGCTATCAAAATAAACCTGTCCAAGAAAAACCAACAAAATAATAGCATTCAATATAACACAATCTCGTGCATCCCAGTAAATTTCACGCCGTCACCGCAGCAAAAGAAAAGTATCGCTGTTGCAACATCCGACAAAACGCCTGTATCGATCAGGATTAAAGCGTCGGTGCTTACAGGACCGGACTAACTCATGCTGACGAACTTGCCAGACCACCTAGCTAGCTAAACATCCTACTGCACGAAAAGGCAATGTTCTTAACTCATCAAATTCGCCGTTGTTCGCTGGAATGTTAATGCCAGGATTGCTCAGCATCGGAAAAGGACTCTAACTTCCTGGAACCACACGCGGTAATGAACTTTCCAGAAGGGGCATGAGAAAAAAAAAGGTTTTTACGTCTCGGGAACCAAAACTTGATAAAACAAGGTCTCCTAAAACACAGTTTCGTGAGTCTATGACTCCTACGACAACGTTACAAGAACCTTTGTCCAACCTTGACCTCGATAAAGCATTAGCACCCAGCGTTGGAAATTTCAGAGTTGTCCTTTTTAAGGATCGGCTTTCCAAACACATTACGCCCAATTAGAGCTGAGTGATTGACCTGTAAATTATTAAAATGGGCATGGCACTCACTGGGTCGCCGTAGTCAACGATCCACGTTACAGTGACTTGGAGTATTTCGACTTGTTTGGTTTACCTCCCCCCTCCTCCAATGATGTCGTGCGCTATCTCTGACAACCAAACAAAGGATCCGTGTACAACTCGTTACAGCTTCAAAACGTCAACGATAGCAAGTGTGGATGGTAATGTATCGATTACATCCAACGCAGATACAGAGGACAATCCCCCGTAGAAACAGTGTTATCACTGTTTCCAAAATTATTTTACAACTTCGAAATAGATATTTCTGAAACAGCGTAGTTGTCAAAATAGTGTAAACTATAGGATATACGCAGCCAGCATGAACTCTGGTGCCTTAAGTGCAAAACAAGAACGAAGAGCTTTGACCCCGTCAAGGTGGTCATAAAGGATCATCTCCTCATGATCAAATCTAGGTGTGCCGTGTATGGTTAAAAAAATCGCATATCGTCACCGGTAAAGAAACACCAGAGTTCACTAAAATGTAGTGTCATGGCTCTGTATAAAATTTACCATTGTAGACATTGTGATCTCGACACGAGCTGCGAAGATCATGGAAAATTGTTCCAAAAAAATCTTTGTCCTAGTTAACTTATTTATATCCTGTATAGAGTATCAACTTGTTCTTTGAACAAGACAAACACGTTGTTGTTGTTGGGGGTTGGGGTTGGGATTGGGGGGAGTATTGGTTGGGTTGTATTTGTTCAAACTATTGTCAGATTTACTGTTAAGTCGGGTCGAATTGTCTTTGTATTTGGGCCGAAGTTTCTTTTAAAGTTGGGCCGCATATATATATATATATATATATATATATATATATATATATATATATATATATATATATATATATATATATATATATATATATATATATATATGTGTGTGTGTGTGTGTGTGTGTGTGTGTGTGTGTGTGTCGCACTGAGCATTTTATTGAAGAAGAAATACTTGCTAAAACTATTCTCAATTGTATTGTTGAGTTGGGCTGAATTGTCTTTCAAGTTCAGATGAATTGTCTTAGTTTCGGTCCAATTTGGACCTAATCGTCTTGTACCGAATTGTATCGATACCAAACACCGATGTAAACTGTTGATTAAATGATACGCACATGTTCCTAAGTAATATGCGATAAGTGTAATGTGTTTATGATATTATGTTGTATTAACGTGCATGGCCTTGGAATTGGTGTACCACTGACAACTCGTTGGATGAATTTTGTGATATGTTTGCACGAATCACAAATGATCCGTATAGTTTTATCATTGTTTTGACTTGTTGTCTCACACAACAATTTAACAATTATAACAATAATATAAAATGACTATCAATGATGTCATATAAAACTTTGAAAATCGACGCCATCAAACTGCTCGTGAATGCCGGTATTTAATTTGTAATGTTATGTATGGTTGAAAAAGTCTCAAAGACCTGTTACAGTTAAGACAAACTGCTCAAGAAGCTCCCACGGTGGGTTTTGAACAAACATTTGTGCCAAGGATTGCAACAACAAAGTAAATTGCGGAACATGCTAAGGATATTAGAAAGGCAGTAAAAGTAACAGTAGAAAAAGTGGCGGCGCTATTGGGAACAGAATAAAATTCAAATTGTAAAATAGCTAAATGCAACAAGTATATTAAGAAATCAACAAGATCAAGTGCAGAGACTACTACATGATTGCCACATGCGATTGGGGAAGTCAAAGAAGATGCCAGAGAACTTGGAGAATCTGCGGATGTACCCATTTACTTGATTAAGATGTTAGAGAGGCAGTTACCAAAATACCAAATGTGCCACACAAATAAAGATCACAGTTGTCAGCAAAACCTCAATATTTCAACAAAACGTTCGTTACCCGATCTTTACAAATTCTGTGTTGCTCTTCGTAGACCCGAGTACATTATTAGAAAACCATCAGCAGCGCATGACAAATACATGAACAGGAAATAGTCTAAAATTATGTTTATCGAGTTTTCAGTGCTCGGTGACGACAATTTTGTACAAATGCTTAATGCATTATGAGTGGAAGAGGTCAAGAAGGTGAAACGTTATGGAAAGAATGCATTACACTTTACACACCTCAACCAGAAATATCATCGCAACTTCAGGAAGAATTTCTAAAACAACATCACCAACAATTTCTAAGGCAAGTATCACATGTAATCCAAAGTGAAGAGCAACAATAGACGAAATATCCAACCAAAACATATATCACCTTCAAAAGCACTAGAAGAAAAAGAACAAAAAGAAAGGAAAGTTTTCCCACAGTTTAGTTCAAAGATATATTGGATTCCGCATTTGCCATTGGAATGTCTGTGCTGGTGGATCGAAGCAAAGAAAATGTTCAGCATTACTCATACCCGGCTAGTATCGTAATATTATTCAGGGATTATTTAGAAGGATGGCTCCCAAGGCAGCACCAGTCGCAAAACAATTATCAATGAAAGCTATCGACGTTATTCGTGAAAAAGCTCCTAGTGCAGTTGCTAGTGCTGCTGGTAAAGCCTTCGCGGCAATCAAAGACAGAATAGCACGACTATTACGCAGACGTCAGACGGTACAACCAGTAAAACTACCGTCTACCGAGGTTATGCCAGCGAATATAAGTAAAATAATAAATCAGACCTCAAATCAAAAACTAGCAGCCTTGGTAAATCAAGGAGAACCTAAAGAGGAAAAAATAAACACGATTTTTATTTCAGGAGGCGGCGTTTTCCGAAGGTCTAGGCGACCACGATTTAAAAAATGAGCAGTATAATAAAGATGTTCAAACGTATATCCGATACAGCATTCGACATGGATGAACCAGTTCAAAAAGGTAAATCCGTGCGTGATTATCAGTATTATTCTTATGACGCACGTGTACCTAAGACACGAGGAAGAATTGAGTTACAAGTCCATGATACAAGTAAATATTTTCTACCCGCCGAGGCATTTACTGAGAGAAGGCGAGCTTGTAACAGATGTTCCTCTCAATACAGAATATGGGAGGGATGATATAATTGGTTTTGTTAATAATGGTATTATGGCGTTATTTGACAGTGCCACATACATGATTGATGGAAAAAAATATTGAGACAATTCAAAAAGACGTTGACGTTGCCACAACAATAGTAGGGTTAGCAAGATACTCCGACAAGTAAACAAGATCAACGGGTCCGTCAATGATGTTTACCAAAAATAACGCTGATCATTCTCATGCCAGTCAATTTTGTCATATACTTGTAACACAAAATACTTCGGTTGACCCACAACCAGTTGGAGGTGTACTTAGACCCGCCGCTAACTTTTTGATGCCGTATATCTTCAACAACAATTACAATTTAGGATGTGCTACACGTAAATTAATGTTGAAAGGTGATCATAGAAGATTTTCATGTGCGATTCCACTGTCGCATATATTTGGATTTTGCAGAAATGTCCGAAACGTTATCTTTGGAGCGAAACACACAGTTGTGCTTGTACGAAAGGGTAACGATAACGATGCTATTTGACGATCAGATGCAGATGGTGCTGGTAAAGTAATACTGTTTAAACTCTCACTATGGATGCCAGTAATGACTCCATCGATTGCTGATTTTTCAGTGTTTTGTGTAACTTTGCTAACGCAGCAGGGACATCACAACCGCCAGGTTTTATGTTATAAAAACCTGCGTTCACCCGGTCTGACAAAGGTGAAAGTCTTTGCTTCACATCGAACACAAGTTTCAGCTGTTGCGGTTTGACGATTACGTGTTTGAACTCGATTTGGATTTGCTGTACATATTTCTGTGAGACATTGCACACATTATGAAGGCATGATTGTGTTATAAAACATATGACATTTAACGTGACAAATTAGACAGGAAAGCTGAAGATTTCAATGTCACTGATTTGTCCGCACAGGCGGCACATTGAAAAAGGAGAGATGAAGATTTCAATATCATAGACTTATCTGCACAGGCAAATCCCCAATCACCCAAGCACGATGATACGTTTTTAAACTCAGCATGCATGCTAAAAATTGGCCCAGATTAATCAGGGAAAGCCAAACTGTTGCTGAATCTGATGACGAGATGCTTATAGTGAGATCGATGTAATTGCGCCTTTTGAGGACGATCAGCCATGTTATGGTGTACTCAAGGATTTTACCGATGCACTTCAATCATCGTCGAGAAGCAAAGCGTCTACCATTAGTTTCTTCTCCACCATCGACAGGACAAATGGGAAGACCTCACGTCGAGTCATGAACAAAGGTTTAAGCCACTTATCAAAAACACGCGTTAAATGGCGAATAAAGTGAAGAAAGTCGCGGAAATCACCTCAGCGATAATAGGAACAGAAGATGAACAGGACAGCCCGAACCACTGAGCAGTCACCACTGCGCCCAGAATATTATGTGGACCCAGAGACGGTTGTAGGCCCTTTAGTCCAACAAGAGGCAACGACGCAACCCAAGTGTATTTTAAAGATACCACGGATTATATATTTAACGAGCTCGTCCGCACCAGATATGACACATTCGTCGCTGAGGACGGTTCTATGTTAGTCTGAAAATATTAATAAAACTCCAAAGGATAAACGAAATGCAGTGGAAAACGAAAAATTCGATGGGTCTTATTATAACTTTGTTTCTATGTCATGGATAAAGACAAACTTTCTATGGATGATGTATAGGTGAGGGTGGGCGACCAAGCCAGGACAAGATAGAATTTTGGCCGTAAGGATAACTCTGGAGGGATTTGATGAGATACTGAAGACGTTTCGGGAAGTTCAACACATAAAGGGACAGAAACAACCAGGTATGATACATTGGAGAGTATTACATGTAATTTTTGGTCAATTATTAATACTTCATTCATATGAAATCCTTTGTTTTATGTAAAATGTTCTTTGAATTACCGTGCAAAATAATGGGATGGTAATGAATTAGTACTCTAATGCAGGGACGTCATTGGGGGGAGGGAAAGGGAGCATTCCCCCCCCCCCCCGAATTTGCATGTGCTGTAAAATGTAAAATTGTTGTTGCCTATATACGAAAATTAACAAGCCCGTCAAGTTTTGTCCCCCACCCCCATTCAAAATTTGTCCCCCCCCCCATTCAAATGTTGCCCCCCCCCCCCGAAAAAAGTTGAAATGACGTCCCTGCTCTAATGCACACACAACTCTCGTGTACGACGTTATTCAAGGTAGGGGCCTTTGAAATTCTAACAGTTTAGAATATAAAAAAAGGAACTAGAATATCAGAGTGGGACAATACTCCATCTCTCTCTCTCTCACACACACACACACACACACACACACATATATATATATATATATATATATATATATATATATATATATATATATATATATATATATATATATATATATATATATATATATATATATATATATATATATATATATATATATATTTATATATATATACATATATATACATATATATATATATATATATATATATATATATATATATATATATATATATATATATATATATATATATATATATATATAAAGGACCTGTTTTGTGAGGGTTTTCTGGACCCCCTCTCGCTGAGAAAAAAAAAAGAACACACAAACGTACTATATCACTTGTCTTTTGAAATTTGACTATAGTTTTATTCTTGCCCACGTTTATAGGGTACTATGCACACTTTAGTAAACAGTCACGTAGACATTTGTTTTGGTACCCTTTCGAGAAAAGTCAAGGCCCTTTTGAAATTTTGTATGTATTGTCCCCATCTGGTATTCTGCCGTTTTCTTACTACTGTGGTATAATTTCAACGGCCTGTGTTCAATGTAAGCCGGCTATCCAGTGATTCTTACTTGATTTCAGTTAAAAATAAAACATATGCTATCTGACTTCTACGACAAAATCCCATTCCCGCCTCTAATTGAAAACTAATGTATAGTGACCTGAGCCGACCCTGACAGTACGGATGTTGATCGGGATGTTTCATATCATTATAAAGGATGTGTCATTGTTGCTTTGTGGAAATAAAATTTATTCAACGTTAAAGGAAAACCGCATGTATCCCGAGGTTGTATAACCTAGTATTTGTGTGAAGAGAATACTAATTAGAGACGTTTGAATGCACTACAGTTTATAATTTATTATAAAAGATAAAAGAAGTGTATCATGCTTGAATTCACATACATTTTTTTTTTCTTACCATGTGGGAGCTTCAAAAATCACACGATGAAAATAGGATTTCTGCGTGGTTTTAGCACGAATTCTTACATTTCAGTCACAATTTGTTCTTGGTCCTAAATAATTGTCTTGTAACTCTTGGTACTCACATTTGTTTCCCATAGCTTTTTTCTTTTCTTTCTAATCTTCGTCATTTTGGTCAGTGGTCAGTATATACTAACTGATGTTGCAAAATGACTGTATATGAGAGAGATGTGGTTTTGGTGGTGGTAGTGGTAGTGGGCTATTTCTTTAAATTAGCATTGTATCCACGCGACACGAATTGGTTTGACTTGAGTCTTGCGGTATAACAACAAAATTAGGTAATTTTGTGCAGAGGCTGTATGAGTAAATCTACAAGACACGGATGCACTGGTGATACGCAAGAATCAAAGAAGCACGGATTCAAAACGTAAAGTTCTAGGACTCACAGACCGATTCGTTGTCATATTTAACGGCAAAGATTATCCCTAGTTTGGTACAGGTCTTTTTAATCTTAAGTATCATACAAAGTTTTATTACAGCCCTGCAAGACATGTATTTGCTGTTAAATTAAAATTCATGATCCAAAGGATAACTATCATGTCAAACAGGGGGCGTAACTCATATTATCCCCCCCCCCCCCCAACACACACACACACACACACACACACACACACACACACACACACGCAGTGAAAATGAAATCTGCATTATGTGTTGCCCTCTTGGCTGAAATGGGGCGGGGGGGGGGCATGTACTGTTTATTAAGTAACTTGAAAAGAAAGCCCTTGTTTTTCAAACATATGCGAGTTTTTCATAAATATTTTTGATATGCAAATAATGTGATTTTTAATTTAACCATACTATAACAATTTTTTTTAAACAATTGCTTGTGTTGGCTTTAATGGCACGTTATTAGCTTCATCATGCCGAAGTAATGGGAGCTAAGACAGTCGACCCGAGGTGGCCTGGCCAGGGATGGAACCGTGATCCCGGGATTCTTTTATTACGAATCAGACGCTCACAAAATTTATGGCGGCACCGGCTATAATAGTTTTAGAAATCAAATCATCCGTGAAAGTTAGCAACACTTATCCGAAACACGCTGATACAAATAAACTAGTTTATGCTAATGAAGGACGGAGTTTGGTGGAGGCGAGTAAACTACTAGTTGGATAGATAACATCACGCTCCAGTCATGTGTTTCGTTCGATAAACTTTCTATGACCTTGTCATGCACAATGGATTTTACAAAGTATGGGGTATGAGTAGTGAAAGGGGATACCCTACGGACAATGGGAATTAGCATTACAGAACCCCTTGGGACAATCTACGGACAATGGAAATTTAACATGGCGAAAAATCGTGGGACAATCTACGGACAAGGGGAATTTAACATGGCAATAAATCGTGGGACAATCTACGGACAAGGGGAATTTAACATGGGGAATAGAGTTTGGGCTTGTTTAGGGACAAGGGGAATTTAACATGGGATTTTTCTTTTAAAAAAAAATTTTTAAAAAGGGGTAGGCAATGGAAAGGCTATCTCTTTTCGAGATATATGGGGCCCTGAAAAGGGCCTTTGGGTTTTTTCTTCTTCTTTTAACTTCTTAACTTCTTCCACCATCCTCTTATTTTGTCCATCATTCCTTTCTTCTTTTTTTTTTCTTTTTCCGGCAGCCAGTCCGGGTGGCCCATGGCCCGGAACTTCTCTTGGATTTTCATCCAGTTTGTGTTCAGTTTTTCGAATTCATCCCTTTTTTTTTCTATTTTCTTCTTCTTTTCTTTCCTTTAACCACTTTTCTTTGATCTTCTTGACCTCTTCGGTCAGCACATTCCTCATTAGTTCTTCAGCTTTCTTAAGTTTTTCTAACCCCCACTTCGCGAAACACCAATCTGTCCATTCTACAATGTCTTCTAGAAAGCACCTTGCACTCGTCACATGATCTATCGCTTCTTTTAACTTACCCACTTTGACATACGGTGGGTTAATTAAACCTCTGATTCTCTTCTCCTCATCCTCTATCATTTCTTTTACAATATTTACGGATAAGTGGAGGCTGGTTACTTGTCTTGAGACGAAGTCTTTTGTCACTGCATACCTCCATTCCTGTTCAACCCTTTCTACTACACTCAATCCATCTACCATCCAATACCAACTTCCCATAAGATCGTTGTATAAAGCTGAAGCTGCTGGCATCTTCTTGTTTGCTTATTCCGTAGAATGGGTTCCAATGGCCAACACTGTTAGTTTTATACTCAAAGCGCGAACGTGAAGGAAAACATCCCCCTAAAAACATAAAATGGATCTTACCTAGATCATGACCCAACAATGCGCGGACGTGAAGGAAAACATCCCTCTACTTTTTTCATATAATATAACCCTAACTATACTCTTCACATACGCTAAGAAACCCATAATCTACTATTCACACAAACTTACTTCACCATTTACAAACACAAACACACACACACTTCCACTATTAATAAAGAGTTAGTGTTTATTTTCACACTACTCTACCTACACACATTGGCAAATTAATAGTTATTTCTTTTCTAGAGTATTGGGTAGCCCTGAAAAGGGCTGTTTTGTTTGGAACTTCATGGACACCTGGTTAATGGTGGCACCTTCCAGGCCTGGCGCCACATACACATCTTATCCCCCAGTTACTTTTTACCTTTTGGGGGGAGAGAGCAGAGGCAGGATATGTCGCTTCAGAATCCCAATTTTCACTCTCTGGGATTCTGAAATTTTTTCTTCTCTCCTTTTCCTCCTCCTCTTCTTTATATCTTCTCTCCTCCTCTTCTTTTTTTCTTCTTTCCTCCTCTCTTATCCTTCCCTCCTCGACAATGGCTTCAGCGGCCAGTTCATTTAATATGCGCCTGGCATATTCCAGATGCACATGAAGTTCCAACAGTTTCTCCAGTCTCGTGTTCATTTTTGGTGTTGATCAATCAACAAGGGTAGCTGGACTGCCGAACGAGTTTCAATTTATACTGAAAGCGCGGACGTGAAGGAAAACATCCCCCTAAAAACATAAAATTCATCTTACCTAGATCATTAACCAGAACAACGCGCGGACCTAAAAGAAACACTCGCTCACTTTTTTATGCTACACATCACTTCAATAGACTATCCACATACGCAAAGCAATCCAATCTAACCCAAAATATACACCTCAAACAGCCCAAAAAACAAACATCATTTTAATCTACTATCCACACCAACCTACTTTATCACTTACAAACACAATCACACAAACACACAAACACATACCCTCACATTTTTTAAAGAAAGAGTTAGTGTTTATTTTCACACTACTCTACCTACACACATTGGCAAATTAATAGTTATTTCTTTTCTAGAGTATTGGGTAGCCCTAAAAAGGGCTGTTTTTTTTTGTTTTGCTATGGCATTCTTTTTTAGTTTCTAAGAATGCGATGTCCTCTGAGGATAGACTTTCTGGCGATAGGTCTGCTTCTTCGAAAAGAGAAGAAGAATTCTTTGGTGTCGATACGACAATCGACAAAGCCTCTGTCAGCTTCAGGTTGCTGCTGTTGCTGCTGTTGTTGCTGCTGTTGCTGCTGTCTCTGAAGTCTGTACTTCTCTGTCCATTCTTCTTTCTCCCTGTTCATTTCTTCTCTGAAGAGCTCTTCTATCAGGTCTTCAGTGATTTTTAACATTCTCACATTCTCTATTTCTTCTGGCTTCGGTATCAGACTGTGTCTGACCCTATGCAAATTCACGTAGGCTTCGTTGAGCTTAGCTAGTTTGGAGCACATCTTCTTAGGAGGATGAGTCGACAATGGATGGCTAGACTGGGAACAACCCGGTTCTTAAAGTTAAAGCGCGGACGTGAAGGAAAACATCCCCCACACGGTTTTCGAGCCGCAACGTTCATGAGAGGGATAGTAAGAAATGAAAGAGCATCAATCCAACATTCTTATAGCTAAACAAACCACAAAGGCATTTTTTTTCAAAACACAACATTTTTTATTCAAAAATCACTTAACACTAACTAACAACAACTCTAACAATAATCCAACATGATAACATCAAACAATTTTTTTCAAATGACAAACATTTTTTTCTTCAATTACTAACTACTTTGAACAGGGCTGACAACGTTGTGAATGAAATTGTGATTTCCACTGTTGGAAATCATTAGGCCATTGATGGACACTACGTTTCCTAGCTTGAGACAAAAGATAAGCATAATGGTCACAAAACCATCGATCTACTTTCACATCGTTTCTAGCAGAAGAACGAGGATCGAAATGAGTCACTAAATGTTCTAAGGAATAGCCCAGGCTGCGATGATGCAGAAAATACACACAGTACTGTCCACACACCAAGGAATCTGTGCCTTGTAATTTCACATTATTGAATCGGGTGGTTTGAGCATTTCTTCTCATAAAGTCGATGATATCGTCTTCCAAAGGGGGCAATCCGTACGAATCGAAATATTCCACACATCCTTCTTGAGGAAAGTAGACGGCTACCCAGTGGGTTCCTGGGAGATGACTGTCGTCCGTGTTGATCACGTAAGCTTGATGGTCTTTAGGTTTGCGATGAGGGAGTTCATCTTTAGCACAGACGACAGGATTCCAAGAAGCCGTATACGAACTGTGGTTCAAAAGGTAATAAAGTTCCCAGGTATCCATTGTTTTGTGTTTTTTTCTTCTTCACAGGTAATAATAAGTCGTCAATTCGATCCTGACTTTTTGCTTGAAAATGTCTGACGAATAAACGGTTATTCGTTCTGTTTCCTCACTCTGATTCAGGAGAGCTTCGATACGATGGATCTCTTGAGTGGTTAATGCTGGACAAGAATGTTCACGCAAGTCTTTATACCACTGGTGCAACACGTCTTTGTTCGAGATGAGACTCCAAGCTTCGTCCAGATACTCGTCCAATTTTTCTTCTTGACTTAACATTAGGCATTTATCGTGTTGAATTTGACTGGGATGATCGTTTTGACATCCATAACAATTTTTCTTGATCAATTCCGTCATTTTGTCGACCAAGTGTTTGGCAAAACAGGAGACTAAATGGGCTTCTTGTTCTGGCCATCTCGATTTCATCATGATCACTTCTTCTTTTTCCACGGTCTCCTTACATTCCATCTCCAAAGTTTCTCCACTAGGTAAAGAGGGATAACAGTCTTCCATGGCTTCTAGTAATCTAGGATGACTTCTCTTAAACTGTTGATTTCTATCGTATTATCAAATTCTGCATACAGGATGACGTTCACTGTGTTCCCTGCTTCCAGTGCACTCGCAAACTGAATTTCCACTCGAATCTGGCCAGATTTTATAGGGTGGAAATGTCCCTCGTCGCTGCCTTGGTCTGGAGTGAAATCGAAAGCCCACAAAGCATAGCCTCCGTCATAATCGTCGTACGTAATGCCGTGACTGGTGTTGGTTCCTAACTGACCGGTGGCTTCGTACAGGGACAAGTACGATCTCAAGTAATTCTTCTGGGCAAAGTTAGGCTCGAAAGGTCGGGTACACAAGGTCTTGCCATCGCGACTGACTTCGATCTTGGACACATTGTAATGCTTAAACTCAAAAGGATTTTCGTTGTGGACTCCGTTGAAGGCTGTATTCTTGACGATACCAACAATCAAACGCTTGGGTAACTGTCCTTGGAACAGATGATCTTCGATCATGGATCGCTGTCCAGCAGGAATGGTGAACGTTTTCACTTCTACGCGTCGTATGGGATACTTGGCAGTTGTTCTGCTTAACGTTTGACTGATATCGTTTCCCACTTTAGGTAACACTTCTACGCGACGCACGTAGAGCTTGGCTTCTTGGATAACAGTTTTGTATTCATTGGCATGGGTCATCAAATGGAAAGCGGCACTGCTACGATTCAGTCTCAGGCGGATATCCACACCGTTCAGCAAATACTTTTCTTGTAACCACATGTCCAAATGCAAACGATCCATCAGTTCTAAACTTCGCCCTTGCAGAATTTTAGTTCTACGTGTGTTAAACCCCACATTGTGAGGATTGTCATCTTCTGTCAGGACTGTGTCGCTAAACGTGTTCTCACCTGCCGTGTCAGGTTTCCATACCACGCAAGCATCCAGATGAGTATTCTTGGCTTCTTTTCCGTACGTCAAGAGATTTTCCAAGTAGGCACGATATGGGTAAGTATCCATGCTGCTGCTGACCAGTTTGTTATTCAAGTACAAGTCCACTTCGCTGAACAAGGAATGCATGAAATTGTTGACGGGCGCTACCCTATCATTGGCTCCAGGATTGGTGTTGTCAGTTTTGATCACTTTGACTTTCAAATACAGGTAACTGCTATTCAGATCGATGTAATCTTCGGGCTGTCCTTTGATTTCAAACTCGATGGGAGCGGAATCGGTCAATGAGGAGACCGGGTGAAATTCCACCCACTGGGATTCTTGCATCGTCATCATGGTGGGGGGCATGGCAAACATATCCAGTTCCGTCTTGGAACAAGCACAAGACTCTCGGTGCATCATTTTTTTTTGTTCTTCCTCAATAATCGAAAACGTCTAAGTCTCGAACGGTTCTTCTTTTCTTGGCCTTTCTCGCTTGAAGTCTGGTGAAAGGGTGTTTTCTGCGTCGTCTCTTTCTGCCTTGTCCTTGCTGAATGCCTGATTCGGTAGCGTGCAGGGCATTTATAGGTGTGTCTCGTCGGCCTAAAATGTCTTTACCCGTTTGCAGCAAGACATTTTTGCCTGCCCTCATGAAGGCTTCTTTAGGGTTTTGTTTGTCGATGATGACATTTTGGAGAAATTCTTTGCCTTGTGTCAGTGCCGCATCTTTCAAGGCGTGCAATCCTCGTGTTACCATCGGTTTCAACACCGGGGCCACCGAACGAAAGGCCGATTTTAACATGTCTCCTAAACCGTGTCCTCGCTGTCGAGCCACCCCTTGGTACACTGGATACATGACTTACGAGTCGTGAGAGAACCGTTTTCGAAAATGGAGTTTCACCGTGACTTTTCCTTTGGTGAATGGAATATTTTGTCCCAAATCTCCTTTTATAGTAATGTTGACCGTGTCCAAATACGACTTGCTGACCGGCAAATAGTGAGGATGGACAAATTCGCGGTGAACGTGATAAGTGTTTCCACCTTCCTCGTCAGCGTTCGCGGCAGAATCCACTTTGAAAGGAATGACACGCAGTAACGGCACAGAGGTGTGTCCCACCACGTTATACTCCACCACATCGGAATACACAAAGATCAAATTCAGTCCTTGGTTCAGTTCTACCGGGAAACGAAAATACCTCGCAAAAATATCGTTGTCGGAAATGACTGGCAATTCGTTTTTCTTCATCATGACCATTCTCATCTCCGTGTCACCGCCCAACATGTCAAACAATTCAGGACAAAATAAGAAAGACATGAATTTTTTGGACCCCTCAGAAAATTTCATCAGAAAGCGACGAGCTATTTTGTGGTATTCCAGGGTGACACTTTTTTGGACATTACTCAAAGCTTTATGGAACACGCCATTAAACCTGGAGGCTATGGCGCTGACCAAATGATGACCACTGAAATAATAGCCTGGGAGAATGAACAAGTTGTAGGTGGTCGTTTTAGTTTTGTCATCATAGGTTTTATTGGTAGATGTGCCAATCTTATCCAACTCCTCTTGCAATTGTTTGTCATGAACTTCCACCTTAAACCAATTTTGCTGGGCAGTGATATTGTGGACTTGGGTCGGGTGAATCATTTCTACTAAAGCCACTTCCCAATGGGCTTCGTGATCTAACTGGATGGCTTGAGGTAATTTGGCCGTGTAACAGCACAACGTGTTGTGGGGAAACACCTCCATAGAACTGTCACTGGGTAAGGTTAAGTAAAATTGGTTTTGGTGACTCATAATTCCAGAGTTCTGTGGCTGTCCGAGGGGATATTACTGGATGTCAGAGGCGTGTCTCCGCCCAAAATGGGGTTCTGGTTGTGGTTGTTGGAGTGGTGACTGGCACTGACACTGGCACTGGACACAACGTTCCCGTTTGAGGAGAATTTCAGGGAGGGATTGGGAAGCAGGTAACCGATGCAACTGCTCAATAAAATGGTCCACAATTGTTTGTCTCCTTGTTGCAAACTCAAATTGGCGATGGCTGCCCCGATGACACAATACACCACGAAGATTTGGCAGAAAAAGACGATTTGCGTTTTAGGCACACGTTCTCCACACCACACCCACAAGGGTTGTTTTTGTAAATCTTGCACAGAAGAACTAGGGGAAGAAGGACTGGTCGACGTAGCTGCGTCTGATGTGTGAAAGGGCATGATGGTCACTTCTTCTTTTTATAGTCGATGACTTGCGAAGCGTCGATCCAAGAATCGAAACTGGGTGGATATCCTTTCCAACGTACTTTGACTTCTTTGACACGTCGTTTGCCCACTTTACGGGTTCTGCGTTCGAGAATGCTTTCGATGTCGTACACGTCGTCTTCTTTTTTGGTGACACGTTGTAACTCGGGCAAATAAAACGTTCCTTTGAGTACTTCTCCGTTCATGTCTTCCAATTTATAGACGGCAGGATGACGGCCATGTACTCGTCCAGTGACGCGAAACAGTTCGGTCGTCCAGTTAGGTAAGTAACCTTTGTCGAAAGTGCGTTTGGTTTTGCCAATGCGCACCCAATCTCCTACGGTCAACTCTCCACTTTTCTTGGGGACAGCCCTCGTCGGGGACGTACCGAACAGGCGCTCGAACACCAGCACTTCGTTGTCGGGAGTCACGTCTTGCGGGGCACGTCCGATGCTTCGATGGTAAGATTGGTTGTACGCTTGCACCAGGTGAGGTAAGATGTCGATGTACTTCAGAGTGTGGTGATGCGTAAAATATTTCCACATGCGTTCTTTCAAAGTGCGTTGAAAACGTTCCACGATGCTGGCTTTGGTTTCGGGATTCTCGGTGGTAAAAAAATGAATGTCACGTTTCTTTAATTCTTTTTGGAAAGCTTGGTTCAGAAATTCGGTGCCTTTGTCCGTTTGCCATCGAAGAGGGTGACGACCGCTTTGTTTCAACACCCGTTGCAGGGCTCGCACTAACTCGCTGCTCGATTTGGAAGTCAAGGGCACGACCCAGGCAAATTTGGAAAAGACGTCGATGACACAGAACAAATATTTGTAGCCACGATTGTAGCTGGCCAAATGAGAGACATCGGCTAAATCGGCTTGCCATTGATGATCGATGCCTTCCACTCGGGTGCGACTTCTGGCAAACTTGCGTCGAATGGGTTTGTGCAAAGTGTAGGTAGCTTGTTCTTGTAACCATCGTTGCACTTGAGGTAAACGGAGACTTTTCAGTCGCGTTTTGGCAGCACGATACAATTTTTGAACTCCTGCGTAACCTGCAGGATGGGAGGGATCGTAGTAAATGCTGGCTAAGACTTTTTCCATTTTTTATTTTGTGTTGGTGTGTTAATAAGTCACCCACTCTTCGGTGATGCTACTTTGGGTGGGTCGAAAGGGTGGTTTGGAAACGGATTTACGTGTCCGATGGGCTACGGGAGTAGAAGTCGAAGGTAGTGGTGGTGGTGGAGGTGGCAATGGAATGGCTTTGGTTTTCTTTTCTTTTTTCGCTTCTGGTTTCTCTTCTTTCTTTTTCACTTCTGTCGAAGGAGGTGTGGACATCATCTTTTTAACCCAAGCTTTCATTTCTTCTCGTTGGGGTGTGGGGGACGGGGTCAATAAGGATGCTGCAATCTTACTCGAAATGGGAGCTGCTGACGGTGTTTGAAACACTTCGCGCGTCTCTTCTTCCTCAGGTCTTTGTGGGGTAGCATCTCTGGTGACGGTTGGGGATGACAGTAGTGGTGGTGGTGGTGGTAATGATGGTGCTGGACTTTTCATCAAGGTCTTAAAATCTTTTAGAGTGGGTAAAGCTGTTTCGTCTAAAGCTTTCTGGTGAAAGAGTTGCAGTCTTTGCAAGAGTTGACCGTACTTTTGCGATTTTTCTGTTTCGGACAAATCTTGGCGATCCATCAAGGATTGCAATTCGTGTTGTAACTGGGACATCTCGCTCAAATTGGGATTGGGAGGTAAATGCGGGGTGCGTTGTTCTTGCCACCGATGGTATTCCATCCATCGTTTGTAAGGCACTAAAGCTAGTTTTCGTCCTTCCATGGGGTTGTCAGGGGTCGATTCTGAGATCTTGGGACTTCCGAGGGCCTTTTTATCTTGCTCCCACCAGTCCTCCCAACATGGTTCCCAAGACTCCTTTCAGTATGGGGCCTAACAAGAGAGGTAAAATGCCTCCACGTTGGACCAACATCTTCTTTTTTTGACGAATGGGAATTTTCTTTTGAACCATTTTCCGAAGAACGTGACGATGTTTGCCTAAGCATTGTTTCTGGTGTTTGGACAAAGGGATCGTGCCTTTCAAAACGTTCAAACAACATTCGCACACGGTATCGATGACCTCTTTGGAGGCTGTTTGAATGAGTTTTTTTCGTAGGGGTGGAGAAGCTTTGGACAGGACAGATAACATGTCCCCATGTTTGGCTAAACGTGGTGGCAGTCCTTTCCTTTTCTTTCCTTGGGGTTTTCTGGAGGGTGACATCTTTGAGTCTTCAGGAGCACCAAAAAACACTGATATCCTACTCGGTCACAGGCCTTTTTTATACTGGAACGCGTCGCCATTGATTGCCTTTACGTCGTATCAGTTTGAGGACAGGCATGACACGTCGTGCAGGGGTACGTAACGGACTAAATCGAGCCAGTTCTTGCTTGGACAAATCCAGTAAACTTTGTAACATGCCCGATCTTTCATGGACTTTGATTTTGGGAGAAGGTACTTTGTGAGCAGCAGCCACTGCCGCTAAATTGGAAGGTCCTGCCACTGGGGAAGTTCTTTTGGGGGTCATCAACGGAGAAGTTCTTGGTGTAATCAACGTCTCCAAGTACTCTTCAGTTCCTGGTGACATCAACGGAGAAGTGGACAAACGTGAGGCTGTCGGAGACGCTGTGGCAGGTCGTGGTTTGCGAGTGTAAGGTTGCGTCCTGGCCGAAGTGCCTCTCTTGCGACTAGTTTTCTTCTTCTGTGGACTTTTCTTTTTCTGAGGACTTTTTCTCTGTTTCTTTTTCTGGGGGCTTCTTTTCTTTTTTCGGGGTGGTGTCTGGTAAGAGGAGGGTCCTGCCACTGGAGAAGTTCTTCTCTTTGGGGACCTGGTCTTTTTCTTCTTGGGGCTTCGTTGAACTTTTGTCTTAGGGATAACTTTTGGGGCATTAGGATCCCATCTTAAGAGTGAGCGAATGATGACCCCTCCTAGAGTACCGCTCCCTCCAGGTTTCAAAATGATTTGTTTTTTGGTTTGAGTGTCGATGCGGGGATCGGCCAGTTGGACCAAAGCGACTTTGTTTCGATCGAAAAAGCGTTGGGTTTGATGAGGAATCTGAATGATTCCTTGGAGTAATTGACGTGCCGTCACCGTAAACCATCGTAAGACTTCTTTGAGACTAGCTTCTAAGACACGAGCTCGTGTTTGTGGATCTTTTTCTCGACTGATGCCATACAAGGCACGAATCAATTTGACGGGAAGATGCGACTGAAGGGACGTCATGTTCACACTGTGTGAGACAGACGAAAAAGGGTCTGAGGTTTTTATAGATTTTTTTCATGGGGAGTGAAATGAAGTCGAGGACGGAGACGTGTACAGGACAGGTCCTCCGTCTTGGCACCAGTGGTGAAACAAGTGGGTACGAAATCGCAAATCATCGGGGGTCGTAGGTTTCAAATCGACGAGTAAATAGGCGTGTGGTGTTTGAGTGGCATCGTCGTACGCCTGAGTCAGCCAAGGCGTTCCTAACTGTTTGGCTAAGACTTGCACTTGCGATTTATCTCGAGGGCTTTTAAACAAGACCACGTAATGCGCATTGAGACTGATGGTGCGATGGGCTTTACTTTGTTGAAACAAATTTTGGGTGATGTAAACGACACTGGCATTACGGTGATGCCCTTTGCGCGTGAACCACAATTTAATTTCTTCTTCGTCTTCTCCTAACATGTCGTCGAAAATGACCAAATGGGTTTGACGGGAGTCAGAGACGATGCCGTCGTCTTCTTTAGGAATGCCTTCCACAAACACGATGGAATCGCCTTGACTTTCTCGCAAAAGGCTGTACGCCGATTGCCACTCTTTGTAACACCACACGATCCGTTGAGGGGGCCGATCGATCAAATGATGTTTATGCTCGATCAAACGTTTGACGAATTCGGTTTTGCCTGAACCGCTAGGTCCAGCAATGAGCATGTTAAAGGGATGGCGAAGATACAAAGCCTCCCAACTGGCACGATCTAAGTGTTCGTCGATGACTTTGACAGTAGAGGAAGAGGGAGCAGAGACAGCAGAGGTAGCCATGGTGTGAGAAATGTCACTTGTGACACGAAAAACAAACAAGACAAGAGTTTATATACTTTTTCAGAACACGTTTATTGAATGTTTCAAATATGAACACGAAAGACAAAAATACATACAACCCAAATAGTGATGTACAGGAATATAAAACACAGCAAAGCGATCAAAGTGGAATATAAACAAGTGTCTGTACAACATGTTTTGGGTAACCAAGATGTCCTAGGGACAGTGTGTAATGTTCTTACAGTCTCTCCATGAGGTATTGTCACACAAGTGTCCTCCCGGAATGACCTTTCAGGAATGTCCATGACAGTCCTGTCCTGAAGCGAGTGGTTGTTCTCGGTGACGGGTTCTTCTGGCACCGTCACTAACACAGGTTGAAAAGTAACTTTTTTCCTTGAACAACTCTTGTGCATACTGGGCCACTTCTTGGGTCCAAGCCTCAAAACCCCCCTTTTTCCAGTCACGAACATCTGTCCAATGAGGGTGTAAGTCACAAGCTACACACACATCGTCATACACGTCTTGGGTAGCTAAAAGTTGACGAATCTTTTTTTCCTGTTGAGGTCGAGAAGTATCCAGATGAAACCGCAAGGCTTTGAGCAAAAGGAGTTTTTCGTGACCATTTAAGGCCATGGAGGTGGTAAGTACTGATCGTAAAGAGTCCACAAAGAATCGGCTGGTAAACGAAATCCCAGAAAACAAGTCACTAAGACACACACTACTTGTCGTCCCAAATTGAATGGATACAGTTCTTGTAATAATCGATGGTAATGATCCACGGTTTGAATATGGTCATTGAGTTCCTTCCACGGAATCTGTTGGATGACATGTGACATAAACCGTGGCATGGCAGCCTGTTTTTATATTCTCTTTTTTTTGGATGCAATACACGTACTTTCTAGCCAGAGATCTTCGTTCTCCAGTAGGGAATCTAAATCTTGCATACTGTAACCGAAACGTCAGAGTTCGTTTAGGTGTTTCCTCTTCCGCTAAGCAGATTCCACGTAAAATATGTTGGTAATCCTTTACCTTGTCTTCCTCAATGCGTTGCACTAGGTGAATCTCGAAGTAACCATAATCATGAACATGTCGATCATTAGCGACCTCAAAGTTTTGAACAATGTCTGACCATTGAAAGAATTTCTGACGAATCAGTTCTCTTATACCATTCAGGTACCAGTGGTTAAAGATCTGGTGACGTATCGGATGCAATTGTTCTTTACGTTTGACTTGTATTTTGACCAGCTCTCGGTAAATGCGTTCTCTCAGCTCCACAGGCAAAGCACGAATGTTCTCTTGTAAAGTATCCATGAATAGGTCATACTAAATCCTCTTTGGTCTGACACATGAAATGTACTGTTTGCACAAACATGGTTTTAATTCATTGTCGAATCTAAATCGTTTCACCACTAATTTACACATTACAATTCGTTCAGAAGTTTCCTCTTTCACCAAGTTGACATTGCGTGAAAGATGTTGGTAATTCGTTAACTCTTCCTCTGGAATTCGATGCAGTACGTTTACAATGTAGTAGATAGAATCGTCCATACCAAACCATTCCTTTTTATAACCAGGAGGTCGTTGATCAATGTCTGTCCAATGGAACACTTTTAACTCAATCAGTCCTTGTATAGCCTGAAGGTACCAGTGGTTCAAACACCGGTGACGTAACGGATGCAATTGTTCTTTACGTTTCACTTGTATTTTGACCAGTTCTCGATAAATGCGTTCTCTCAACTCCACAGGCAAAGCACAAATGTTCTCTTGTAAAGTATCCATGAACAGATTATTATGGTAAGAAGTTACTTCAATGTCTCGGTCCCACTAAGGGTAAGTAATGACAATTCGGTGACCATCGAGCATGTTCTACGTAGGCCGAATCTTGCGGTTCCCAGTGGTGAAGTGACACACCGCAACTGAAGCACTTGACTTTATCTCCTTCGCCCAAGTAGAAAAATCCGGCTCTGGCTAATTCTTCAGGGGTCGGTCCTCCCAGATACTTTGGCCATTTTCCTTTGAACGATTGAAGACGATTTTCAAAGTCGCAGTATTCCGACAAACGCACAGGGAACGAATATTCGTCTTTCACAGGTTCGTTTCGATGAGGGTTGGGTGACATGAACAGGAGTTTGCTCAGGGCTGGATGACATCCGTAGGGAGGTAAACGTGAAGGTCGACATTCCCCTTTAAACCCGGTAAAATGTCTAAGAGGACGAGCGGCATCGCTTTCGCATCCCTCAGGTTTGACACGCACAGCATCACTTTCCATGATAGGGGCAGTGAGAACAAAGTTCCCATGATGCTTTACGGCATCGCTCAGGTCACAAGGTACAGCATCGTATCCATCGCAAGGCTCACAATCACACTCGTCTGCAAACTCCGTTACGCAATTACAATGGTAACCACATGGACAATCGCAGTTTCCTTCCGGACATTTTCCGTCGCAATGCATGGGTCTTATCCATCCAATATTAGTCACACTAGAGGAAGATACAACTTTTTTACAATCCCCAAACTGGAACGATGTCTCTTTCAAAGTATTCATCTTGTTCGCTCGGTCTTGGTAGTCACAATGAACTATCGATCTTGCCTAGGGTTCCTTTTTTATATACAGACCAATACCGACGTGACCGTACGGTAAGGTGAAATGATTGGGAAGTCGAACTCGCTTCTGGTATACAATTTGATAGACTTTTTCCAAGGGTCGACTGACGATGTGGTGAGTGGGTAAACGTACAATCTTGTTCGGTTGATAGGTGGTCACTTTAAAGTTTCCATCCTCTCCCGATTGCAAGGCTTCTTTCAATACCCCAAAGTTGACCACTCGACTGGTACGATAATTCAGAGTCAGTCCTTTCACTTTGCACGTCGTGTGCACTTCTCCTTGTTTGTCCCGGTATTCGTAGCCGTAATTTTTGGGACCGCCACTGACGAAACTTAGAATCTTGTCGTCGGGATGCTCGTCTGTCCAGGCTCCTAAACGGTCTCCTTCGATGTTAGGGTGATGTTGAATCGGGTGATGGATGTAAATGCAGCTGTCCGTGTCAAAGTACAGGACGCGTTCTTCTAACAGTTCTAAAGCTTCGTACAATTTTAAGCGAGCATGGGCTGTCACGTAAGCCGCAATGATGACATTTCCAAAAGGGTCGTCTTGTACAAAGTCCAGATCTTCTTCGTAATTGACCAAGATCAAATTCTCTCGAACGACGTCCACGTGTTTCATGTATTTGGTTTTGTCGTGAATCATCTGGAAGTAGCGTGAAGGTTCTGTCAAATATTCCGTCTTGGGTAAACACGGTCGTTGTGCCATTTTACCCCACAAGCAATTTAACATCACTTTGGCAAACGATCGCCTGCCTTCGTTTTTCTCGATGTGGTCTAAAGTGATGCCTTCTTGTTCGTAGTATTTCTCTTTGAATTTTATTTGGTCTTCGGGAGTGTGACACCAGGAAGGATAGCTGCTGGCTTCTTGCTTCAGTTTCAAAAAGGCATCCACGTAGTCTGCGAAAATGCCTTTCTGACTGGGGTCACCCTTGCGGTATTGTTGTGTCTTGGGAAAGTGGCAAATTTCGTACACTTCTAACAGTTGATATCCCATGTCCAGAGCTTTGAACAATTCTACGCTGACCCAGGTTCCCGTCAAGGCCCGTTCTTCCTGGCTGTGATGGCAAGGTTGGTCTTGGTTGCACGTTTCGGCACAAGTACGGCACAAGGGAAACATCAGTTTGCCTTGACAATGGTGAGGTAAGACGGGATGGTATAGGTTCGTGGGAGGCAAAACTTTGCACTTGATCAAGCCTTCGTATTGTCGAATGTTTTTCAGGTCGATGTGTTCCGTCAGCAATTGCGGGTGCCCTACAGGAAAGCGACAATATTTGCACACGTAGGGATACAGCGAACACACGTCCAAGTATTTGATTTCTTCTCCTTTCTCTTCGTCGGCTTGGTACAGCAAACAGGTGGCATTGGTCCTTCCTCCGTACAAACTATCCCTCGGGTTCAGCGGGTCCATGAACTGGTAACTTTCCACGAGGCGTTTAAACTCGGGATCGGTTTTCAAGCGGTGATCGTATTCGTGTTCCCACATTTCCACCACTTGGTATCCTTCCTGTTCCAACTTTAGGCGTCGTTGACAAGTGTCCTGGTACAAGTCTTCCATGGTTCGTTGTAAAAACTGATTTTTAGTGCCACGGTCAGGGTAACAGACGGGACATCCGTGAAATAAGCAACCGTTAAACTCGTACACGATCTTGGGGTTTTCTAAGTCCCAGCCATCGACCGAATACGTTCCGATGGTCTTTTCGCCCCCTCCGTTGCGAGCATGCTGAATCCACTTGTCTTCCTTGTCGCACAAGTAATGTAACCAGCGTAGGGCTTTGACCGAGTATTGACGCTTGACAAAGTGGGTCGTTTGAGGGCTGATGACAGCCACGGTGTTTTCAGGCATGAATCGTTGTTGATACACTAAGGAACACACTTTGGCAATGGTGCAAGCTTCTTTCAAAGGATCGACCCCTCCGTGTTCCATGAACAGTTCTCGAAATTTTCCACAGCAACGCCGTAAAATGTCCACGTCGGAACGACAATACTTTAACATTTCTTCCTGAAAGTCGAAAGGGTCCGAGGCGTGAGCCTGGTACCAAGCGTAGAAAGCTTCTCGTTGTTCGGTACGCATGTTGTTGGGGTCGTAATAGTGAGCCTCGGGTAAATGGGGTAGAACGGCGTGTTGATTGGCTTCCGTATTGAAAAAGTGTGGAAAGTACCCTTTAGCCATTTCTGTCATTCCAAACGTTTTAGGCATTCGACTCAAAGGCATGGCCAAATAGCTCATCGAATCTTTAAACTGTACTTGTCCCACTTGCATGAAAATGATTTTGGCTCCGTTCAAAGTCACTTTAGGACGCTCGGTGCCTTGTTCTGTATAGTATCTGAGAAGAAACTGTCCATCGTATCCGGAGAAATTGTGAGCCATCACCGTGGCATGACGATGACAATCTCCGTAACGTTCGATGTCCTCTTGGCTCCACGTCTTGTCGACGGGGTCTAAGACCCATTGGGCAAAATCGGCTAACGTGTTTGGTCCCCGAAAGATTTTTTCACGCCCTCCGGGAATCTTGCTGCAGTGAGGGCAATGACTGAAGATAGGTTCTTGAATGCACTTCTCGCACGCTCGATGAGCCACGCAGAAATTAGGAATGTGAATTCCAGTCTCTTGCATGCATTCGAAATCGAAAAAGATGAAATTGCCTTTCTTCTTGTGACCGTCCTCTTTCTCTGGTGGGGGTTGGTATTTTTGCACGTAACATTCGTGTTCCAAGTCCACGATGTGGTGACAAATGTGACATTTTTTCTTTCCTGAACATACGTGTGCCTTGGTATTATTGGTACGTATGCCTTGTCCACACGTAGGGCACAATCTCAGGAGTTGACAAGCGCATTTCTTCTGTGAACCTTGCGTCTTCAAATGTTGTTGGTAACAGGTAGGGCTGACAAACGTGCGCAGACAAGTGGAACAAGGCACTGGTTCTTCGCTCAGACAGGGTGGAGAGGCCAAACATCCTGAGCATTTCCATCCACAATGTTTGTGTTGCTCTCGATTATTATAACCATAGTCACATTTCTCACAGTAATAACCGTATCCCAAGAATCCGGTGATACTGGTAATGGTATCGAAATGGTCATCGTGATGATAAACATGAATGTATTTTCCGTCCTTAAAATCTTGGCCTCGAAACAATAGAGGCCCGCGCATTTCTTGAGGGTGCACTTTCAAGGTGTATCGTGGAGCTAGGACATCTTGCAATTTTTGCATCTCAGGAACGCCGCAGGGTGTGTCTTTGGGCAGTCCGGCTTGTTGTAACAGGAGTTCTGCTTCGTTTCGTTGTTTGGCTCGGTCGGAACGTTGAATAGTGTCCCAGGTTCTTTTCCATTCTACCGTGTCGTTCTTGTTGGCATAGGTTCGTCCCACCACGATGGCACGGACTAAACACATCTGGTCATGAGGGTTGTTAATTCGGACGAGACTCGTTTTGGTGTTGCGAAGGTCGTCCACCAATAACATCTTTTTGCGTCCTGTCCCTTGAGGAGGAGAGACGTGGGTCATGTCCAGTGTGGCTTTACCATCGGTGATGTCAAACTGATCATTAGATTGTTGTACGTGTTGAATCTTGTCCATGACTTTGGAAGCAGTCAATTCTGCAGGGGTGCTAAACTCGATCCAAACAGGGGATTTCAAACCGTCGTGTTGTATGGAAAGTCTCAAGCGATCGTCTTCTTTGGGTTGACATTGTCGCTTGAGTGCAGTGAGCAAAGAATCCCACACCTCGGTGATGAACACTTCTGCTTTCTCTAACGGCACTTCAGCCTTGAAATCTTTAAACTTCACCGTGTATTTGTAAGCCGTGGTTCTAAATTTTCTAGAGGAGCGCTTTTCCGTCTCTCGAATGGAATAGTACTTTTCAGGGTTGACTAAGGGTGGTGAACTTGGTTTAGAGGGTTCAGATTCTGGTTCACTCATGTCCTCTTCAAAATCACTGGCATGAATTTGTGCCAAGATTTCAGCCCTGGTACGAGGCGATAGATCACGTTTCTGCCTCTTACTTTCTTCTTCTTCTTCTTTCTTCTCGAATGAATGGGATCGTTTCATCTTGAAAGCAAAAAGTCAAATGACTCAAGTTCAAACACCATAAACTACTTTATAGTCATAGCAGACCAGCGTATATAAAAGGGTGTGTGTCTTATCCTTTCACTATTCATTTCACTCTCAAGCCGAGCACAACGATGGAAGAGACTAACCAGATGGAACGTTTCGTCAGAGCTTTGCGAGGGGTCATTAGAAAATTCTCTTCAGACCAGCCTACGGACTACTCTCCTTCCTTTAGAGATAAAAGTCAAGATACTTGCTATATCTGTCAGAAGAAAGGGCATTGGTCTTCAGAGTGTCCAGACCGTCAAAAAAGAAAAAAAACAGGGGATAAAAAAGACAAAAGTCAAGATACCTGTTATTATTGTAAAGAAAAAGGACATTGGTCTCCAGATTGCCCCAAAAAGAAACAAGAGGAGTCAGAAGAAAAGAGGAATTCTTCAGAAGAAGAGAGGGATTCTTCAGAGGAAGAGAGGGATTCTTCTGAGGAAGAAAGAAGACAGGTGAAGAAAAAGAAACAGGAGAAAAAAAGAAGAAGGGAAGAAAGCGAGGAGGAAGAAGAGGAAAAGAGTGTGACGGTGAAGAAATTCAAACAGCAGAGAGACTAAACAAGGAGAAAAGAAGAAGTCAATGAACTTTTTATTAAAGTGTTGTGTTGTGAATTGTGAATTGGATTGTAAAAAAAAATGGAGAAAAGAATAAATGAATGATATAAGGTAAGAGTCTTTGAGTTTTGATTTTAAAATAAGAAGCTACACTCACGCACTCATACACAGACACGTACTATAAGGGTAAAATGGGTGAGTTTTTTTTTAGTTATTGGCAAATTGAAATTGTATTTCTTTTCGAGAAATGTGGGTGGCCCTGAAAAGGGCCTTTTTTTTCTTTATGGTGCAGGGGTGAGTTTAAGCAATCAATTTTAACTGCCTTAAGCCTTTGCCACGGCCAAGGCCTACTTCTGGACTGCGTAATGTTGATGATAATGATTGGGTTGAAATCACTAAGGGTGGTACGGTAGGCTTAGTCACAGGGTTGACATGTTTGGCTCGGGAAGGTCGTATTCTCTTCGGTCGTGATAAAGAAGTCTGATACATTTGTTTCAGACTTCTTAACTCCGCTAAAATGTCCAACAGTACCGTGACCGTTTGATTTTCACCCTCTTGTTTCTTTGCTGCTACTTCTTCTTGCTGTTGTTTTTTTCTTACCTCTTCTTCTTGCTGTTGCTGTTGCTGTAGGAGAAAAGCCTGTTCCGCTTCCTTTTGTCGTTGTATAAATTTCTCCAATTCTTCTTTCTGTCTCTGTCTAAAATTCTCCACTTGCGGTAATGAAGAAGGTAACGAAGGTTCCGGAACAAATTCTTGCGAGGAGAGAAAATCCACAAAATCCCAATTCACCTCTTCTGAAAGTAAGTCCGGGTTCCCTTGGGCGGTCTCCCCTGCTGGTGCACCCCACTGGATCGTTTTCTGAGTTTCCGTCATGTTGAATCACTATCGCATAGATTGACTGCACACAAGCGCTAGCGAATCTATATTGACTACGTGACGTCACAGACTGCTCTCTTCGGATTGGATGCGGGCTGACTGAATTCTGTAACGCGTGTTCGGATTGGTGAATGAACTCAATCCGTTTCAATCCTTCCTGTCCCTATAAATAAGCGCCGTTCACTGCATTGATTCACCTATTCTCGGAGCCTCAACATGTGGACAGACGTTGAATCTTCAACCCTTGTGTCAACGATGATGTTCAGGACGGACATGCTCATGTATGTCCGATCCAAGTGGACCGTTGTCCACAGGACCAACAGCAACCTGTGGATAAGAAGAGTCTATATAGAGAGACAAGGTTGCCTCAAGAGGACTCTGATGTATGGCCCTGCTGTAAGACGAAGTTTGAGGAAAAGAAGATGTCGCAAATGCCCTCTATGTTAAGAGCATATTAACATAAACCAAAGGCCCTTTTTAGGGCCAGCCATATTTCTCGAAAAGAGATAGTCTTTGAATTGCCTACCCCTTTTTTTAAAAAAAAATCCCATGTTAAATTCCCCTTGTCCGTAGATTGTCCCACGATTTATTGCCATGTTAAATTCCCCTTGTCCGTAGATTGTCCCACGATTTTTCGCCATGTTAAATTTCCATTGTCCGTAGATTGTCCCAAGGGGTTCTGTAATGCTAATTCCCATTGTCCGTAGGGTATCCCCTTTCACTACTGGTATGTCAAGCTTGAACTACTAATTTCAGATATGCTAATTATTTTTTTTAGCTCGCAATAAAAAAAGGCTTCTATTTATATACAGTTCTCGTTTCTTTGCAGAAAAGGGTGATTTGGTGAGGCTCCAGTGGGTTCCAGATCACGATCCATGTGGAGACAAAGAATCTCGCAGAGCCATACAACTTGGTCTCAGGGGAGAAATTCTGAGAAAGCTTAACGAAAACTGTATTCGTGATATCACTGATATAACAGACTTTGTGAAAGAACAGCACGTGTTGGTGGTTCAAAATAGCCTCAAGTCACTGTGGACTCCAAGAGAACGAGTATATATGCTCAGCGACCAAGAGTTGCGTCACCACGTTAGGTTAGGCGACGACGACGACCATAAAACTGCTCCAAAATATTTGACATCGAATGACGTTGAAATTAATGAGTCCGGAATTTCAACCGGAAGTAGAGAAACTGAGATAGGAGACGAAGTCAAAATGTTGACACTGAATTCTAATGAATGTTGCGAGTATAAACATAAAGTTGTTTCTGACGAGGGCCGTAATTCAGTTTCAAAATCCCAAGTAATCCTGTGTCTTGGCGGAGCTTTTAATCCAGTTCATACCAGGCACGTCATGGTCATGGTGATGGCAAAACGCTGGCTGGAAGATAATACAAATTATGAAGTAGTAGCTAGGCGATTAGCCGTGGCACCAGATGGGTATGTACTGGGCAAGATGACAAAGAAAAACGAAAAGTGTATGAAGGCGGAACATAGAATACAACTTTGCGAGCTGACATGCAAGGATGACAATGAGTGGCTCCAGCCGTTTCCGAAATTTATTTGTTCGGCGTTTGAATGTGGAATGAAGACTAAATATGATCTTGAACATAAGAAGAACTGTAAAGATTTACAAATAGCTCTCATAATCGGAGCGGATCGGGCTGTTAATCGAAGGGGTCACGCAAAATGGCATAGGGACTATAGTCATATTACACTATGCATTGGGAGACAAGGAGAAACTGGTCAAGTGATATGCAAATTAGAAGAAGACAAAAAAGCAGGAACATTTAAACATTCGAAGTTTTTTGTAGTTCCGGATGAATTGGACAATGTCAGTTCGAAATCGACTGGGTTACTCAGACGCTTTTGCAATTTAACATCAGAGACATATTGAACATGTGTAATATATACATTTGAAAATACCTACAATTTCAAATTTTTACAACTCTTTCGTTCAGTTTTCAAAAAGAAATATAACTCTTTTCTTAAACACCTTTCAATATTAGTAGGCGCAATATTCTTCTAAAATATAAGGTCAATATTAGTAGGCGGAATATTCTTCTAAAACATGAGGCCAATATTAGTTGCTAGGGCATTCTTCTAAAACAGGTGAATATTAGTTGCTAGGACATTCTTCTAAAACAGGTCAATATTAGTTGGCGGGGCATTCTTCTAATATATGAGGTCAATATTAGTTACTGGGGGATTCTTCTTAAATGAGGTGAATATTAGTTGGCGGTCTACACATGCTGTCCGGGTAAATATTAGGATGCAAATAAAGCTACAAACATGTAGATAGTAACGATATTTTGGGTAAAATATGACCTATCCTCAATCTGAGAGATTGTGTTACACGCATTTTCAAAAACAACATAAAAGCCAGTGATTTTTATGGAAATCCTTTAAACTGTCTTGTTATGAATACTTCTTCTAAAAAGTATATTATGCACAGTTATGTATTCTAGTATACCGATTTCCGAATGACAAATAGCATGGTTTTACTTCATAATTGTTTTTGCACAGTGTCAGTTAAATGATGGAGACAATACGTCAGAAGTTTAATAAGTATTCAAGGAATGACTAAAATACGGGAGGTTAATTTGTTACTTTAATAAGTTAACCACATAAACATTAGGACCGCTCCGGTGGCCTAGTGGTTAGAGCGTCCGCCTCGGATGCGAGGGGTCATGGGTTCGATTCCCGACCGAGTCATACCAAAGACTTACAAAAATGGTACTAACAGCTGCCTCGCTTGGCGCTCAGCATTAAGAGGTTAGTGTTAGGACTGGTTGGCCTGGTGTCAGTATAATGTGACTGGGCGGGACATCATGCTACATGTCTGCGCCATGATGCCCCAGTGCTAGGCATCACTGTAAACTGCCACACTGCAGACATCGTAGCGATATGACTGAAAAATTGTTAAAGTTATGTTAAAAATCTAATTCATACACACACACACACACACACACACACACAAACACATTAGCTTGCTGATACATGATTCAATCTTTGCCACTATACTGCAAATTGAAAAGGGGCTATGGTCGATCATCAGTAGTTTTTTTAATGGTCTTTCTACCACTACTCGCCAAAGATCAAAGAGTTTATGAAATGACCCGTTATAAGTCGTCCGTCCGCTACCACAATTTTATTATCACTACTTCTACTAAACTATTTGTATGATTGCCATGAAACTTCAAACACACACACACACACACACACATAAATGAAAACGATGCCGCTCAGACATCCAATATGACCGACACAGCGGCTATCTTGAACATTGTGTTTACTATGCGCCTCCTGAAAGCAAGGTCATGGCAAGGTGCGCCTCCTGAAAGCAAGGTCATAGCAAGGTGCGCCTCCTGAAAGCAAGGTCATAGCAAGGTGCGCCTCCTGAAAGCAAGGTCATAGCAAGGTGCGCCTCCTGAAAGCAAGGTCATAGCATGGTGCTTCATTCAAAAACTTAACATATCCATCTGGTTCTTAATGAAAATTATGCTGATCTGACATTCTGTATGACCGCCACGGAAGCCAACGGGAAAATCGTTTTATAGCCACTTGTCCTGAGCGGAAAGTCATATCGAAATGGGGTTTTCACCTGTGGGCGTGTGATAGTTGACCCCTGCTGAAAATGGCGCCAATCTAACCTCTGCTATGGCAGCCACCTTGAAAATCTTTTTATCGATATACCTCAAAGATGGATAATCATTTTGGCACGGTTTGATCAAAATACTTCTTACAACGGCAACAGTCCTAAATGAAACTGGTGCTCATCTGACCTCAATATATTGCCACAATGGAGATACTCTTAAAAGTCTTGTTATCAATACTTCTAAATGAAAATCATATCCACATGTGTTTTTCACCGGTAGACAACTTATGATGTTAGGCTGGTCCTAAATAAAAACGATGTTGATCGACATCCAATATGGCCACCATTGCAATCGTTTTGAAACAAAAATCTTATCACTACATCTCTGTCGTTGGTCATATTGAGATAGAGTTTCCACAAAAAAAGAGATCTAATGATATCTTGTACATCCTAAATGAAAATGGTGCTGACTTTACATTTAATGTGGCCGCCACTGCAGTCAGTTTGAAAATGTTGTCACTGCTCAAGAAAATCATAGACCGTTTCAACACTCATCAATTAAGATGCCGCGGCACACAGTTTGAGAATCACTGTATTACTGAAATTGTTTTAACGATGGTGTCTGTGGATTGTTCACAGGAGCCCCAAATACTCTCAAGGACCTGGCCTCGTGCGCTACAACGATCACTAAACAAATTGCAATGCGATTTGTTTCATGGGATACATGTGCGAGAGGAAAGTAGCAGAATTGTTACACAAACGTGTGCAAAAATCATGAATGGGAAAAATCATAGAAGTTAGGAAGGCTTTGACATAGATTAGTACCAACAATAATTGTGAAGAAAAAATAACAACCTACAGCCCAATTAGCACACTACCAACTTAGCGATGATTTAAAATGCGATACAGCTCTGAATCAAAGAGGTGAGAATATACTGAGACAATATAAAATAAACTTACAACATTCAAAACTAAAATTCTAAATTAAAATATGTTGCACTGTTAATAAAAAGCTATTTAAGAAAGAAAATAATCTCTCTCTCTCTCTCTCTCTCTCTCTCTCTCTCTCGTGATACAACTGATAACGGCGCAAATTCAAAACGGTTTCCCAACGTTTCGCGCCAAACAAGCTGATTGTCTTACATATGCAAAACAAACATTAAACACTAAATCTACGAAAAATTCTGGACTCCTCAATTTTAGAATCACTAGTGGCCGTCTACACCAAAAGATATAAACAATACGAAGTTGTACAAAAATAATAGACGATCGGGTTCTTGTGTCTATCATATAGAGAACAAATATGTATGTGTGTATTATTATATATAATCGTTGTCGAATTTTTGAAACTGAATAAAAATTATCTAATGTTAGATACTAAATTGCATTATTAGAAAAACGCCAGTTTTGACACGAAGAAATGCATATGAAAAGTCTTTCTCATAAAATTGATAAGAGCCGTATACGACACAAAGGACTTACGAAAGTTAGACTAATACTTATTTTCGCATCCTTAGAGTGTACCCAGTTACTCTGCCACAAACTGGACGCACCATTATAGGACTTTACAAAGTTTTTCTTATTTATTGTGTTTGGGACCGTTCCGTATAGCACAACTTTTGTTCAACTATAGCGCAACAAAATTACCTCCCTTAAATAAATCTTCTCTTGTAAGGTTTTCAACCCACGCGGATTTGACATAGCTGTATTAACAATTTACATGCACTATCAAATTGAAGTGAATCAGAGGTGAATAATTTCTCTTGTTATGGCAGATGAAGTACAAAATTCAACTTGTGACTTCTATGGAGATGCAAAAAAGTATTGGGACAGTATCCCCGCCAACCTAGATGGCATGCTTGGTGGTTTTGCTCAGATCTCCCCTACTGATATCGACGGCTCCAAGGCATTCATCAGGCCATTACTGACTGTAGGTATCATATAAGACATATTATTTCGCTATTAACAAAGTATTGTATTAAAAAAATGAGCAATTTACACTTTAAACAGATTAGAAAATGTAACATCTTCATTTAAAGTTTGACAAGACAAATATCCTTGAAATTGATACATTTCGGTCACCTTGTTAGAAATATTTTCCAAAATGGAAATTTTAAACTTTCAGCTTTCAGCCTTTAACCATCACAAATTTAACCTGGATCATTTCGTTATTATTATATTATGCAGGAAAGACAGTACTATATACTGTTGATAAAAGTTTGAAATGACAACTGCAAATAATCATGAACTTGACGGCATTGATAATTAGGTGGCAGTACATGTATATGTATTTGTAAAGTCCCAAACAGGAAAAGGTGTTATCCTGTGTATTAGTAACTCACTGCTAATTTGCAGATGGGAGAGTTTAATATGAGATTTATTTTAAAAATTCAGACAATTGCTAAAAAGTAGTTTCTATCCATTGTGATCTTGGCAGGGAATTAATCAAAATTTTGTCGTAAAATAAAAATGATGTACTTTTTCATTTTCCTTTTTATCATTTTGAAAGCCAGAAAATTCAGAGTTTATGCTGGATGGGTGACATTCAAAAATAGGCTGGAGACTCATGAGTTCCATCAGTTAAAGAGGCCAGGACTCCTTATTCTGAATCTATTCAGAGTTCTGACAAAAATAGAATAAAGTTGCTGGAGAAAGTATTTTCAGTTTCTTTAAATAAAAAATCTCAGAATCCTTATTCATTTATAGGATATTTAATCTTGTTGTGACTGTATGGTCTTAACCCTTTACCTCATGCAAGTACCCTTGGATGCCTCTACTCCATTTGCATGGAAGCGCCTTTTGTCACCTCTACTAGATTTGCATGGAAGTGCCTTTTGACACCTCTGTAAACATCAGCCGTTTTAAGCCAGTTTTTTGTAGCCCCACCTTCGGGGAATGACAATTAGGTCAGATTACGTGGTCACTGTTTATGCTGTGGTCAATATCTGCTATTTAAATTAACTGGGTCATAATCTCCACTCTCCAAAATGGCGGTCTCGGATTTTATTTAGTACATACGAAGTTTTCACGATTAGAATCACAAATATGAAAGACTCATTAACTTAGGTAAAGGCTCTGATGTAGGCAGCAATTAGTTTATATAAATTATCAAATTCAGATGACTTAGTGATGTAGACACAGACGAAAAACTTGTGAATTTCGAGTATGAGAAATGGCAGCTACAGTTGGTCACGCGGCCTCACTGACATGACGGTGAATGGGTTCTCTCAAGATTTTAAAGCAGATTAAAAATTCTTCCATGAAAAATAATTGCACAGCTATAACAATCAGACTTTACTCTTAAATTTTTCCACACATAATAGAAGTGTACAAAAATGTAAAATGGTTAAAATTGCTGTTAAACATAACATACACTACATTGCTTACAGTTAACAGGCAGGCCTATGCCTATGGAGTCGAATAGGTAACAGGTGTTCTATTTTAGCGTGCTGCACTTTGTTACTATGCTCTATGAGGTAAAGAATTAACTAAGCAGCAGAATGAATTGAAATGAAGAAGTTTGTTAAAATCAATACATTTTATTTATCTTAGTTATAAAGTACAGATGTAAAAGGAACTTGAAGTATTGTGAATTAAATCCCAGATAATCCTAAAATTTATCACAAGTCTAAACTATATTGTTCTGAATGAATTCCAATATTAAATGTGCTGATGTACCAATAGTCTTGAATGGGTTGATGTGCCAACAGTCTTGATGTATCACAGTGATATAATCCTGAATGTCTTTGAATGAATCGACAATAATCCTAAAATTGAGATTTTGTCCAAAATATTTATGAGCACCTAATGATTCTAATAAATACTTTTGAAATGAATGATTCCTCTTTTGGTGATATTGGAACACAACAATAAATAATTCCAGAGACTAAACTTATATTTTGCTGTTTTGTCCACCATTAAATGCATCCCTATCTATTACTCTCATGTCCTTTTTGGGTTCTACTATAGGGTTGAACCCTCATATTTCAGAACTGCTCAGATACTTTGAGCATTAGAGACCAGGCTCAAGCTCATTAATGCCTAGGTGGAACCTTTCATGTGTTTCTTGGTCATTATCTAAATTACTGTAATGCTATCAGATCTTTTTAGCACTTGAATGAAATTCATGCCTTATTGGTCGAGGTAAGTTGCCTACATTCCAATGGCAACTGTGGTTCAGCTTCATTTCTCTGTTAGCCCAGCTTCTGCCAAGAATCTGCTGCCTCAGTAGCCCATGAAACACTTGAAATTCCAAGCCTCACTCATATCTGTCTTACAAACAATCAATATAGACTCTTGGCCTGGTTAGAGCCCTGTGTTTCCATTTGGGTAAGTCAAATGAAAGTAATTGGAAATCTCTTTTTCCCACTCAGATACCTCTTATAGTTTTGACTGTCCATATCTCTAGGCAGATTAGTCAGATTTTAAAAACGAACTCTGCTGTCTCTAGCTGATTGTGATCTTTTCCTTCATGACAATCAATGCCCATAATGCTAGTTCTATTGCTTTATCTTTGACCTTTTTTATTTATCTCTGTGTTTGATGTCATGCCATTGCAAATGCATCAATGCATTGGACGCAGTAGTGTCATCCCTGCAAGATGTCAGCAAGCCATCCTCTTGTCAGTAGTAGGGGATCCTACTGGAAGAATAATGGCACATATATGTTCTTTCTGACAGCTTATCATGGGACATTGAACCTTCCACCAGGCTAGAAAAGTGTGCAAAGCAATAATACTGTAGTATGTAATGTATTACAACTATTAATATGTAGTTATTAGGGAAAAACTAAGTGTAATTATATAATAATTACCTCATATTGTTGGCAATTAACACCTCCTTCAGAAAATTCTTTTAGTATTGGTCCAAATCAAGGAATAGTATATGAAGTGATTAAGGCATTGGATTGTGGTTGTGTTTATTTTTGGTCTAAATCTACATTTACTAACTGGAGGAGGGAATATTCTCCATTAACTGGGGAATAGTGCTGTGAAAACAGAGTAAAGTAAGTTTTACAGTAGGTAGGTATTATACAGTTAATATTTTGCCCACAAAGTGTAGATACAAGTATTCTTCTGTAAATAATTCCTCCAAAAATATGAACAGAGAGACATAATTTGTATCGTTCCATCATAAAGCATTTTATGATTTGCCTTAATTCCATGCAGAAATTTGTTGTACAGGTAAGGAAAGGAATGCTGGGACACAGTTATCATTCAACATGCTCCTGGGATTTATGTGTTTTACATAAACAAGTAGAGTGTTAAAAAATAGTCCATACAAAGAGTTCTCAAGACTGTTCTCTTCTGACAATCGTATGCTCATTATTCCCACTATGAAAACAAAGTCATATGGACAGTGTTCTTTTGCATACCAAGGCCCAGCAATGTGGAATGAATTGCCCACTGAACTTAGACACAAAGACACAGTGATCACATTCAAGAGGGCTCTCAAAACTCACTTATTTCGACTGCAAGAACAAACTTAAAGACCTAATAATGTTTCCTACCTGAAATATTCTCAGCATGTTTTTTATTTTTTAATGTTTTTTCTAATTTTATAGTGTTTGTTTTTGTTGTAATATTATTATATGTTTTTTTATCTTATAGGTGTTGTCTAATGTTGTAAAGAGCTTAGAGCTTCTAAAGATTAGGCATTATACAAAGTTATCATTATTATTATTTACATTTCAGATACAATTCAGTGTTTGAATACAATTATTTCTATAAAAAATAATGTATGTAATATGTTTATTGTCTAACACTGTTCTTGAATATACATTCAGCAGTATACATTTTACTCTTGAACAGGTTGGTGGAGGAAAAACAAAAAATATCCGTGCACTAGATTGTGGTGCAGGGATAGGTAGAATCACAAAGAGGCTGCTGCTGCCAATATTTAAATATGTTGACATGGTGGAGCTCAGCCAACACTTTCTTGATGCAGCTGGACAGTTCATTGGGAGTGATATTTCACGTGTTGAAAGGAGAATCTGTTGTGGACTTCAGGACTTCAATCCAGAGAGGGAAAGATATGATGTTATATGGTGCCAGTGGGTTTTAGGACATCTGAGGGATGATGATTTAGTAGATTTCTTCAGAAGATGTAAGACAGGGCTGACTCCTGAGGGCCTTATTGTTATCAAGGAGAATTTCACTTCAGCAGATTCTAAAGATTTTGATTCAGATGACAGTAGTTACACAAGACCTAAGGAACTTCTCATTGAGCTGATAAATAAATCAGGACTTAGAATACTTCAGCAACAAAAACAAAAGGGCTTTCCTAAAGGACTTTATGATGTTTACATGTTTGCTGTACAATAATTTTTTTTATATTAAAAAACTATATATATTGTTACTATTATTTATCCAGTGCCAAGCCTATTCCCATTTTTACATGGTGTGGTCAAATATTTCCTTAGGATATCTTTGATTAAAATCCCACTCATAATTCCTAGTCTGGTCAACTGGTCTTATCATGGAAGAAGTACTGTACCATAAGAATCTAATTTTCAGAATTCAGGACATGGAAACCACTTGGATGAACGTTTGGTATATTGTGAATTTGGGGTATTATTGTTCATGGTTTTGCAAAATGATTTTGTTTTTGGTCAGTACATAAGTTGATGGATTAGGAACAAAGTATTCATTCCACGGAAAGATCGTTATTTGTGGGTCTTTCAGTCGATGGTTGAGAGCAATAAAAAAAGTTGTGAAAATTTGTATTCCACTGAAAATAGTGGGATTCACATGACATCAGATATGTTTGAGAGACATATTTTATGTGCAGTAGCCAATCTGACAGTGCAAAACTTTGACTCATGCTGTCTGTAGCAATAGTTTCTCATCTGGTGCTTCGAATTTTGATACTAGCTAGGTTTCTGTTAGATTTTGTATTTAGAAGGCGTTAGTACAAAAGAAATTTAAATTATGAGTAAAATATTTGGATCTTTTAATCAAAAGGAGCCAATAGAATGTCTAACATGAGCTCTCCGTGTGCACCAAGAATATGTGGCTATAACAGTTTGAACTTTGCAATAAAGCACTAATACTGCATCAGGCATGCACATTGCACATGCCTAATCTGTCATACCTAACATCTGATGGAGCTTGTATGCATCAGATGGTACAGAGAACAAAAAACATCTCACTGGAGCTCATAGACAGCAGTGGGTACACAGAACATACAGACATGCTAAGCAGTTTTCAAATTATTTTTATATATCCACTGGTGTGTCCTTAATCATAGTAAAAACTGATCTAAATACTTTATGTATTCGGCATTTCCAGAATTATTTCCCTTTGATAAAGTCCCATATATTGTGCTTGTCAGCTGGATCTTTTTGAAAAGTGAATATTGTCGAGTGAGATTTTCCCCTATGTATGACTAAAAGTTATGGGGGGTTCTTTTATTGAAGTTAACAGATGTGGGGCTTGCAAATAATATGTGCGGTTTTGCACATTTGGTTGAATTTTTGTCATTCATTATTACTATTGATCATAGACCAGGAGAGCTTATTAGATGATTTTTCATCAGTTGTCCATCTGTCCATTAACACACTACTCCTCTTAAACTACTTGGATGACTGACATGAAACTTTAGACACACATTCATTCCATGATCTACTTGGTCCCATTTAAAAATCATGCCACTCAGACATCCTAGTATGGCCACCACATCAGCCATCTTGACAATCTTTTATAGATACGACTACTGAATAGCAGCTGATGATATCAGCATGGTGTTGTCACTAAAAGATCTTATGTTCTGTTGGTCCCAAATGAAAATGGTTTTGATCTGATGTCCAATCCTGCCTTTTGGAAAATTTTAAAGCACCACTCCTTCTAAAAGGAAATTTATATTGACACAGAATATTCACAGGATGGCTTTTTATAATGTCTAGTTGGTCCTTAATGAAAATAGTGCTGATCTGATGTCAAATATGGATAAATGGTGGCCATTTTGATCTGATGTCAAATATGGATAAATGGTGGCCATTTTGATCTGATGTCAAATATGGATAAATGGTGGCCATTTTGATCTGATGTCAAATATGGATATGATGGCTGCCATTTTGTTCTGATGTCAAATATGGATACGATGGTGGCCATTTTGATCTGATGTTAAATATGGATACAATGGTGGCCATTTTAATCTGATGTCAAATATGGATATGATGGCTGCCATTTTGTTCTGATGTCAAATATGGATACGATGGTGGCCATTTTGATCTGATGTCAACTATGGATAAATGGTGGCCATTTTGAAAAACTTGTTATGAATTATCACTAAAAGTCCTCTTATCTTGAAAATATTTATCTTCACTTCTCCAAAATGGATGGTTATATCCACTCAAAAATGGATGGTTATATCCACTCCAAAATGGATGGTTATATCCACATGTGGGTTTTCACCAAAAGACTTTTTATGATACCTAGATGGTCTTAAATGGTGCTAATCATTAATCCTATATGGCTGCTGTCACTACTTCCCCTGAATGAATTGTCATTTTGACATAGGGGTTTCACCAAAATACTTCTAATGACATCTACTTGATCCAAAATAAAACTGGAGCCAGTCAGTAATCAAATATTTTGAAAGTTATAACTAAAAAATATCAGTGATGTTTTCAGTACTCTGCAGTTAAAAGGAAGAAACGATCTTGAATATTTTCACCATGTAGACCATTAGTCCCGCAAGGTACTCTTGTTTGTTAATTAAGAATGTATTAAATTAAGTGTACAGCTAGCCTGTGCACCTTGTTGATAATGTTTTAATCTTTTTAAATATACACTTTTATGGACTAGAACATTTAAATGTTTTTTTCCCTTTAGATAATTTTTGTTTTCGTCTTAAGGCTGTTTTCTGTCTCTTGACTGGGCATGCATGTTATCAGACACTTTTTAACTTTTAGGCTATTGTGACATATCAGATTTCAGTTAGTCTTGTACATTTTTCTCTTTGTTGTTTTTGTTGTTGTTTTTTTTCTTCAGAATTTGTTAAAGTGATTTTTAATGTTTGCTTAATACTGCATTGGTTCAACTAAATTCAGTTATGGATGAAGACTAATTGAGCTATACAGCGTTTGTTTTGCTCCAGAAGCAATATTGACAGATACTCTACCTATCGAGTTTTTTTGGTGGCCCCACGAATTTTCAAATGGCTTGCAGTTTTTCTTAATTTTACCTTGTTCTTCTTCAAAGCAAAGTAGGCCATTGGCCAATCAGAAGGACACACTAGTTTTATTAGTTTGAGAGAATCTAATATATTAAACAGCGTAAAGACAAGAACTGATTTGCTGATACCCAAGTTTAACCTGTTATAAAGTGCAAAGGATTGTAGTGCAGGCCCAAATTATGGCACCAATTAGCTTACAATAAGTGCATTGGAAGTGTTAGGTACAAGCCTTCCTTTTGGCTGTTCCCTTTGTATAGAAAACCAGTTACGATTGATGCACTTGGGAATCATTAAACAGTTTTTGAAACTTAACATTTGTAAAATTCTTATGCAGGTATTTGTTTTTGTACTATTAATCAAATGAGCTTAGAACTAATTTTAATTTTAGTTTCTCACTTTCATGTTTTTTTTAAATCTAATGGCTAGTTATGGCAAAAGAGAACCAAACTATACATGTCACAGAAAAGTTTACAATTAGTCGGATGTGGACATGTAATATTAACATGTATAATGTTGTGAAATAAAATACTATTAGCATTACTATCAGTCTTGTTTTCTGTGTTATTACAATCTTTTGTATACCATGGTCAGTGAGGGGCTTGTTTACGTTGCATTGACCTCAGAATATGATTTACATCATGGTTGTACATGGTGGATGTATTCTGTTATGGTCTTATATATCAGTCTGTTTGTCTATCCATTTGTTCATTAGAAATTTGTTCTCTCTGCAAGAACTTGACTGTATATTATTTCACACCCCATTAGCAGGCGAATTTGACATGTAGAATAAAAAAAGCCTGTCAATTTGTAGATCCAAAGGTCAGTGTGAAAGTGACCTGCCAAAGATAAAAGTTTAAGTGATATATTTGGTTCTTTATTATTTAGCCCAAGCGTACTTTAGATGTGTGTTGGCCTGTAGGACTCATAGAAGCCTATTGATTAGGGGGACAGTAGACCAAAGGGCAGGGTCACTGTAAGCAGTTGTAATATTACATGAAGTTACTTTTTTACTTTATGACATCGGGAAGCAGGTGTTGGCTACAATATGGACTATGTTCTTAATACAGAAGTGGGAAAAGAAGAAGACACCCAGGCGGGTCTGATATTGTTCATGAGGCTGAAATTGGTCTTAAATATGCAGGAGTTTATCCAAAATTTTGGGGTTAAGATGATGCTATTACTAAAGGTTTGTCTACATTTTACTGTATTGGATTATAATGATTCCAGTGAAATTTGTTTATTTCTGTTCAAACTCAACTGGTTTTTGAGAACAAGTCTCTTAAAAGTTTTTGTAGCTCAACTAGTCACAGACCAGTAGAGCTTGTATGAGAGCCTTTAATCCTGCATCCATTTAGCATGAATTTGATACAGTCGCAAAAAGTTTAAAATATCACACATATCCCAATGCTTTAATGATCCTAAATAAAACATATTACACCTTAGACTTCTAATGTTAAATTTTGTTATCACTGTTCATCCTGATCATATTTACATGGGGTTTTCATTAGTAGAATTATGTATCCAGTATAGCCACTGACATTCATGTAAATCTTGTTGCTGCTCAGAATGAATGGTTGCATCAAAAAATGGGAGTTTCTCTGAGCGACTTTTTATGACGTCTATTTTGTCGTAAATGAAAAAGTCTTGCATCGCAATATGTTACAGTGAAAATCTTAATAAGTTTGTTATTGCTACTTCCGAATGGAAGTGACATGGGGTTTCCACCAAAGACTTCTTAGACTGGCATTTCAGTGGTCTGAAATAAACATCAGACCTACAGCATGATGGCTATATTTAAGATCTTATTATTAGTAGTTACCTTTTAATGTGGGCTAGGAGTTAGAGCATCTGCCTTGGATGCGGGAGGTTGTGGGTTTGATTCCCGGCCGAGTTATACCAAACTTACAAAAATGGTACTAAAAGCTGCCTCGCTTGGCGCTCAGCATAAAGAGGTTAGTGTTAGGACTGGTCAGCCTGGTGTCAGGATAATGTGACTGGGTGGGACATCATGCTATATGTCTGCGGTATGATGCCCCAGCAATACATCACTATAATCTGCCACACTGCAGCAATCTGACTGAAAAATTGTTAAAGCTACGTTAAAAATCCAAATCACACACACACCTTTTAAATGAATGTCATATTGAGATCATCATCATTTAACACAGTTTGTGCAATTTGAATAATGCCCAGAACAATAACGCTTCAAAATCTATTCCATGTAGACAAATGTATTGATCCTCTGTCCTTGCAGTGTTCATACGGTCCTTGAAGCTCTTTGACAGTTTGGGAAAAATGAGGTTGCATTTTCAAGGCCTTGAAAGTTTGGGAAAATCGAGCAGATTACCCTGAGGTCTTTAAAAGTCTTTGAAAATTGAAATAAACCCAAACATTTTAGCAGTGCTAATGTCTGTTAAGAGAACAATTTACTTTGTATTAAATTTGATGCATAAGTTACATATTTCTGAAATAACAATGAATGTTAACCTATCTTCCAGAACATTAATAAAGCTATTTTAGGAAATTAATTATAGTTTGAATTTCATCATTAAACAATATTGTAGTATTTTTCATTCATTGTTTTCTCATATAACATAACTTGTATACAAAATGTTAGTGAAAATAGGTCTTATAATCAATGTTTGTGGTCTCTGAAAGTTTGGGAAAAGTCTTTGAATGTATTATTCAGAATTCTGTATGAACATTGCCTTGATGTCAGGTTCAAGGTCAAAGGCAATGGTAACTGATTATGCGCTACATTTAAATGTATCTTGTAAACATCTTTACTCAAACATAAGAAAATAATTTGTTATGTTAGATTCCTGGAGAAAATAAAATAGGCCAGTACAGCATTAATCCCTTCGAGGAACTCTTGTTAGTAACAATTTTCACTATTGAATCACTGACAAACTCATTCATGCAGTATTGAAAGCCTTCAAGCCATGTTTTTTTATGTAAATTCTGTTAAGCGGTTTTTGAGAAGTCAATTAAAATTTATATTTGGTTTACTTTAGTAGTGGGGGCCAGATTCACAACAAATCAAGGGGCCCCGAGTGGTCTAAAGCGCTATCTGTTATGGATAACTGCCATCTCACCTCTGTCTGTGCTGGTTCAAGTCTCAGAATCAGTCAATGTGGATATGTAGCTTCTCGTGGGTCGGCGGTTCTTTCCAGTGTTTTCCTGGGTTCTTCCTCCACCATTAATACTGGCCACCATGTATAGCCTATAAGCAAAATCATTTTAAGGTTTTTCTGTTCTTAGTAAGGCTGACCATATTTGATATCAAATCTGCATTATTTGTACAGATCTAAAAGTAACACTTGCATTCCGTGTTGATAGGGAGCTTTGATATATTGTCCATGGTATATCAACATTTTGTTCCTGTACTTTGGTTGCTCGATGGTCATGGTTGTATTTGATACATAAAGTTTTTTTGGCACTTTATATCCTTATAGTACTAGTGTGCCATAAAACCCCCAGTGAACCAACCAAACAACCAGACTTTAAAAAAACCTTCACGCCAGGATGTTTTAAGAAAATTGGTGTCATCTGCAAATGGGGTGGTCAAATTCTCTTGAGAAACAGTAGTCATTTATCTGCCGCTGTCATTGTCAGCATATTGTTATCGTTTGTGTGAAGTTTTTTCATTTCAATATATTTCCTATACAGCTTGATAAATTTTCATCCTATTTGGCATGAATCATTATGAAGCAAAGACATTTCATTCTGTGATGTATGCACTTGCCCCATGACCTTTAGGTCTAATTCAGTAATAGAAAATAGGCATTGAGTTGTTTTTAAGGGGTCTTCATTGGCTTACCTGTACATAACCACCTTAGTGGATTTGCTTCACTTGGGATGAATCATTCTTACGAAGCTACAACAATTAATTTTGCAACATACTTGCTTGTCCCTCTGATCTGGGATAAAGATCTGTCACAGAAACAGATGTAGAGCTAGAAAGTGCTGAAAAACTTTGACCACATTTTATGGAAAGCATTTATGCATAATGGTCTTGTCATTTGGTTATACTGATCTGAAATATAACATGGTCACCTTTACCCACAAGAGTATTATGAACAACACATTTTACACCTGCCCCATGTTAAATAGCTATGTAGGCTGACAAAACTGAAAACTGACATTTTCCGCAAATACAATGGCAGTTTCCATGCCCAAAGAATGTTATTCTGCTGAAACCATTTTTCTTAGTTACACTGACCATGCTCTTTGAACTTTTCAATTCCAAAATTGATATATTTCTTCATTACCCTATGTATATGCCATCCACAAAGTTTGGTAGCCACTAATGATAGAGATCAACTCAAGTATTATACATAAACCATTTTTCTTTTGCAGTCAAAGTGACATTTACTTTTCACCTTTTACTGCGAAAATCAGTTCCTCTTGCCCCAAAAGCAAAATATCCACAAAGTTTTTAACTATAAATGGCAAAGAAGTAGAGTTATTGTGCAGACACATTTTTTTCTTCTATTAATTACAGTGGCCTTGATCTTTTGATGATACAATCATTGTAGTTCTTCCTTTCCCGAAGAACAAGCAAACTACAAACTTTGGTAACTATAGACAGTCAAGTTATTGTGCAGAAACTGTGTTTCTTTGTTCACAGCACCTAGCTGTTTGACCTTGTAACACAATTTTGATTGGTTTCTTCCTTACCCCAAGAATAAGCCATCTGCAGTCTATTGAAAATATGGTGGATCGCCTAGTTTGTATTTTCTTCTTTCAGTAACATTAAGCTTTCTGTAACTGTTACTGTAAATGATTGGCAACTAGAGCTGTGTGGAAATAAAATTAGTAACAGAGGGACTGACAACATAAAATAAATGCACTCCGTATTAAGGCAGGCGTATAAAAAAAAAATTAAATGCCATTTCTAAACAAGAGTACCTCAAAGGGACTGATACTCTAATGATTGAAAGGAATTTCCAGAAATTCAAGACAACGGTAAGACCAACTTTTCCCTTTTAATTGCTGTCTGTTTAAACCATTTCTATTTTCATTAGCTAATAACAAGATTTTAAAATAAGCTGCTCTGTGGTGGCCATATTGGCCAAAAGATTGGCAACATTTTCATTTAGGACCAACTAGACATCAATAAATATATTGTGGAGTACCCGTAGTCAAAGCCCCATGTAAATATGGCCATATATTGTGGAGTACCCATAGTCAAAGCCCAGTGTTAATATGGCCATATATTGAGGAGTACCCGTAGCTATCACAAGACTTTGAAGATGATATTAAACCAACTGACATAATGTTCATATGAAACCAACCAGACACCATAAGAATCCTCCGGTGAAAACCTCGTGTCACTGAGTATTGAAAACAAGATTTTCAAGATGACCACCAACTGCCATGGTGGTCAAATTGGCTGTTAGATTACTGGTAGCACCATTTTCTTTTGGTACAAAGAAGATACCATAATGAGTTTTCCCTGAAAACACCATATTGATATGACTTTCCATTAGGAATATTGATGACAACTTCAAAAGCTAGCAACAGTGGTAGTTATAATGGATATAAAATTTACATTTTCATTTAGTAGGAACCTATGGCCAATATTGAAAAAAAAAGAAAAAACAAACAAACAAACAAATTTTGTTAGTAAAGCATAAAATGTAGGTGAACATGGCCTTATTTGTAACAATGTAGAACTAACAGAGATGCATACAATTTTTTAAGTTTCATGATTCAAGCACCCAATAACACAACTTTAAGCACAAAATTTCAACTAAGTTACTGAAGTATGAAATATCAGAGAGACCTCTATCCAAAAGAGTGTGCCATGCTTCTCATGCTAAAACACCCATCAGGTTCAAATATTTAGAGCAGTATAAATGCATGTCAAACACTCATGTAGTACTAACATAAACCTACAAATTTGATTTCAGTTAGAAGTAGCTGACTGGAAAATTGACTTTGCCTTTAGAGATTTGACCTCACCCAAACAAAGAACATATTGTAAAACAACGACAGCTAAAAATAAGGTGAAAGACAATGTAAGATGTTTCCTTTAAATTGTAAAATGTTTTTCTTGCAAATGAACGTCTAATTTTGTTTATTGTTTTTTTATTGCACATTGAATCTTGCACTAATAGTTAACATTATTAAAGTTCATTTATATATATAATATTTTGATGTGTATAATGTATGTAATGATTTACATAATGTAAATTTTGTTGTTGTTGTTGGGTTTAACGCCATTTTTGAGCACATGATAGGCTATACATGGCGGCCAGTATTAATGGTGGAGGAAGAACCCGGGAAAATACCGGGAAGAACCACCGACCCATGAGAAGCTACTGGCAAGCTTTCTCATATACCCACATTGGCCGAATCCGAGACTCGAACCCACGCAGACAGAGGTGAGATGGCAGTGATCCATAACGGAAAGCGCTTTAGACCACTCAGGGCCCCCATAATGTAAATAACAATGAATATAATGTATATAATGAGATATAAAATTTATATAATGAGGTGTATAATGTATATAATTATGTACAAAATAATACATGTAGATATGCAGAAATGATACAATAACCACATACAGCTGGAGAATGTAATTCAAAGATCCTACTGTAGAGTATTTGCAACAGATTAAATAAACCTGTGGGAATGCCATGTTTCCTATTCTTTTGACAGATTAAATAAACCTGTGGGAATGCCATGTTTCCTATCATTTTGACAGATTAAATAAACCTGTGGGAATGCCATGTTTCCTATCCTTTTGACATTAAATAAACCTGTGGAAATGACAGGTTTCCTATCCTTTTGACACATTAAATAAGCATGTGGGAATGCCAGGTGTCCTATCCTTTTGACATTAAATAAACATGTGGAAGTGCCAGTTTCCTATCCTTTTGACATTAAATAAACATGTGGGAATGACAGGTTTCCTATCCTTTTGACACCTTAAATAAACCTGAGGGAATACCAGGTTCCTAACCTTTTCACATTAAATAAACCTGTGGGAATGACAGGTTTATTATCCTTTTGACACATTAAACTGGTGGGAATGCCAGGTTTCCTATCCTTTTGACAGATTAAATAAACCTGTGGGAATGCCAGGTTCCTAACCTTTTGACATTAAATAAACCTGTGGGAATGACAGGTTTCCTATCCTTTTGACACATTAAATAAACCTGTGGGAATGCCAGGTTCCTATCTTTTTGATGCATTAAATAAACCTGTGGGAATGCCAGGTTTACTATCCTTTTGACACATTAAATAAACATGTGGGAATGCCAGGTTCCTATCCTTTTGACACATTAAATAAATCTTTGGGAATGCCAGGTTTCCTATCCTTTTGACACATTAAATAAATCTTTGGGAATGCCAGGTTTCTTATCCTTTTGACACATTAAATAAACCTGTGGGAATGCCAGATTTCCAATCCTTTTGACAGATTAAATAAACCTGTGGGAATGACAGGTTTCCTATCCTTTTGACAGATTAAACCTGTGGGAATGACAGGTTTCCTATCCTTTTGACACATTAAATAAACCTGTGGGAATGCCAGATTTCCTATCCTTTTGACAGATTAAATAAACATGTGGGAATAACAGGTTTCCTATCATTTTGACGGATTAAATAAACCTGTGGGAATGCCAGGTTTCCTATCCTTTTGACAGATTAAACCTGTGGGAATGCCAGGTTTCCTATCCTTTTGACAGGTTAAATAAACCTGTGGGAATGACAGGTTTCCTATCCTTTTGACAGAATCAAAGCTCATCGCTTATCATGCCTGTAAGTTATGTCATCAATAATTATCACCTAGTCACCTTGAAATATGCGATATGCATCAAAACAAACTTTGCCAAGCTTACGTTTGAGAGTTAGTAAGCTTAGTGCATTTTCATGAACCAGTAAAGTGGCTGGGCAGTTTTATTGGCCTTTTAAAATGATTATGGAGAAGCTTATATCCCAACGTTCTGCCAATACAGTATACCATGCAAAAGCCCTATGTGGTCACTGGCTAAGTACAAAAACCTCAGCCTGAAATGCTGTTCACCATTACCTTTTCTGTAGATTGTGGTACTAATAGATGTATACAGTTATCTAGGTTAATGATTCTAGCTTGAACAGCTATAATGCAGAATATTAAGCAGCGATGCATGGAATACAGACTCAGTGACCTATTTTAATTTTAAAATTGTTTAACTCATCAAAATGCATTTCCCCACCAATATTATATTATCCCAGGTAAAACAAATATACCAGATGCAAAGAAAACTCATTATAACTTAAACTTCTAAAATTCACATAAATATCAAGTACAAGATATAATATAAATTATAAAGACAAATTTATGGAAAATAGCAGAAAACGATCAAGATATTTAATCATCTAACTTAAAATTTGTTGTAGAAACTGCATTCCTTTAAACAAGGATTTTCTCATTGGTATATATAGACTTACAGTTTATTCATGCAGTTCATATTTTTTTTTATAAAAAAAAATTCTGTCCCACCTGGAAGAAACCAACACACTTGACAATAATATTTGCCACTGTCAGTGGACACTGGCATGGTATGCATTCAGGGCATGACATAATATCTCATCACTCCTACTCGTGTTACATAAGGAATGCCAATTTCCAACTCGTGTTCTCAAGTTTGTGATGTTTTCATATCACCAGTTTTGATAAGTATGATGAAGTTGCAGATTTAAACAGTCGGTCAGTATGTGAAATATTCCACTCGGAAATGCCCGACTGTTTTAGCCTTTGTACCAATGTGAAATGGCAACAAACAGTACAAGATACTTTTCACAGGTTGTATTAGCAAGTCATGTTTCTGCAAATCAGAGATATTAAGGGGTTGTCAGATTTAATATTTTGCAATGCTTTGAATGTAGACGGTGGTCGAAAAATGAAATTTGTTTTGGGGATTTCACTGTAGCTTAAAAGTTTTCAGTATGTCTGTAATTTCTACATTAAGAACTGAGGTTTTGTCCACTCCAGATGGCATGATGGGGTGTTGCATTTGCAGCTCCAACTTTGTCTTCCTCTTTTGAACCATCAGTATACTGGAACGCATGGCTATATGATGTTCCGATTTATTCAAATATACTCTAAAAACAGATTTGGTGATGACGTTTGAATCAGCAAAGGTAAAATATTATTTTGAGAAGTTTTGACGACCACGGTGGTGATTAGGGAATGCAGAATTTTGTACTGGAAACACAAGATCTTTTGCTACTTCTTGGTAGTGATGGGGCTGTATGTGGAATGAAATCTGGTTTGTGATTCACTGAACCAATCCCTTTCAGGCCACAGAGGTGCAATCAGGATATTCCATTCTTATGCAGTACTTGTGGAATTGACCCATCGCCAGTTGTCAATCATTGTGCTCGATTGACCAATCAGCGAACGCTATAATACACACTTCCAGGCACTGTTTATGTCCGCCATTTTCCTCCGACAAGCTGTTTCTGTCGATATCAACTCAGCTATTGTATATATTTACAAATTTCACAACGGTTCGGAGAAGTCTCCCCACTTCGCCTGGAGAAGTCGCCCCAAGGATCATATATAGCAATTCTGAGATGTCGCCACATGGTTAAGGCTTTATTTATTGTTGTTTTTCTTCAACTTAATAATTTATTAAATTTATAAAATGTGCAATTTTTAAACTTTTCCATTTGATCAACCCCGCTTCTGTACTTAACGAAAAATAAATGTTATCTGTCCCTTTTGCTCTGCTCTTCAAATTATTAAATGCATTTTAATAATATTGGTAGAGATAGTGTTATCAATATTTTTTATTACATTTACATCTAAAAATGAAACATGCGTACTATATGCAGCATAAGTAAATGTAATCGTCGGGTGAAAATGATTTAGGCGATCAAAATTTTTTTTTCAGTTCTTCAATTGAATGCTTCCAGATCATAAATATGTCATCTAAAAATCTGAACCAAAGAGATGGATTAAACTTTTGGTTTTGAATAAAATCCTTTTCTAATTCACCCATGAAAGGGAAGAGTATATAGAAGCCATATTAATACCCATAATCTGTATGTAATTCGTATTATTAAATTGAAAATAGTTATTTTCCAAGATAAGTTTTTATTATTTTACAAATATCTTCGCTAGATAGTGTGCTATTATTAGGATTGTTATCAAGACAATATTTGCATGCTTCAATACCATCTGCACGCGGAATGTTGGTATATAGTGATGTTACATCTAATGATACCAGGATTGAAATTATCAGATAGATTTGGAATAGACTTCGACTTTTTAATGAAAGTAGTTGTATCTTTAATGTATGAAGGAAGTGATTTCATTAAAGGTTGTAAAACACTATCAATACATTTGGATAGATTTTCAGTATATGAATTACAACCCGATGTAATGGGTCATCCTGGAAAATTTAAAGGTAAATTATGGTCAGGATTTGTACGAGTTTTGGGTAATATGTAGAATTGAGGTGTACGTATGTTAAGAGGGAAAGTATCAAATTCCCTCACACAGAATTATCAATTTTAGCGATCTCATTAATGCATGTTGAAATTTTTTATTTAATTTCTAATCGACGTCCAACTTCTTTAACATAATCATCTTGATTCACAATAATAACAGTGTTTGACTTATCCTTTCTAATCACTATACTGTCATCATTCATTAGCTTATATACAGGCTTAATTTCGTCCTTATAAATATTACTATGATATTGCTTTTTTAGTTAATATCTCTTTTGCGATCGCGTATATATAAAAATATAAATATAAAAATATAAATATGAATCACGTAAAAGATGACTTAATTCTGTTATAAAAAGTTATTTGGGTGACAAGTTTTGGGACGATTCTCCAACCAATTGGGGCGACTTCTCCAGTTACGTGGGGGTGAGTTCTCCGCATACCGAAGTAACTTAGAGAAGTGCAAGCGATGGATAAATGCTCTCGGTCTCTGTCTCAATGTTGTTTCATATGGCAAATATTGCTCACAAAATATCGTCTGGTATATCTTTTAATGTTATCACGCCCACCATTTACACGGGATGTTTGTCGGAGGTTAAGAGGTTGTCAAGTCAAGTTTTCGGTAGGCTGAACGATCTATCTTCTGGCCTACGGTCAATTAACCCAAGGGGTGAAAATGCACACGACAAGTAGTTTATGAGGACTTGTACTAATGGATAGATGGAAAGGTGACCTCACAAAATTTACGCACATTGTTAAATGGACATGGGGCCATTGGATGACCTTCACTGGTCTGCAGCTAAAACCTGAACTAAGCCAATGAAATCCTAGACATTTTCAATTTCACTTGCAGAAAAAAAAAATTAAACAAAATTCACAGAGATGCAAAAAATTTCTTTAAAATTAAATTTATAATAAACCTTAGGATCATTTAAATGTAAATTTTGGGAGAGGGAAAGACAAGAGATGTGAATTGCTGTCATCAGATGTACATACATGAACTGTAGTCTTCTTGTTGAACAGTAGCAGTTCCATATTATGCTCATACGAAAAGCTTTCCATTTAAATATGTTTTTTGAACATTGTCGTTTCATTCTTGCATTTCAAGTTTTGTATCCTGCATGTATGAAGTGCTCATTGAAGTTTTAGTGCTCTTTTAGACCCCGTTATCTGCAAAACTGTTTCAGAGATATAATACTTATAATCAAAAAAAATTGTTAATCTCAAGTCCAAATGTTTTCGCTCCATTATTTAAATTTTTTTGAGCAGAAAGCAAATGTAAGCTTTTACTATATATACTTGCTTATAATCCAGCATTATTTTTACTTTAAAAAAATTATTAATGCAAAATAGGGGTTAACTTATAGATATAAAAAATTAAAATCGGACCTTACTCCCTTACCTTGCAAATACAGATGTTTTCAATTTTCAATGTTTGATACAGCTGCTAATTAGATAAATATGGCCTTAATCATTTAGCATGTAAAAGCACCGCTGCTTTTTTTCCTAGTGGACAACCATTTGAGTTTGCTACAAATTTGATACTTGTTCAATGCCATGTTGAGTCCCTTTGATGATTCAACGGACACCTGTTGTGTCAATCCTTTGATGAGATTTCAAAGACTTTATGTCTCTTACAGACCCAAACTCAACCTCTACATAAATAATGGTCCAAGTTATTGAATAGCCTGTATTCTGTTAGTGTACTTTGTCACTTTGATAACATACATCATGAACCATTATGGGGAAAATAAACACAATGCATACAATGGATCATTAAGTTAACGATAATAGACTTTGCCAAGAAAAAACAATATTGCTGCAGAACGTGAATTTTGTGTCAGAGAAACAGGCATGACTGGCACACAATAAAAAGCATTTTTAATTTATAATGCTAGCCATCTGAAGAATATTTTAATAATGCAAAGCCCTTATGCAAACTTGGAGCTTGGTTTGAACAAGTGTGTTCTAGAGCAGTATGTTTCATGCGCATTTGATGCAGTCTGTGAAAAAGAAGGCAAAAACAATTTACAAAGGCTGGAAATGTGAAGCATCCATGGATAGAGTTAGGATCTCAGCGGATGTGTAATGTAATGCACAGGAGAAAATTCAAAAAGATCTTGTCAAATCATTTAAGAAATGTATTTCCAATGCAATGGATGGGATCAAGGATAATGAACAATTTACCGATTTTATTCAAAATAATCAAATAAGGAATCACAAGTCGGATGTTTACGATGATAGTGAAGGAATTCATATTATGAATCACAAAAATGTGGACTGGACTCGTTTATTATAATACTATTGGAATTAATATACAATGCAATATTGTGAATCGCATCATTCTTAATTACCATTTTTATACCAGTTTATGACAGACATTTCACTGCAAGGATTTATTGTATAAATGGATTAAAAAATCTAGTGTTATGATTCATTATATGTAGACAAATTGTTGTCAATTTATTTGTGCATACATGGCTTAGCAATACAAATGAATTTATTCTACGTTTTTTCTTTATTTGTCCTATGTCTATCGAGTTCGACTTATTTATTATTTACCTAAAGTGCAACTCTCACTGATTATGTCACCCCCTGCAGACAGATTTGACTTTCAAACAACACCTCAACTTAAAGGGTCAAACAAATTCTCTTTTTCTCAGTTCTAAAATGGGGACTGAGGTGGTCGACTTATAAGCGAGTACAGATGGTAAGTATTCAAGATAATATCAAAGAGTTGCATTAGGGTTTTCAGTTCAGTTCCTTAACATAGCTTTGATCTAGTTAGGGCGATAATGATTGTGTTTTGGGAGTTTAACGCCAATTATCAGCACATGATGGGCTATACATGGCAGCCAGTATATGCATAAACAATTTCTGAATGTTACAGAAAAACGGCATATTTACAAATTCATTTTTCTAGACATAAGTTTCATTTCCACTAAGTGTTTTATAATGAAATCTTAGTGTTCCAAGAGGCAAAGGTCCAATTGTTTTTAAAAAATCTTATATAATCTTGAAAGTAGTAATAAAAGGAAATTCAAGATGGATGCCGTAATGGATATTGGAGGGTAATCATTTTTATTTAGGTCCCTGGTACTGCATTAGGTGTTCAGGGGACAACAATTCCCCATCCTAACAAGTAATTTTTATTATCTGGCAAGTGAAAATTCATGCAAGTAACCAACTTGTTTCATTAAGTTTGAGATCATTTACCATGCATCATCTTTGTTGAGCTAGCAATCAAATCTGGTATTGTCACTCCCTACAGGCATAGGATGGCTCACTAGATGATGCATAAGGATGTACATGGTGTAATGTAAAATCGGTTGCAGGAAGCCAAGAAACTATTTCAAAATACAACACGAGAAAATTTTTCACTTGAGACTTTTTAATGAACACTTAAGCCTTGACAGCATACTTTCTTGTTGGGTACAAGCGCTCTTTTCTCTGCTGTTTCTTTGTCTTTATTGCCTTTTCATATTTTGTGAGCACTCTGCGCAGGGCACGAGTCTTCTTGGGACGCAAGTCTTTGGGCTTATATCGCTTGGAGCGGTAATATTTGCGCAGATTTTCTTTCTGTGTCTGGTGAATCACAGTCAACACTCGTGCAATGGACTTTCTGATGACAACACTGAAAAATAAGAATGCACAGATGCAGTCAAAACTCGAAATAAAACTTGATACGGTAAAAGAACCATGTATAGAGAATATGTACAACTATTGTGACCATGAAAGACTATCTGGTGTAACACAAAAAATGAACATTAACTTCGCAACATGGTCAAAAACAAAATGCAACAAAAACTGTCAGAAAATAATGAGAAGCATGTCATTTCATTTGCCCTCTCACCTCAAGATAACCAAACTAATCACAACTTATGATGCCTATATGTAAAAACTTGGTATCAAAAATGTTTAGATTCAGTTGTCATGACACTGTGCCAACGGATCATGGTTTATATTTGAAACTCATAAATTTTTGCTGTCTCAACTGAGCTTTGTCATAACATGGTTGTGCTGGCAGATCCAGGTCTATACTGTATCCTATACTTACAAATTTTAACCAACAGTGTAGACAATGACGCATTACTTTGCCAGTATAAGGTGACTAATACACTTGCATTTGCTTTCTACATGATGAATCTGCCTTTTACCATATGCCTTCACAATGATAGGTTTTTGGAGGTTGCTCTAGGAATATGTGCTGCAAATGACATCTTTTCTTTTTTTTAATACATGTCACTTTCATTTAAGTTTTTAAAAATCTTTTACACTGGAAACTTGGAGGTGGTGGGTGTTGGCATTATGTGACTATTGAGCCTCTGATGTCAAGACATAGATATGTAAGCTGTGATAAATCCTGTCGCATCTGTCAACATATTGAAACTAAGCAAATGTTAAACTAACAATTTCTAAGACAAATCATCTTTTTAACTTTATTACACAGGCAGGATTCAATGTAAGATGGCTTACGTTTACTAGGCCCGGTGTTTATACTATGTCAATGCTGCATCGTTTTGGACAATTTGTACTTGAATACAAGCAACAATAGTGTACCTAACGGAGATGATACAATGAGATCAGTTTAACTTTCTTTACCCCAATCAAGTGCAAACACATTTCAAACATAGGAAAATTTTGAGAAGAATCATTAAAGATTAAACCAGGCATTCATATTCATGTTCACATCTGAAATGTCAACGAAGATTAATCTGTACATAAAACCAATCAGTTTATGACCCTTCAATTGTTTTGTGCTATAGAGCTGAAGCAGTTAGTCAAACTCTCCTCTAACCACCATTCTCACCAAAATACTTGTTCCACAATGATGCAGACTGTGTCGAATCTAAAGTTTGATGCGCCCCTCATTTATGATCAGTTTTATCAGATAGGTAAGAAAATTTTCAGCAATATTTATAGAGCAATCCCATTTATAACAAATTATATTCAATCAAAGGCAACTTTTCTTTCCAGTAGGGTACAACTTTTCTCACTTTTCAAATTTTGTTTGCTTAACTAGTGATTGGGGGGCCCTGAGTGGCCGAGTGGTCTAAAGCGCTCTTCGTTACGGATCACTGCCATCTCACCTCTGTCTGCGGCGGTTCGAGTCTAAGATTCAGCCAATGTGGGTATGTGAGAAAGCTTGCCAGTAGCTTCTCGTGGGTCGGTGGTTCTTTCCGGGGTTTTCCCGGGTTCTTCCTCCACCATTAATACTGGCCGCCATGTATAGCCTATCATGTGCTGAAAAATGGCGTTAAACCCCACAACAACAACAACTAGTGATTGGACTAGATACTATTCAATACTCATAGATGTTTTTCAGACAATTATCTAGAGCAAGTGGCTCCTAAAAAAATATCATTTGATCACTTACCCAAAGTCAATTTCTTTTTGATCCAAAGATCCAAATTTAACTTGTCTTTCAAAATATAAATTTTTATTTTTTCTGATTTCATTAAAGCTATGTTTCCTCCATAACTGTCTTGCTGTATACTGGTACAAAAATAGTTTATGCTTTATGGTGTTTTAAAGGAACATTTATGTTCAACTTTGGTTTCTCAAATTCTGATTCCTTTTCATGCAAAGCATTGCATTCCTTAAAGTTCTGATGTCAATATCGTCTCCAACTGCACAATGTTAACCTTAGTGATTGTATTAAACATCTGAAGTGTGTCAGTTTATCTTTATACGTGTGATGTTGTTATCAAGGCAAAACCCTCATTAACATTATGCTGCATTGGAACTTGAAACACAATTTCAAACTAATCAACAATTTCTGCATGTGTAAATATTGCAACTGGGTTTGTTCATGTACATTAAATACATTAAAAAGCCTCCTCAGTCCTAATGATCCAAACGTGCTGACCAGTCAAAGTTTCAGATAACAGGCCTCATCACATAGGCTTCGTCTAAATACTAAGCTTGTTACCTTGTGCACTACACCGGCTTGTGTGTCAGTCCTCATTACCACAATGATTTCCTTGCAATATGTGATACTATTACAAAAATTCAGTATTTTATTAAACAATAGATCACTTTTGAAGGAATGGTAGAAATTCTCTTCATCAAGGTGAAACCAGTAAAATCTGGAAGTCCTTACTATGTCCATATGGGAGACACGACTGCTTATCAACTAGTTGCTATTCAGTGCCCAAAGAAAATGTTTTTCTAACAAAAGTTAAGAGCAACTGGCTTCAAAACAGAAATTAAATGACTTGCCTGGATTCAAATTGTTTGCCCCAAAGGTACAATTATTTTGAAACTGTGTAGAAACTGCTATAATTTGAATTTTATTTTAAAAAATGTTTAAAAATGCCCCATTTTCTCCATATCTGTCATGATGTTCACCAGTACAAATATAATTAAAGCTTAATGGTATTATAAAGCTACAGTTATGTCTGACTTTAGCTTACCAATTTTGACTGGATCAATAGAGTAGATGTTCACGAACATAAAGTGTCACAGTTTCTCTTTATGCTTCTTATGTCGTTATCAAGGCAAATACCTCATTCATATTCTACTGCAGTGGGCCTCACAACACAATTTCAAATGACATCACACTATCTACATGTTCTGATACGGAATTTTATACACATTTAGTCAGGGTTCCTGCCTCAAATTAATAAAAAAAAGATTGCAGACCATTTCCAGATCAAAATATAAAAATTTCCTGACCCAACAATGTGAAAAGTTTATTGACCTAATGAGGCTAATATGCTTAAACATTGCAAGCAAAATGTTTAGAGACAGAAAAGTATAATCTAACAAGAGTTTATCTGTATACTAAAACTTCCAAACGCAAAAGAATCGTTATTTACCATTTCCGCTATAAAGAAAATTCAAGACTTTATTCACAACTTTTAATACTATGTCAATTTTTCCAGACATTTTCAAGAACTTTAGACCTTTTCAGAATATGGAGTAGAAATAACAAACTTTCAAAGACAGCTGCTGTGGTGGCCATATTAGACATCAGATTGGTACGATTTTTGTAGTTAGGATCAACTAGACATTGTAAGCAGTCTGTCGAAAATCCATGCTGACATAACAATCCATTCAGAAATAATAGCGAGAACAAGTTTTTTAAGATGAATGTTATGGTGACCATTACTGAAAACCAGTTTGACACCATTCCATTTAGTACAAACAAGACATCACAAATTGCTGGAAACCAGACTGACACCATTCTCTTTAGTACCAACAAGACTGGCCATTACTGGAAACCAGACTGACACCATTCCATTTACTACCAACAAGATATCACAAGTGTTTCGGTGAAAGCATATTGTAGCTATAGCCAGCCATCTAGGAGAAATAGAGACAATATTTTTAAGAGGACCACCACTGTGGCCATACAACCAGTAGAAAAAACAAAAAAAAAGAAGACCCGAATGGGAATGCCACAATTTACCAACTATACCTAAAAAAGAGGTTAGACTGACCTGCTGTGAAAGGTTGATACTCTCACCAAGAGACATTGACAACAAAACTTCATGAAATAAGAAACAACTTAACCAAACATGGTCATTCCACATTTGTGAGGGAGCACAAACATTTTTATGGAAACCTGCAGTTTGAAGTTTGATGCCAATAATGTGATGGATACTTACATTTTGGAAAGCTTGGAAGCTGCTCCACCTGTTACCTTGGCAACTCGCAAAGTTGCAAGCTCCTGTAAAGAAACAAACTAATAAACAAGAATGCTAGAACTTTAGAAACCTAAAATAAATGGGTTTCAATTTCTTCATAATTGAATCTCATGCAAAGTACTATCTTTAAGAATGATCAAGGAAACAGGCTACTAAAGATTTACAGATTTCATAATCTACCATAGTGCATGCAAATTTTCAAACCCTTTTTTTTAAATACACAGTAGAGTCTTAACAGGTATAATTATATGCCTGTACTAAAAACAAATATGTACCTAAATAGCTGATTTTATAAATGAAAATTAAATGTGACATACATGGATCAACATGCTTCAGAATAACATATACAAATATGGCAATAAACAACAGAATTGACCAAAATAAAGCAAATCTATATCAAACATTTATTCTATGCATCACTTATTTTTTACCTGATATTTTTAAGACTATTTTAGAATTTTCTCTTCAATAGCAGTGTGAATGAAAAGATTCCATCTATATTCAATAAAACGCCTATTAAACTGAAATTACAAGCATCACTTTGGCCTTTTTGTCCCTCTAAATCATCAGGAACGGATCTTTCCAATCAAATTAAAACAATGCATACCTGCATAATTCTAAATTTGGATTAAGTGTTGACAAATATTTGCAATACTTTACATTTGCAAATTTTGTGATTTTGCTATAAATTGTAATGGAATTGTCTCCCTTATTATTATAAGTGAGGTTTGCATTGATGTTTTTGTCTGCAATGTCTGATCATTCTGTACACATGAACTTTGTATTACTCAAGTCAGTGTGTATATCTGTATCATTTTAGTGTAGACACCTATGACCCCACTGAGGTTGTTTTGGATTTAACACGATTTCTCAGCACAAGATAGGCCATACATGGCAGCCAATATAACTGGTGGATGAAGAACCCTGGCAAGAAACACCAACCCACAGGAAACTACTGGCAACATTCTCGCATACCCACAATGACCTAGCCCAAGCATTGAACACAGAGATGAGATGGCAGTGATTGGAAGAGGCAAACGTTTTAGACCACTCAGCCACCCAGTGCACTACTTCACAGGAGATGTAAGCAAGTTCAATATTTAAAATGGATTATAACATAAAAGAATTTTGAAAAACCAGAGTGATGTTCAACTGGGCAAAAATAATTTTTAGGAATTCAAAATATGGCCATTTTTTTTCCCTAACTGCTGAGTGTTGAAACCATGTCTAATATTCTCCAGCAATATAAAGATTTTCAAATAGTTTTAATAGTGGAAATACTGCATCTAAGATGGGCATAATTTTCATTTAGAAACCGGTGACATCATTAGATGTCTTTTGGTGAAAACCTCAAGTCATAAATCTCATCCGTTCACTTTTATCAAGATCGCCACCATGACAACCATACTGGATGTACGTCCATTACCATTTTCATTTAGGTCCAACTAGAGACAAGAAATCTTTCCACTGAGTCGAGTTGTAACAAAACTTCAAAGATGGCCACTGTGGCAGCCATAGTGGAACATAGACCAGCACCATTTTATTTTAGGACCAACAAGACATCACAAGAATTCCTCTGCTGAAACTATGTCAACAAGACATCCTGTTCAGGGAAGTGTCAACAAAATTCTAAAGTTGGCTGCCTTGGTGGCCATACTGGACTTCAGATCTACACCATTCTGACTTAAAACCATCTAGACATAAAAGTCTAATAGTGAAAACCTTGTGTTGATACATCCATCCACATTCAGGAGTAGTGACAAGATTTTCAAGATGGCTGCTGTGTGACAGCCATACTGGATGTCAGACATTTTCATTCAAAACCAACTGAACACCAATGTGACATTCTGTTCAGGGGGTTGTGATAAAAAGATTTTCAAGATGGCTGCTGTGTGGCGTATATGGATATAAGAATGGCATCATTTATACGTCATACAAACTAGATGTCACAAGAAGAATTTTTGTTAAAACCTAATGTTGATATGACTATCAATGTACGAGTAGCAACAACGTTTTCAAGATGGCCACTGTGAGGGGACATATAAATGTCAACAGCACAATTTTCATTTGGGACCAACTAGAATATGGGATGAATGTGCGTGTAAAGTTTCATGGCAATTCCTTGAAGTAGATTACAAGGAGACAAACTTGTGCTAACATCTGGACAGACAGACTATGACCAGTAAAACTAAAAAATACTAATGTGCGATTTACCCTCAACTTGCTTAGAAAAAGACCTTAAATAGCAAGAATGAATAATAACTTTGCATGGTCCAAGCTTACTAGAAGTAAAATACCAAGATTTGAATGAAACCACCCAGTTGTAAAATTAGTTATTTGATATACAAAGGTGCTACATAAATAGGGTGTAAATGACAGATTTCATGCAATCAGTTTATATAAAGAGTTCATTCAATCAATTCCTTGCCTTTTTTAGATCATCAAGCTGCTTGAGAAGATCTTCTTTCTTCTTCCCACGAAGCTCCTTGGCTTTAACTTTTGCCTGAAAAGAAAAATAACTTGTTTTGAGGGACAGAGCTGCAAAACTAACAGTGTTCATCACAGACAGACTTGGTCAGCACTTGGCTAAAACTCTGCTTCTTGAACATACAAAAACTAGGTGATCAGCTTCTTTCTGATTGAAAACAAGAATTTGCAAAACTGATTAATTCTAATTTTTGGGGTCTTTAGTTTTTCACTTGCCTTTACAAAAGTGTTAATGTTGTACATCTGCTCAATTTTAATTATGTAAATTGGACAAGTTCTGGATGTTCTTTGCATATTTCAAGTTGTCCTTTTTTATATATAAAAAAATGAACATTCTGCATAAACAGCCATATAGTCAAGCACCTTCATAGTCTTAATCACTCAGCTGTCTAATGCAGTCTCAAAGGCAAGATAAGCAGCTTCAAAGTTTCATCTAAAATTCAAACTGATGGGTCACTGGCGCCACCAAGACTTTCAAACAGGGCCACTAAGAACTCGGCATAGGCCACAACATTCTCTTCACAACCTGACTATTGGATTCGTTAAGATTTATAACAAATGTAAACTAAAATAAAATAAAATTTTGATTATTCATATAACAGAAAAATACATCAGTGTGTACACAGGGTAAATGAAAATTAGTTTGTAACCCAAATTCAAAAACTTCTCCCTTAAGACGTGTAGCACTTTCGACAGAGCAACGTAAAAACGATCATCTTCTACCAGCTATATCGTCATTGTTAGATGAACCACCAATATTACAATTTATGCTGAAATAAAGTTCATTTCTTGCTCTTTTTAACTATTTGTTTGGTTTGTTGATAAAAATAAGAGAATGAACAATAATTTTCATCTAAAAAAAACACAGTTTCATTGTTGGGAACGATTCGGTCAGCTGAGCGCCTCACAGTGAAAGCAAGAAATATTGCCTTCGCTAGGGAAATTCCATTTAAACTCCGAAGTCACCAGGTCAACACCTAAAAATAGCACCACATGGTAGAGCAGGGAACGGCCTTTATTTTCATATAAGTTTGAAATATGTATGTTTAAATTAACTTTTCTTGGTAAGCATTCAAAAAATAGGTTCATTTTTCCAGCTAAATATCTTGGCCATTTTTAAAAATTGATAATGATACCTATATGCGCTGGAAAGCCCAATTTTCGCTGAATTTAATGATATGCATGGCTTCGAGATCTTATTAAAGGCACCAATCGCAAGCGTGTAAACCGCAAGGTCATATTCAAATATCTCGAGTCACGCCCTGTGAGGTGATTCCGAATGAAATGGCTGACCTCTCATCGACAGGTGGTCCAGATTTTGGTCTCGTTTGTGAGAAATTGCAAAGCACATTGTCAAGTATTGTTTTTCGTGCTTTTCCAAACATTCATGTATATTTTTATGCATTTCTTTTATTTTAATTTTAATGGATTAAATAAGATACTCTTCTATAAAATGCGTGTATACTGCGACAGGAAGTTCACAATTACCGTGTTAACCTATCTTGCATTCCGAGACTGCGAGAGTGATTTAATTTTAATAAATAGTAACTACCTATATTGATTCGATGAATTAGTAAAATCAGTGAATAATTAATCATTCTGTTCATAAATATTTTGTTTTTTTGCTCATTTCCTCACAGTTATTGGACGTTTATAAACCGGAAGTAGGTTTCTGTTACGATGTATTTCTTCGTTCTGTTGTTTTCATCCAAATATTTTTCTTGGTTGAAGTTTCGTTGTTATTTTTAGTTGGTCTCTCTGGGAAATCAACACTTTTATACTGTTATCATACACAAATAGTAATTAATCTCTGTATGTCTGTCTGTTTCTTTGCTATAAAAATAAATAAAAAACACATTTCCATCCTCCCAATCTAGCAATCAATCATTCAATGTCATGATTTGGTATTATGTATAAATATATCAAAACGTTTTTTGGTGAAGTAAAATAAAACAAAATATGCTCACAAAGTTAAACATTTAAAATTCTACCACCTGAAGATCTCAATCTAGAATATACACCAAAAAAATATTAAAAGTTTGATAATTTTTGTTTACAATGTTTAAGTTTCAAACTGTGGAAGAAAAAAAGTCAGTTTCCCAAATCTTGCACCGATACAGGTCTTATAAATTATTAACTGTGCTGTTTTGCACTTTTACAGAGAATGAAGACTTCCACCGTATGTCTACATGGTTGATTAAAAAGGGCAAAGGAGAAAAATAGCCCTTGAGCATCAAGAGCAAGATGTCATCACCTTCAAGTTTTTTGATCCAGCTCCATCAGCTTAAAAGTAAATTTCCGGTCACTTCTGATCAAATTGAAGAACTTTTTGAAAAGATTTGCTCAGCCTCATGTCAAGATGATTTTAGGCATACAAATTTGCAGAAGGAGATACATCATGCGCTGACAGCTGCTGCAGAAGCAAATTTAGAATCAATTTCTGAATCAGATGTTTTGTTGTTTCTTAAAGTTTTCCTGCAGTATTTGTTTTATTGCGATTTTGATATTATGCAAAGCTGACTGGGGATTTTCCAAACAGACATGACATTTTGATATTGAATTTGTTATATAACATGAATTTTTATATTTCAATAAAATTTTGTTATTGGTTGTGCAGATTTTACTTTATTGTGTGGTTGTATGTTGACGTCATGTAAGTTCTGCCGAGGGGGTAGGGAGATGTTTTTTTTTTAAATTCTTTTAAATCCACGGAATATAGAATCATTAGATTACAGCAATCTGAACACAATACACCTTAAATTTTAAAAATTGATAAATAAATGGCCAAGATAATGAATTTTTAATATTTGCGGCTGTATTTGCCGCTGACCAGTTTAGTGAAGATCGTTAATTTGAGGGGTCTGCTACATTGTTATTTCCGATAATCGAGTTCCCAAGAAAATTGAGCAATGTCTCTGTATAGAATGTAAGAGATCTGGAAAGTTCCAGGCTTAAACTGCAATTAGTTTCGATAATATCAACTACTTAATTTGGCCATTTATGCAATTTGACAAATTTGAAGAAAATCTCTGCATTTTATGAAGAATATTTTTACCCATAACTTTTGAACCAGACGAGGTAGACATGTAATCTTTGTTTTGTTCTTTTAGTTTTATAAAGATCTATCTATTGGTTATAAAATCCACACATAAAATCTAAGCTGAAATTTTGGCTGCCAGTACATACTTTCAGAAAAATTAAGTTTAATATGCAATGCAAATGTATGATATTATACTACGTCACTCACAAGAAATTATTTATGTAACATTATTGTTGTCATTATATTTCCTACTGAAGACTATGGATAACACTAGCAGAGATTAAAAAGCTAATAAAGAAAAAACTTAACAAAAGGAGCAGAAAGAACAAATTCTATGTAGACAGAAAAAAATGTCATGAACTTTATCACATAATATGGAATATTCTTATTACAGCCATCTAAATAACCTACTGGATCCAAAATTACATAGTAACTCATACAATTTTGGGAAATACAAAAAAATGATGAAAACAAGACACCATGAACACAGGATCAAATGGCACACCAGCTGAAGCTCTCAAAATAAAGCCCATATGTTGAATGAATAATTCACACATACTATTTTTATAAGCCTTTGTCGGGGTTTCATACAATTAAATATTGACAACTTTGTCACACTTGTAACTAGTACAAGTTGATCAAAGTTATCTTAATGGTTTGTTTTTAATTCTGTAAATATATTTTCATCCTTGTGAGTAATAATTGTGCAGCCTAGTCCTACAATACAAGACATATCACGTTTTGTTTGAGTGCTACGTCCTACTTCCCAGATAATGTAGCATGTTCCAATGTCGCTTGACATCGGAACGAGGAGTCAAAGTTTCTATAATATCTAACATATTGGGTAGCCTATATCGACACTGTTCCACACATTTATGTGTAATTAATATACTTAATGTGCTGTCTTTATCCTTGTGGAATCAAAATCTGACAAGTAAATGGATGGATTTTCGTGTTCCGTTGACATATATTTGAATTTACTGAAATGCGACGGTAGGCTAGGTATGCCAAAGTGCATGTTGAAGTTGGTTCAAGTAGGGATATGTTTCATGAATGAAACCAAATATTGCTTACTGTTACAAGAGTTTATTCTCTCAGATGAAGCACAAATTCACTATTGTTTTAATACAACAAAAGAAAGTACCTTTTTACCATGGCTATGGGGAAAAAAAGCACACCAAAATTGCAATGATCGATAAAACGATTACTTTTGTTTTGTTAAATAAAAAATGCCTAGTTGAAAAGTACTTTGGTTTTCCTTAATGAGCATCACATTGCAACAAACTGAAATGCATGTCAACGGAACATGGATATGTGTCCAATTGCTAGTGTTAGATTTCAAGTTCATAATGATTAAGACAGCAAAGTATATCGATAACACTTAAATATGTGGAGGAATGTCTATATTTGTTGCCAAGTTTATGATAGTCCTACATGTAAGACCTCAACACTGATATTTATGCTTTGGGCATCTGGGTCTTACTGCCTAATAGAGCTGTATAGCGTATTTTGATGTCAACTAACATCATAACGAAAGTCAAATTTTCAGGAACATCTCACACAACTGGAGACCAATAACAACGCTTTTCTACAAGGTAAAGCCATAATATTTTAATCAGACTTTACTTACTCTAATGTCTTTTCTTTAATAAATTCAAATTCTCACAAAAGAAAAGGACCCGTTTCAATGTCCTAAATTTCAGTTGGCTGGAAAGCGATGACAGTCAGGAATGCTGATATATTCTTCTTTAATGAAACGAATAAAAATATATTATGCCTATTGGAACTGTAAGCAATGTTTTGCTTCGTTTAAAAAACTTGTCCCTCACATGAACCTACATCGACTACTGTCAAAGTTCAACAAATTCAAATCTATGTCAATGGGACATGAAAATGTGTCCATTTGCAAGCGTCAGATTTTGATTTCACCAGGATAAAAACTGCACAGTAAGTTGAAGAGTGTTGATATGGCTGCCAAGTATGCAAGATAATCATGAAACTTTGTCAACCGACATTGGAAAACTCTATACAAGGCCGTTATTTGGGTAGTAAGAAAACGCTATATAAGGCCGTTTTTTAGACATAGCACTAAAACAAAAATAATGTGATGTATTGTAGGACTAAAGTATGTGATAATCTCACGTCTGTAGAGTTGGGAACACACTACACAAGGCAGTTGTTTAGGTTGCAAGTCCATCACCTCCCAAAACAAAAATATCTGGTGATGTGTCTTACATTTTAGGACTATTGTGCAGCCATGGAAGTTTTTGTAACTGCTTCTCAAAATACACAGACCAAAGTTCAGCGGTTGCCACGATAATTTGTTCATGAGCAAAAGCTTTTGAATAAGGTGCATTACCAATATTATAATTCTGGAGAAAATTTTGTGAGTGCAACAACAGCAAAAGTCAAGTGACAAGTATAGTCCTACATGTAAGACATAACACATTTTGATTTTGTTGAGGTGCTATGTCTTACTATCCAAATAACGACCTTCTATAGTGTGTTCCGATGTCGTTGACATTGGAATGAGTAACCAAAGTTTCAGGAACATCTCACACATTTGGCAGCCTATATTGACATTTTTCCACTAATTTATGCGTAATTAATATACTTACTGTGCTCTCTTTATCCTGGTGGAATGAAAATATGACACTAGCAAACTGATGCATTTTCACGTTCCATTGACATACATTTGAATTTGTTGCAATGCGATGGTAGTCGAAGTATGCCGAAGCAAGTTCAAGTAGGTTGATGTTTAGGATATGTTTCTTGAACGAAACGAACCGTTGCTTATAGTTCCAATAGGCATAATATATTTTTATTCGTTTCGTTAAAAAATAATGTTTCAACTTTATCCGATTTTGGCATTCTCGGCTTTCATCGCTTTCCAGCCAACTGAAAAGTAGGCCAAAGAAACTTGAAAACGGGTCCATTTCTTTTGTGAGAATTTGAATTTATTAGAGAAAAGGCATCATGGTAAGTAAAGTCTGACTAAAACATTATAACTTTACTTTGTAGAAAAGCGTCATTACTTTAGTTGTCAGTTGTGTGAAATATTCCTGAAAATTTTACTTTCGTAACGATGTTAGTCGACATCAAAACACACTACACTGCGCCTTTAGTTAGGCTGTAAGACCCTGACGCCAACAACATAAATATCAGCGTCGGGTCTTACAGGTAGGACTAGTGACAAGTATACACCACTTGGTTGACATGGGGGAAGTTTGGATGCAATACCTCCAAAGGGTTCAACTACAACGTTTATGATCTGGAAGTGAACATGTTCACTCATGCAAACAAAGAGACGGACAGATAGACTGATGGTCTGTTCAAGTGTTATATCCTCGCATATTACCGCTGGCTAAACCGAGATATGATTGTTGTCAACAACCAGATAACATTGTAACGATCATTACATGAATCTATAATAAAATTACAACGAATCAAAGACATATATCACACAAATTCTTCATCCAATAAATCAATAAATATGTTAGGTTTGCACGTTTATGTATTATAAGGTCAATGCTACTTAGAGACGCGGATGATAATAGGTTTTAGTTAACCATAAGTAAACATTACCATGTCGACTGTTTGTGACGGCGGAAGAGGGCGTACCTTGCATCTACATATACTTCCGTAAAGTCGAAATGCAGCCTTTCATTCATTCGTGCAGCCTATGGAAAAAATATTGATAAACTATTTTTGAATATCTACATTTTTATCTTATAACCAATATTTATCTGGTATCATAACAAACAAATATATAAATCTCTTGAAATTGGTTTAAATCTTTTAAATGATTTATCACTTATTGCCAATAAAATGGAAAGCGTTTATATGATCGTGAATATCAAATGGTCTGTTTAGAATAAGGTAAGAGACCAAAACATTTCCTGGGTGTTGTTGCCGGTTGTCGACTTGTACTTCATCTTCCTAATTTTGTTTTATAAATTTAGTCTAAACGCTTTTTCATTTTTAAATGGCAAAAAATACAGGAGCAAGTAAATTTAGAAAAGTTGATGTAGATCAGTACGATGAGGAAATATACGTAGAAGATGCAGAGCAGCAAGAAGAGGGTGACCAGGGACCGAGTGAGTCGGAAGTCAACATTTTCTTAGCACAGTATCCTTGTACTTCCTCATTCACCAGTAATTTTTACAGGTATCTTTTGTAGGGCATGGTGAGTTGTCCCATGAATTCTTTTACAGCCAACAGAACCATGCGCATTGTATTTAGAAAGAATTCCAGTTACATGGAGTCTTTACAATGAAATTAAGACAATCGGAGGACAGGGGTTCGTTATAGAAAATTAGGAATATCCGTTAGGGAATAGGAGCTCAGGTGTTAGACTTGTAACAATATATAATAAGGGAAGTTAGCACCCCTCGGTAGTTCCAAGCCTGCTAATTTCTCCTAACTTCGTCTGATAATTTCCATCTTGCCCCTTCAGTTCTTGACATACTGGAGAAAATTCAACAATAGTGCGCCGATTTTGACGAATAGACAAGTATGGGGAAGAATGATGTTAGCATTTGGATAGTATTGGATTTTACCAATGACTGTAAGGTACAAATATTTCCTGCAGTATAGAGTTTTTTTATATATATATCTTGCATAAGAACCCGGAAGAAGAAAAAAAAACAGTAAAAGTTACTGACCCATTGGAAGCTATTGGCAAGCTTTCTAACATACCTATCTTGGCTGAGTCTAAGACTTGAACCCACACTGACAGGGGTGAAGGGGTGAGATGATGGTGATTGGCAAAGATGAGTGCATTAGTTGATTGTAAGAAAATTGAGTACATTTAGTTTTAACAAAAACTCAGTGCCCTCTCTCAGATATTTGCTGTGGAAGTTATTTCACAGTGTATGATTTTAGTCAATGGTTGGAGCAATTTGTCATGAAATAAGATATGAGAGATTTGTCAGGGAACAGCAACATCTAATGACAGAGTAGCTGTGTCCTCATAACAAGCAGAAAATTAAGAAATTAAGAACTGGTAAGAAACAAAACAACAGAATAGTGACAGGTAATGGATTGTTAAGAAAGATTCAAAATAGTGACAGGGAAAGGACTTGTAAGAAAAGACAAAAGAAAAGGACCATTGTGAAATGAGTATAAAATATAATACAACCAGGTCATAGCATTTTGGTACATCCATGGATTTCACCCCTTTTAGACTACAAAACTTTAAAACCAGCAGAGATTTTCCATTCATTTGCCAGCTTGAATTTTGAGTAAGATAGTTCATGAAGATATTTAAGTTATAAACTGACAACAATCAAAACATGTTGGAAACTATTTGCTGTGATATATTTTCTGACTGGCATATATTCAGTGCATTGTTATAGTGTATTTCCTGTTAGTGGCATTGCCTTGGACATTAATTTCTCAAAGCATATTATAGGATTATAATTAGCATGTAAACTTCTAATGAGAGGGCTAAGTCATGATTTACAGGTTTTTGTGACCTTTTTGTTCAATTATAAAAGTGGCAAAAACATGCTAATTAATGGGGCTCTATCAGTTTGTAAACAGTAGAGATAGGGAACACTCAAAGTTAGAAGAGGTGCTGTGTCACACAAGAGAACATGCCCTAAAACTGGGCATAAGGCATGCAAGAAAAGAGACAGTGCAATTCTAAAAGTTGCTACTAGAAGCACCACACTTTTTTCATGGCCAATTAAATTTTCTTTTATTCTTCAATGGATCTTGAAAAGCATGTGATTTCATGTTGCCATGTTCAATAAAATATGTTTCTTCAAATACTAAAAGCTTTTTCTTCTGACAATGTATGATTGCTCACCTAAAATGAAAGATTATATGGGTAAATAATGAGTAAATTAACTCCTTAATACATGCACTTAGAAAATCTGATATATAGATGTCATGCCTGGGTCACTCTAATTTCAGACCAGACCCTTCCTGTTTTCTGAGTGAAGTGCCCATTGGGCTTGTCAATTATATATGTCACTGTATCGGAGAAAGATATAGTGTATATAAGATACTATGACAATCAAAAACTGAAAAATTAATCACTTTGAGGAAATAAACATTGTATGTTATTTCTTTTTCTTCTCGGTATGGATTAAAACCCATACATTTTATTGAATGATAGCAAGTTATTGAAATTTTGTGACAAGTGGATGAAAAACAATTTGACGAGCTCTGATATTGTATGTATGTATTTTGTGTCCATCCTTAACTGACATAAGAGGGAAAAATGTAGAAGCTCTTGGAGTCATACTTAAAAATCCACCTGTGGGGACCAAAAACCAAGCAGTTAAAGTAAGTATATTTGTCTGTTCTCAAGATAGTTGTAAACTAGAATTTTCAATTGTTACAGTTTTGGGGACCTATTTGTTTAAGTCGGCGGAGCATGACATTGATATAAAATCATTGTGTCAGTCTGTCCACATTTAGGTTTCTACTTTATAATTATACTTACATTAGTTGGATTTTACAGTCATCGTTTGGTATGCAGTTTTATATTGACAAGACAATGAAAGAGTTTGACTTCCTGCCATAAGTTATCATTTAGATGATTATGGCTCCTGGTTGTTTACAGGAGTTATGCCCCCAGATTGCTCATAAGCCTGCTTTTGTTTTCAAAGCAAATTTTCGTTGTATATTGAATTTAACCAAATTTAGTATGCAGTTTCTTATTGGTCAAACCCTGCATGAGTTTGATTTCCATCATTTACAGGAGTCATTCCCTGATTGCCAGTTTTCCTGACATTGGTTTCTGCATTATTGTTTTGTTATGAATTGTTGGATTTAGAACAAATTTAGCAGGCATCTTGATACTGACAGAACCTTGAATGAGCTTAATTTTTAGTGTTTCATATTGTTCTTTAAGAGAGTTATGACCCTGGTTATCTATTCTACTGTTATGCACCCATTGCTAATAGCTTTGGTTGTCATGGATTTTATGAAAAACATTGTGGATATTGTGCAAGTCTGTCTATCTGCATGTTTATGTGGGTTGGGCAGAGTGATCTCCCCTTACAAATAAGACTTGTTTATGTGCCCACATGACAGTATGTGTGATTATTTTCATACCTAAACTGCCATGTGGAAATTCATAAAACTTTGTAATTATGTGGTGACCATCAGAAAGAGGTGTCTCATTCTTTACTACAATGGTCACTGTCACTGGAAGGAGGTCAAATGTCAAATGCTAAGTAATGTTAATTACAATGACTTTTTTCGGACCAAGCTTAATATATGAAGCCATATGGGGAAAATGCATCATATGTATATGTATATAGACTTTAAATTATGACCCCAGGGTTGCTGTCAAGGGTGAGATCGAGTGGTGGAATCGTTGTCAATGCAGTTAAAAGCATTGGCATTAGGCACACCAGGAAGTTACCTTTTCAGCAGATGAGGATAAAATAGACATTTTAAAACCTGAAAAATAACCTCGTAACTCTATTGAATTGAAAAACAAGTGGCTTGTGTAGTAATCTAATCCAGAAATTATTTTTATTTTGTAATATATTAACATTAAGTTATCTTTGAAACAAATTATGTGTGTGTGTGTGTGTGCATGCATGTGAGCCATGATGCAAGAAAATTTTCCTTCTGACAATTTAATGTCACCCAAGAAAAATGATGTTATTCATTATATCATCATATTGTAGCATGCACTAAATGAAACAGTTTATATTATTATTCAAGATATCACCATGAACTATACAAAATATTAGGAAATATTATTATTTCCAAAATAAACAGAAATATTAAAGTTTTGTTCCCAGGGCTTTTTGCTCATATTTGTGATGTTCTTTTGTACTTAAACAAAAATTTGGAATTGATCATGCAAAAGATCTTAAACATTAGGCAGAGAGAATAAATTACCTTTCAAAATGCACAAAAAATTAAAACAGGAACATTTTCCATGGATAACATTAAAGATAAAATTGTGCATACAACTGACCACATTGTAGCTTTTAAAATTTAAACTTTATGTATAATTTATCAAAGTAAATTTAATAACTTTCACAGCATACTCAGGATATGTCAGTATTTGAAGTGATGTTGATTTTGAGGGGTGGAGGTGTTGAAAACACATCTTAACACATGGAGTTAGTGATCAAATCTCCATGGCAAATGAGCAAAGCTCATGTCTTTCACCAATATACAGCCGAAATTTTGAAGTGAAATAATAATAAAACTAGTCTAAGTTTAGTTTATTTGCTAGGTTAGTAATTATAATAAATGCATTTTATAGAACTTCCTAATGGACTTGTTTCAGGATCGTTCAGTGCAGCTGGCAGTCAGAGTTTTGACAACATTTAAGTCCAATGAAATTGACCCAGCATTGAAATCCCTGGACAGCAGATCTTTGGACACTCTGATGAAGTACATCTACAGAGGATTTGAATTTCCAACAGAAAACAGTAGTGCTGCCCTGCTTACATGGCATGAAAAGGTAAACACCAAGCAATTCAGTGGATGTTAGAATTGACTGGAATTTTATGGTGAATCAAACAACTTTTTGTTTTTTTCTTGAAAGAAATGGAATTTGTTCACATCATGAAATGGTCAGAGAGAACAAATCAGAAGTGTAATTTTAGCAGCAAAAAGAAAGAAGTGGTGTTTGCTGATTTGTCTATTTATACCCTAGCCCATCCTTCACCCAGTCACACTCCCAAATTAAATTGCAGCCTTTAGAAAGATGTCAAAAATAATTTCATTAAAAGATTGAAATTCTTGTCTTCATTACCATTTCATTTCTGAAAATTTTAACAAGTATTAACCTCAAGGTTTACAGACATCACCTGTAAGACTTTCATTTTCTCATCATATATGCAGAAAAATGTGGCTCATATATTATCACTATTATTTTCACCTGTTATTCGATTTATTTGTTGTGTGAACATTATCATCGCATTTTCGGTTTTCAGAAAAGAAATGATGCAGATTGATTCCTTGCTCAGCAGAAGAATTCACAGTGCCAAACTGTAACAGTGAAATTATGAACAAACCATAGCATTAAACTGTAACAGTGAAATTATGAACAAACCATAGCATTATGAGGGATGAAATGTTAAACAGAGTTGTGATATCAAAAGTCGAAGTTATACCATTAATGTAGAGAGTGTGCATAAGCCCCTGCACATTTCAGATTGTTCCTAACCCAACAATTTGTATTGCATCTGGTATATGACTAATGTATCACTTTATCACAACCAGTATACTAGCATACACTTGACACACACAGTATACTAGCATAAACTTGACACAACCAGTATACTAGCATACACTTGACACACACAGTATACTAGCATGCACTTGACACAACCAGTATACTAGCATACACTTGACACACACAGTAAACTAGCATACACTTTACACAACCAGTATACTAGCATACACTTGACACACACAATATACTAGCATACACTTGACACACACAGTATACTAGCATAAACTTGACACAACCTGTATACTAGCATATACTTGACACAACCAGTATACTAGCATACACTTGACAGTGTACTATCATACACTTGACACACACAGTATACTAGCATAAACTTGACACAACCAGTATACTAGCATACACTTGACACACACAGTAAACTAGCATACACTTTACACAACCAGTATACTAGCATACACTTGACACACACAATATACTAGCATACACTTGACACACACAGTATACTAGCATGCACTTGACACAACCAGTATACTAGCATACACTTGACACACACAGTAAACTAGCATACACTTTACACAACCAGTATACTAGCATACACTTGACACACACAATATACTAGCATACACTTGACACACACAGTATACTAGCATAAACTTGACACAACCTGTATACTAGCATATACTTGACACAACCAGTATACTAGCATACACTTGACAGTGTACTATCATACACTTGACACACACAGTATACTAGCATAAACTTGACACAACCAGTATACTAGCATAAACTTGACACAACCTGTATACTAGCATATACTTGACACAACCAGTATACTAGCATACACTTGACAGTGTACTATCATACACTTGACACACACAGTATACTAGCATAAACTTGACACAACCAGTATACTAGCATACACTTGACACGCACAGTATACTAGCATAAACTTGACACAACCAGTATACAAGCACATACCTGACATAACAAGTATACTAGCATATACTTGACACACACAGTATACTAGCATACACGTGACACAACCAGTATACTAGCATACACCTGACACAAGATTTAAAAAAACAAACACTGACATAAACAGGATTTTAATTGTTGTTTTCAGAAAGTTTAATAGAATAAAGAATTGAATTTTAGTAATATTCTTGCCATTCTTTATTTGATTATTATGAGACTAACAAAAACTTAAACAAGCAAAGCAGCATGTTTCTTAGATCCTTTCTTCTGGCAATTCCATTTACACTTAGGAGTTTTTATACATATTGGTGTCTTCCCATTTTGACTTTAACTCTTTTCCTTTCAGACATTTGCTGTAGGAGGTTTAGGGACAATTGTGCGAGTTCTTACAGATAGAAAGAGGGTATGAGGGATAAAACATGTACAAAGCTGCATTTCTTCTGCATTATGACCAGATACAACCTGCAAAAAATGAATACCTGACGGTGCCATCTCAGCATAGCATATTAAATATATTTTGTTGCAAAAGAAAAATAACAGCTACACAAACAAAGCAAACAGTGCAATTAAGTATGTTTTTATACTGGAAAAGTACTTGATATCTTATATTGTAAAAATTAACACCTCTGGTAACAAAATGTTTCACTATTTATAAAACAACTACATTTCTTTTATCACTAAATTTATATCCTCTTGTACACTTGTCATCAAAGCATAAAGGTGGGAGAAAATATGTCAATGATAAATTTGCATTTTCAGGTTATAATGCGTCATTGACTTACATTATTACATATGCTGCTTTAGATTTTGTCAGAATGCTTAAATTTATCTTACATTATTACATATGCTGCTTTAGATTTTGTCAGATTGCTTAAATTTATATTCATTTTCGCAGCTGCTTTGTCTCTTGTTTGACAAAGCACCACCTTTGCACTGCTGATTTAATGTAAAATTTATGAAACAGTGTGAACAAAAATTAAGTCATTGCCAGCATTTGTAAGCAGTTGAAAATATTTGGTCAGGCACGCTTGTGTCGAAGAACACTGCTGTAAGAGACAATGTTAACAAATCTATATTTAAAAAAAAAACCCACATGGATTTGACATTTCGGTTTTGTACATCTCACACACATGTGTATTAATATCACTAATGAAATCAAAAGATGAAATGGCTTTATTATATATTACATCACTGATGGCATTTGGAAGAAAGATGAATTTGTAAATCCTCGTTGTGTTCATAATTCATAAAAAGCAACCCAGACTGACCATTAAGTAAATAGTCACATTTATTGTTTACAGTGTATAAGTGCAAACTTTGTACCAAATATAGTACTATAGTATGTATGTAGCGAATACATCATTATGTATCAGGTATATAACTTTTTTTGTGGTGGTACAGTATAGTATTGTAACTAATGGAGTTTGATACAGTACAACCTTACAACATAAGGTAATGATGTACTTTTATAATTTGTTGAAATTTGACAATATTGTAATATTTACTATCTGGTTGGGGGTTTTTCTTTCACAATTATAGCAATTTTCTTTAAAACTATTTCAATATAAGTCAGTTTTAAATGAAAGAAACTTTACATTTATTCAAATTTCTGAACGCAAATCACTCTGATGTGGACATAATTTGTGAAGATCACATGTTATTACATGAAAACAAGCTCAGGATATATATCATTATAGATATTTTATTGATGTGTTGCATTTTGATACATATTGTATTGATACATTTGTATCATTATACACAAGACTTTTTGTATCATGATACATTTGTATCATTATACATATTGTACTGAGACCTTTATATCATGATACATATTTTATTGAGACTGTATCATGATTCATACTGTATCAACACCTTTTGTATCATGATGCATATTGTATTGATACATATTTTATTGAGACTTTGTATCATGATTCATACTGTATCAACACCTTTTGTATCATGATGCATATTGTATTGATACATATTATATTGATACATATTATATTGAGACCTTTGTATAATGAAACATCATATTGAGACCTATGAATTGTGATACATATTATATCATGATACCAGTGGTGATACCTATAATCTATAGAATATTAATGTTCAGTGTGAACTCCTAAATTTATATGGCATTATTCTTCAGTATGAACTCCTAAATTTATATGGTATTACTTTTCAGTATGAACTCCTAAATTTATAAGTTATTAATTTTCAGTATGAACTCCTAAATTTATATGGTATTAATTTTCAGCATGAACTCCTAAATTTATATCCTTTTATTAATTTTCAGTATGAACTCCTAAATTTATATGGTATTAATTTTCAGCATGAACTCCTAAATTTATATCCTGGTATTACTTTTCAGTATGAACTCCTAAATTTATAAGTTATTAATTTTCAGTATGAACTCCTAAATTTATATGGTATTAATTTTCAGCATGAACTCCTAAATTTATATGGTATTAATTTTTAGTATGAACTCCTAAATTTATATGGTATTAATTTTCAGTATGAACTCCTGAATGTATACAGATAAGTCAGCTGCATCTCAGTGATGATGCTAATATCATATCAGAATATAATGCTGCTTGGATGATGATCCATACAAGTGTACAAAGTTACAAGTGAGGTCATCTTGCATTGCAGTAGTTCAGTATTATTCCACAATGAGATCTTTATGACCTTAACTTTATTTTATATAGGGTGCACAATATTGAGGTGTTTTATAGTTCAGGACCACACTTCAAAATATTTGCTTGAAATTAGTGCTTAATTAAATTTTAAAAATTGACCATTGATGATCATTAGTTTTTTTTAGTTTATGCTACAATTGATGCATTTTCTTGTTTAAAAATATATAGTGATGTAATTGCAAGTCTCTCACTAATTACAATTGTAAATGTGATCTTTTTATTTGTAACAGTATGAAATGGAAGATAACACTAAATATGAAATTTCATTGTTTAATAAATGCATTGAAAATACATTTTGGTCTCTAATTTTTTGGCCATAATTGAAAAATTAGATTTATAAATGCATGCTAGACAGATTGAAAAAGTAAAGTTTATCAATCTACATTAGATGTATGGGGAAAATGTTTATATAGTCATATTTTTAATAAATATCCAATCGTATCCTGCTGACTTATTTTGTGCAATTATGCCCACACTTATAGAAATGTATATGTTTTCCCAGATTAATGGACTTTTCCATGAATAGAAATCATGGTGCACTTATGACCACACTTATAGAAATGGTTGTTTTCCCAGATTAAAGGACTTTAGCATGAATATAAATCATGGTGAAACATATCAAGTTTCTTTTTTGTGTAAACATGATTGAACAAGATGGCAATATAAGTTACCATGGCGGTCTGGCTGTCACACCATTTCAGGGTAAACGTTTAAATGTCTATTATGTACCAAAACTCTATGACCTATGTCCCATTATTCATTGAATTTTGTCTTCATAATTATGGAGGCGTTAAGACTCCAATAACTCTACACCCATTGCCACCTGTCATGAAGTAAGCATTTATTGCATACCAGAATTGTGATTCAGTTTTGAAGATAATAGGGGTCATCCATTTAGTATGTATGCAAAAATCTGGCAAGGCTTGACCCTTCCCTGTACACATACGTACCCCCTCTCCACCTGCATACATACACTTGACACACCACACACACACACATAAATTCTATAGAATGGCCTATATTTATCCACACAGAAACGATTAAGGATTAATAATAATAATGTGTTTAATAAAACAGATAGTCCACTGGCGTTGAATGTCTCTCTGCATCAAAGAAATAAGCTGCGTAACTTTAAAAACTTTGTCTAGTGTTTGCTAAAATTCAAATGCTGACTGAACCATGTCAAACAGGTTATGTATTAGACAAATTATCGAGGTCCCACCCCACCCCAGTTTCCTATGTGTACGTACATTATCAGTAGACCCCCCCCCCCCATATGGAAGTGTATGCATTTGGGTTAACCCCTCTCCATGCGTACGTACTAAATGGACGGCCTCAAATCAAATAGCTCAACAAGTGGTTGGCTATTGCCTGTATGTAGAACTTGCCTCTGATATTATGCTGAGTTGGTTTTGAAAAACATCAAGATGAATCTGCATTTAAAATACCACTGTCATGATCAACTGTACTCAAGAAAATGACCATGTATAAAAATGTAACTTTGTAGTGCGGATGGACACTTGTTCATATAGACACACACTTGGATGCACTTATGTTGAGCTTGTTAAAAAATTTCAGGGATTTTCTTTCAATATATTTTGACCCATTGCCTCCTAAATTGTTCTGAAGGTTAATTTTAAAGGCGTTTCATACACCAAAAGTTTGTAACTGTTATCTATTTTCAATGGATTATTGAACTTTATGATGTAATAACAACAAATTCTCTTAATCACTCAAAAGATTTGGAAAATTTGTTTCTACACTGTATCTTGTGTTCTTTACCACCTTTTTCCAAAACCTTCATTATTTGCAAGCCCATAAGGTGAATGAGAAAACAGGGAGCTAGGATCAGTTTGACCCTTAGGACAATGCTGGTCAGAGTAAGTCATGCAGTGCTAGTGTCTTCAAATAGTACTTTAAAAATGGGACCAATATAAAACATACCAATTACGGATCTGTTCTTTATAGTTGTACTGGTTGTATCACTAGAGTTCAGACAGCTACTCAAACCCTTATGCTTTCTTAAATTTGTTAATACAACTGAAAATCTTCCAAGACCAATGTCCCACTGGACTCCTTTCATGGAACATTTTGGGGTTTTTAATAAATTTTATTTCCACATACAGTTTTATTTTGCTAGTCCATCAAGTTAACCAGAAAAACAAGATTTTAGTGACATTTACTTTTAATTGTGTAAAAATAGTCATACTTTCCTGCAGTAAGAGCATCCAAATTACACACACTGATGCTCATCTACTGTTATGTTGTAGATAATAGCTACTGTTTATCTTGCTCTCTGAATTTATGACATCAATATAACAAAGTTTTACTTCCCACAAATGTTTATATTCAGTTTGCAATAGGCTGTTCATCAGTTTATGTATTATAAATTCAAATGATTGTTGGAAATTGAACAAAATGTTCAACTGCTCATTGCTCATTTGGATAAACAAAGAGTCCCTAGAGGGCACTGATGCTCTACTGACTCAAAAGAATGATCAGGAATCAAGATTTAACCATTTCTTCATTTTAAATGCAGAGTGTTAAAACGTTATATGTTTTTCTTGAGCATGGACAAGATTTTCAAATTGCCTGCTGTGGCGGCCATATTAAATGTAAAGTCAGCACCATTTTCATTTAGATATTATTAGATCTCTTTTTTGTGGAAACTCTGTCTCAGTATGTCCAACCATAGAGATGTAGTGATAAGATTTTTGTTTCGAAACGATTGCAATGGTGGCCATATTGGATGTCGATCAGCATTGTTTTATTTAGGACTAGCCTAAGATCATAAGATGTCCTCCGGTGAAAAACACACGTGGATATGATTTTCATTTAGAAGTATTGATAACAAGACTTTTAAGAGTATCCATTGTGGCAATATATTGAGGTCAGATGAACACCACTTTCATTTAGGACTGTTGCCGTCGTAAGAAGTATTTTGATCAAACCCGTGTCAAAATAATTATCCATCTTTGAGGTATATCGATAAAAAGATTTTCAAGGTGGCTGCCATAGCAGAGGTTAGATTGGCACATTTTCAGCAAGGATCAACTATCATACGCCCACAGGTGAAAACCCGTTTCGATATGACTTTCCACTCAGGACAAGTGGCTATAAAACGATTTTCCCCGTTGGCTTCCGTGGCGGTCCTATAGAATGTCAGATCAGCATAATTTTCATTAAGAATCAGATGGATATGTTAAGTTTTTGAATGAAGCACCTTGCTATGACCTTGCTTTCAGGAGGCGCACCTTGCTACGACCTTGCCTTCAGGAGGCGCACCTTGCTACGACCTTGCTTTCAGGAGGTGCACCTTGCTATGACCTTGCTTTCAGGAGGCGCATAGTAAACAACATGTTCAAGATAGCCGCTGTGTCGGTCATATTGGATGTCTGAGCGGCATCGTTTTCATTTATGTGTGTGTGTTTGTTTTGAAGTTTCATGTCAATCATACAAATAGTTTAGTAGAAGTAGTGATAATAAAATTGTGGTAGCGGACGGACGACTTATAACGGGTCATTTCATAAACTCTTTGATCTTTGGCGAGTAGTTGTAAAAAGACCATTAAAAAAAACTACTGATGATCGACTATAGTCCCTTTTCAATTTGCAGTATAGTGGCAAAGACTGAATCATGTATCAGCAAACTAATGTTTGTGTGTGAGAATTGGATTTTTAACGCAGCTTTAAGAATTTTTCAGTCATATCGCTACGATGTCTGCAGTGTGGCAGTTTACAGTGATGCCTAGCACTGGGACTTCATGTCGCAGACATGTAGCATGATGTCCCACCCAGTCACATTATACTGACACCACGCCGACCAGTCCTAACACTAAGCTCTTAATGCTGAGCGCCAAGTGAGGCAGCTGTTAGTACCATTGTTGTAAGTCGTTGGTATGACTCGGTCGGGGATCGAATCCATGGCCTCCCGCATCCGAGGCGGACTCTCTAACCACTAGGCTACCGGAGCGGTCTTAATGTTTTTGTTGTTAACTTATTAAAGTAACAAATTAACCTCCCGTAGTTTAGTCATTCCTTGAATATTTTTCAAACTTCTGATATATTGTCGCCATCATTTAACGGACACTGTGCAAAAACAATTATGAAGTAAAACCATGATATTTGTCATTCGGAAATCGGTATACTAGAATAACTAACTGTGCATAAATATACTTTTTAGAAGAAGTATTCATAACAAGACAGTTAAGAGGATTTCCATAAAAATCACCAGCTTTTATGTTGTCTTTGAAAATGCATGTAACACAATCTCTCAGATTGAGGATAGGCCATATTTTACCCAAAATATCGTTACTATCTACATGTTTGTAGCTTTATTTGCATCCTAATATTTACCCTGACTGCATGTATAGACCGCCAACTAATATTGACCTCATTTAAGAAGAATGCCCTAGCAACTAATATTGACCTCATATATTAGAAAAATGTCCCGCCAACTAATATTGACCTGTTTTAGAAGAATGCCCTAGCAACTAATATTGACCTGTTTTAGAAGAATCCCCCAGCAACTAATATTGACCTCATATATTAGAAGAATGCCCCGCCAACTAATATTGACCTGTTTTAGAAGAATGCCCTAGCAACTAATATTGACCTGTTTTAGAAGAATGCCCTAGCAACTAATATTGACCTCATATATTAGAAGAATGCCCCGCCAACTAATATTGACCTGTTTTAGAAGAATCCCCCAGCAACTAATATTGACCTCATATATTAGAAGAATGCCCCACCAACTAATATTGACCTGTTTTAGAAGAATGCCCTAGCAACTAATATTGACCTGTTTTAGAAGAATGCCCTAGCAATTAATATTGACCTGTTTTAGAAGAATGCCCTAGCAATTAATATTGACCTGTTTTAGAAAAATGTCCTAGCAACTAATATTGACCTGTTTTAGAAGAATGCCCTAGCAATTAATATTGACCTGTTTTAGAAAAATGTCCTAGCAACTAATATTGACCTCATATTTTAGAAGACTGTTCCGCCTACTAATATCGACCTCTCCTATTCGAGATGAATTCCTCGCCAAATGATGAGCGACTTCATTTAAAATGGACTTTAATTCTATCGAAAAATATCCCATGGATTGAAAGGTGTTTAAGAAAAGTGTTATATTTGTTCGAAAATTGAACGAAAGATTTGTAAAGATCTGAAATTGTATATATTTTCAAATGTATATAATACACATGTTCAGTATGTCTCTGATGCTAAATTGCAAAAGCGTCTGAGTAACCCATTCGATAGAACAAACATGTCAGGCCACCCGGCTTATACCAGTAAGCACATGCAGACATCTACTTGTTTACTTCGGTTAGTTCATTCAAATGTTTATTACATGGCATTTGATTGACTCATGCCGCACCCAGCAGACGAGATCAATTTTACTTTTAATAATCTTGGATCTAACAATAATAATAATAATAATAGTAATAATAATCACAGTAAGTATGACTACTTTAAATTATAACATATTGTTTCCACCACTTATATTTTCTTGGATACAGTAAATAGAAAATGCAGTAATATTATCCTGTTGCAATTATCTAAAATTCCCTAAAATATTCGAAATGTTCAGTACATTGCCACATATATTTGATATGTTATTTAGCTAAATGCATATTATATGCATGTGTTGCAATTACCGTGAAACAATATTTTAGACATATTTATTATAAAAATTTTGCTTACCAGTTATGCTTCTCAATTGTTTTTTTTTTCATATTTCAAGTAGCTATTTACAATTAAATTGCTATATCAGTACAACACATTGCGTCAGTTGCATTTGCGATTACGATCCAAAGGACAGTGTTGACATCGTTTGAACAAAATTATACATATTGCTAAATCTCACCAACAAAATGCATCCGACTTCATTTTAAAAGAAAAAATTAGACTACTGTCGCTGCAGCAGCTATCGCCATGCGCAAAGGATCGCATATTGTTATTTGCTTTAACAGGTATTGTTGTGAATAGGACGAAAACAAAAATGATCGATTATCACTTTCAGTCAAGCAATCAATGACTGAATAATAATCGACTAATCTGTCAACATGACAGGTTGCCAAATCTGGAGATACTGTTAAAATAGGATAAAGTTCCAAATGGCGCCCAGTAGACTGACCAGACAAATCATTATCAATTAATTGGAAATTAACTGCAATGACCAATACTCGACCAATCGATTATTATCGGTTCGCACTCAAAAGCGGATGTTACGAAAAGAATCTTGGATTTAAATGAGTTGAATGGAGAAATAAATGTCAGACACTGCTACAGCTCATTGCACGGCTGTTTGAATGGATATAAAATGTATGTGTGTGTAATCAAATATACAATGCAAGTTACATTCTAGCTCTTCTATCTTCACATGCTTTTTACTTGCCTATATAAGAAATACAATACTGACAAAAAAACGTCATCATCATCATCATCATCTTTATTTCCTTCCATGGAAGATTACATGATATAAGAATAAATCATCTGAATACAATCAATAAATATAAAAAAAAAAAAAAAAAAAAAAAAAAAAAAATATTCTATATTGGAATACAAATTCTTACACAATATCAATCAACAAAGTGTTCGTCAACTCATAAGTTGCAAGTTTCAGTACCTTATTTACAGAAGATAGCTGCACACTGCATGACAAAGTATGCTGCATACAGGACGAATAGCTTGGAGTTTTCTTTGTCGATTACTCCTGATGGTAACCTTTTACCTAAAAGGTATTGTAGTTGCAGCTCATCTTCTGCATTAAATAACGTAATGTGCAGGCTCAGGGGAAATTTATCAGTAAGGAAATCCCAGAAAGAATTTCGAAAGTTCGACATATAAGGACAACTAACACAACAATGAAGTATCAAGTCTGTATAAACATTCCCACATCTAATACACACATCAAGCTGTGTTTGTGGAACAGCAGCCCATAGTTTAGCTACATATGTAAATACCTTAGTGTGTTGTCTAGTTTTAGCCGACTGCCACACTGAGGCAGGTCGTAAGTATTCGTGTATCGAAGAGAATCTATCAAAATCTGCTTGATTAGACATACGAACTCTCCAGAGGCTATTTTCAAGACCAACAATTTTTGACCTTACAATTTCTTTCCAATTATGTTTATCTGGAATTTCAGAATGATGTAAATAATCAGTTAGATACCCGAGCAAGTCAAACTTCTTTGAGGTATAATATAAATTTGAAATTAACCCACAGCTTGACATGCATCCGCTCAGAATGAAGTGAAATAACGCAACGTTAAACACACGTTTAGTATGTACATTGTTAGGCATCAAACACAATCTGTGTAAAAACATCAATTTTCTTCTATCAATTTCGGACTGCGCTGATGTCCATCCTAGCATTCCCAGGGCAATGTCTGATCTTGTATGTATTGGAAAACCTTGTAAATGTTTGGCAAAATACCTCAGAGTTTTATCCAATAAAGCGAGGTCACTTTTTGAAATGTTACACCATAATTCACTTCCATAAAACATTGAAGGGAAAATTACCTTTTTAATTACATTTGCAGCAACCAAAGGATTTAAACCATTCGGTTTAATGCCAATACCAAACAGACCGTGAAAAGATTTTTTCCCTTTCTTGCATGCATCGAGTATTGCGTCATGCGACGTCAGCTTTGAGTTAATCCGGTGACCCAGGTGTGTTGCCGAATCGGTGACCGGCAAACATGACGGGCCAAGATACCATTTCATATTGATAAAATTCTTGTATTGGGGTCCGAAAATGATAATGTATGACTTTGTAACACTAAGCTCGAATCGCCACTTATTACTGTAGTCGTATGCTATATCTAACAGCTTTTGTAGATTGCTAGGATATATAGCCAAAAGTGAAATATCATCAGCTAGGGTTGGATTTCCCACAGCTAAGGATCCAATCTTTGCTCCAAATCCACTATTTTCTAACTGTAGCAGCAAGTCATTTATAAATATTGTGTACATCAAGGTTGACAAAACACCCCCTTGTCTCACTCCTTGGCCAATTGAGAACCAATCTGAAAATTGCCCATTTACAAGAACTTTACTCTGTAAATTTGTATACATGTTAAAAAATATCAAAAGGGATTTACCCGTAATTCCCAACGTGAATAATTTAAAAAGCAGTCCTTCGTGCCACACGGTATCAAATGCCTTTTTTGTATCAAGAAAAGCAGCAAAAACCCGTGAACCCATGTTTACATTATATTGTACTGATTGCAACAGCACAAAACTCGCTGTTGTGCAGCCTAAACCTTTTTGGTAACCATGTTGTTGTGAACTGGGTATACTAGAATTAGTATCTTTGAGCCAAGTTACCAAACGTTCATGAATAATTTTCTCAAAGGTTTTGTAGATAACAGGCAGTAAAGTAACAGGCCTGTAACTTTCGAGGGAGTTCTTTGATTTTCTGTTACCTTTGTACAGTGGTATTACTAACCCTTTTTTGCAATCTACAGGTATGTAAGATTGATCAATCATCCGAGTAAATAAAATTGTCATACACTCGATGAGGTAGTCGCTGCCATAGATCAAATGTTCATTGCAAATTTGATCATGGCCCGATGCTTTTGATTTCTTTAGACCTTTAATGATTTCTCTTACTTCATTTAAACTGATACTGGTCTGTAAGGCCTCGATATGGCTTACTTCGTCCTGTAGACCCCGATTTAATTCTCTCTCTATAAATTCATAAAAGTTTCCGTCAAAACTATGGTTTAAATTCGGCGTGTGAATGTCCTCATAGTATCTAGCAAAGCCATTTGCGATGGAATCATCATCACGGACACAAACTCCATCAGTTGATAGTTCCTGACAAAAATTTGTATTGTTCCCTCTCTTAATGTTGATCATTTTCCAAAAGTGTCTTACATCGCATTCATGTGCTTTTTCAATTTCTTCATACAACTCCCCCATATATTTTTCCACAGCCAGTTTTTGAACGTTTCTAAAGTCTCTCTTCTTATCTTTATATTCTCTGTAAGAATTAAATTGACTACCCCTCGGTCTTCCCTCATTTATCCAAGTATACCTAGCTTGTCTTTGAAGTTTATGTGCTTCTTTGAGTTCATTTGACCAATATGGTTTGGCATGATAATTGAATTTAGACTTTGGAAGCGCGATGTCGCTTGACTGCTGTATTGCATTAACAATGTGCTGGTAAAAGCTATCAACATTGTCCGAAATAGTATCTATATCTAAAGTTTTCAGGCGAAGGTCCAGCTCAGATTGATAGTTTTTCAAGATATCAGCGTTTAATTTATTCCAGGCTATGTTGCTTCTCTTCATAGACTGTCTGAAGTCTCTCCCACAGGTCACTGTACGAAGGGAAGTAAGGATAGGGAGGTGGTCAGATATCGCGTGCTCTTCGTGATCTGAAACAATGTGCACACTTCGTAATCTACCTATGCATTGATCCGACAGTACAAAATGATCAATCATCGTTCTAGCTGGGGTGAACGTATAGCGGGAACCAGTGCATATTATTAAATGTCCAGCACTCACTAGATTATTATATCGCAAGAACTCATGAAATACTCTATCTTTGTAATCTCTGAAAGTGGCTGGTTCAGCTACTGCATTGAAATCACCAGTAAAATACACGTCCCCCAGCTGTGAGTACTGATCATAGAGATTTTGAATCAACTCAATTTGCGCTTTGTAACAATCTATGCCATATAATAGGGTCGGCATATATACACAAAAAATATATACATTTTGCATATCAGGAAATTTGAATTCTATGCCAACAACTCTGTCACTATTAACTTCATCTATAAAGTTAGCATATCTCATGAGAGAAGTTTTGCAGAAGATTGCAACTCCTCCTTTACCACATTTTATTAACATACAATTAGAGGAAATATCCTCTGCCTTAGCAGTGCATTTATAATCAGAACGAATAGTATCGCAAAATGGAAGTATGTGCTGTAATAGTTTATGTTCAGTTACGCAAGCTACGTCAACATTATATTTATCCAGCATTGCACTAAAGCTAAGAGCAGAGGACATAATTCCTCTAACATTCCAGGTCAGTATATTAAGATTCATATTAACTTGCAATATAGGCATATTAATACTTATGCATCGTGAAAGCAGGACTAAAATGACAAAGATGACAAAACACATTAACTTACGACAGAACATAATGGCAAATTTATGAACAATTAACTGTCACCCTAGTCACAGAATATCGCATCCTGCACCTTCATTTGCCTCCTGATCGCGATTGAATGAGTTGAATGGAGAAATAAATGTCAGACACTGCTACAGCTCATTGCACGGCTGTTTGAATGGATATAAAATGTATGTGTGTGTAATCAAATATACAATGCAAGTTACATTCTAGCTCTTCTATCTTCACATGCTTTTTACTTGCCTATATAAGAAATACAATACTGACAAAAAAACGTGACTGTTCATGTTTTATTTCTACATCAATAAGTAGAATCCAAATTACTGTGTAATTCTCGTGCCGCAGAGCTATATAAAATCCGGATTACTGTGTAATTCTCGTGCCGCAGAGCTATATAAAATCCGAATTACTGTGTAATTCTCGTGCCGCAGAGCTATATAAAATCAGTTGAAATTTATTCCAGACGAAGAAATACTAAGGTAAATAGAGAGCGTCTTCCATGCTGAGAATATATTTAGCCGATGATGAACTGATAAATCCATCGTTTGACAAACTTTCAACTATTTTACTTTTTTCGTCAGCGGATTTGGCACCATCGAGCTCTTTCAACATACTCCTGATAGATGTCGAACTTACATTGTCCAATTCATCTGGAACTACAAAAAACTTCGAATGTTTTACTTGTCCTGCCTTTTTGTCTTCTTCAAATTTGCATATCACTTGACCAGTTTCTCCTTGTCTCCCAATGCATAGTGTAATATGACTATATTCCCTTTGCCATTTTGCGTGACCCCTTCGATTAACAGCCCGATCCGCTCCGATTATGACAGCTATTTGTAAATCTTTACAGTTCTTCTTATGTTCAAGATCATATTTAGTCTTCATTCCACATTCAAATGCCGAACCAATAGGTTTCGGAAACGGCTGGAGCCACTCTTTGTCATCCTTGCATGTCAGCTCGCAAAGTCGTATTCTATGTTCCGCCTTCATACACTTTTCGTTTTTCTTTTTCATCTTGCCCAGTACATACCCATCTGGTGCTACGGCTAATCGCCCAGCTACCACTTCATAATTTGTATTATCTTCCAGCCAGCGTTTTGCCATCACCATGACCATGACGTGCCTGGTATGAACTGGATTAAAAGCTCCGCCAAGACACAGGATTACTTGGGATTTTGAAACTGAATTACGGCCCTCGTCAGAACCAACTTTATTTTTATACTCGCAACATTCATTAGAATTCAGTGTCAACATTTTGACTTCGTCTCCTATCTCAGTTTCTCTACTTCTGGTTGAAATTCCGGACTCATTAATTTCAACGTCATTCGATGTCAAATATTTTGGAGCAGTTTTATGGTCGTCGTCGTCGCCTAACCTAATGTGGTGACGCAACTCTTGGTCGCTGGGAATATATACTCGTTCTTTTGGAGTCCACAGTGACTTGAGGTTATTTTGAACCACCAACACGTGCTGTTCTTTCACAAAGTCTGTTATATCAATGATATCACGAATCCAGTTTTCGTTAAGTTTTCTCAGAATTTCTCCCCTGAGACCAAGTTGTATGGCTCTGCGAGATTCTTTGTTTCCACAGGGATCGTGATCTGGATCCCACTGGAGCCTCACCAAATCACCCTTTTCTGCAAAGAAACGAGAACTGTATAAATAGAAGCCTTTTTTATTGCGAACTAAAAAATAATTAGCATATCTGAAATTAGTAGTTTAAGCTTGCCATACCCCATACTTTGTAAAATCCATTGTGCATGACAAGGTCATAGAAAGTTTATCGAACGAAACACATGACTGGAGCGTGATGTTATCTATCCAACTAGTAGTTTACTCGCCTCCACCAAACTCCGTCCTCCATTAGCATAAACTAGTTTATTTGTATCAACGTGTTTCAGATAAGTGTTGTTAACATTCACGGATGATTTGATTTCTAAAACTATTATAGCCGGTGCCGCCATAAATTTTGTGAGCGTCTGATTCGTAATACAAGAATCCCGGGATCACGGTTCCATCCCCGACCAGGCCACCTCGGGTCGACTGTCTTAGCTCCCATTACTTCTGCATGATGAAGCTAATAACGTGCCATTAAGGCCAACACAAGCAATTGTTTAAAAAATGTTATAGTATGATCAAATTAAAAATCACATTATTTGCAAATCAATAATAATTATGAAAAACTCGCATATGTTTGAAAAACGAGGACTCTCCTTTCAAGTTACTTAATAAACAGTACATGCCCCCCACCCCACCCACCCACCCCGCCCCATTTCAGCCAAGAGGGCAACACAGTACAGATTTCTTTTTCACTGCGTGTGTGTGTGAGGGCATAATATGAGTTACGCCCCCTGTTTGACATGATAGTTATCCTTTGCAAATCTTTGCCGTTAAATATGACAACGAATCGGTCTGTGAGTCCTAGAACTTTACGTTTTGAATCCGTGCTTCTTGATTCTTGCATATCACCAGTGCATCCGTGTCTTGTAGATTTACTCATACAGCCTCTGTACAAAATGACCTAATTTTGTTGATATACCGCAAGACTCAAGTCAAACCAATTCGTGTCGCGTGGATACAATGCTAATTTAAAGAAATAGCCCACTACCACTACCACCACCAAAACCACATCTCTCTCATATAGTCATTTTGCAACATCAATTAGTATATACTGACCACTGACCAAAATGACGAAGATTAGAAAGAAGAAAAAAAAAAAAAAAAAACGATGGGAAAGTAATGTGAGTGCCAGGAGTTACAAGAGAGTTATTTAGGACCAAGAACAATTTGTGACTGAACTGTAAGAATTCGTGCTAAAACCACGCAGAAATCCTATTTTTATCGTGTGATTTTTGAAGCCTCCACATGGTAAGAACAAAATGTATGTTAATTCAAGCATGATACATTTCTTTTATCTTTTATAATAAATTATAAACTGTAGTGCATTGAAACGTCTCTAATTAGTATTCTCTTCACACAAATACTAGGTTATACAACCTCGGGATACATGTGGTTTTCCTTTAACGTTGAATAAATCTTATTCCACAAAGCAACAATGCCACAACCTTTATAATGATATGAAACATCCAGATCAACATCCGTCCTGTCTGGGTCGACTCAGGTCACTATACATTAGTTTTCAGTTAGAGGCGGGAATGGGATTTTGTCGTAGAAGTCAGATAGCATATGTTTGATTTTTAGCTGAAATCAAGTAAGAATCACTGGATAGTCAGCTTACCTTGAACACAGGCCGTTGAAATTATACCACAGTAGTAAGAAAACGGCAGAATACCAGATGGGGACAATATAAACAAAATTTCAAAATGGGCCTTGACTTTTCTCGAAAGGGTACCATAACAAATGTCTACGTGACTGTTTGCTAAAGTGTGCATAGTACCCTATAAACGTGGGCAAAAAAATAAAACTATAGTCAAATTTCAAAAGACATGTGATATAGTACGTTTGTGTGTTCTTTTTTTTTACTCAGCGGGAGGGTGTCCAGAAAACCCATGTCCCTCCTCACAAAACAGGTCCTTTATTTATATATATATATATATATATATATATATATATATATATATATATATATATATATATATATATATATATATATATATATATATGTGTGTGTGTGTGTGTGTGTGTGTGTGTGTGTGTGTGTGTGTTGTGAAAGAGAAAGAGACACACACACACACACAGATGGAGTACTGTCCCACTCTGATTTTCTGACATTTTTTTTTTTTTTTACTAAACTGTTAGAATTTCAAAGGCCCCTACCTCCAATAACGTCGTACACGACAGTTGTGTGTACATTAGAGCAGGGACGTTATGTGAACTTTTTTGGGGGGTGGGGTGGGGCAAAACTTGATGGGGGGGGGGGGGGGGGCAAAACTTGACGGGCTTGTTAATTTTCGTATATAGGCAACAGCAATTTTACATTTTACGGCACATGCAAGTTCGGGGGGGGGGGGGCAAATGCTCCCCTCCCACTCCCCCAAATGACGTCCCTGCATTAGAGTACTAATTTATTACCATCCCATTATTTTGCACGGTAATTCAAAGAACATTTTACAGAAAACAAAGGATTTCATAAGAATGGAGTATCAGTAATTGACCAAAAATTACATGTAATACTCTCTAATGCATCATACCTGGTTGTTTCTGTCCCTTTATGTGTTGAGCTTCCCGAGACGTCTTCAGTATCTCATCAAATCCTTCCAGAGTTATCCTTACGGCCAAAATTCTATCTTGTCCCGGCTTGGACGCCCACCCTGACCTATACATCATCCATAGAAAGTTTGTCTTTATCCATGACATACGATCAAAGTTATAATACGACCCACCGAATTTTCCGTTTTCCACTGCAAACGTTGCTATTTCAGGACGAAAAGCTTGATATACAACAATCGTTTCCGTGTCGAACTGAGCGAGAATATGCCTTCCAGTTTTTGGCCATTCATTTTGTACCTGATCGACATATCTTTCAGTTTCAAGTGAACATTTCTTTGTAGCCATAGCGTTTGGGTGTTGTACAACAATGCTTCAAACTTCTAGATCACTTGCCTTTATAAACATGTTTTATTTTTAGAACTACTTACACGCTATGGTGAAATTCACGGAACTTCGTCGTAGTACTAGGTTCAGTTGTCTCCCGTATTTACCATTTACGCTCTACCGCATATTTAATTCATATAGTACGAGTACGCTCAACATTTCGGTGATTTAAAACGCATACTTTTATGTCACCCCACTACACTAATTTTTCAATATTCATTGTATAAAAGATGGAAAGTAAAATTAATATTTAAAACAAGTCTTCAGTCGAACAATTTTTAAAAAAAGCTCAAATATAAAGAAAAAACACACATGAACAAACACACATCAATTTCTCCCACCCCACCCAAAAGAAATTTAGGTATCCGATAAATCAAAGGATAGAAGAAATCATTCTAAATATATGGTCGGTATTTATAGCCTATATTCAGTGTTGGAAACGTTTGGTTACTGTTCACTGATTATAACACTTCAGTGAATCAAACCTTATAACTTATATTTAATGTAGCGACTAACATTTCTTGGATATATTTAGAAAGCGTCTTTCAATACTTAATGTGTGTGTGTGTGTGTGTGTGTGTGTGTGTGTGTGTGCTTATAACATTCCTATACTTGAAAAATACTCGTTAGGGATGTCTGGCTCTACGTCTCTGTGATTTTGATAGCAAAACTGACCTTGGAACTTTTTCTTCAGGTCGTACTTGACAATTACAAACCGAAACAGATACATTAAAGCATGCATTTTCATGAAGTACTTTGGTGCATCTTCAGGCTTATCTTTTACACGATCTGTGGTGTTTTTGCTGTTATGTTGGTTTGTTGCTGCAGTGTTGGGTTGTTCTTGTTTACACAATATTATTTTTATGTCAGAGGAATTTGCAGATTAACACAACCCATTATAACAGCTCTTTGTTTAGCGTAACTGTGTTGTGAGTTTTTATTTCTAGTTACATTTAACATGTAAACTCTCCACAATAGTTGCTGCTTCTAGATTTGGGGTCCCGGGTGGACATGTGATCTAACGTGTACAGATCACTTGCATCTTACCTCTGTCCGACTGGGTTCGAGTCAAACTCGGCCAATTGGGTATCTGAGAAAGCTTTCCAATAGTTCCACGAGGGTTTGTGATTCTTTCCGGGTTCGTCCTCCACCTGAAAAAATCTGGCTGCAATGTAAAGTTTATCATGTGCTGACAATTCGTTAAACCCCAAAATAAAAACAAACTATTCTTGATTTGTTATTAAGATGTGCCTTATATACAAAGTATATACACTGTGTATGACGAAGAAACAAAAATATTCTCTCGATCAATTAGAACAAGGAGTTTTTTTCTTCTTAAAGCATGTATGAAAAAATGGTAGTAAATGTTCACAACTCATGTGATTGAAAATTAAATCAAACTATGTTTGAGACTGTCACCATCAAACGTTCTCATTTATCAACTTATCACTTTTAAAAGTATACCTTGCAGAAAACTATGTTTCAGTTTGCTTATTAAATTGCCATGAAAGAACGTTTTGTTTATGCCAATCGGATGGTCTCGGTCAGCTGCGATAGTAAATGTTATACATAAGAATAAAATGGAAAAAGTGAAAAAGACACAAGTTAAAAGTTTTCCTTCGTTTAAACTATCTGGACTGAATCATCATGTTTTATTATTATTATAATTATTATTATTATTATTATTGTTGTTGTTGTTGTTGTTGTTATTATTATTATTATTAGTAGTAGTAGTAGTAGTTCTATATTTGTACAACAAATAAAAAGCAGCTACAGTTCTAAAAAAAATCTTTAAATCATTTAACTTTCAGTCATCAAATGTTGCATAATACATATAAAATAGAATTCAGACGAATCTTATTCGATACATAGATGTGAAACTTTGCCAAATCACATTTGGACTTTAATTGTTGGAGTTGGTCAAGCGATCAGACAGCTGTCAGTCCAGCCAGGCGTCTGTTAGATTTTTTTTCTCTCTCTTTGTAACATGTACCATTTGAAATAGTCATAATTTCATCTGTTGCTCAGTTTATGTCATGGGAGAAGTCCGAGTTTCCTCTAACCTTCTCGACTCCATTTCAGATACTTTGACGTGTATGCCGGGGTGCGTTATGCCTCCACTTTTACGTAAACCCCATTCCATTCGTCTTCAGATGTATGTGTGCTTTTGGGGGTGGGTGGGTGGTTCTTCGCAAATAGCAGTTTCCAGGTCTAAAATTAGACAACTACGATCGTGTACTTCGAGAGACATTTAGATATAAATCTCTGTCTCCTTTAGTATAAATGTTATGCTTTTGTTGATCTAATGGCAATCCGTCCACGCCTTTAATAAAACACCTACTTGCTTATACTATCACTAAGAGTCCTTCACAGCGAATGAAGCTCAAATGACCGAAAAGAAAATCCAGGAATAAAACAAGTTCTTTTTTTTAACCTGCTGAGTATTCAAACCATCTCTAATATTCTTGAGCGATACGACTTTTTAATTTGCCATTACGACAACTACACTGGATGTAAGATCGGCATGAATTAGAACAAATTAGACATCCATAATAAGACTTTTGGTGAAAACCACATGGTGATATTTTCAGGAAAATTAGTGACACGTTTTTTTAAATGTCAATTGGAGGAAAATGTTTAAGGACAGATTGGCACCTTTTCATTCAGGGCCAACTAGATATCATAATTAGTCTCCTAATGAGAACTCCGCGCTCATATGACTTTCCATTTATTAGGAAAAGAAATCAAAATATTTTCAAACTGGCTGTCATGGTAGTCATACTGGTTGCCAGATAGGTACCGTTTTCTTTCAGGATCAACTAGATATCATAAAAAGTCTTCTGGTCAAAACCCAATATTGACGTGAATTTCAATCAAGATAGGATTTTAAAGACTGCCGCTGTGGCGACCATATTTGATATCAGATTGGCACGCTTTTTGTTTGAGACCAACTACACACCATAAAAAGTCTTCACGTCCACTTTGATTCATGTGGAGATGAGGAGTAGCGATAACAATATTCTTCATTCTTTTTTATGTTAAATCAGACCAGCAAGACATCACAGTCAATCTTCTGATGAAACCCCCGTGCAGATATGACTTTCCGTTCAGAAGGAGTAGCGATAACAAGAGTTTCAAGACCGGCACAATTTTCACTTTGGCCAAACTGGACATCATATGTTTTGTTTTTATTATTTAAAACCCCGCGATGTGACCATCCTATCTGGAGGGTTAGTGATACAATGTTTTTGAATATGACTGTCACAGCTTGGCTATTAATGCGGAACAATTTCATTTAGGACCAACTAGACTTTGGGATGAATGCTTGCGTTAAGTTTCATAGCAATCCTCAAAATATTTCTTTTTTGGGGGGGGGGGTAGCGATAATAACTAACTTGTGCTAACGGACAGACGTCAGACGACATTTGGAACGATTTTATCGAAGAAGTTGCATTCACATATAGTCAGTTACTTCTAAACTTTACACAAAGTGCTGCTTCTTTTCAGTACATTCAATCCAATAGTACAAATAAACTGTTTGGTATTTTTTCAAAATATAAAATAAATTACAAAATCTGTATATGTGTGCCGTAAAAGATCACACCTGACATACCATTTTGCAAGGTTTAGCTTAGGCACATCTGACGAATCCCCTGACCCACCTATCCACCAACGGTTCTGAGTATTAATCCGCCCCTTCACCCCGAAAGTAGAATGGGCCGCAATCAACAACCATCATGCAACGACTTCTGTTGTGATGTGCTTGTACCTTAAACTAACTGCCTGAAAATCTGGAAAGACAGAGAACAGTGATTTACAGCAAAGATGCCATCTCTGACGGTAACAATATATGTTGTGCCGTGTTTATCTGACTGTCACAATGCATGCTTCTCTAGAGGTTAAACACCGAGATAGTTTCCACTAACAATTATAAATTTAATCTGTAATACGTATTGTAGCCGTTCATTAAAATAATGTTATTATAACCGTTTATCGAGATAATAGTATTGTAGCCGTTTATCGAGATAATAGTATTGTAGCCATTTATCGAGATAATAGTATTGTAGCCGTTTATCGAGATAATAATATTGTATCCGTTTATCGAGATAATAGTCTTGTATCCGTTTATCGAGATAATAGTATTTTAGGCGTTTATCGAGATAATAAATAGTATTGTAGCCGTTTATCGAATACTTTAAGTGTAGCGTGATGATATCAATCTTGACAATTATGGTGACTTGAGATTTTTGTTATGCACTCATTTGTTCGCTCCAATACATATCTGAAAATAATATATTTTATGCAGATTCATAGGTTCGATTGTTGCTCAAGATTTTCGCTTTCACCGACTTTGACTTTAAATTAAGACGTAAACTATATTTGTTCTTTTACTCTTTATATAAAAAAACCCATACAAGATGTAAGTTACTGAATATCAGATTGATCAGCACTTTCATTCCTTCTTTCTGACGGAGCTTTAATTTATCATCATATTTTGCGGAAGATGGATCTACAAGAAAAACACGCATAATGCATTGTGAGCATTTGAAAAAAGAGAGACAGAGAGAGAGAGAGCACCAACACGTCAATTTTCAAAATTACCCGTTCGAAAATGAGGCAAAAATTTAGCATTCACGAGAATGCTCCAAAACATATGGAGTTTATCAGGCTGCAAGTGTGCGTCATCGCTAGCGTCATCATAAAATCATGTTGTTTTGCCGCCAGTTGTTAGTCATGATGGTTGCCACCAGTTGTCAGTCACTGAAAACGTGTTTGCGACAGACTTGTGTCAATCAGATGTCGCATTACAGGTATTCCAGTATATTGCTGACCAATCCTATTATCCAGTTAGAAGTGAATGCTTATTTGATGGTATCTGTTTGGGTTGAAAAGGCAGTCAGACAGGAGCCAGTCGGTCACAAATCTTCATTTCACTTCGTAACATGCACGATTCCAGAACTTTATTACTGCAACATTTCACGTTTAATTTTCATTGCAATGGCATCACCTATTTAAAATGGATCGTTAAATTATTACAATTCTTTTAGATAGTAAAAAGAATTAAAAATAACTAGTTTTCAAAAATTAGTTCTGCTAGTAATTAGGAGAAACATTATCTGGCTATCTGCAAAATACTGTCAAGCGATCTTATCGGGGATGTCGTAAACTAGAACTGTTGCTCGATCTTATGATGCCGAAGCTTAAATATTAACATAGTACAATTAAAACAAATTCCTGCTTATAAACAGCAACTTCGGATGAAGATGATGACTTTAAACAAATACAAACATGAGCATTGTCGCTATATATGACACCATTGTCTCCTTCGTAAAATGTATAATTATGTCTCGCCATGTACATGAAATTAAAAGAAATATGTTACACACATGCTTATGTCAGTCGTTTTCTAAAGAGATAAATAACACAAGAATTTTTTGGTATTGTTTTTACTTTTCTAATTAATATAAAACCACCAGCAATGGACTATGTTAACATAGATAAACTTTATTTTAAGCTATAATAATACAGTTAAATATCAGCAAGTACATATATTCCAATTACCTTTTACACACTGGATCAATTGCTACTTCTTAATGTTTATTAACCTAAAACATGAAATTTATTTTATTAATTTAAAGGCCCCGCATTTACAAAACTCCTCTGGTAGGGTGCACATTCTAACTCAAATTTGTTCCTATTATTAAAAAAATGCATCAGAATATCACGAGCAAATTTTCCAAACTTCAACAATACTCAACCCTTCAAACTTCTCGACATAATCCTTTTCATGATCAGCTATCAAAACAGAGTATGCTCTCTACGAGTTTTATGAATCGGAGCAAGGAATAAAATGCATTACCGAATATTATGTTCATCACACAAGGTACACAAATATTGTATTAAAATACCGGCATGCTTCCCGGAAAAGGATTATATGTACTAGAATCCCCTCATACTAAAGTTATTATACAAAGTGGAAAGCTTATTTGCCAAAGAAATGCATTCATTACAAACACATTGCTATTCGCCACACGAGTTGTGTGTTTATTGAACGCAAGAGACCACCTAATTAAAGGCTGTGCCGTTGTTTTTTTAGACACGTTAATTTTTTTTAAACCCAAACGTTATGCTCTGTACATGTCTTGATATTACATCAGCTTTAATAACAGAAACAATTAAAATTTTGACCAAATAAACAAAGTATATCACAACCTGTCAAACGATAGAGCGTTATGACTGAACTTGTCACATTTCTTTCATGCAGTGTGATTTAAGCATTTTCTGATGTTGTGTTTCGTAATCTTTAACATAATAAGACATAATCTTTCTCTTTCTGTAAACATTCCTCTTTGGCATTACAAAACTCCTCTAAACGTTTTCCAAGTTGTCTGCCAAGTTTTAAATCAAGAGTATTTTGTCATTTGCGAATTTCCCTTTTCTGGTTCTTTTGCCAACTTTGTTTTCATCTTTCTTTTCGTATTGTTTACCTTTCATTCATTTGCAAGGAAATTGGAAAGTTAATTTAATATCGCGCTAACTAGGGCCAATGGGTGATTGCAGATCATATTTCAAGGTTACTTTGATTAGTGAAATAAATGTAATATGAACAAATAAAGTTAATGTGTTTGATGACATGTCCTGAGGACATAAAATAGTTTACAAATATGGTTCTTACAACAAACCTTATGAAAGTGATAAAAGGTTATAAAAAAGGAAAAAAGCATAACGAAATAAAAGAGTACACCAAAGGAAAGGTTAAAAAATAGAATAAAACAGATATCACTTTTAGGAATACAATAACGATTACGTTAAACAAAAAATATCACAACGAAAAGCTGTCACAAAAAAATGACAACAGACATTAGCAATCACTAGAACAAACAAGGGACTGACGTTGTAGTGTCCAAAATTAATTTCTGGGAATTCGAGACAAAATCATTTCTTCTATGTAACCGCCGAGTGTTGAAACCATCTCTGACGTGCTTGAAAAATAAGATTTTCAAATTTGCTGCCGTAGCAGCCATAATGAATAAAAGATCGGTACCATTTTCGTTTAGGACAAAAGAGACATAATTAGAAGGTTCTTTGGTGAAAATCACGAGCTAATATGACGATCCATTCAGGATGAGTTGCGATAAGATTTTCAAGATGGCTGCAATGGCGGCCATATTTGACGTCAGATCAGTACCATTTTTATTTACGACAAACTAGACATCACAAGGCGCGCTCACCAGTTATTATGTACCTTTGAGAGACGTATGTAAGGTGAAGTTGTTTGCATTTAAAACATGCACAGTGAAGAGAATGTTGGCATACCTATAAGCTACTTTGATGTAATGTGGCTGACATATTTTTGGATATTGTATTTGTGGAAATTATACGTGATCTAAGTAATTTACTAGCTACTCCCGAGTGATCAAAAAAATCAGTCTGAATTAGTCTAAAGTACACTATCTTAAGCAGTTATTAAATAGGGAAAATATTTTTTCCCAGACTAGACAATACCAGCTTCTGAAAGTGCAATGAATCAAATACCAAATATATAAAATGTAAAAAGAAGTTATCGGCTCTTTTTTTCTCCCACAATTTACCTCTGACGTTCAGGAAGTAAAATTGACCAAGTGGAGCTAACAGTTTTTTGAAAGGTGTGCATCTGTATTAAGGCCAAGCTGTATACTCTGTAACCCATATTACACCAATGAATCATACACCAAAATAAAGGGAATTATAGGTTCTTTGAACATTATCCAAGATATACAAGGTCTTTTTTAAATAGCCAGTATAACCAGTGAGGAAACCCGGGGAAATTCTTTTTCTTCAAAATTCTAACCCTATGCAAAATACGAAAGCGCCACCTATGAAGTCTTTTGGTGAAAACCAGATACTAACGTGACCATTAATTCAGAAAGGAAATAAAGAGATCTGCAGGACGGCCGCTGTGGTTGTCATACTGGATATCTCAGCGGAATCAAATTTCATTTAGGATCTTGTAGGTATTTTAAGAAGTATTCTTATGAAGACCCCATGTCGATACGACTTTCTGTTCAGAAGAAGTAGCAATAACAATATGCAAAAGATGACTGCAGTGGCAGCCATATTATACATCAAATCTTCATTTTTTTCAGATTTAGAACCAACCTTAGAATGAATGTATGTCACAGCTGAACCTTTGTTATTTACTACCAATCAGACAACATAAGAAGTCTTCTTGAAAACATTCCATGTCGACATTTAAATTCAGGAAAAGTAATGATAACGAAATGACTGCCATGGCAGTCATATTGGACATCATATCAACACCGCTGTCATTCATGGCCAGCAGAACTTTGGGGTCACTATATCCAAGTGGCACCGTTTTGTACTTAGGATCAATTACATGGCATAAGACGTTTACAGGCGAAAATTCTATGTCAACATGTCTTTCTGTTGTGGAGATGTTGCGATAAGATTTTCAAGATGGTTGCCATGGTGGTCATAATAGATACAGAGTGAAACTAGTTTAATTTATAACCAACTAGACATGACATCATACATCTTTAGTTTAAACACCGCGTTGATATTGCCATCCCATAAGGAGAAACAATAATGACACTATTTTCACGAGGACCGCTGTGGCGGCCATGGTAGATGTTTGAGCAATATCATTTTCATATGTGCCAACTAGTTCTTGGGAATAACGTGTGATTGCAATCCTCTAATTAGTTTAGTTAACAAACTTGTGCTAACGGACGGACGGACGGACGACAAAACAGACAACATGCCATTCCATAAGCTCTTCTGGTACAAGATCCGAAGAGCTAAATCAAATTGGATACGAGATTAAAATAACCGGTGTTCTATCTACTGACTGAAACTGTTGATGCTTAAATTTTACAAAATGCGTAAGTGTAAGCGATGACAACATAGTTTTATCCTGAGTATCGATTCAGTGTTCATCATTTGATTTGCCTGATCGAGAACAACACTGAAAATTATTTCATTGGTCACATACAACATATACGATTACAACATATCAAACATGAGACCTGTCAACAGCACATTATACACTTGCCCTTGTGTACAATATTCCTATAAGCAGGTTTAGTAGCTAATGGTCGACTCTGGATATTACTGACCAACGGGTCCCAATGATTTTGGTCAAAGTATGCGGTCTTGAACTAAACTCTGTGCAGAAACCAGCACATCCTTATAAGACTTACCATGACCATGTCATTCGACCTTTACACACCAAATCAACAGATTTCTTTATTACTCAAGGTCATACCCTCCATAAAAACTGCATCAGTAAACTTATTATAGTTATTCTCCTCATTCTTATTATTGTCACAATGACCTTAACCGTGGCAGAAAATCAATGTTTCTTCCATAATAAAAGTACAAGCCCACCACAAACCTATGTCAAGGTAATAAAACATCAATATGTAATAATAAAAAAGAGAAGAAAAAAAGACATTTATAGTGACCTAAACCTTTGACTTTCTGACCTCAAAATCAATGGACTTATTTCTTACCCATAGAAAAAGTTATCCACAAGTATTGGTGAAGATACATGGTCGTGAAATTGTGCGGAGCCTATTTTTCATTTTCCAAGGACAGAGGTCTTGTCCTTACACTCCAATCTGATAGGCTTCTACCTTTCTCCAAGAGCAAGCAATTAGCAAAGTTTAGTTCTGGCAAGTTGGGTGAAAGTGTTTTTTTCTTTCTGTCAAAATGACTTTGACATTCGACGTCTGACCTCAAAATCGACAGGCTTCTTTCTTACCACTTAATGCAAGCCATCCATAAAGTTTGGTAAAGGTCTGTGATGCAAATTTAATATCATTTTGTGAAATCAAACTTATCGTTCAGTCAGTGACCTTCACCTTTATCTTTTTACTCCATGATCGATATACATCTTCCTCGCCCCAAACGGGAACCATCTACAAAATGTGGTCTTGGTCTGTAGTGTAGAATTACTGCTATCGTTTTGTTTTCTCGTTGACCGTAACTTTTTTACCTTAAAATCACTATAAAAAAATTCTTTACCCCAAGAACAAGCCATCCACAAAGTGGGGCAACAATAAATGGTGGAGGAGTTATTCTGTGGAAAAGAAACAAAGAACGGGCAGATAGACAAACATCACAACATTCTGGCAAATGCACGTGATAAAATGCCTCTTAGGATTGGGATATTGCTACTCCCATAGTAACATCTATTGTAATAATGCCACAAAAGCATCAATAGCAATGCAATCAGTACACATTTATTTGTCAAGCTATTAGTCTGCAGTTTCTATATCCTCCTTTTTCTGTTGGCGTTTTGAAATTCCTAAGTCATTAAACCTGCGCTCAGTTGTAAACTGAGATGAAATGACAATAAAAAACACACACACAAAAAAAACAAGTGACATGTTTGATGTCATGTAGTAAACTTTAAGCTGTCGATTGGATGAAATCTCCTAATCAATAATGTCACACAAATTATTATGACATGTAACTACACCTCCTACTACGCCATTTAATCGACTTCCTGCTTAAGTGAATAATTGTTTGACAAAATAAAAGTTCTCGAATTAGCAAAAATATCAATATCAATACCTAGTGACATCCTCGTAAGATTGTTTTGTAAGAGTGCGGTAAAATTCTTTCTCTTCCAGCCAATAATATTATATTACTTGTTTTAGCATCATGGGGTTTGATATTTGCATTTGTGATACAAGGTGTATGCAAAGCAGCTTGCAGAGTTAGTGTTAACTAGTATATGTCAAAAAGTAAAGTGCAGCAGCTACTGCAAGCATTTATACCAAGATGATAGTTTACATATTTCATGGTCAAAATGGATTTTTGTTTTGTTCCTAACCTGTCTTGAGTTAACGAACATCCATCCATCTAATCTAACTGGCAGACTGACATTAGGGACATCATTTCAAGAGGCACTGTAGTTTGAATAACAATGATCAGTGTCCATTTTCTTTACATAACGTTTAGAAAAAAAACCTCTTCTTTTTATCCCAAAAAATTATAGTATTGTCACAACTGCTTATTAGCCTTTGTAATACCTCAGTATTAATGCTAGGGTTTATTTAAAGTCTAAATGATTCTTAAAATTATTGTTCTATCCATCAATAGTACAATTTTTATAACAGCCACTTGACTATATAAGATACCATCACCATACTAATGAAATGTATGTTTTCATTTCTGGTACAATGTTAACACATTTCCTGGTTTTATTCCCGTGACATGTTTCCACATTCTAGGCATAGAGATTCTGTTAAATCTTTCCACTACATATATTTTTATATGAAAAAGTTAAAAAAAATCCAATGATTTTCTTTCCAACTTATCCATGACTTTCCTTTTTTAAAATTCATTTCCTTCACCATCCTATATCTTTTGAGGTTTTTAGCTCCTTGATGATTTCTCTGAAAACTTATTGTATGTTTTTTATTCAAACAAATTTTAAGCAAATATATATCACTATTAGGCTATATATGTATCCATTCTTATAATTTCATATGCTTGCAAGTCACCAATGTCTGCCTGCCACTGATCAGTCACATAATTGACACTTCATGGAAAATCATTTTCTTGCTTCCTTGTGCAATTTGAAGGCAGATTGTTCAGTTTACCATTCCACATCAAATACATCATTTCTTTTGTGTACAGCAGTGTTGCAACCATCTTTCCTCTGTTGCTTAGTCCAATGTTATCATCAATTAAAGTAATATGACATATTTTCTACAACACTGCTGGGTATCTTTTCTGACGTTTGAAATGAGCAAACCAAACACTATTACTCTCTTGTATCTTATTTTGTAACACAGCTGGCTTTTAACACACATTTATCCCATCCAAACTTGTAAACAAATACACATTATCTCTGATACCATGACTGATGCTTTTATGTTAAACTATCAATACTCTAAAACCAATCAAATTTATGACAATGAAGGTTTATGTCATGAATTATGACCTGTAAATAATTTCAAATTATTTTGTGTTCACTGTGCTTACACCACAATCTCTGCTCAGTAGCTATACTAGATACAGGAAGAGTTTAAATCAGAATTTCTCACATGATTTTTTCCCCCATTTATTGTGTGCAAGTGCATGAGGAAAGCCCATGTGAATAATGATCACATTCATTTAAAATTTCACAAGTAGTTGTAGCTCTGTCTGTATCTCATCATGTGATATGGGTGTTGTACATTCTACACCTCTCCTCACTCATAGATCTCTATACAATGAAGCAAATGTCTTGGCAAGCATTAAAGCCAACGTGCACCTTTAAATACTTCAGAAAAGTAAATTGTGCTTGTCATCTGTGCTGATAGGTACATAAAGTGTATCCTTTCAGGCTATTACAGACATCATTTGATAATACAGTAATCATATTCTACCATCAGTTAACTAAAGTACAATAACCAAAACTAGTTATAGGTTATCAAATAAAAACTCTGGCACCAGTCACATTGACAAGATAATGACATAAAGTGCATCCAGCATGTTACAAAGGGCACTAAGTCTTAAAATACTGGAAGCATAAAAATGTCTCAAAATCCACATCTTCATCATAATATTTATTAAGTTCATAGCAGTCAGTAAAAAAACTAGGATTAGCTGTATTCATAATAAGGATGAGTGGATGAATAGACATAAAGAATCCTATATACAAACCTCTGAAAAGGATGGGGTATACAAATATTGTATGGCTCCAAATCCAATTAGTTTTGATTCTGCCTGATAATGACAATTTTTGGGGGAAGGGAATACCTTTAAAGAACACCTGCAACTCTACAAGAAAATGAATATAACATTATATGAATTTAAACCCAATGTATAGTGTTATTTGATAACAATGCACAATGAAAACAAAGCATTTAGAAATTATATGTGCTTTGTTTTCAATGTGCAGTGTTATGAAAAAGCATAATACTGATTGCTTTAACATTTAATTTAGTCTAATTTATGTAAGATTAGATGGAAGGAAACAATTTCAGAAATACTGCTATCCATTATCGTTTTCCTATTTTGTAAATACAGCTCTAAATAATCTTTACATTATTTTCTTCTTGATGTCATTAGAAAATTTACTTTAACAGAACTCTAGACAAGAATTTAATAAATTAGTATTCTAGCCCCTTTGTTTTGAACTAACTGCATTGGTTAAAATTCAACAGGATATTCTGTGAACAGTGCAAAACACAAAACTTATCATTGCAGACCAAAGTTTTAGTTGTCTAACATTACTCATACCTTGTAGAATGAATCAAACAGCTTATCTATCATGATTAAATCTGTGTACATTCAATTAAATGGCTCTATCTGAGTATTCATTCTCAAAGATATAATGTTACTATCATTTTAAACATCCATAATTTGTCCTCACAGCAAAGTGTATATCTGGCAAAGTCAACTTCCTCCAGGACACAGATAATATAAGTGATTTTTAAAGCCACACCCAATGATGTAAATAAACAGATAAAACCAGGTCACAGGCCAGATCTGGTCCATGGACCACATTGTACCCACCTCTGGTATATACTAGTCAAATATAACATCATAAAACATGGACTGAGTTTATGGATTTGGCAATATGCTGACAACCTTGGAATAAATTGTTAAAAGTAAATTGTTTTGCATATTTTGAATGAATTTAAAAACCTTTTTTGGAATATTCAATTTCTTTGAAAAAATATGCAAACATACATGTTATCTAGATCTCTGTATAAATACCTGAAACACTATTTGAGAAACTACCATCAGTGGAACAATATCCAAAAAAGATAACTGATATCAGGTTTAATCATTTACCTAAATCTGGGCTGCCTCCTGCAACATGAAATAACTGATGCAAAAGGCCAGTGGATCTCTACCTTGTTACTAACTTTAGCATGATCATTAAGCTGCTACTATTATTAGTAATATCTACTAGATTTGGTAAAAGAGAATGGATGGAGGATATGTGATTTGTATGAGGGATTGGAATCCCTCTAATCCAAAATTGGATACCCCCCCCCCAACTTTTCATATCCTCTAGTTTGCATATAAGTCCCCAACTTAAAAGAACAAAGATCAAAACATAATGGATTGCCAAATCAGGTTGAACTCTATTATTCATGATTTCAAAGAAACAGTGAACAGTATGATCTTCTGTTATGCTGTACACCTAGATCTCATATGTGACTATGAAATCTTTACAAAACTGTGAACAGCCTGACATCCTGTAGTGTTGTATACACAGATCTCAAATGTGGCTCTATAAAATCTTTACAAAACAATGAACAGCCTGACGTCCTGTAGCACTGTACACCCAGGTCTCAAATGTGGCTCTATGAAATCTTTACAAAACAATGAACAGCCTGACATCCTGTAGTGCTGTACACCCAGATATCATATATGGCCCCAGGAAATCTTTACAAAACAGTGAACAGCCTGACATCCTGTAGTGTTGTACACACAGGTCTCAAATGTGGCTCTATGAAATCTTTACAAAACAATGAACAGCCTGACATCCTGTAGTACTACTGTACACCCAGATCTCATATATGGCTCCATTAAATCTTGACAAAACAGTAAACAGCCTGATATCCTGTAGTCTTGTACAACCAGATCTCTTAGAGGCTGTCCACAAATTTGGAAAAGTTATTAAATTCCCTGAGAAGATGAAATGATGTAACAACTCAATGTAATGATATGATTATGTTATGTTTTGCATAAACATGGACAGTTTTATAGTCTCACTTAGAAAAACCTCCTGCATCAGTGGCCATTTCCAAAACTTTGGCTTTAATGATCACACAAAAACATGCATCAGTGAATTCTGAGACAGACAGAAATGTTTTTGAAGTTTCAGTCCTACAAAGTTTGAAAGAAACAGCTTCTTTCGGTAACAGAGATCAATGAAGCATTTACCAGACCTTGTACGACCGAGATCCCTGTAGATCTCATAGAGTCATGCAGAACTTTGGCTGAACAATACTAGATCAGATGGTAATTAAATAAAGGCAGCTCTGGGTTTGTACTCTCTGAAGCTTGATATTATTAAAGATGGCTAATTATTTGTATAACCGTTAATTAAGGCTTAGGAACTGATGTACATCACATAAAACAATCTTTATAAGTAAACTATGTAGTATTCAAATATCAAATGTTTCTCTTTCCAATCACAGAATATAATCCTTTGACATGATATGCATATATAAATTAAAATCTAATACGAATTGTGTTCAACACAAGTTTTACAAATGACTATATAAATTATTTTAAACATTGTCAAAAAAAACATTTTAGAGCATGTTTTACATCTCAGGTTGCAGATTAATATTATTCACTAACAATATTTCACTCCCTTATGTTCCACAGAAGAACAAGCATGTACATTCTGAAGACTACACTCAAGCTTTTTGTTCCGTCTAAAGATAAAATCTCAATATGAAGATTTGACAATATTTTTTCATCAGGAAATGTCATATCTGACAGAATATGCCTGAGAGTTCATGTGTTTTACAAATACATGTCTCTTACCCCTTCTACATGTGCATAAACATCTGTTACCTCTGCTCAACATTTATACTGACACACAGCACCTCTTGTCCATGTATTTTTTAAATACAGACATGTAACCACATCCACGTGTTTTATTACTGCTGGGGCGGGGGGGGGGGGAAGGGGTGTCCCAACCTGGCATGACCAGCTGGGTCTGGGTGTTCAGGCAGAGTAGGTACCTGTCCATCCCAAGTAATTAATGAGTTAAACCCTATTCTACCAAACTTATTATCATGTTTTACATGTAATGCAAAATCACAATTCTAGTTGTTTCAAATTAATTATGTATATTTACAGCAATTTGCAGAAGAATTCAGTAAGATATATTTATGATATATCTATTTACTACAGTATATCCCTATCTGCTAAGACATCTCTATCTACTATCATATCTCTCCACGATATCTCTACCTTAGAACAGTTCAAATGACAGTATCCGAGAAACTGGAATCTGTCCTCAACACTCTAATTCCAGTTGCTATGATACTGGCAGCGACAATAAGGCCAATCAGACAGACACCACTTTGAAAACCTTTGATACTACACATTTTGATAAATGCTACATAATAAAAAAGAATAGGTCTGATGTTCTTTTAGAACGATGTAATAAAATGTACCAATATAAACTGTACATGTGATTCCTTTTATATTTCTTCAAGTACCAGCATATATCCTGCAGCAATATTGTCAGTAGAAACATTTACGGCAGTTCTTCATGGTATTGATTATGATGATGTTGATTTGAATTATATTTTGTATTGCACATTTATCTTAAAACGACCATGAGGTCACTTGTACAAGAGAAGCTAACTTAGTTAAATAAGATTTCAGTAATACAGTCTATGGTGTTCATACTGACACTTGTATTTAAAATGATATCCATACTGACATCTGTTTGTCATGATATCCATACTGACACCCATGTTTACATTGATATTCATATTGACACCTGTGTTTACGATGGTATTCAAACGGACACTTGTTTGCCATGATCTTCATACTAATATCTGTGTTTACAATGATATTCATACTGACACCTGTGTTTACAACAATATTCATACTGACATGTTTCCAATGACATCCATATTGACACCTGTGTTTACATTGATATTTATACTGATATCTGTTTGCCATGATATTCATACTGACACCTGTGTTTACAATGATATTCATAATGACACCTGTGTTTACAATGATTGTTCATACTGACACATGTGTTTACATTGATATTCATACTGATATCTGTTTGCCATGATATTCATACTAATACCTGTGTTTACAATGATATTCATAATGACACCACTGTTTACAATGATTTTCATACTGACACATGTGCTTACAATAATATTCATACTGATATCTGTTTGCCATGATATTCATACTGACACCTGTGTTTACAATAGTATTCATACTGACACCTGTGTTTACAATGACATTTATACTGACACCTGTGTTGACAATGATGTTCATACTGACACCTGTGCTTACAATGATATTCATACTGACACTTGTTTCCAATGATATCCATACTTACATCTGTTTGCCATGATATTCATACTGACACCTGTATTTACATTGATATTCATACTGACACCTTTGCTTACAATGATATTCATACTGATGCCTGTGTTTGCCATGTTCTAATAAAATTATAAGAATCTACACTGCAAGGATAATTTAAGCTGTAATGATGAAGTAGTAAATTTAAATACCAATAATGAAAGGTGTAAAAATCAAATGAGGATTGATACTTTGTGTAGTACTTGTGTGTGTGTGTGTGTGTAATTTGGATTTTTAATGTAGCTTTAACAATTTTTCAGTCATATCGCTACGATGTCTGCAGTGTGGCAGTTTATACTGATGCCTAGCAATCGGGCATCATGTCGCAGACATGTAGCATGATGTCCCACCCAGTCACATTATCCTGACACCAGGCCAACCAGTCCTAACACTAACCTCATAATGCTGAGCGCCAAGCGAGGCAGCTTTTAGTACCATTTTTATAAGTCTTTGATATGATTTGGCCAGGGTTCAAACCCACAAACCATTGACCTCCTGCATCCGAGGTGGATGCTCTAACCATTTAGGCCACTGGAGCGGCTGACATCATATAATATTTTAATGAAAACCCCATGTCAATAACCTCAAAATGCTGAACGCCAAACAAGGCAGCTGTTAGTACCATTTTTGTAAGTTTTTGGTATGACAAGGACAGGGATCAAACCCACAACCTTCCACATCCAAGGCAGATGCTTTCACCACTAGGCCACTGGAGTGGTCTTTGTGTAGTACTGGTAACTCATATCAAGCTAATATGGATGATAAAAAAAAATAATGTTACAACTGATCCAATATGAAGCCATCAGTGTGATTGACAGCAATATGGGTGATAAAAGTACTGTAACACCTCACCCAATATGAAGCCATCAGTGTGATAGAGAAAATATGGGTGAAAAAAGTATCGTTACATCTGACCCAATATGAAATCATCAGTGTCATTGATAGCAATATGGGTGATAAAAGTACTGTAACACCTCACCCAATATGAAGCCATCAGTGTGATAGAGAAAATATGGGTGAAAAAAGTATCGTTACAACTGACCCAATATGAAGCCATCAGTGTCATTGATAGCAATATGGGTGATAAAAGTACTGTAACACCTCACCCAATACGAAGCCATCAGTGTGACTGAGAAAATATGGGTGAAAAAAGTATCGTTACAACTGACCCAATATCAAGCCATCAGTGTCATTGATAGCAATATGGGTGATAAAAGTACTGTAACACCTCACCCAATATGAAGCCATCAGTGTGATAAAGAAAATATGGGTGAAAAATGTACCGTTACAACTGACCCAATATGAAGCCATCAGTGTCACTGATAGCAATATGGGTGATAAAAGTATTGTAACACCTCACCCAATATGAAGCCATCAGTGTGATCGAGAAAATATGGGTGAAAAAAGTACCGTTACAACTGACCCAATATCAAGCCATCAGTGTCAATCATAGCAAGAAATGTTACTTACCAATCATCAACCATACAACATGAGAGCTTTTAAAGATAGCCTCAGAATTTGCAAAATATCTATTTAAGGTCCACATTGCCCAGATCTCAGTGTAAGGCACATTTTGCCCAAACATGATGATATTACAGTCATACTCAATCAAAAGAAATTGGTATTCTTGGTCTGTGTGAGACTTATTTCATATCAGTATGAATATTTGGTCTGTATCTGACATTTTACAGACCATTTCATGGTCAGTGTGAGACTTTCAGAGAACAGTACATATCCTTAATCACTGTGAGACATTTCAAAGATGAGTACATATTCTTGGTCTGTGTGAGATATTTTATAGATCAGTACATATTCAAGGTCTGTGTGAGACATTGTAGAGATTAATACATATTCTTGGTCTGTTTGAGATATTTTCGACTGTAATTTTAATGACCTGATAAACAAAGTGGAGTAATTTCTGCCTATACAGCAGACTCCACAGCAAATAAAAGACATGATCTGGAAACTGAGACTAAAGAAAATATATGGTAGAAGGTGAACCTGACACCAATAAAAGATGTATTCACATTTGAAAATAAAATACCAAATGTTGTGGGTGTGTATGATAATGAAACAATAATCAGAGGTGACTTTACTATAGACTTCCCAAAAAACATCTTCCTAGGTTGTTTTTACCAGTAAATCTAAATAAGATCATATGACGTCCTACAAGAGATCACCAAACAAAAACAAAGTTCAACCCTAACTGACCATTTAAGTTAATTTTGTAAGCCTTGTATGCAATTAAATGATCACTATCCTGTTTCTTTCGCTAGACATTTGCCAGATTACCATTACTTGACATTGTGAAATAAAATATAGATGTTTGCAACTTTCAAAAACAAAATTTCTTTAGTGATTTCAATGATGGATTTTAATATTATTAATTATTATAATTATCTCAAATGTCAATATTGCACTGGATACATGTTACAAATGTCTCCTTCAAGTATTAGACAACCATGCTCCATGCCAAACCAAACATGTTAAACATCAGCTTCAGCCTAATTGGATGACCAAAAAAATAAAAGAAGCAAGGTATAAAAAAAGAAATAAATCTCATCAAACTTTAAGGACTTCAAAAACTTAAAAAAAAGGGGCAAAATATTGTACAAGCCTCATAATAAAGCCAACAAAGACTATTAATAGTAAACTACTGACAGTGCTATAAATACAAATTAAATACGGTAGTATCTAAAAAATGTAGTCCCTCCCAACGACATCATGTCAACCCAGAAATTTGTGATATGTTTAACCATTACTTTATAAAGGACTTGAAAGATAGACTAGGTACCATTCGTATTTGAATTAAGCTACCTTTATTTAATAAAGAATTATTATTATTATTATTATTATTACATCTGTGCCAAATACAACTTCATTACTTTTAAACCTATTTTTACAGCTCAAAGAGATCCATCTTCATCCCCATAAGGGTTCAGAAAGGCAGCCTCCTGACCCAATCTGATTCTATCCCAAGTAAAGAGAGCATAAGAAAGTCCTCAAAGCTGTTAACAATTATTCTACATAAAGTAGAACAAAAAAGTTAATCTAAAAGTCTTTAAAAATGGAACACAACCATTCAGAGGTGTTTTAGATGTTTTGCTACTTTCACCATGTCGTGTCTCATGGTAGTCTTGCAAATACCAATCCAAAGTTTTACTGACATTTATATTAACATTAGAAAATAATTAGCCTGACTGTATTGATTGAATAAAATCTCCAAATGGTTTATTTGAAAATAAATGAGGTCATATCTTCTTTTTCAGCATACACACAGATGACCTCTTTCTGGGTAATGACACAAATATAATGGAGATGCCACTTCTTGATCCATGTCAAACATTCTGCAGTCTATCTGAAATGGACTACACATTTGTCCATGGAATAAAAACCTTGTATCAAAACATAATGAATCTTCCATGAGCAGGTATTTACCTGTACACAATCAGTAATGAGAATAGATGGTGTATACATTCCTTGAATTCCTTCAACACTTTTGGCCAAAACAATAATCATAAAGTTTTCCACAGTTTCCCTTCATCTTTGATGCTTTTTTTCCACCTGAATACAGTTTAACCAATGGATTTCTTGTTGTTAACATTATTTTGATTTTTCATTGAGAAATTATATTTTATAAACCTGTCTATCATATTGGTGCTGAAGTGCTTTTCTCCTGCCTGTGCCCCATAAGTCTGATTTTATTGAATTTACTCAATATAGTTCAAAATGTTGAATTTTTATTAAATTTTTTGTAACAATTACGCACATTTTGGAATGGCTGGTATCACTGCAATCAGTTCTGTTAAGCCTTAATATGATGGTGGAATTACTTTAGCCAGTTGCCCCTTTACAACAGCTGGGGGTTGTGACCCACCAAACCACGACTGTTTCCATTCTAATGTATCCCTAATAAGCTTCTGTTCCTCGTGGGTGAATTTCAACAACACTGACACTGCCTTAATCAGCTGGATTGCCTGCAAGAGAAACATTTAAAAAAATGCAAATGTTTACCTTGGTTTCATTTTATGATTCATATACAATGAGAGTGACAAAATTAAAAATAAACAGAAAATATTGGGCAAAGATGAAGATAAATTTCTTTCACAACACACCTGCATAATTTCATCACACCTGAGCAAATCCCATATGCTCATTATTTGGGACAAGTACATTTAAAATTCTTGGCCAGGTTAGTGATGTTGCGATTAGTACTTGTATCAAGACATCATTTTTTATCAGAATGAAAAATCTGGACAACTGTTTTCATTTGATACACAGCTGGCACACATCTCTATACCAACTAGACCAAAATATCTTTCCCAAAAATGAAACTTTTTCTGATGGTTGTTATGAATAAAAACCATTAGAATTCAAATTTAATTATTGAGACAGATTTATTGGTCTGTTCACTAACCATATGAACTGTTATATTTCAGTACTTGTCTATGCCTTCAAATATAAATCATTAATCTAATGCAACCAGGTCTAAAAAAATATCTACTGGTAATATCTTGCTACTTTATAGTATATGTGTGCAGACAACTACAAAAAAATATTTAAATCGAGAAATGTAAATGGAATGCAGAATGAATGCAAATGAAATGCTGAATGAATGCAAATGGAATGCTGAATGAATGCAAATGAATGTAAATGGAATACAGAATGAATGCAGATGGAATAATGAATGAGTGCAAATGGAATGCAGAATGAATGCAAATGGAATGCTGAATGAATGCAAATGGAATGCAGAATGAACTTAAATGGAATAATGAATGAATGCAAATGGAATAATGAATGAATGCAAATGGAATGCTGAATGAATGCAAATAGAATGTAGCATGAATGTAAATGGAATGCTGAATGAATGTAATGGAATGAAGCATGTATGCATTATGTTATGTAGAATAAATGCAAGTTGAATGTAGCACGAATGGAGAATGAATGAAAATGGAATGTAGCATTAATGGAGATGGAATGCAGAATGAATGCAAATGGAATGCAGAATAAATGCAAGTGGAATGTAGCATGATGCAAATGGGATGCAGAATAAATACAAATAAACTGATGAATACATTTTGAAGAAAACTGAGTACAAACACTAAATGCAGAACAATTAATGATAAATAAAAATAAATAAATAAAATCAGAACTAAATGCAAATGCATTTCATGCATGAATTTGAAATTAAATTTTAATTCAAGACAAACAAAGTGTTTTGGTGAAATTGTCAATATAACTACCCATTTCGAGGTGTAACAATAACAAGATTTTCAAACTGGCTGCCATATAAGATGTCAGATAGGTATGACTTTTAATTAGGGCCAACTAGACATTATATAATGTGTGTGTGTCTGATTTGGATTTTTAACATAGCTTTAACAATTTTTCATTTATATTGCTACAATATCTTCAGTATGGCAGTTTGATAGTGATGTCAAGCACTGGGGCATCATGCCATAGAAATGTAGCATCATGCCCGACCCAGTCACATTATCCTAAAACCAGGCCAACCAGTTCTAACACTAACCTCTTAATGCTGAACACCAAGTGAGGCAGCTACTAGAACCATTTTTATAAGTCTTTGATATGATTCGGCCAGGGTTCAAACCAATGACCTCCTGTATCCGAGGTGGATGCTCTAACCACTTAGGCCACTGGAGTGGTTGACATATAAAGTCTTTTAGTGAAATGCCCATGTCAATATGGTCATCCAATCAAAAGGAATAGTGATAATATTTTCAATCTGGGTACCATTGGTGTCATATTGGATATGGGTACCATTTCTGTCATACTGGATATGGGCACCATTGCTGTCATACTGGATATGGGCACCGTTGCTGTCATATTGGATATGGGCACCATTACTGTCATATTGGATATGGGTACCATTGCTGTCATAGTGGATATGGGCACCATTACTGTCATATTGGATATGGGAACCATTGCTGTCATAGTGGATATGGGCACCATTGCTGTCATACTGGATATGGGCACCATTGCTGTCATAGTGGATATGGGCACCATTGCTGTCATATTGGATATGGGCACCATTACTGTCATATTGGATATCTGAAGGCATATCTAATAGATACACTATATCAAGACACTAAAATTATAGTTCTTTACCTTTAACAATTGTTGATATGTTTAAACATATTTTATTGCCTTAATAGGATGCAATCGGATTGAGTATAAGTTTTAACAACTTAAATTAGCCCTCTCACTAGAAGAAACATGCATTGCAACATATTCAACATGTCAACATGAATAATGATGAGAGACAGTGAGAGAGAGACAGGTACAATGACATTAATCACTACTTGAGTGAGTTATTGAAATCATCCAGTAGCAGTTATATATTTGCATACATGATGCAAAATCGCTCTTTCCCCAAAGCAGTAAATCTAAGCTAACAGTTGCATATGACATTGAAAGTAAATTTCTCATCAACTCATCTCTTTCTCTGCTGTACTTGGGACAGAACATAAAAAGGTGCATAGAGGTTTCGATCTCACTGCATGCACAAAAAGAAGTGCTAGCAAGTTGAACGTAGTAAAAATCAGCTTTTAATGAACTGGCATTGTGTCATAATCAAGTATGGATAATATCCAGTGTTTGGTTAATAAAAACTGGCATTTTGCTAGATACAATTTTTAGATATAAACAATTTTTTAAAGTTCTGTAATACATACTACATCAAATATCCTGTTCGAGATTGTTCCACAAAGATACCTTTGTAGGTATAAAAGATGATTTGGTAGAATTTAGCCTGAAACTGCAAATGACTATAATGTTTGAACATCAAAGGTTGTAATTTTTTTTGTTTGGACACGGGGATTGAGTAATTCAAAGTTTTAGTCCATAGTTTTACATCATTTTAATGTTCAGAGTGTTAGTAATTTTTGTCTTTTTCTTCTTGACTGCAGATTTTCCCACTCTGTTTTAAAATAGAGAGATTGCCTTCTATTGTATTTAACAACTGAGACCCTTGATCAAACTGATGCTCTACTGAACAAAACAATTTACAGGAATTCAATATAAGACATTTCTTCTTTTTAACTCCTGAATGCTGAAACCGCTTTGATATTTTTGAAAAATAATTTTTTTCTTCAAGTTAGCCAGTATGACAGCAATATTGGAAATAAGATTCGCACCTTGTTCATTTCAACCAATTATACATCATTAGAAGTCTTTTGGTGAAAACCCCATGTGAATATGACCATTCAGGATAAGTAGTGATAACAAGATTGTGACCATACTGCATGTGAAAACCCCATGTGAATATGACCATTCAGGAAAAGTAGTGATAACAAGATTGTGACCATACTGCATGTGAAAACCCCATGTGAATATCACCATTCAGGATAAGTAGTGATAACAAGATTGTGACCATACTGTATATGAAAACCCCATGTGAATATGACCATTCAAGAAAAGTAGTGATAACAAGTTTGTGACCATGCTGCATGTGAAAACCCCATGTGAATATGACCATTCAAGAAAAGTAGTGATAACAAGTTTGTGACCATGCTGCATGTGAAAACCCCATGTGAATATGACCATTCAGGATACGTAGTGATAACAAGATTGTGACCATACTGTATGTGAAAACCCCATGTGAATATGACCATTCAGGAAAAGCAGTGATAACAAGATTGTGACCATACTGCATGTGAAAACCCCATGTGAATATGACCATTCAGGATAAGTACTGATAACAAGATTGTGACCATACTGCATGTGAAAACCCCATGTGAATATGACCATTCAGGAAAAGCAGTGATAACAAGATTGTGACCATACTGCATGTGAAAACCCCATGTGAATATGACCATTCAAGAAAAGTAGTGATAACAAGATTGTGACCATACTGCATGACAGGTCAGGATCATTTTATGTTAGGATCAACTTGGTATCGGAAGAAATTTTCCACTGAAAACCCCATGTCAATGTGAATTTCTGTTCAGAAGGAATAGTGACAATGGGATCTTAATATAGTAGTCATGATGGTGGCCATATGCTCATTCAGGTCAAACTAGATGTCACAAGAAGTTGCTGATACAGACATCCATTCAGGAGGAGTAGTGATTGCAAGATTTTCAGAATGACCTCTATGGCAGCCATACTAGATGTCCGAGCAGCACCATTTTTATTTATGACTAGCCAGACCATGGGATGACTAGATTACATATGTACCCAAGATATTTCACTGTTTATGTAATGTCAGTAATAACCTTAACTATGATAATAATACTAACTACAGTTGCTGAAAATCACAAAAGGAGTTCTGAAAACATGAAAGAAAACGAATCTTAATAAATACACTGCCCAAGAACACTGAAACCAAGCAGCTTAAACATGGAAATAAAATAATTAAGTGTTTACAGTCCAAACTTTTCAATTATGTTGTTGTTATTGTTGTTGTAGGGTTTAATGCCATTTTTCAGCACACGATAGGCTATACATGGCGGCCAGTATTAATGGTGGAGGAAGAACCCAGGAAATTCCCAGAAATAACCACCGACTTACCTATAATTACTACTACACAATAGTTCTTATCATTATTATTATTATAGTGATGGTAATTACTAATTACTGTCTTACTGTCATGACAGAAATAAAATGAATTATCTTGGACATAATCAATGGTTATGCCACTTTACACTAAGAAAATAGTTGATCTTCCATCTTTAGATCAGTACCAACTAGACTGCCATTTTATCATCAGAGTTCAAATCAATAAGGCCTGAGATCTAAAATTGTCAAACAATACTTCAATTAGACATAATCATGCAATGTTTTGCAAATTCAATAATGTCTTTTGTGCTTATTCTTTGTCTTGTTTCTCTCTGTTTAGTAAATGCCATGGTGTATCATTATATAATACATTGTAAATTTTGAACAAAACATGTGAAGCCCCTCTTACGAAAAACTGAATATTTATCTAAGAAGAATCTAGCTATATATGCCACTCTTAGAAAAGAGGAAAAAAAATCAAGAAAAAAGTTATAATTGTTATAATGTTGGAAGTATTGCACAACGAACATCTTGAGCCACATATTTCTGTTTTTGCAAATACTGTGCATTAAGTTGTTGTTGTTGTAGGGTTTAACGCCATTTTTCAGCACACAAAAGGCTATACATGGTGGCCAGTATTAATTGTGGAGGAAGAACCCAGGAAAACCCCGGAAAGAACCACCAACCCACAAGAAGCTACTGGCAAGCTTTCTCACATACCAACATTGACTGAATCCAAGACTCCAACCCACGCAGACAGAGGTGAGATGGCAGTGATCCGTAATGGAGAATGCTTTAGACCACTCAGATACTCGGGGCCCCCTGTGCATTAAGACAAGTATGTTAATGAGGGCAATCGGGTGACCTGCTGACTCTAATTTCACAAGTTCTATGCATGAGCAAATAGAAACATTAAATCATTTGATATTATTACTGTATTATCATATTTAATCGATGGATGTCATATGAAATTGACAATAAATAATTAATATCTTTTATGCAGTTAAGTTTTAACAGTCATTAGTTCTAATCTGGAAAATGTTCAATGGTAGGCAATGGTACAATACTATGTAGCACAACATGAATGCTAGGTACAGTTCCCACATCAGGAAATTCTAATTTAGGACTTTCTGGAAAATTGTGTTTTGTCCTGGAAAAATGTCAAGTGTTGCTATCACTAGTGCAATGAAATGCTACCTGGAAATCTTTTTGTGGAATGGCATGTGGACTGATGAATTAACCACTGGTTGATAAGTGCAGGAGTTTTCATTTGCAATCAAATAATGTATTTGATTCAACTGGGGCAGATTGTGGGTATTTGACAAAGTTAGAAGAAACCAGGTTGGCATAACATTTTTGGATTTTGCCAGTTTTGCAGTAAAACTTGAGAGAGTTTGGTTTTGTGTGGCCAGTGATGTGTATTGCCTGTGAGTCTGGAGTTCTATCAAATAGCTCATTGTGTGTGTGTGTGTCAAAATGTTTTGTATCGTGTTATCAAAGTCAGTAAGACCTTAAGCTGCTTTAAGAGTGAATTTTTAAAAGTAGCACATGGACATCATGACTAAAGGACAGGTCTGAAATATCCAGAGATAGGAAAATTAAGGTTAGCAAAACGGGGTGATTTCTGACACGTGGGTGAGAAATATACATATATATATATATATATATATATATATATATTCATCAAATAATTAAAAAAGGTTGCCTTAGAAGTGCTCAACAAATATTTTAATATACAAGTAAGGATAATGATTATTTTTAATTTTGAAAGCTTGCTCTGAGAAGTTTTTAAAATTATTTTATTTTGTTTTTATTTTAAAATTAAATCTAATTTTAAAGTTTGTATTCACTGAATGAACAATACGAATTTACAATATAATGAAATTTGTAAGGCTCATTCAGCAAGGGCCCACAGTGGCCATTTTGAAAATATAGAAGGCTGGTCATATCATTGTGCTTTCATGAAAAGATTTCTTACAATGTCTTGTTGATACTTAAAATGGTTCCTCTCTGATACTGAATATGACTACCATGGCATCCATTTTGAAAGTTTTTTTATTGTTGCTCCTCCGAAATGGAAAGTCATATCAACATTGGATTTCCACCTGAAGACTTCTTATGCTGTATTGTTGATCCAAGATAAAAATAGTGCCAAACTGCCATCCAATCAGTACACCACAACAGCTAACTTGAAAATCTTAATATCGCTGAAGAATATCAAAGATGTTTTCAAAACTCTGCAATTAGAAGGAAGAAACGATCTTATCTTGAATTCCTAGCAAAACGTTTCAGCCAGAAGAGTGTCAGTCCCTCCAAGAACTCTTGTTCATAATTGCATGAACAATGAATATGCCATATCAAAAGCATAATTGAGAATAACTAAGGCTGAGAGTGTTCAGATACTACTGTACATTAAACACAATCAAAGGAATAAACATAAATTGTGAGACCCTAATTATATTCCTGTTTATGATCATAAGCGCATACCAATATCCTTCTAAATACATGTGACCTGAAACTGATGTTTAAAGCCTCTTTTTCAAGTCTTTTATTCTCTCTGTGAGATGTACAGAAACTCAGTGGGAATAAAGTTGAACTCCTAATTTAAGGGTTGTGGGATCAATAACCACCCCGACTAGTCCAGATCAGGAACCTTGGTGTGACATTGGGAAAGGCACATAGCTTCTATTTCCATGGCAAGTTACAAGTGTCTTAAAACCAACAAAAACAAACAAAACAATCTTCTTTTAATTCTTGAACAAAGAACTGAAAATATTTTGAGAGTAAATATTAAGGCAATTATCCGTTATAAGAATTTTCTACTGAAATAATGTACTTGGATCATTTCCTCTCAGGCTTAGAATTTGCATTCCTTTATAAAACTTGATTAACCTTTACAAGGCCAACAGAGCTAAATTTTGAAAAGTGACTTTTATTAGAAACACAATACTATTCTCAGTAACAGAAGAGTAGGCAGTATACCATAGGTTCGGTTTATTGGTGGTGGTGGTGGTGGGGGTCTGAAATTCCTCAAAGTAAAAATAAACTGGCATACTGACTCAGATTACTTCTTTCAATGCCTTAAGTTGTTTACTACTTCAAACTTCAATCACTGGTTAGAAATGTTTTTTTATTAGATAAAGCGGTTTTAATGTTTGATTTCTAGGATTAAAAAATTAAGTCCTTGAAATGTCTGTTTTTGGTTACTGCAGTCACAATCTACATCCATGTACTACCTATCAAAGAAAGTAACAACAAAGTCACATATTTTGCTGCTTGCAAAAAAATAAGATAATATTTGAAGTCATAATGTCAACATGAAGCACAACATCCACTCTGTGTCCCTCTCTGCAAAATGTTATTTTGGTCACCTTTGGCAATGAGACAAAGACAGACATGACCAATAATGATAAAACATGGAGTGTTTTTAAAAAAATCTGACATTATATGCTTGACACATCCAACAAAAGAAAGATAGATAGCAGAATGCCTGCTTGACACATCCAACAACTGAAAGATAGATAGCAGAATGCCTGCTTGACATATCCAACAACAGAAAGATAGATAGTAGAATGCCTGCTTGACATATCCAACAACAGAAAGATAGATAGCAGAATGCCTGCTTGACACATCCAACAACAGAAAGATAGATAGCAGAATGCCTGCTTGATACATCCAACAACAGAAAGACAGATAGCAGAATGCCTGCTTGACACATCCAACGACATAAAGATAAATAGCAGAATGCCTGCTTGACACATCCAACAACAGAAAGATAGATAGCATAATGCCTGCTTGACACATCCAACAACAGAAAGATAGCAGAATGCCTGCTTGACACATCCAACAGAAAGATAGACAGCATAATGTCTGCTTGACACATCCTACAACAAAAAGATAGCAGAATGCCTGCTTGACACATCCAGCAACAGAAAGATATATAGCAGAATGCCTGCTTGACACATTCAACAACAGAAAGATAGATAGCAGAATGCCAGACAGATCCCCATTCTACTCACCTCTGTTTCCCTGCTCAACATGAATTTAAGCACAACATGTTTCAGATACTGAAAGTTTATGTCTTTCTCTAAATGCGCCGTTTCAAAACGTTGTTCCCTTGATATTGTGGAATTCTGAGTCAATTTTCGATTGCTTAATGTAGACACAGAACTACTGGTCTGGCTGCCATTTTGATACATAGCACCTGAGTCAGTATTTGAACTATAACCACTGACCTTGGGGTCAGGGCTCACTTCAGGCAAAGAAAAGAGTCTTGATGGAGAATTTTTCCTCTTACTGGGAGGTGTCAGATTTACTCCCCTTAGATCCAAGGCATCATCATTTGGTAATGCTTGAACTTTTAGTTCCCTTTGTAAAGTCTTCTTAAGATCACTTAACCTTTGGTCTTGTTTCTTCAGAGCCTGTGTGAAAACAATACACTGAAGGTTACAAAGGTAATATATTTTAAGTGTCAACTCCATCGCTAATATTTATATCACCATTTTATAAGGAAATACATTTTCTATGTAATAATCCAAATACTGACGATTTGAAAAAAAGAAAAAAAAGTATAATGATCTTATTATGAAGTAATTATTCATTTTAACAGCACAGTTGAACAACAATAACCTTCTTTAAGACACAACACTGAATAATGCAAATTCTTCTTGATAAAACAAATGGGTGGCAACAGGACTGCTTTAGCATTGGTCGTTTTCAATGAAATGACCAATCAGGAATCTCCCAGGAATTTACGATAGCATCAGGGTAAGCACATAGTAGCATCACAAAATCGTTTCAAAACTGCACATTATCATTTAAAAGTGAAAACACTGCTAAAATATAAAAGTAAATAGATTTACATAACATTCTTTATTTCTCTCATTTATATAATGTTTTCATTGCAAAACTCATTACAGTCTTTCAATTTAAATAATAGTTCTGTTTTTTCTTCACTACCCCCTATCTCTCCCTGCTGAAGTTAAAGACCCTAAAGAAATGTTCCAGGGATTCTTCTGGGCTTTTCTGGACCTGAAATATGACCCCATTCCCAATCAGAACTTTATTTTAAAACAACAAAAAAATTAACATCAATTACTGTACTTAATTTGGCAGAGAAATTACTAAAATGATTGTATCAAGTGATATATGAAGAAATGAGTGTAAAATGTTCAAAATTATAAAATTTTAAAATTAACTAAATGATGTGTTTTTGAATTTTCAATCCAGATGTTTAAATGCCAATGAAATACTATTCAAACTTTATAATAATGTTAAAACTTTTCTTATTTGGCTTCAACCTAGTTGTTATATAATACAAAATGGCATTCTCAAAAATAGGTTACAGTAACAAATTTGCAACACTTTCCACAGCAGAAGTCCTTTTTCTTGTAAATTTATATGCTGAGATATTGGCTATAATGATCAACTTAATTAGCACTACATCTGGATAGATCCACTGAGTCAGAATATTTATTGAATAGAATAATACATAAAGGACAGCAGGATTCATAAAAATACATATGAACCATTTACAAGGGACGGTTTTCTCCCAAGATTATTGGAGTCTCCCATCATTCACACCACTCAATGAAACATCCCACATATGCAAAATAATTATTGAAAGATTAAATTTTGTCCATCTGTTTCACATTTTGGATCTAGCATAGTATATTTACAGCAATAAAACTAGTGAGAACATGACTGAAAACTAGCTTAAGCAAGGCAAGACAATGTAGCTGCTAATTTCAAGCTTTAATTATGCTGGCAGGGTCAGCTAGGTAGTTTGTTGAGACGTATTACACTTTTCATAAGCAGAAGTAATTCTGAAAGGACTGAAGATGTTAATTGATTATGGCTGGGTTATTCAATCTGCACTGCCACAGTACCAACTAGCCTACCTGCATTGCTGTTTTGTTAAACACTAAACCATTAACCTAAACATTAACCCATGGCCATTTAAAGAATTCCCCTGGTTTAGGAAAATATATCATGCATAAAATTTAACTGAACATTGATCATTTAGACAAAACTGAAGATTTAACTTGAAACTAGTCAATAATGAGATGTTCCCATAACCTCTCTTCCCATTACCACCCAACATCTTTATGAGCAAAATTGCAAGTAATGCTTGGCCCTAAGATCATTAAAGATAGTAACATTCCATGGCAACTAAGTGCTTTGTCTCAGGATTTAAAGAGATATTGGAATTATGGAACAAGAGGCCCAAGTTCTGATATCACTCATCTGACTCATACTAGATATACCTTAATATAACACCAACTGGCAGATAATTCAAGCTAAAGCATTTCATGTGGTTACTATGGAAACTGAACACATTCAGTAAAAATCAATCTAAGTAACATTCCAAAACAAGTATGGTTAAATTGACCTATGAGATTAAAAAATACATTTTCTATCGGACTACTATTAAAGCAACGAAACAGGTAATTGCAAGGGGATTCAATAAAAATACAACTTTTGTTGAACATTTCCAAAAAAACATTAGTTAAAACTGGCTGACTAGTTTTAATAAGTTTCACTTTTGTTTGCTATGGAAGCCACATGGATGCTTCAGGAGCCACCAAAAACAATTTTGCAAGAATATGTCTTAAAGAGGCTTCAATATAATTTTTAACTGCCACATATCATACTGGACATAAGACAATAATGTGACTATTAGGTTTTTGTTTTGTTTTTTTTCTATAAAAAATTTACTTGTCCTTACTCTGCAGTTTTGAAGATGATGTCAAAAATGTAAATCCTAATGAAAACACTAATTTACCACACATGAAAGATAATGGACATAAGGCCATATAAAAAACTCTGTTGCTCTTGGCCAGGTCAGGTAAAAATAAAAACATGTCTATTTGGCATAGATGTCCCATAGTACAGTACAATGAAGAAATCTTACTTCAAAATGCCAAGTTTAAATTTCAAAAAGAGCCAAGCAGTGGTCATAACTCAAATTTTGCCATTTCCCCCTCCACAAAAAACAAGAATTTGATTAGAACTTCCTAATATGAAACTTAAAATTAAATTTGGTTCGAACTGATTAAGTGTTTGAAAAGTTACTAAGTGGAAACAAAATTCACCATGTATTGATGTGCATGATATAAAGATGTAGCTAACAGACACTGATAATGTACCGTCTCAACATGATACAGCTGAGGCATTTCCATTTCAGAGTCAAACAAATTTCTAAATCAGATGATGGTCCAGTTGGTCAGTTGATTGTCCAGCACTTGAATTCAGCAGCCCAGAGTTCCCTTTTCTTCTTCTCATTCAATTATAAATTCTTTTTCTTTGTGACATATTTTACTTGTTTTGAAAAAAATACTGAAACATTCATGATATCATATTACAATAGTCCACTGGGCTACATAAATTCAACATATGGTGGCCCCAGAGCCAACATTTTGGAAACCCTAGGCTCTGGGAACAAGAATAGCAGGATGATCTCTGACCTTCAGACTAAAAAATCCATAGCTTTATTATGAATGAATCTGTGAGGCATAGTTAAAATGCGAAGAAAACTGTGTCTTCTAAAAATGGGTCATACAAGGAAAGTACTCTAACGCAATTCTTATGCAGCAGTTATCTTTATAAGACTATTCTCAAATTTATATGAGTGGAATTAAAGAGGTGATAATAAAAATGACAAAAACAACTTTTTATTGCTATTTTTTAATGTTATTTTTTTACTGTACCAAAAAACTGTAATCCATATACATGCCTGCAGAAAATGTAATTTGGTGAAAAAAAGCATAACAATTATGCTAAAAGCGCAATGGTTGGCATGTATGATCATACAACAAAAACCATAATCAATCATGTGTAATCTGACCTGAACATTAAATTGTTTATTCAGCATTTCTTGTTTTATGAGCTATTCAGTCTTGATATTATATTCCAAATAAAAAATCCTGTCTACACCAAAGATGGCTTGGTGCCTTTTAAAACAGTTTGTTCTTAATTCATTTTACAAGCACACTGCATCCAGCCCTACCTAGCTGCAACCCTGCTGCCCTCATTTGGGACTGTCCTACCTTTAATCTTATGTAGGGTAATACATATCTTATAGGAACAGTCCCAATGTGCATTTTGGACAGCAAAATGGCATCATTAGCATATATTTTTCACTTGCAATGTAAATATTATTTTAAATGCACCAGTGGAGTGCACAAAAATACCTTGTTTGAAGAAAGGGTTCCCTCAAATGCAAATACCATCCCTGAAATACACTGACAGGCAGCCACAACCCAGCTCAAACTAGTGGTCTGATGACAACACTGTCAAAGATAGCTAACAAGCCCACATTTCTGACAGTAAAAAAAGATAATTACTCTGTTTTTCTCTGCTAATTGCTCCTCCAGCTCTTTAATGGTTTTTTCTAAAGCTTCAACTTGTGAAGTAGAACTCTCCTGCTGTTGATGGGCCACATTCATCTCCTCTATCTGAAAGGAAAATGAAAAATACAGTATGCAACTATTGTAAAAAATCTATATAATAATCCAGCCATGCAGTAGAGACATTTCATCAATATAGTCCATTTGAAGAAACCTTCTTTCAAAATGCAAGAGTCAAGTTCCAATTATAACAATAAAACAACACAATAATTATACAATAACCAGATAAAATTTAGCATAATAAAGGTATAAACAAAAAATCATGACCCAGATTTTCTTGACATTAAGCAATATGGGAAATATTATTTCAATGAACGAAGTCCATAAAAGATTATAAAGTGGAAAAACAAGACATGATCCTTTAAAAAAATTTCTTAATCAAATTTTAATGGAAAAAAAAAAGAAAAGAAGCTTGACCTAGCACTTCTTCTCCCATATTATACAGCAACCAATGATGTACACACACTCCATTCCATAAAGCTGTGTAATATCAGCTGTTACAAGTGGAAACAAAAGCTACACTGTCCTGTGGGGTGTTATAATTTGATTGACTTACAAGCTGCACAGCTATGAAGTAAAATAAAGTGATCAATAACCTGACCAAGAGTTAAGTGTAATTTACACTTTGTCAGTGTATTACAGCTAGTGATGGAATATAACACCAGCATACTGTATATTCAACTTCACCCATCACCAGCACAAGTGTAAAATGGATAATTCAATTTGTGTGTACATCACTGTTTGTGTTTGTGAGCTTAACCTCTCTTACAATCATTTAAACTCTATGACATTGTTTGATAACTCTTACTTTACCACTGGGGGGGGGGTGTGTGGAATTATTATGATGATTTCTGTTCTGTCAAGACCAATAATTGTTTTCCTGTGTCAACCAATTTATAAAATACATAACTTTTCCAAGTCATCTTTGACTGGCAGATGATGAAAGCTCAATCTCAAAGTAAACATTTCTCTGGGTCAACCATGAATACAGAAATGCTGATATCCAGAATTCTTGATAAGACAGACAGGCAATCTCAAAACATGATATTTTTTCACAATATGATTAAATTTTATATTCTACAACACTAGCTAAATTGAAAAACTTACCTGGTGACAACAATACAAATAAATTAACAATACTTATGTTCAGATGTATTTAAAACTATATATGAAAAAATAATTCAGCATTATCCAATACTGATATGAGAGCTATTTTATTGTTGCTGCTGTGTTTGTGGGTTTAATGCTATTTTTAAGCGCATGATGGGCCAAACATGGCAGCCAGTGTTACTGATGGAAGAACCCAGCAAAACCCAAGTAAGAACCACCGACCTATGGGAAGCTACTGGTAAGCTTTCACATATAACCACACTGGCCAAGCCTGATACTCCAACCCTGAGGTGAGATGGCAATTTTTGGTAAAGGATAGTGCATTAGACCACTTGGCCATCTGAAGCTTCTAAAGTTGTATTATTTTACATTTCATAATGATATGCTGAAACGTATCTGGATAAGAAAATTTACATCAACAGAGTGGCAGTATCACGTGCAACTACTTTCTTTTCCTATTTTAGAAATACAGATGTCCTTATATACATTTCCAAATTCATGCCTCAATGTCATTCTTTTTTTTCTTTCTTGCTCTCTCTCTACATCATGATAAACAAATTTTAAACTGCCAGCATTGTACATTTATATATTCAATGATGACAGTACTGTGTCATTCATAATACATAGTTTGCAATTCACTTGCGAAATGTTTTGTTCAAAGTAGCTGCAAGGAAAGATTGCACTAATTAAGTGGAAACATTTTGTATTGTCACTCATTACAATGCAATGTTTCCATTTCACTAGTGAAATAATTCCTTATACTAAAATAAAGACATTCTCTATACATTACTAAAGGATTTCAGGTCAAGAAATCCCTAATGCTGGTATGGCAGGACTGTAAACCATAACAATATTGGTCTCAGTGTCACAGTAACCTAGTTTTCACTGATGGATGTAGCACTGATCATGAAACATTTACATGTCAAGTTACACAACTCAAAATGTAATACAAGGTTCCCTCATTTTTGACAGCCGTGATAATTCGTGAACATACTTATGACATCAAGGGAGATAGGCGCAGATCCCAATTTTTTTTCTTATAATAAAAAAGATAAAAAAGTCTAATATTTGATTAACATTAAAAAACTGTGATCAAAATTGATAAATGAAAGCTTAATATAATTGTTTTGCCATTGACAATGGTACTTAGTGAAAGGAAATTTCTTCAAAGTCTTGTCAAGAGAAATCCATTTTGTTAAAATTTAGGTTCAATGTAATCATCATTAAAAAAAATGCTCTCTTTTATTAAACAAGGAATGAGTCAATCAACTGTCACGGCAGCCTTTGAATGCTTCTGTAAGCAATTCATTAAGTAATTAGGCAGTAGCTAAGCTGAATTTACTTGTGCAAATGTTGAGAACTTAATGGACCTTTGGCATGAAGACAAACTTATTAACAGACTAAATGTCCTAGCCAATTACAATAAATGAAAGGTGCCAACATCACAGTAATATCTGTGTGTAGGGTCAGCATTATTTCTTGTCAAAATCATACATCATTACAGACCTTCCAACCCTGACAAGTCCATCTCAGTAAGGTAGTTGATTTTATTCCATAAGATTGACCAGTTTTCAGTCAGGTGCAACAAAATATCAATAACTGCCATTGTAAAGCTGGAAAACGTAATCAAAAGTTTGATGAAGCTATGATAAACATTATGTTCAACTGAAAATGTTGTAAAGTAAATGTAAATTTTATTTACCACTAGTACAGTTGCACAAACTTTAGTTCCAAACCCTATGCAACTCAATGGCTTGTTTCTATCTCTTAACTTGATGGAATTCTTGGAAATTCTATTTCCATTTCACATCACAATGGCAATCATATCTGCTGCTACGAGACATACTCAAATTGGCATGTGATGTCCAATAAACATAATTGTGTCCTCTCCAGCTTTTATTCACAAGAATCTGAATTCTCCTTTTCATTCTTCTGTGTTGATTATTAACACTTTTCTAGAAGCTTATTTTCCCTTTCATCTTTAACATGGGGTATCTAAATAATGACATTCCAGAGGAATATGGATGTATATGAATCCAAATGAAGTGAATACTTACCACTTAAAGGTATGTAGAATCAAATTTTAAAAAAATGACACATATTACTGAAACAGTTGGTGCTGAATGCCAACATGACCCATGTGACTTGTATTATAGATGAATACTAAGTAAGACAATACAGATCAGTGGTTCCCAAACTTTTTTCGGACTACTGCTTCCTTGGTTATCCTCACCATTCCCCTAGCTAATGCCGTAACAAGCATTATTCAGCATTACCGCCGCCCACTTTAGGAACCACTGACAGTTTATAATTCTCATGTATCAATGAAAAATGCTAGCACCCCAAGCCCCCTTTCCACAAACTATTAACCCAAATTTGAGTCTTCCTTGCTGTTTAGCACTTTTGTCTACGTTGCAGTCAATTTTAATCAAACCTGCCACTTATTAGTTATCAATGGAGGGGTACATTCATTTTGTAACAAGGTAGTAATTTCAGTTTCTACATCATTATTCATACTGTGGATTTATTTTTTGAGGCTTACACATTTGTCATGGGTTTTGTTTCTGCTACAAACCACAAATTTAGATCAGGACCAAAAGTATGAAAATGAGAAATTTAATTGTGAATATTTTTTTCAACTCAACAAAACAAGGTTATATATTTCTAAAAAATTTTAATGTAAGTCTGCCAAACTGTAAGAAAATCTATGTAACCTAGCATGACCTGTTTTCACATCAATGAAAAGGGAATATGGGCATTAACTCATCTTGAATATCACTGAAAATGGAACAAGGGCACTAACTCATTCTGAATATCATGTATATTTAGGTTTATGCACTGAATTCTGCCTTATATCTGTTTTATTTTCAATACAAATACTTCACCCATTTAAAGACTCTCCCCAACAATTATCTATCTATAAAGACAGTAGATTTCCTTTTACAAACATCCTTAATTTATTCACTAATGAATGTGACATTTTTCAAATTACAAAAACTGACAGGCTCAAAAAAGATCCTTAAAGAATCTGACTTCAGACCATAATGGGGGAAATGAACCATACTTTTAACATTTATAATTTCCCTCATCCTTAGGTGGTTGATGTAAACATGCTCTACTAGCTGCATTTTGATGTATGTGGAAATTAGCAAAAATCTTAGTTACCTTTGAACACATAATTTCCCTATTTGTGTGCAATTTTTCAATTTACCCATTGTTATTGTTTTTCAATTTACCCGTTGTTCATATTGTTCGAGTTGCTGCTGCAATTGGCTGTGCTGTTTTTGCAGAGCATCAAGACTGTCCGTTTTTTCTCTGAAATCATCTTTCTGAGTTCGTCTCTCTTCTTGTAGTGTCAACTGGGCAGTTTTCAGCTGCTGTGACAACTCTGCATTCCGTAACAAAAGCTCATCCTTCTCTAAAAAGTCAATTCAAATTCTCAATTCAATTTAGGACACCTGCATATTCAGAGCAAAGCAAAGCTATATTCCTTAAGAAAAGAAGAGATTACAGTAACAGAGGCTGATGACAGAGACTACTGCCATTCCTTCATATCAAACTTATTTGTATGCTTATAACATGGTGAAACATGTATATCCAGTGTTATGCCTTCAGCAAGCCCATGGGATATTCTTCCTACTAAACTATTAGCATTTCACTCTAAATAAAACAAATCCTAATATCTTGATCTTTAAAGGGAAATAGAGGTACATAAAATGTCACCATGAAGGCTCAACCAAGGTACAACACAATTTATTCTCATTTTAAGAACAACACAAAAGTAAATTATATGTATACAGATAGGTTCCATTCTTTATCAATTGCTCACTCCTCCATTTCAATTACTCTAGTATCTGTTCTCTGCTCACCACTTCATTTAAGTGCACAGAACACCATGGCTTAGTTGCTGTGGTGTGTCTTCAACAAAGCACTTTACTTCCACTGCATCAGCAATATTTAGTCGTCCAATTACTATGTGTAGATAAAAATAAAACAAACAAAAAGACCAGAGACCTGTATATCGAGCCCATAATTGATGCATGGCATAGAACAAATTACCCTGACCCAAATGTAAAATGGTCGAGAGAGCATGTCTTAAAACGAGCTGTCTTGTCTTCATAATGATTCATTCCAAGTATGAACAAAATCCATTAAGGTTTTCAACGGTGCAGAAATTTTGTCAAAATTAAGTTGTATATGGACAAATAAATGAAAAGTTTACTTGTCCATATAAAAGACCCACTCATCCATATTTTCATAGTGAAAAAGAATAGTGGAAGTCAGGACTGTTAAAATATATACTTTCATTAAGCTGGTCCATTTAAATACATGCAGTATGGATCTGTGAGATGTAAATATACTAGATATTTCAACTTGTTTTACTTTTCCTGTGAAAGTGATACTTAGACTAGAGACATGAGAAAACAATAAAGTTTATGCAAACCTTTAAGTAATTTGTTGTTCTTTCTCCTTGAGTCAGTGTGTTGGCAATTAAAATAAGCAGAAAATTAATGCTGAAAAAAGTTGAACAGTCACAGACACAGCAGTCCACACTGATTATTGAAGAGAACACCAATCAGAAGCTATGGTCTGCTTCACTTCTGCTCTGGCCCTACTGTCCCAAAGTTTATCAAGACAGCCAGCAGAAAGTTTTCATCAAGTGGTTCAGGTTCAGACTGGCTTGTACAAAGTTGTGCTTCAGGCCCAGAACTCAAATGCTTGGCTTTTTCTGTGAGATGACTGCTTCTAAGACCTCTGTTTAACCAACATGTATTGTGCTTTGAACTTTTTTGTCATGTTAACAGTGTGTTTTTCCTTGTCATAACCTGTCCTGCAAACAAACCACAGGTTTTGTCTGCAGTTGAGGGGTAATTCTTACACATATTACAAGATGGAATTGTTTGATCTTCTGTAGTCAAGATTCTTTAACTACCATTTTCTATTTTTATCATATTCTCTGTCATGGTAAAGTTTAGTTTTAGCCAGTTTTGTTGAATTTTCGTTCAACTTTCAACATTTGGCCCTAGTTTATAAGAAAATGATCCAGCCAGATGCAATGACTGGAAAATGTTTTGTAGTCAGGTATAACAGTTTCAAGGAGTGCAGAGATTGGTTCAAAACAACAGATTCCTCAGGGAAGCCCTACCCTCCAGGCAACGAAATTTGTTCTGATGTAACCATCAAAGATAGTGCCTAATCCAGTACTGTCTGGTTCATCTTTGCTAGCCAAGGTTCCGATAAGTTAACCCATCTACAGCTTGGTAGATCAATCAGATATTTCAGTGTTTCAGGTCTGTCAATTTAACTGGAAAATCAAGTTGTTCAAATATGAACACAGTTCCTACATGATCAAGACAAAGGGTGTACACAAACAGAATGGACTCATAAAAAACACAGTTTTCCACTACTGAACCATGTTTGCACAAATACATCATTTCCCTCAAATACACAAGTAATGGCTTATCTCTGGTATGTAATCATACTTTCAATATTAAACTTATAAAGTATCCTTTTGATGTCCAATGTACAATGCACAGCCATTACACACTACTGACAAGTTGGCATTACATTCTAAGGTGGGAAACTACTGAAATCCAATAGATATCACTAGGACAAAGCACTGAAATATCTGATCAATCCACTAAGGTGTAGATAGGTTAATATGTCAGAACCTTGGCTAGAGAGGTTGTGTTTAGTTGTACCCATAGAAGCTGCAGCTCATTTCAGTCCAATTGATCAATTACATTATATAAATATACAATACACTCACATGGTACTTGCTGGTAAGTATGAATGGCGCTTGTGTAAACATGGCTCAGACAAAATGGAAATTACATCCCTTTCAAATTACAGGCCACAATTGCCCATGTACAAGTAACCTTGCAAAAGTTACTCGTCTGTACAAACAAATTACTGATTTGGACAATATGGACAACGGATTTCATCACCCCTGGTGTTAAGAAAATATAAGCAAATAATAACACTTTAACCAAATTCTTAACTCAAAGTTTCTATAACTGTGACCTTGACCCAAAAATCAAATAGGTAATTCTTCATGACACAGAATTAGTTGTTACAGTTTCTTAATGATTCATGCCAAGTATGATGAGAAAACTATCAAGGAGTTTAGGAAATATAAGCAAATGAAAAACTTGAACCAAAACCTTAAGAAACTGCAGATGCTTTTGCTATCGCCACCAGAAAAGTGGCAGCAGTATATTATTTACTCACTAATGTGGGTTCAATAAAAAACTCACATAAATTGTATGTGCCTTAACCCCTCAAAGCACAGATGATTAGGACTTGTATTAGAAATTATAAAATACATTATAAAAGCTGCCAAGAATTTTACTGACATGAATGCAAAACCCTTATCAAATATACACATTTAAAACCCAAGTAGAATCCAACAGCTCATCTTTAAAAAGATTTTTTTCTTCTTCCTCAAGACATGTATACAAATAACATACTGTGGTTTCCTTTTCATTCATCTAATTTTCATGGGCTGTGTGATAACGATAAATTTTAAATTAAAGAAATGGCATGTAATTATAACTTGTTAAGAATAATAATGCAGCCCACCCCTTAATAGGCATAGCAACAGATTAAAAATGAATTTATTCCAGTGTTCTCAAAGGTCAAAAATAATCCCTGCATGTTATGCTAAGTATTTTACAAACATGCACAATTAAGGATTTCACCAATCTACTTCTAAAAATCATTTTACCCATAACTCTATTCGTTGCCCCTAATGACAGGTTCACACTGCATTTCCACTAACCAAAAGAAAACTCTAACGCTATTTTGCACAATATTATTTGTGTAAATAAATGACTTCAATGCATTATGTCATTAATTGTGATTTTTACCTGCGATACACTTTTGGAGCTCTGACTGTTTGGATTTTGTTCCTTTTTGGAAAGACTCCATCTTCTCCCTAACATTGCTCAACTCTTCTTCTAAAGACTGCACCTGCCCAGATCAGCAAATGAAGACATGTCTAAACAACTTATTCAAACTACTGTTAAATTAAACATGCAATTTATTCATCTCCTTTCCTCTCTCTCTCATGTGAATGAATCCATGATACTTCTATCTTATCCATCTTTGTGTCCATACCATCATCACAAGAGTATAACATACTTTGCCGATGGTTTGCATTCATGTATACTAACTAAATAACTAATATCATTTCTAAAATTTCAGGTACAGTCATTAATGTGTAAAGTGTACTACTGAAAATAAACACAGTATTCCTACTTCCTACTGCATAGTCAGAAAGGACCTTCTGTGTAGGCCAGGATACACATTTATACAACACTGATGTCATGAGATAATACTTGAATCATTATATGTTAGCTTGTAGATCTCTAATAACTTTAATATTACATGTTAGCCATATTGTATATCTCTAATAACTTCTTTTGTTATGTGTCAGTCAGTCCTATACTTACCTTTTGCTGCTGTGCTGTAGCTTGTGACCTACTTTCATCCAGTTCTTGCTTCAGTTTAACAATCTTCTCTTCTTTTTCTAATTTATCCATATTCAGTCTGGAATTATCTTCTTCCAAATTCTCGATCACCTTTTCAGTTTTTAATTCTTTCATTACAAACTCTTTCTCCAGATTTTCAAAATGGGCCTGAACAAAAAAAATAAAACTAGTCATTTTTCTTTGAGAACTTATTAGTATCTTTGTGGAAATGTATTTACATTTGGACCTCATAAATTGTGACTAAAATTTTTTACCTGATTTAAACACATGTTCTATACCGATGCACTTAAAAAATGAAGCAATTAAAGTTTATACCGTATTTGCTGGCCTATAAGATGATACTTTTTGATCAGAAAATCTTAGCTTTGTCTTATACTCCAAAAATCAACTTATAAATGGATTATGTCATCTGATTTGCTTTATCATATTTTTCATATGGAAAATAATTGTTGAAGAGTAAAAAAAATAATGTGTATAAAATATTTCATTTTGGGAAAGAGATCGTATATGTAAAAATATAGGATCCCATATTAAGCATTTAAAACAATTACATGATCGTCAGCATTAAAAATTAACATATTTCAAATGTAATTGTGCTAAAGCAGCATGTACCAGTAATGTACATCATTTTTAATATACGTTGTTTAAATTTGATTACAAATATGTGCATCAGAATTTACAAGTTAGAAGATGAATAACCATGACAAAGACATAATCCATCACAATTTTCTTCTTGCACCTAATGATCAAATAAAACGTATATCCCACTGTGAGAGACAGACAGAGATGTCTTCACGATAGTAAATCTGTATTGTTCACTTACTGGATGACTGATCTTACCCATGGACAAGTGCAGTACCATATTCCATTATCAATTAATACCATTAGGTAAGTAATTCCTTCTAGTTTTTGTTGTCACTTCCATTATTAAAAGAATCACATGGCCTTGTAGTGGTATTTCCATGCTAATTAAATATGCTATGACTGTATTCAGTCACTTTATGCTAACACCTGTTTGAGGTCAAGATTCTGCAGACCAGATCAGATTAGCGATGCTACCAATAGGGAAATGAGGCTACCCATTGGTATTATGAATAATGTACCAATAAAAGGAAATGTCATATGGTTACTAGTGTAAATTTCTCGTCCAGTGACATTTTTTTTAACTTTCCGATGGAACCGACAGCAATTTAAAGTACATCTGGCATCAGCAACAATAAAAAACATTAGCCGCCTAAGTACAGGAAGAGTACACACACTTTAACCAAAATCTTATATGTTGGGAATGGAGAGGTCGTTATACTTGCAAAGAAAATTATAGACAGCATGCAAAATGGTCATTCTTGGGATTTAACCTAATGGAGACTATATGGCTATAACTATTATGAATATTTAAACCTTGAAGGAGTATGGTATGTATTTTCATAGTTTACATTTACTGTTTCATTTATTAATGTTTTCTCTCCTGACAAAAGCTTCAGCAACACATAGGCAATAAATAATTATATTTTAAAAAAAAACAATAAAAAAAAAACATGAAGACCTGAACTTTTTCTCTCTCCCTCTCTCTCATATATCAGACCACATTTTACTTTGATCACAAGCTGCAAAAAGAAAAATGTGATGGAATACATATGCATCCTTCTCTCTGTATCTCTCCACCCCCCCCACACACAAAAAAAAAAAACAATCGGAAAAGGCATTTTAGTATTAATGATGCAATTTACCTATTGATGGCAATCTGAAATAGCATACAGTGATACTTTTAATATTTATGAAACTGGAAGTTATTTTAATTTAATTCCACACAGCATCATGAGTTTCATCCTAAAAGTAACTCAATACATTTTTTGGTCAATGTCATTATATGTAGCTAAAAGTATATGGAAAATCTGCCAAATTTGCTGATCCAACTTATCCTCTGCATTGACTTATAGGCCAGCAAATACAGCAATTGTTCTCCTGTATTTTTATCACAGATGAAAACTAAGCATTTCTCTTTGAAGACTTTATTAGATCCAGTTTTCCTGAAGCTGCTTGATAGATGGGATACAGTTGAACTAACCTATCATACATTCTGAAAAAACAAAAACAACTGTATTCATTACAGCACAAGAATATCCCCAACTATTCTGCTTGTCATGTGTTAACATGTCTAAAGCATTTAGTGTATTTCTAAAGTTTTGTTATTAAATAAAGTCTATAATTATTTTTCAATCATAAACCAAAAGACTTGAAAATGTAAATTCATGGTGCTAAGGTTTATATTATAAAACAAATATTATATGGCATTGAAGATCAAATGATAGGAGTTAGATAAGGTGAAACACTAAGAATTGACAAGGACTAGTTCATAAATATGTACCCAAATGATTAGGGTTAGTTAAGGTGACACAGTGATACA